>OX421907.1:23477728-24120344 GCA_949128165.1 Lathronympha strigana
ATGAGTATGAAATCAACATCATCCCTAGCCTAGTTGGTAGTGACCCTGCCTACGAAGCTGGAGGTCCCGGGTTCGAATCCTTTGAAGGGGAGTGTTTATCATGAATATTTGTTCCTGAGTTATGTCCAAAATTGAATGTGTATATATATTTATGTAGCTGACCGTACCTAGAAGCTACAATAAAGCAAATCAGACAAAAACTAATACAAAATTGTCTTTACTGTACTTAATGTAAAATGTAGGGAAGCCAATTTGGAGTCAGGATCACTGGCGTGCTTTGCTTCACCAACCAAGATGTATGGGTAGCTGTATTGCAATCACAATCAGGGATCATTACCGGTATAACTAAAAATCGAAATATCGCCCAAGATTAGCAATATTTCATTCATTTTGTAACATGGTATTTAGGTAAGGACAATTATTCATCAGATTTGATGAATATAATGCTGAAATATGCATTAAAATCAGAGATACCGAAATTTAATACTGGTTAATTTGTATGAAAATTATTGTTGTTTTATTGTTTTATTTTATGGAGAACCAACAGCTGATAAATTTACAGTATTCAACAAGATAGGACTCAGAAAGCCTATTACAGGATCTCGCAGATAGTTACAAGATAATCAATTAAACTAATGCTAACACCTATACCTACGTACACACACACACACATTATACCGGTATACGATCCCTGATTGCAATCGTTAAATAATAATTTAATATTCCACTACCCTAAAGTTGCCTGGAAGAGATTGCTAAGCGTTAAGACCGCCTGTTGTTACCTAATGCTATTGTTTTCAAAACTTCTTTTACTTATTTGTATGTTCAATAAAAAATGTTAACGTAATTTTTAAATATTTTTTCAGGATGAAAGTACAGAATCGGATGATGAGATGTCACCAACGAAGAAGTTGAAGAAAAACCAATGCACAATGAGGTTGCTGAAGAATTGGTACAACAGCCGGTACCTCAGTACCTCTCCGAAGAAAAGACAGACGGTTTCTATGAGATCATTGGTCATCATCATACCAGACTTTGAAAGCTTCAACTGCAATGTTTTACAGGATTTTGTCATGATTATAAGGTTGGTCAAATTTGTATATAAAATTACCGTCAATGGAACTTCCTAACAATGAACAAAAGGCGTCACATGTTTTGTCACTGTTTCTCCTTGTATTTTCACACTACCTCATCAAACACCACTGAAACCATTCACTACTGAAACGGTCGTAGTACAAAACATAAGATAAATAAGTTAATCTTGACGACCGGTTGGCGTAGTTGGTAGTGACCCTGCTTGCTAAGCCAATGGTTCTGTGTTCGAATCCCGGTAAGGGCATTTATTTGTGTGATGAACACAGATTGTTCCTGAGTCATGGATGTTTTCTATGTATTTATGTATTTGTATATTATATATATATCGTTTTCTAAGTACGGTTGGCGTAGTTGGTAGTGACCCTGCTTGCTAAGCCGATGGTTCTGGGTTCGAATCCCGGTAAGGGCATTTATTTGTGTGATGAACACAGATTGTTCCTGAGTCATGGATGTTTTCTATGTATACAATACAATACAATAACTCTTTATTGCACCTCAAAACAACAAAAATAACACAAACTGGTATAGATTACACATGAAAAAGAGGCAAACAACAGGCGGTCTTATCGCTAAAGAGCGATCTCTTCCAGACAACCTTTGGGTAGAGGAGACACTACACTAAGAAAAGTATACATACAGTAGGTGGTGCAAAACTGGAAAAAGTATTATGTGAGAACCAAAATATATGACACAAACAGAAAAAACAAATCTAAAAAAAAAAAAACAAACACACACACAATTACATATACATACATATATATATGTTCATACCAAAATACATAAATATATAAATACATATATACAAATACAAACTAATTAAGCGAAAAAGATGATAGCAGATTACTGAGATTACACATTAAAGGAAAACAATAGTTACATGAACAGGAACTAAGGAAGTGATAAATAGTGCTTTTTAAGGAGAGATTTGAAAGAAGCAACAGATTCAGCACGCCTTATATCAAGAGGGAGAGAGTTCCACAGCCGGGTTGCTTGAAAAGTGAAAGAAGTATTATAAAATTTGGAAGAGGAGGATGGCACAGTCAGAAGCATGTTTTGAGAGGAACGAAGAGAATTGAGATAACTAAAACGCTGCTTGAGATAGCAGGGGGTTGCAGGGTTGAAAAGAATGCTATAGAGAAGTGAAAGAATATGGGAGTTACGATGTATTTATGTATTTGTATATTATATATATCGTTTTCTAAGTACCCGTAACACAAGCCTTCTTGAGCTTACTGCGGGACTTAGTCAATTTGTGTAAGAATGTCCTATAATATTTATTTATTTAATCTTGGAGATTTCATTAAAAACTTAAAAGTTAGGTTATTATGGCAGTTTGTTTACATTGTTATGAAGTTCCATTAACATCGATCTTACAGCATTTAGTTCTTGTAAGGATACCATAGGTTAATACGACAAGAGCTGTGAATACATGTGTCATAGTACAGATTTGTTAAGTGTGAATGGGCCACATTGGCGAAAATTTGAACGATAAATAGTATTGGTATGTACCTAACCAGGTTGCAGGTAAGTAAAGAAAACACACGCGTCTCGTAGTATAGATCGTTTAATACTGGCCGTGTGTGCGGCCGCTACACTCACACCACTGTACAGTGCGTACACGCATACACAGCAATTCCTCCTCCTTTAGTTTCCAGCTCTGTTAACAAGTAATATACATAATTAAGATATAAGATGACAAACTAAACCTTATAACTAATATTTTTGTTTCTTGGCCTTAACCGTTGGTTAGGCTCATGGGAATTGTGCAGTGGGTTTTGGTTCTGTATGTTACTTGTATTATCGTGCCCCGCTTGGGGCAAAGGCGCCGCAGGCGCGGCAGGCGCCGCCGCTGCCGCCGCTTCCATACCTGGTTGCTCAGTTCCCATGACCGTACCAATCGGGTCAACCATCGCTCCCTCCTCTGAAACTTCTTGCCACTCATCAACATCCTGGTCGTACAAAGATTCATTTTCTAACATTTGATTTTCCTTAATTGACTGACTAGAACTGTTTGGAGGCGTCGATGGTGGACTAGCGGAACAATTAATATCTGGTTCAGTATTAACATTTTCCTCATACGAGCTCGATGAACTAGACTTTATAACGGGTTCCTGATATGTTACATTATTAATGTACCTTCTTAATTGGTCAACATGTCGCTTACAACTAACATTTAATTCGTGCACTTTAACAATATACAATCGACACCCCAGTTTTTTAACAATTGAACCTTTTGACCAAAAGGGTTTCCTGTTTTGGAAACATTTAACCCACACGCAGGGATCGGAACCGGTATTGGCTTAACGGTTAATATCGTTCTAATTCCATTTCTTTATTTCGTTCGACAATTAACCGGTAAATTGATGGAACGAACAAAATGAAATCGAAATGTTCGTGCTTACCGTTAAGTACAGATAACGTAATTTTAACGTTCGCACGAACGAAATAATAACGGTTAAACCCAGCCGATCCTGACATGTGTCTGCGTGCGGCGGCGCTGTTTCGTCGATCGGCGGGCATAGTGCTATTTTAGTTTCCATCATGTAGGGAATATTCTACGCTTCATGTTATATAACACAAACTCGGAAAAATCATCTAAGGGGTCTTAGCCCGCGATTTTCGAACTACATTTACAGTTAACCGATTCCGATTTCTAAAAAATTCTTAAGCTTGGTTAAACATAGATGTGATATACAGGGTGGAAATAAATTTTGGGTCAGTGAGGGCAGCTAGCAGATCCCGTGTTGCTAGGCTAAATAGGTCTTAGGAGACCTTCCTTTGATTTCAAATTAATGAAGATTGGCGTTTACAGATTTTGAAAAAAAAACAGGGTGCGAGAAAACGGTCATTTTTGACAAACTGTTTTTTTTAATGCCAATCAATTCCATTCCTGTCCAGGATCAAAAGCTTGTATCGGACCAAAAAAAAATCCAGCTAAAAAAGACATAAATCGAGAAAAACTTTCCCCATACAATTTGTATGAAAATGAAAAAAGTTTTTTTTTCATGTATTTTTTTTATGTCAATCGATTCCATTTCTATCCAGTATCAATAGTTTCCTTGGGGTCACTTTCGGTAATGTACAAAAAAAGCCAGAAATTAAAGAAAACTGTTTTCATATATTTACTATGGAGTAAAAGTAAAACTTTATTCTTATTTATCTGTCACCATAATTCGTCCTCATATGCTGTATGAAATTTGATGGTATTGCATAGAATAGATGATCTCTAATTATCAATATGCCTAAAGTTTGATTTCTATAAATGTTACACAAAAAAGTAAAAACACTTAAATTGAAGTCACGGGGTGTTCAGTGGTGCTAAGAATCTCCGGCAAAGATCCGGCTACCACCACCGACGACTCCTGGCCCTGGCAACTTACAACACGCGTCCACTGCTGACCGACGAAAAGTTAGCGGAACTGGACGAAGGATTGAGCAAGCGTTTGCGTTGGGACGTCGTGGGGTTGTCACTGTCAGAAGTCCGAAGAGAGAGAGAGAGTCGTTTGCCCCCTATAGCATAAAAAAAAAGAGAGGGCGAGGATACGATAATCCTTAAGTCCGGCAATTTGCTTTATTTCCGGGAGGGCGACCAACAGTCCCAGGGAGGTGTCGGGTTCATCGTCCACAAGTCCCTCGTAAACAACGTGGTGAAAATCGAGAGTGTGTCGACTAGGGTGGCGTACCTTATACTCTACTTATACTCTTAGTATCTGAGAGGTACTCGTTGAGAGTCATACAGGTGTACGCGCCGACTTGGGCACACTCCGATGACGAGGTGGAGGCTATGTATGAGGATATTTCAAAAGCTATGTATAGCTCCAGAACCTGTACCGTTGTTATGGAGGACTTCAACGCGAAACTAGGCAAGAGAGATGGTGACGAGCTGAGAGTGGGGCAGTTTGGGGTTGGACGTCGGAACCACCGGGGGAATTTGCTGGTTGGTTTCTTGGAGAAGGAGGGACTCTACATGATGAACTCTTTCTTTAAGAAACGCGAGCACAGAAAATGAACCTGGATGAGTCCCGACGGTGCAACTAAAAACGAGATTGACTTCATCATGTCGACGAAGAGACATATATTCAATGATGTTGCTGTGATCAATACGGTCAAAACTGGAAGCGATCACCGCCTAGTAAGAGGCACATTGAATATATTTACTAAGCTAGAACGCTCTCGATTGATGAAGTCTACGCTCCGTCCTGTACTCCAAACTCAAAACCACGAGAGCGTTCAGCTGGAACTCCAAAACCGTTTCAATTGCCTAGGCGATGATGTGGACGAATTCAACGACGGGTTTGTGGAAGCTGTCCATAGCGCGACCCAACGGACAAACAAGACCAAAAGGCTCTCAGACTCTACTCAAAAGACTCATCGATAAAAGGAGTAAAATGGTTCTACAATCTTCAGTTGATGCGACTCTATACCGGCGGCTCAACAAGTAGATCTCTAAATCCCTCACTCGAGATATGCGCCAATTAAATACTAAGTGTATTAAAGAGGTCATTGAGCGAAATAAGGGCTCCAAAGTTTTTGTAAGTTGTTCTGTCTTTTGGGCAAAGCCAGCTCGCTAAGTTAAAAACTGAAGATGGTAGAATCGTCACATCCAACCCTGAGCTCCTGAGTGGGATAGAGAGCTTTTATGCAGCTATACACGTCTACTAGCAGACCCGAAGTTGGTCTGGCGGAAGACCCTGGAGCTAGACTGACCCGATACTATACCGAAGACATCCCGGACATCACAGCCCGTACGAGATTAGAATGGCTCTTAAACAGCTTAAAAATAACAAGGCGCCTGGTGAAGACGGAATTACAGCCGAGCTTCTGAAGGCGGGTGGTAAACCGATCCTTACGGCCCTTCAGAAGTTGTTCAAATTCGTCTTACTGGAAGAGAGAACGCCAAAGGCATGGAGCGCAGGTGTGGTAGTACTGTTCTTAAAAAAGGCGACAACGCCTTACTGAAGAACTGCCGACCCATCTCACTTCTGAGCCATGTATATAAGCTGTTTTCATGAGTCATTACGAATCGTCTCGCACGCAGGCTTGATGACTTCCAGCCTCCCGAACAAGCCGGTTTCCGAAGAGGCTTTAGTACCGTAGACCACATCCATATGCTTCGTCAGGTTATACAGAAGACCGAAGAATATAATCTGCCCCTCTGTTTAGCGTTTGTGGACTACGAGAAAGCCTTTGATTCGATCGAAACCTGGGCGGTACTACAATCTCTCCAACGGTGCCAAGTAGACAGTAGTCTACTATAGCTTATAGCAGTAGCTATATCGAACTGTTGAAGGGTTTGTACGAGAGCGCCACTATGTCAGGGAGTCAGGCAGGGAAAAGTCATCTCTCCTAAGCTGTTTACCGCTGCACTTGAGGATGTTTTCAAGACTCTGGACTCGAGAAGGCTAAACGTCAATGTAAACGGCGAGTACCTCCGTAGACCATGGAAGATCTGTGTACGATGCTTGTTGACCTACGAGCGTGTTGTTCTTAAGATAAATATTGATAGGACGAAAATTATGTCAAATGCCCATGTAGCACCAACTCCAGTTCCAATCGGAGACTTTACACTCGAAGCTGAAGGTGATTATATATACCTAAGACAAACTGTCCAGTTAGGTTAGGTTATCCAATTTCAAGAAAGAGGTTAATCGTCGAATCCGACTCGGATGGGCAACGTTCGGGAAAGTACGACACATCTTTTCGTCCAATATTCCGCAGTGCCTGAAGACGAAAGTCTTCGATCAGTGTGTGCTGCCAGTGATGACATACGGTACTGAAACGTGGTCGCTTACAATGGGCCTCATAAGAAGGCTCAAAGTCACCCAAAGAGTAATGGAGAGGACGATGCTAGAAGTCCCACTGCGAGATCGTATCAGAAATGAACCAAAACTAGCATTATGCTGAGTTGGGTCCATTTCGTGATGCACACAACAATTCTGTCTTCCTGTTTTTGTTCTTTTATTATGTGTTGTGTGTGATCGTCACGAATAAATGTTTCTTATTCTTATTCTTAAATGAAACCATCCGCAGCGGAACCAAAGTAACCGATATAGCTCTCCGAATCGCTAAACTTAAGTGGCAGTGGGCGGGGCACATTGCACGTAGAACCGATGGCCGTTGGGGCGGAAAGGTTCTCGAGAAACGAATAATAAAAAAAACCCATGAACTTAGTCATTTCATTCATACCCCCAAAGTACACTCATGATTTTTTTACTAAACCTAAAATCAGTTCGTATACTTTTTCAATATTTGAACCTCAAAAGGTTTAAATATCTTACTATTCAGTTATCTACAACGTGTAAAAAAAGAGGAATAAAAGTAAGTTCTTGGGATTTGAACCTGGGGCCTAACAGCCTAATCGCACTTATTAACCAAACCATCTACCACTAAGCTATGTTTTGACATGAGCGGTCACGAATAAAGTTAAACTTTGTCATACTTGTCACTAACTTTTGTGTAACTCTAGGACCTTTTACAATGTAAAATTTATTTACTTTGTATGAACAACGAAAAATGTTTATTTTTGATTCGACTATAAGCGACCTACAACGCAGCTTCTATTAACGTAACAAGCAACCTGTCAAATTTAAAGGATATAAAAAAACATCCTGTATAGTTTTGAATATTCAAGTTAGCAACGAGTTACATACGATGAGGTAAAAAAATTGTTCTCCAATTATGTCTCGTTTTACAAACAGACAACGGCACAGTTGAATGAAACTAAATAAAACATTGCATTTTGTTATAACGATTACAAATATTAACTAGACTAAACATCAATGAACGATAATAATTGCAAGCAAACAGCAGGATCGGAATAAAATATTCTAAGTCGAGTACAGCAGGTTGCGTACTCACAAGTAGTCGTATAAAAGAGACAGCAATACACGTTCTATCTCGTTTCAAAATTTTCAATTTAACCGATTAATTTCGTTCCACAGGAACGAATTTCTAACAAAATGGACAAAAACCGGTATCTTATTTGAACGGTTCTTTTACCGGTAACCGAGAACAGAAACGAAATCCTTTCCGTTCATGGCGGAGGGAGCGATACCGTTACGGCAAAAATACCGTTTTCCGATCCCTGCCCACACGGGTTCCCCAACCTTGAATAACCTTGCCTTATGAACATCAGGAAGATCAGTGTTATCCTTTACCCCCTCCCCTTTTCTGCAAGGAAGGATTAAATCCAGCCTGCATCGCAAATTACGTCCAAACATCATGTGAGCAGGCGACATTCCCGTAAACGAATGAATTGTATTGCGATATTCAAATAAATACTCCTGCAATTTTTCATTGATTATGTGAGTACATGTATGTTTTTGCATTATAGCTTTAATCATATTTTTACAAATTTTCACATAACCTTCTGCTTGTCCGTTGCTACTAGGGTGGTATATTGGGGACGTTACATGACAAATACCGTTCCTTTTACAATATTCGGCAAACTCCTGTGATGCAATTTTTGGGTCATTATCCGAAACAATAGTTTGGGGCAATCCGAACTTTGAATTTAATGTCTTAAGGGCTCTAATCAGATGCAACGTTGAAATACCAGTGCCCATGTCCATACACTCTATCCACTTAGTCAGTGCGTCGACCACAACTAAATAATTCCTATGCCCTATCGACATATAGTCAATATGTAGCCTACTCCAGGGTTTACCAGGAATCGGCCAGCTGGCCGGGCGAGCGCGCGGCGGGGAGGGGCGCAGTACACTGCAGACGTCGCATGCGCCGATCAACTGTTCGATATCTGCGTCAATGCCGGGCCACCACATGCGAGCGCGCGCCCTGCTCTTAGACTTTACAATTCCTAGATGGCTGCTGTGTAATTCTAGCAGTAGCCTATTCCTATAACTCGCCGGGATAACAACTCGATGGCCGCGGAGTAAACAGCCATCTTCAACTTCTAAGTCGGTCCGGCATTGAAAATATGGCAATATTTTCAAACAAGTAACCTTCCTGGGCCATCCTTTTTTTATATAGTTTACAACGGTACTTATTTGGATGCAACAAATTACTAACCAACCGATAAGTGTCCTCGGATAAACTCGTTAGCAACACGGCCGCCTTTTTTCCGTCCGCAATGTCATTCAAGATTATGAACATCGACAATCTTCCAGAAAAAATCTTCCAATCTTGATTCTTGTAATCGAATGACCCCAAGGTACCAACGTAGACACTCATTTTACTTATTCCGGGTGGATCCATCCCATCCTCGTCGCCAAATGGTATGTACCTAACCAGGTTGCAGGTAAGTAAAGAAAACACACGCGTCTCGTAGTATAGATCGTTTAATACTGGCCGTGTGTGCGGCCGCTACACTCACACCACTGTACAGTGCGTACACGCATACACAGCAAGTATATTGCTGGAGAAACTAAGAAAGTAAGCTATAGATGGACGAGTTAGTTAGAGTCAGACCCGTAGGGGAGGCCCTCTAAGATACGAGTTCATCTATAGCGCTTTCGGCCGAGGCATAACATAGTGCTTTTCACTACTACTGTAAGAAAGAAAAAATGCAATATCCAGAAGCTTTTTACCAAGTTTGCTTCAAACAGGATCACTTTTCAGAGGCGTTTTTACGTTGTTTGCTCCAAACCGAAATACTTTGTTTATAGCATTCAGACCATATGCTAGTCTAAGGCAAAATCGACTTGATTAGTTTCCAAGTGAGGAGACTTCTGTCCTATAAACAACCTATTCAAACACAAGCTCCATGAGAATTCACTGTGTTGACAGCTGGGGACCCACGGAGCAAAGCTTGCCCCTTTAGCGAATCCTCCTTTTTTAAAGGGTCAGCAACGCGCATGTAACACCCTTGGAGTTGCAGGCGTGCATAGGCTACGGTGACATCAGGCGGGCCGTATGCTTGTTTGTCACCGTCGTAGTATAAAAAAAACTCTTAATTGTTCACTATTTCTTCTAATCATGTTGCTCCATGCTAAACGAAAATTTAGGGTCAATCTTTGTCAAATTGTTATGGCAATCCATTGTCAGGTTAGTTCAACATGAGTATTTTTTTTATGCAATATTCTAATGACTATTGATTACTTGATTAGAAACGTGGATAAAATAAAATGTCGAGGTCAGTATTAATAGTATGCCACGTTTTTAGGGTTCCGTATCTCAAAAGGAAAAAACGGAACCCTTATAGGAACCCTTTGTTGTCCGTCTGTCCATCCGTCCGTCTGTCTGTCAAGACCCTTTATCTCTCTTAGAGGTAGCAAGTTGAAATTAATACCACATACACAAGTCTTCGGTCCCGTGAAGCTGTGAAAAAACCAAACATCTACGTCAGTCGTCAACGCAATCAAAAGATACGGCCGTTTATGTCGCACTTCCCATACATTTGGGAATCAAAATGTATAGGGTACTTCCCGTTGACCTAGAATCACGAAATTTGGCAAAAAAGAATTTGTAGCACAAATACAGTAAAAAAATCTGAAAACCATATAATTTCCGCACACTGAGTGTTCCGTGCCACCAGTACCTATTATTATTAAATAATATTAATTATTATTGTTGTTTTGGGCTAGTGAAGATGCCGCGTCGACCAGTTGTGATCTATTGTGGCAGCCCTTTATAATTCATTACTGATTCCCGTTGAGTCCAGAAAGTTCCAAATTCTTTGGGCTGTAATGCATTATTAAGTACCTAAGGTCATAAATGGGAGCATCCTTTGTGCGGAACCCTCGGTGAGTGAGTCCGACTCGGTGTTTTTTACCATTTACCCACACCTTTACTTTATATTTCCAGTTCCTACCTGTCATCTCTGCCGATAGTGTTCGTGTTCGGAGTGGCAACGTCGGTGTCCGCGCTGCACAAGTCGTTCCCGTACCACGTGTCGTCCAAACTGCTCATCAAAGTGTTCCACTCCCATTCCTCGCCGGTGTATATGAATCAGGTGGGGTCACATGATAGTTCTTGTCATCTCTGCCGATAGTGTTCGTAATCGGCGTGGTGACATCAGTGTCCGCGCTACACAAGTCGTTCCCGTACCGTGTGTCGTCCAAACGACACGTTGTTCCAATGGGAGCTACCGTATTGTCGCTCACCAGGCGGCGCCACTCATGCGTGGGTCCTGTGTTAGTATGAGAGAGTTGTCAAAGTGACGTTTGAAATGTTCCCGTAGGACCCACGTTCCACTAGTGCCCCTAGCGGAAAATCAACTCGCGGTAGTCCTCATTGGTTGACGTACAGTGCTACTACTAGGCCACTCTCTCTCATGAATCAGGTGGACATTTGATGATTCGTGCCTGTTTCTTCTGCCGATAGTGTTAATGTTCGGCCTAGCTTTAACAGTTAAGTATGTATGTATGTATGTATAAGCTTTATTGTACAATAACACAAGAAATACAAGAAACACAGTAACATAGACAATTTGATACAACAAAGGCGAACTTATCCCTATGAGGGATCTCTTCCAGTTAACCTTTGAGGAAATTAGATAAAAACAGGCAACGATGAAAGACAAACTAAGAGCAAAAATTGTACAGTAACAAAACTTCAAATAAAAAGTAAATTTTGAATACACATTGTAACTACACTATAAATAAATACGCAATAAAAATATATATATAATATTTACATATATAAATATACACTAAACAACAATACATATATACATATATTAAATAATAAATATATATATAAACTATTAAACAGAGCATAAAGGACAAACTCCAATCAAGGGTCGGAAAGCCACAACTTCTTTAGCCTCTCCTTGAGCGATGCTGCAGATTGCGATTGCCTCACAGACACCGGCAACTCATTCCACAACTTTACGGCATGGACAGTGAAAGATCTACTGTAAATACGCGTCTTGTTGGACGGAAAAGTGAGAGAAAGGTTGGTGCTAGAACGTAAACGGTGACCACTACCGGAAGCCAGGAAACTGAATTTCTCAGATAGATAAGAAGGAGAAGCAGGATTGAATAACACACTGAAAAGCAATGACAGGACATGCACATCTCTACGACGACGAATCGGAAGCCAGCCAAGTTGTTTTCGGAACTGGGATATATGATCATACTTACGCAGACCAAAGATATATCTGATACATACATTTTGCAAGCGTTCGAGTTTGTCAAGTAGCTCCTCTCTAAGATCTACAAAAACAATATCACCGTAGTCTAATAAAGGAAGCAGAAGGGACCGAGTAAGAGTGATTTTAGTATGAAGAGGAAGGAAATTTTGGAGACGTCTTAGTGAGTGCATAGATGCGAAAAGCTTTTTACTGATCTCGGCAACATGGGGAGTCCAACTTAAGGTTTGGTCCATGGTGATACCCAAGTTCTTGACTGTACAGGAGAAAGGGATAGTTACTCCGTCAAAGCGTAAGTCGGGTACCACCAGCTCCGACAATTTGGACATAAAATAAGGACTACCAATAACAATAGCCTGCGATTTCCGAGCATTCACCTTTAACCCAAAATTATACGCCCAGCTACGTATCGACTCGAGGTCGCAGTTGATTTTGCTAATCAGTGAAGGAAAATCATCGAAGTCACTCGCCGCGTAAATCTGTAAGTCGTCCGCGTAAAGATGATAACTTGAAGTTAAAGACTCAGTAATGCCATTAATAAATATTGAGAAAAGAAGGGGAGAGAGAATTCCTCCCTGGGGAACACCAGCGGAGAGGTTACACCAATCCGAAACCCGGTCATCCACCCTGACACGCTGGCGCCTCCCAAAGAGGTAGTCACGGAACCAAGACAGAGCAGTATTTGATAAATTAAGCGACCTCAGGTTTTCGAGAAGGATATCAAAATCTACAGTATTAAAAGCACTACTGAAATCTAAAAGAACTAACACTGTGAGCTTTTTATTCTCAATATTAAGACGAATGTCATCGGTGACCTTAACCAAGGCTGTAACAGTGCTATGCCCAGGACGAAAACCAGATTGTAGCGGATTAAATAAATTATACTTATTAAGATGCGAGAGAAGGCGACGGTTCACGAAATGTTCAATAATTTTGGATAAAACTGGGAGAATAGAGATAGGACGATATTGTGAAAAGGTTGTAGGATTTGAGGTTTTAGGAAGTGGGATAACATGAGCAAATTTCCACGCAGAAGGGAACGTACCGGTAGTAAAGGAAACATTTATAATATCGGATAAGATAGGGGCGATGTTATCCGCCACGAGCAAAAGCATGTCCAGTCCCAAGCTATCCTCACCGACAGCCTTCGTCTTAACATTTTTTAAAATAGTAAGCGTCTCTTGCGGCGTGATATTACCAAGCTCAAAGGAAGAAGAGACGGGGAAACGAAATTTGGCCAGCGTTGATAAAGTTGCAGTTTTAACGGCTGGATCCAAGGCCACGGGAGAAGTGCTAAAATGCTGATTTATAGAGTCTAAATCTAGTGCACCTGTGGAGCATTGTGGGGCTTTGCCCACCCCAAGCGACTTCAAGAAACTCCAAAGCTTTGATGGAGGACAATCCTCAATAGATTTATGAATGTAGCGTTAAGTAATGGGGTGTAAGTGGTTTATTAAATACGTAATTATAAAAACACAAATAGTAATAATATAAAAAATTTAAAAGAACTAAATTAAAATATATTAATTAAACTAATCTAAAAGAACGTACCTAGACTTAGCCCATCAGATAACCGCTATGTAGTAGGTTGATTCGGCAATTATTGTACCGATAGCCGTTTCGGCGAACGGTCTTATAGCGAAGAGTCGCGACCAACATCTCGAGAGGCTCTCGCTACGAAGTTCTGGTTGGATCAAGGGTCAGATTCAGAAGGCATACACTGCGCGCATACAATACAATACCATACAAATACTCTTTATTGCACACCTCAAATCAAGCAAATACAGAGAATCCAGCGAACAAAAGAAGAGGCAAACAACAGGCGATCTTATCGCTAAAAAGCGATCTATTTCCAGACAACCTTTAGGTAGCGGAATCTAATAAAAAAACAAAAGTCTGTAGGCGTTGCAAAAATTAGAGAGAGAAGTGGAAATAGCACAGCCATTATAGTAGCAAACTAAATAAAATAGCATAGTCCGAAGGTTCCTCTCTTTGCGGCCCTAACCAGCGGCAGCCTGGGCCCTGCCCCGTTGCCGGCGACACTCTAGCTTAGGTTTTTTATAATGTGTTGTATTTTATATTGTTTTGTATTTAATTTTTATATACGTATTGTAAATAAAAATAACCTAACCTAAGAAAGAAAATAAATAAAACTAAGCTAAAAACTAAACAAAAGTGAAAATAAAAAAAACTAGTAATAGTATTAAAATTGATTACCATTTTGTTTGTCCGATTTTATTCTCTATAACCCAGTATTTAGTCCACCACCTTCACCTAATAGTCCAGTATATTTTAGATTCCATTAAATCTCTATAGTCCATCCACCGTGGCGGGTGCAGCCTCTGCGTGCGTCCCATGACTCGGGCAGGTGTAACATCCGCTCGGTGTATCCCTTACATTTCATTAAATTGTCGAAAGGGCCTCTGCGTGTAGGCTTCGGCTCCGCGTACGCCTCCCAAAGATCCGGAACACCATTGTTCCGTGATGGAAAAGACATAGTAGTTAGTTTTGCTGGGATTTTTCCGCAATTCGAAATCCAATCTAATTAAATATTTGTTCCTTCCAGGTGCTAGAAGACATATTCCTGAACCACAACAGTCCCCTCCACTTGTCGGGAAGAGCATTCGAGCTGCTGACTGATGTCTTCTTGTTCTACGACTTCTCAGTCACAGGACTTATTCAAAGCCTAAAGGTAAAAAAAAGCGGCGATGGCGCGATAAGTATCCGTTTAATAATTTTAAAGGCTGGATTTGACCAACTTTTTAAACCAAGAGTAACGCTTACTCTTGGATACTAATGTCAAAATCCCATTGTAATTTGACGTTACTATCTGACGTTACTATAAGCGTTATTCTCGGAATAAAAATATGGTAAAACGCAGTCTAAATCGAATAAGATGGCGTATATTGAATACATCCCGATATTTCGAGACAGTTTTCTACCCTTGACAAAGAATACTGAAAAAATCTCGAAATGTGGGGAAGCCGGAACTCTCGCCTACTGTACAGTCAAGTGTAAAAATATGGTGGTGCACATCTTACTCAAAAATATGTCCCATAGCACCTTATGCCGGTGTAATAAGAGCGTAGTACCATATTTATGAGACGATTATGTCGAACCATATTTTTGCGCTTGACTGTACATATTTAGCCTCCTGTTCCTGGTTCTACCTTTTTTTATACTACGACGGTGACAAACAAGGTTTGGTGACAAACAAACTATGCTTGTTTGTCACCGACGTAGTATAAAAATTAAAAATCAATTTCTTTCAGTATTGCATGATGGAACACTACTACGGTGACAATGTGAAATCTCTCTGCTGCGAACGAGACGACATCGAAAACGCAGCATCCAAGTTATCAGCAGAGGACTTGGAGACCATCCGACAACTGCCTTCCTTCCGCCCGTTCCTGGAAGCCCAGGATTGTGAGACGAAGATAGGTAATATCGCGTACAGAATTGCATGGACATTTTATGAATGAATGAATTCATTAATTGCCCTTGCACCTTAGAGACGTGTGTATATTATTATTTTTCAATACCACAATACAAATACAAATAGAAATAATTTATTCAAAAAAGTATAAATACAGTTACTCTTACAGGCTAAGATTTTTTAAACGACAAAGTGGTTTACAAATGCCTGAACTAGGATTCCCTGTGTTTCAGGCAGCAAAAGGACAATATTAATATTATTTTTAATTATTTACTTAATTATAAGCTAAAAGTAGTACACAATATATCTCTTAGCATTTTAACAGAATAAGTTGGTTCTTAAGTATTAAATATGAAAGTACAGTAGGTAATCATTTTACGACTGTTAGTAAGTTCTCTGTCTCATAGTACGTCATGTTTTGAAGGGCTCGTTGTAGAGTATTTTTACAACAGGCATAGCTTAGTGGGTATATGTCTAGTATTGAATTTAACATATTGTATAAAAACGGGCCCGAAAATACAAAAATTCTAGATAAAAATACATGTCTTTTTTAGATATTATAGGAATTCAAATATTGTTTGAATTCCTATAATATCTTTGCGCCTTTTATTTCTATATTCAGCGTGGAAAGGAGTTCTGACGTGCTCCTTTAGCGTTGTGCTTAATATATATAATTGACGAACAGTTAACACTTCACATGATTTATAAAGGAGGTCAGTAGGGTATAAGAATGGGCTTTCTACGGTTATTAGTGTAGTTTTTGCTGTCATCGGTCGATGGTGGCAAACAAGCATACGGCCCCGCCTGATGGGAACCGCTCATAGTAGCCTATGGAAGCATGCAACGCCAACGCTTTTTAATTTATATGAAGCCTGCAAATGCGTTTTTAACCGACTTGAGTATAGTGCTTTTCTCAAAAGTGGTGCAAATAATTTCAATTTCATACTTTCGGTAGTTGCGGCGGGCGTTTTGAAATGCCGCCAGTTTATAAAAAAAAAATTGAACTGTATTTTTCTTCTACAGTGTGTAAATTTAATACGGGCGAACCTCTTAACGGTGGTTAATATAGGACATAAGAAATGTAAGTAGGTAGGTAACTTTTAAATGGAATTGCAATAAAAAATGTATCCATACAAAATAATTCGGCCCGCAATGTAATGCAAACACACTCGCCTTAAACATCCGTTGACAACTGTCAGTGTCATATTGTTTATAGTACATTGCTGCTGAAAATTTTATAAATAAATTAATTATGGGGTCATAATTAAGTGTAACTTAAAAATATGTTTTAATTATTGATAACAATAATGAATTCTATGTTCGGTTAAATTTATCGCCCGTATTAGACTTACATACTGTATACGATATTCAAGATAACTAAAATGTCGCTGTACCAACATTATAATAATAACCGCCGACCTTCTGTTTTGGCCGGTTAGAGCCAACGAATTATAAAAAGTTTGGAGCATGAAAAATAATGGAATTTGTATGGAACTTTTTTGTCGCCAAATCGAGACTGCAATATCTGTAACTTTTTAATTTTTACAGTACAATTGGTGCCACTTTACCGCCCTAGGGCGATAATGAGTACTTTACGTGCCTGCGTCGAATATTCAAAGGGCCATATGTACTGTAAAACGTACAACAATACACGTGCGAAGAGGTAATTCGCAACTCGTGTCGATTTAAAACACTACGGTCGTGTTTCAATTTATCGCCACTCGTTGCGAATTTCCTCTTTTCCGCCCTTGTATCGTAATGTACTATTGATTTACCATAAACAAAGCACTTTACGATCTAATGTGTAACCGAAAAGTCCACTTTGCATAGCATTCTTGAGTATGAGAAAAGCATTTTATTATTATTATAGGTTTTAAGCTAACATAGTCATTTGCATTATAACTAATATTTTAAATTGGATAATTACCATGTATGTTTGTTTTATTGAGCACCCGATATTTCGACACTGTTGCAAGCGTCATGTTCACGGAGTAAACTGATGAGCTGCGAGTTTTTAGTTGTGAATGTTGTGATCTACCCACATGCCATAGCGATCTACCCTCTTACGGGTGCTCAATAAAACAAACATACATAGTAATTATCCCGTTTCCAATATTAGTTATAATTACCTATTATAGGTCTCTTCGAAGACGACAATTTCTTGAGAGAAGTGCTGTGCCAAGAGATGAACAAGCTGCATGATTATTTGCACAGTTTTTATTTGTGTGTGCGATTGCTGGCGGCATTTTTGAAGGATCTGCCTAAAAACGTTATTGGGAAAACGGTAAGTAAAGATAATATTGTCTTCTGTTACCGCGATTGTTGTTGAAATTAAACACTTTAGAACGGATTTTTTTTCTTGTCGCTTCTTTAACAGCCTCCTAGCCTAGTCGGTAGTGACCCTGCCTACGAAGCAGGAGGTCCAGGGTTCGAATCCTGGTCAGGGCATTTATTTGTGTGTTTATCACGAATATTCGTTCCTGAGTTATGGATGTTTTCTATGTATTTAAGTATTTATATGTATCTATCTATTATATATATCGTCGTCTGGTACCCACAACACAAGCCTTATTGAGCTTACCGTGGGATTAGGTCGATTTGTGTAAGATTGTACCATAATTATTTTTTTATTTTTTTTCTGCCCCATAAGCCAGTTGGGGAAGCATTCGTAAGTTGTATGTATGTTAATCCTCACAGGGATTTTTACAATTTATATTTTTAATTTTATTTATAGAATGCCCTTCAGGCTATGTATTACTAGCTTTATAAGCCAATGCCCAGATTGTAGACCAACCTTTGTTTTTGTTTTTTATTATTTTTGTATGTAGGTAGTTTGCACAACTTGCACAAGTAACTTTTTGATTGACGGGGTGAATTCGCATTTTCTCAATCATCATCTTAGCCCTGTGAAAACGAGTGCTGTAAAGGGCTCAAAACGTAGGGTCATGGTGTTAATAAACGCGATTATAGCGTTCTAAAGTGTTTAATTTCAATGGTAAGTAAAGATTTTTTTATATACTTACAGTCTTACATATCATTAGTCATCTATAATGCGTTCAAAAACCGCATATTAAGACCCCAAATCATACAATTTTACAACTGATTTCTTATCTTTGAAAATATTATTATACCTATATGTAGCTATGTAATATCATCAACTTCGATAGTCTTGTTACATTAAAATTTCGATCGTCTCTAAAAAAACAAGGTAATTTGATGTGACCTCTGCTCTACTCTAGATGGTTTCAAAAAAAAAATGTTAAAAATACAGTTAAAAAAGTTTTCATTCATCCAAGCCGTAATGGCGGAGAAAATATGTGGCTCGAACGTATCATGGAGAGCTTATGATATGTGTGTATATAAACCAGTGTATGTGACTGTAAATAATTAGACATTAAAACACTCATATAATTTAAACTTTCGTGAGACATACTGATATTAAATTGCAACGGTTAACACTCACGTATTCGCGTATTCGTTGCGCGAATCACCCCGCTCCCGCTTCGTCGCGCGCGACCCGTTACCTACGCCGGACTGGGGCAGTGATGACCTAGCCGCGAAGGTGATAACACCACTCTGTCTGTCCGACGATGTCTGCCCGACGCATACGAAACATGTCACGCCTATTGTGATAAAAATACGTGAGTGTTAACTGTTGCAATTTAATATTAAAACACTCGTGTGATTTAATGCCTGATTCAAGTTTGCTGACGCCTCGTTTCGTAAAGATGTATTAAAACTCGATGTACAGTCTACCAATTGGAACCCTAGGCCACTGTAGCACTGTCATAGTGACGCTATAAATCAGATTGTAAGAAATCTTTTACTGCTTCTCATATTGATATGGTTCTAGAGTGGCCTAGTTCCAATTGCTTTACTGCATGTTATTCAGGTTCAGATTTAGATCATTTATTTGCTTGCAAATACAAGTATACAAAGTGTTTACAATATTAACAGTTGTTTATCTATTATAATTATAAAGTCATATAACATTCATAGGTAATAATAATCAGACACCGTTATCAGTGGTGAAAATTTATTGAAACGAGGGTTGCCCAAATTACATGAAGTCTGAAATCCTTAATTCGCCTGTTGTACATAACTTCGCCTTAGTAAAATATGTAAATTGTAATCTATGCAAAACACATTACAAATAAAATATTGCTAGTTAAATGTAGTGAAACAAGCAGTTATAATTTTAAGAATAAAAACTTTTTGCCTTTGTTTTTCAATTTCGCCTACTGTAATAAAATATGATCAAGAACATTATGTATGTAACTCATTTGAAATTGTACGCGTTGAATGACCTTACTTAAATTTTACGATTTGTGGTTAAAAAATTATAAAACATTTGTTAAGGCGAAGTTATGTACCGAAGGCGAGTTTAGGATAGGTAGTTTTGCCAACCCTTGGTTTCAATGAGTTTTCACCACTGATAATGGGGTCTGATAATAATAAAATAAAACAAAGTAAAAATTGATCATCCAGATATCTTTTTTGGTTCATTACAGGTCCGCGAAATATACACCAAATGCGCCGGCGAATCTATAGTCAAAACTCCACCGTTCAAAGAATGCATGCAACTCATCAACTTCCAATCACAACTGAAACTCCTTGACAGTATACAGGGTGCCCTAAAAGTTGTCACAGGACAAACATCACCCGTGAAACCGTTGAAATCGTCGCCAATGAAGAATAATACAAATAAATTAGTTTTGAATAGTGAGTTGGGGGAACATTTTGCTAAGACTGTAAGGGTTCATTTGCTGACGTTTTTGAGGCAGCTCGAAAATGCGAATACAGAGGCTACTGTGACGACAAATGGTGGCAATGAGGGAGCGGAGAACGATATGGGAATTATCCCAGGGAATAGATATAAATTGAAAGAGGTTAGTTCATTAAAAAAAATAAGATAATAAGTACAATTGTCCTCCTAGTTGGTAGTGACCCTGCCTACGAAGCAGGAGGTCCCGGGTTCGAATCCTGGTCAGGGCATTTATTTGTGTGTTTATCACGAATATTTGTTCCTGAGTTATGGATGTTTTCTATGTATTTAAGTATTTATATGTATCTGTCTATTATATATATCGTCGCCTAGTACCCATAACACAAGGCTTATTGAGCTTACCGTGGGACTAGATCGATTTGTGTAAGATTGTCCCATAATATTTATTTATTTATTATTTATTTGATTGTAAAGAATGAATTATATCATTTAGTAATTATAATAAATGTGTTGATTCATGTGTTCAAATTGAAAGAGATGTCATATACTACAGAAAAAGTGACCAAGCCCCCTAGTGCCCAGGGCTGGGATCGAACCAGCGATCTCCTGCCGCGAATACAAACCGTTTTTAACACTACGTGAAAACAATTGACGCTCGACCCCCTCTCCCCCGCACAACGCTAGGGTTACCTACGACTGTATATATTTTATAATACTGTAACTACATACATGTAGATTAATGTAAATTTCAACAATGTTTGTTTGCAAATATGTACCTGACACATCGTTTGATATGTTTTTAAAAATAACCCTGTGGTTTCTTGAACAAGAATTTGATTAGACAAATATTTTCAGAAACAATTGATATGAAATGTAAAAAAACGTGTCGCTGTTTATTTTTTGGCTGTATGTACAGTCAAGTGCAAAAATACGTATCGACAAAATCGTCTCATAAATATGGTACTAATACGCTCTTAATACAATGGAATAAAATGCTATGGGACATACTTTTTGTAAGATGTGTCCACCCATATTTTTACACTTGACTGTACCACTAAACCAAATTTAAAGTTTAATACTCCCCTGAATATTTTTTTCCGTTCGACGTTCCGTTCATTTTCGAAATAGTCGCAAAAAAATGAAAAACAACCTAAAATGTGTCAGTTACTTGGCTCTCAAAAGTTCAACTCCTGGTATTGTGCAAACTCGCGGATTACACGTATTTAGGGATACATGAAGGCAATAAAACGAAAAGAAGGCCTCGAAATGCTTTTTATGCATTGAATTAAACTATCTTTCATTTCTGAGTTAGGATAAGTATATTGTTGACGTTGGTATAACCAGACATGTGTATTTCAGCAACTATTGCGTGCGACGAGGACAGACCGCATCCAATCTGAGTTTGAGATGATTCGCTCTCGCTTCGTCAGTTATCTTGAAGACATGTTTGCAAAGGTATGGTATTCTGTTTCATTGTCTGACTGATCAAACGTGTCGGTTCGCCACTTTCAGCAATAATTTTCTTGAATGTTTTTGAAATCCGCTTCTTTAGTTGGCCAATGACAATTTTTTTTTTCGTGGCCTCGGTCGGGATTCGAACTCGCTATACCATGTCCATCGCTCTGCCAATTGAGCTACCGAGAACACAGTGTTCACAGATAAATTTGGTAACTGTCAATTTGGTAATCTTTTGTCTATGAGACAACTGATTCGGCAGGAAAAAAATAACCTTCCAGCTTTTAATAAGCTCGTTCCTAAGTTTAAAAAACGAAAGGGCATTTTCAAAAATAGAGTACCATTTCCTTTTTTTTGAAAATATAGGAATTTTTGTGTTTTTTATAACCTGAATCACGAGTACTATTGATTTATAAAAAAGGAAATGAGTTCCCGTTTTTTTGGTCAGTTTCGTACCGCATATTTTCATACATTTTGTATGGGACGTTACGAAACTGAAATTTTTTTTTGTATGGAAAATCGAGGACACATTTTTATTAAAACGGTGCACTTTTTTCTGAAAATGCCCATAAACGTGATTAGACCCAGAAAATATAACTTTACATCCAGTATTTCAGTAAGGGTTTTTCATTTTTTTTAATCACCTCTGATTTACGTTTTCCAATTTTATTTGAATCAAAGGATTTCTTAAGCGATAAGACTGCCTGTAGCTACCTCTTTTTCTCATGCAATCTCCACCAAATCATGTTATTTTTGTTGTTTCTAGGTTCCATAAGGAGTTCTTGTATTGTATTGTATTGTATTTATAGGGCCTGCAGCCACCCTCAACTCAGACGTTCCACGAGGTGTTATTTTTCACTGATGTCAGTAGCGTCAGGAAACAGATAGTTGGCTCTCCGCGCGGCGCCGTTCACACCGCGCTGAGCAATCCACACCACTATTTACAGGTGAATAAGAACTATTATCGTGGAGCCACCAAACCAAGGTGACAATCGCTTACAAAAATACGAGAACGCTAAGGAAAAAATGTATTGGAATCACCGGCTGGCCTGGTTAACAGGAAAACTATAAAGAAACAACTAAAACCAAACCAAAATAGTCTATTTATGAAATGTGACTCTTTGGTGATTTAGAATATAGAACCGTTTAATGCTGAATTTAAGACCAATCTTTGCCATTATTTTCTATATATTTTAAAAAATTAAAAATCGGCTTCGTTTACGGCCTTTCATATATAATGCAGTATTAATATAACTAGTTTTAATATTGTCTTCTGTTACCGCAATTGTTATTCATTGAAATTTAACACTAGAACGGATTAATCGCGTTTTTTTTTCGAGCCCTTTACAGCACTCGTTTTCACAGGGTTAAGATGATGACTGAGAGAATGCGAATTCTCCCCGTCAATCAAACAAGTTACTTGTGCAAACTACCTACATACAAAAATATAAAAATAATTCAAATCTAAAACAAAGGTTGGTCTACGATGTCCAGAGGGGTTTATAAGCTAGTAATACATTGCCTGAAGGGCATTCTAAAATTAAAATTAAAATTATAATATGAATAGAAATTAAACACTTTAGAACGGATTAATCGCGTTTATTAACACCATGATCCTACGTTTCGAGCCCTTTACAGCACTCGTTTTCACAGGGTTAAGATGATGACTAAAGTGTTTAATTTCAATGAATAACAATCGCGGTAACAAAAGACAATATTATAATATGAATAGTTTTTTTAATGTTTAAAATCATGAATTGGGTGTTGTCAACCCCTTAGGCCCCACCAGCGGCGATCAGCGATCAGCGAGTAGCGATTTTTCGCGGCGAGTGATTCTCTATCAAACCTCCTCTGCGGCAGTGTGAACAGCCAGCGATGCACTATAGGGACTTTTTCTTTTATTTACACGGTAGAGTTAAAAAAAAATATATAAAGGGTGTTGACCGTAACATGAGCAATAAATTTAATCGTAGGTAGTCCTCGCCAAATAAACAACGTTTGTTAAGCGACTTTTAAAAATAACGTGTGTTTTGATTTTTATTATACTTTATAACACGCAATGTACTGCGAATTTTGACATTTTTGTACCATGACAAGAGACGTCAGTTAGGCTTGTACCGTACATTGAAAATACTACTTAGTTTGTATGAAAAAGTGAAAACCTAAAGAGTAGGTACATATATTTAAACATAATTATTAAACGGGTCTAACGCGAATTAATTTGTTTACCTTATTTACCGACGTTTCGACACAGGTCAGCCGCGACCATGACCAGTGAAACCTGTGTCGAAACGTCGGTAAATAAGGTAAACAAATTAATTCGCGTTAGACCCGTTTAATAATTATGTTTAAATATGTGTTTAAATCGCGAGAGTAGGTACATAATTTTTAAAAGTGGTTTGAGGAGCCTGCGATATAATTTATTGCGCAACAACTGGTATATATTTATCTTTTGTTCGTTTCTTGCGCGACAAAATCGCCGATAGCGCATCCTTTACTTGCGCTTGGTGGGACCAGTGCCTATAACTTGTTTTCTTAAGGGCCTTAGCGGCCATTTGGTTAACTTTCCCTTTGTTCCAGTGTTCATGTTGCCGCCTCTCGTCCTCCGAGAGCGCATCGGCAACGCTCCCAGACGTGTGTCTCGCATACAAGCTACATCGTGAGTGTGGCAAGCACATCAACTTGTACGACTGGCTGCAAGCGTTCGCTGCTGTACTGTGCCCAGAGAACGAAGAAGGGGATGTCCACACACAGTAAGTACCCTTATAGTAACCTACATAATGCTTATAGTCGCTTGAGCGCTTGGGCGAGCAGGTAACTTGTACGACTGGCTGCAAGCGTTCGCTGCTGTACTGTGCCCAGAGAACGAAGAAGGGGATGTCCACACACAGTAAGTACCCTTATAGTAACCTACATAATGCTTATAGTCGCTTGAGCGCTTGGGCGAGCAGGTAACTTGTACGACTGGCTGCAAGCGTTCGCTGCTGTACTGTGCCCAGAGAACGAAGAAGGGGACCTCCACACACAGTAAGCACCTTTATAGTAACCTGCATAATGCTTACTCGTATAGTCGCTTGGGCGAGCAGGTAACTTGTACGACTGGCTGCAAGCGTTCGCTGCTGTACTGTGCCCAGAGAACGAAGAAGGGGATGTCCACACACAGTAAGTACCCTTATAGTAACCTACATAATGCTTATAGTCGCTTGAGCGCTTGGGCGAGCAGGTAACTTGTACGACTGGCTGCAAGCGTTCGCTGCTGTACTGTGCCCAGAGAACGAAGAAGGGGACCTCCACACACAGTAAGCACCTTTATAGTAACCTGCATAATGCTTACTCGTATAGTCGCTTGGGCGAGCAGGTAACTTGTACGACTGGCTGCAAGCGTTCGCTGCTGTACTGTGCCCAGAGAACGAAGGGGACGTCCACACACAGTAAGCACCTTTATAGTAACCTACATAATGCTTACTCGTATAGTCGCTTGGGCGAGCAGGTAACTTGTACGACTGGCTGCAAGCGTTCGCTGCTGTACTGTGCCCAGAGAACGAAGGGGACGTCCACACACAGTAAGCACCTTTATAGTAACCTACATAATGCTTATAGTCGCTTGAGCGCTTGGGCGAGCAGGTAACTTGTACGACTGGCTGCAAGCGTTCGCTGCTGTACTGTGCCCAGAGAACGAAGAAGGGGACCTCCACACACAGTAAGCACCTTTATAGTAACCTGCATAATGCTTACTCGTATAGTCGCTTGGGCGAGCAGGTAACTTGTACGACTGGCTGCAAGCGTTCGCTGCTGTACTGTGCCCAGAGAACGAAGGGGACGTCCACACACAGTAAGCACCTTTATAGTAACCTACATAATGCTTACTCGTATAGTCGCTTGGGCGAGCAGGTAACTTGTACGACTGGCTGCAAGCGTTCGCTGCTGTACTGTGCCCAGAGAACGAAGGGGACGTCCACACACAGTAAGCACCTTTATAGTAACCTACATAATGCTTATAGTCGCTTGAGCGCTTGGGCGAGCAGGTAACTTGTACGACTGGCTGCAAGCGTTCGCTGCTGTACTGTGCCCAGAGAACGAAGGGGACGTCCACACACAGTAAGCACCTTTATAGTAACCTACATAATGCTTATAGTCGCTTGAGCGCTTGGGCGAGCAGGTAACTTGTACGACTGGCTACAAGCGTTCGCTGCTGTACTGTGCCCAGAGAACGAAGAAGGGGACCTCCACACACAGTAAGGACCCTAATAGCACAGCGTAAGGATGTATTCTATACAGTGGGTTAACTCCGCCGATTTCTGGGTCATCGATGGGGGGCGCGCGGGGAAGGCGGGGAGGGGTGTAAAATGGAAATTAGTTTGCCAATCAGACTGTAATATCTTTCGCATAGTTTTTGACAACCCTGAGCCTCACGACCACCGAGCCGAGCCGCTGCCCGTGTATGAAGTTACCTCACTGTATGGAATACATCCCTACGCTGTGCTTATACTAACCTATTAGTACGTTGGGAATTAAGGGCGGTAATCAAGAAATTAGAAGCGATGGTGAATTAACGATACAAGTTCGTAATCCTTGTACCGCCCGTCATACATACAATGTTTTTCATCACATTTGCGAGGAAATTAATAAACTTACGAGGCAGAGAAATAAACAATAATTAAAAGGGGTACTGTATTAGCATAGTCTACGGTACTCCGCGGTGAGCGGCGGCTACGTGCGGTATAAAGTAGTATGAAACTCCATTACGACCATGGACTCAATGCAGCTCATTAAGTCGTTAATATGCTTGCATTACACATAATATCATTGTTTACGACCAAGTGTGATGAAAAACTCTTATAGTCGCCTAAGTGTTTGCTGCTATGCTGTGCGAGGGATGTTCACACACGGTAATGAATCTTATTATTACCTGTATGTTATACCTAACTCTTTTTCTTGTCTGTTTTCAACTTCAATATCTGAAAATGCTTTCTTAGGCCCACTTGCACCACCCAAGGTTAGCCGAAAACCCGGAGTTAAGCTGTCAAATCCCATACAAAAAAACGCTTAACTCCGGGTTATGTGGCTAACCCCGGCTGGTGCAAGTGGCCCTTAGTGGAGGAGGTATTCGTACTCCCACCTTAAATGCCGGCAACGCACTTGCGACACCTCTGGTGTTGCGGGTGTCCATGGACGACGTTAATCGCTTACCATCAGGCGATTCGTTTGCTCGTTTGCCCCCTATAGCATAAAAAAAAAAATCTCAGTCTCTTTAAAGGTCAGGTGCCTAAAAAACCTTAAGTTCATGTAAGTAAGCTCAATTAGGCAAAATGAGCTAACTTAACATTTAAGAACCATTATTTTTTGCACCCTGTGTAACAAGACTGTTTCATATACCTATTGAAATAATATACAATAATCTATAAACTGTCTGCTTTTTATTTCTATTCGAAAATGAAATTAATCGACCTCGACCTTTTATAAAATGGCATATCTATTAATCAATAATTAATTAGTCGGTAACTTACGTATTAAAAGAGTAATATCCACTTGAAATACCAAATTATACTCTGGCCAGCCAGCTCTAACAGTAAAAACGGTTGGCTAGGGTATAGTATTTTTGACACAAGCCCAAGACAACATTTTGAAGTCTTCGCATGGAATTGTACCACAGACTACTTACACAGACACTGTATTATGAAGTGTCTACTAACAGAATGAGGTATTATATGCAGTATTTTACTTGTAGACTTTTACGATTCTATCAGCTCAACCAAGTACCTACTATAATAGAATGGTGTAGGCTACCATTTTATTATAGTACTAGCTGATACCCGCGACTTCGTCCGCGGATAATTTTTTTTTGCCTATAACCAGACAGGAGATCCCCGTAACGTTCCAGTGAAGGTTGCATTTAAATGCATTCAGCCGTTTCCACGTGATGCTCGAACAAATAAACAGACAAACATTCACAAACAAACAAACAAACAAATGACAAACAGACTAAAATTCTAAAAATCATTGAAGTGTGTTCATCAATTCTAAGAGCTTCTAACTCACTTTTTCAAATATCTTCGTACATATTTTAGACTCCACACTAGTTTATTATATGTGTAGAAAATAGATAGATTATATAGCAAAGCTAAAAAGAGACTAAATATACTCGGTCTGAGAGTCAAAACGGGTTTTAAGATCAGTGGCGCGTTCACCCCTAAAACACATCAAATGTAAATATTTTTTTCTACTCCAGCACTTCTCTTCAATTACAAAATTATTATATTACAAAAGAATAGGTACATTATAACGTTTTCTATGGTATTCCATAAGAACACTGCTCCTATGGATTTTCATACAACATATGAGCACTGTTGTTGTTTTTTTTTTTAATTTCTATAGTGGGCACAACATCTTCCCTATTCTGCCACGTTTCTAGATTTTGCTTTTTGCGCTATTTTAGCTGTCGTAGAAAAACTAGCGTATGCAACAGCTCATAATTGGTTCTTAAAACTCTCGGGCCTATTGTTACAAAACTCCCTCAAACCCTCAAGTTTTAAGAACCCTTATTATATCACTGTTGCATAAACTACTATTAATTTACCCAAGTTAAGGTTGTAAACGTAGATGAAACTGAAATAAGCCGTCGGGTTGTCATACTAAATTAGCACAGGACTGCATACCGGTTGGTAACCGCGATTTGTCTTATATCTATGCTGTATCTAGTGGTTAAGGTGGTCTGTGAATTGTACATATACAGTGTGTAAGTCGCGATAAATAAAACCATAAATAAAACGCGATCGCTTTGGGCAATAAATAAAACCAGACATAAAATTCATTAGCATTAATTAAGAGGTGTTTTCAAGTTACGCTTAATATTGTATGTAGAGTAATCGTATTCTATTGTTTTAATTACTCTTTATTGTTCACAAACGAGAAAAAAAAACAATTTAAATCAAGCACTAAAATGGACAACATGCGGTCTTATCGCTAAGAAGTGATCTCTTCCAGACACCCTTTGGGTAGCGGAGCCAATACACAAGGATATCCAAAAATATGTAGGCGAATCAAAACTGAACTTATTTAATAAAATTTAACATGAAAGGGAAATATATATATAGACATACATAGACATAACATACACATAAATAATCACAAAAGCACATAATTCATTTTTGAAAATGTTCTCAGAAGCAATGTACTGTGAACATCAACTGTAAAATTTAACTGCCAACAAGCGTTTAACGGGAGTGTTTATGCATTATTATATTGCGGACGAATTTTGAAGGGATAATTTTTCATCGCATCTAACTAAAAGTTATTTACTTAAATACATTTCTTATGTCCGCTACTTCCTATACTGTTGCGAGTTTCACTTTCACTTTGTTTGTAACACTGTTAAGAGATTCGCCCGTGTTAGATTTACACACTATACGCATTTGTTTCAGGGCGAGGTTCACCCGAGCTGTGGCTGAACTGCAATTCCTCGGGTTCATCAAGTCCTCAAAGAGGAAGACGGACCACGTGATGCGGCTAACCTGGTGATGCTCATTATCTCCAGCTCCTTAAGGTTCAGCCCTTTATCACCACCGATCTCAAAACCCGTTTTGACTCCTTCGTACTCCTACGCATCAACTCCCTCTTAAGGTCCATGGGTTTATTTCGGAATCCCTAAATAGCTCAATCACATTATTCACATTTTTGGTGTGGGTATGATGCCGTTTTTGGTTATTTCAGGTTTTATACGATTTTAAGCTAACATGGTCATTTGCATTAAGTATAACTAATATTTAAAACGGGATAATTACCATGTATTTTGGTTTATTGAGCACCCGATATTTCGAAACTCGGGATTTTCGAAATTCCGAAATATCGGGTGCTCAATAAAACAAACATACATGGTAATTATCCCGTTTTAAATATTAGTTATAATTTCAGGTTTTGTTTATTTTCCTTATAGTTGTTATGAAAAGCAGTATGTGTCACACGGTGTCAAAATTATTTTCATCTTTGGCGTTAACTTTTGAATCCCTCATTGCAGTCATTATTTCAGGATTCTACTTTAAAATCCATCGCTTCGTTCGGGATTCAAAGTTCGCCCTCGCCGGGAATATACCATTTTCTCTCACTCTACTATTAATGTGTTGTATTTTTTAATACTATCTACGCCTATTTCAGTTTCTTCAGAATAATAGACTCATTCTGTTTTTATAAACTAGTTAACTTATTTATTTATCAACGTTATTTATTAATCTTACATAATGTGAAAGTAAAATTGTGTTGATGTAGATATTACTACATAGTATAAATATAAAACAAAGTCGCTTCCCGTTGTCTGTCTGTATGTATGCTTAAATCTTTAAAACTACGCAATGGATTTTGATGCAGTTTTTATTAATAGATAGAGTGATTCAAGAGGAAGGTTCATATGTATAATACATTGAATCCGTGCGAAGCCCGGGCGGGTCGCTAGTTTTAAATAAAAAACCTTTTTCTGTCACCTGTGTATACTTTTGATCAATAAGATCGGCACTTTAGCTCATGCAAAATGAGGTTGTTTTGGTAAAAGCAATAAAAATACAAGGTCAGTGTCAAAGTCAAATATTATTATGCCATACTTAATGAGGTTGCATACTAAGTTGTTATTTATATAATTTTGTAGCTTACCACTATTCAACTAGTGGCTATGTGAGCTGTATTGGGACAAAGGTCGTAAGCGCCTTCGTGAGTCTATGGCGCTTAGGACCTTTGTACCAATTCCCGCCATTTTGAAAATTCCCAAGAACTGAATCGATAATAAATTTTCAACGAACTTGTTAACAAAATTTCACGAGAATTGTGTAACTCATAAAAAATAGACAAAAATCCACCTTGTCACAATATACATATGGTTCACTATCGCTATGAACTTGTCGTACGACTTGGTGGCTTTTGCTTGCCACCCTACGATATAAATGGGTGAATCAACTTTTAAGTGTTCAACATCAAACGTACAGAGTCCCTGATCGATATTACAAATTTATATAAAGGTAATGAGCTTTATTTGCATTCCATTTTGTTCCCAGTAATATTACGTAACATTTCATCACGAAACATTGAATTGTTTTTTACAATTTACCCGGTTTTTGATGGTTGTCCGAAGGACCAAAAGGTGGTTTTCATAGTAGGTCAAATTGTCCCTTTGCGACGGTGCACCATAAAACTTTGAATCACGAAAAAAAATACTATTGTGGGATTGATATACATACACATAATCATTTTTATGGATAAGTATCATCAATAAAACACCGATTTCTTATATTTTTACTAAACCGTTTATGAATTTCTTGCGTTTTAATTTTGTCCCTTGAAATTATCCGCGTCATGCAGTTCCATCGGACAACCATAAATTTGTTACGGAATCTAAATGTAGTTGGCCCAGTAAGGCACTTGACAACAAGCTTAATTTCCTAGTAATCTGATAGGCCTAGCCGCCATTTGGAATACACGACACTCGCGGCGTCAGTCGGTCGGGTACTATTGGTGAGTGCGGGGTGGCTTTATTGTCTGTCCATCGGACCACCGGCACAAATTCGTAAGTTATTAATATATTTGAATAAATTATGTCGTACTAGATTCTGTTATATGTATATGTTACGGTAAGGATGAAATAAAACATAACAAATCATTAATTTTTGCTGTACGGGTCAAAGTTTAAGAAAAGTCCCTCGGACAACTAGTCACTCGGACAACGGATTTGGTTGTCCTTAGGACATTTTGGTTGTCCGTTAGACAAAAATGATGTGATAAGATGTTTAATAGAGTAAATACATGTGATAAGATGTTAAATAGGGTAAATACCCAGTCTTTGATCTTTCGCTTTGACATAAGGTTAATTTTAAGATATCAACAACAACAATTTTATCTCAATCACGGGGATCTTTACCTTAATTAATAACTTGCTTACACGTATTTCATGAAAATAAAACTGTCTGTATAAAACGATTTAAAAAGATTAATCGCGTTTATTTTTTGTAAATTCATCCCGACGTTTTGAACCCTTAACAGGTTTCGTGAAAAAATATATTTTTAATGTTTTATTTTTAATCTACCCTGGGGATCACGAACGCTGTAAAGGGTTCGAAACGTCGAGATGAATGTACGAAAAATATACGCGATTAATTCGTTTAAATTGTTTTTAGGGTTCCATACCAAAATGGTAAAAAAGGAACCCTTATGGTGTCACTTTGCTCCACCTGTGCTCACCGTAGTGCCGGTCCCAAGCCTGAAAAAAGGCGCAGGGTTCATCGAAGGGCCAACCACCGCTCATGGTAAATGCGTGCCACGACAAAACAGGCAAACTTCACACTGAGCGTGAAAAGTGATCAAACGGTGGCGTGAATACAGATCTGTTAAACATCGGTCAAGTCAGCCCTGAACCCACTTTAACGTATTACGACGTCTAAGAAGATCTCTTACCACCTTCGTTTAGTGAAATCAAGGAAGCCGTTACAGGACTTAAAAATAATAAGGCGCCAGGACTGGATACTATTTCCGCGGAACTCCTAAAAAAAGGTGGCCCCATGCTGGAAAAAAGACTGTTCCTAGTATTAAAAATATGGCAGGGAGAAAAGATGGCCCAGGAATAAGATTTGGGCATCATATTGTCTATTTATAAGAAAAAGGGCGATAAAGGTACATGTAGCAACTATAGAGGCATAACCGTACTATCGACTGCATATAAAGTCTTCGCTAAGGTACTGAACAGGCGGCTTAGTGTATACGCTGAGGAAATACTGGGAGACTATCAGTGTGGTTTCAGGCCGAACCGCTCTACAACTGACCATATACATCTGATGAGTCAAATGCTGGAGAAGGCCTACGAATACAATTTAAATCAACACCATATGTTTGTCGACTTGAAGCAGGCTTTCGATAGTGTCAAACGATCTCAAATACTGTATGGCATGTTACTGCTCGGAGTGCCAAGCAAATTGGTAAGACTGGTAAACACTTCTCTAGCCCACTCCAAATCTGTAGTTGCCATTCAAAATAAAGTATCCGAGCCTTTTGAAGTATATTCTGGAATCTGGAGTCAAACAGGAAGATGCACTTTCGTCTATAGTATTCAACTTGGTATTGGAGGCTGCAACTCGCCAACTTGGTATCAACGGCCTGATCGATTATAAAACCACACAAATAGCGGCAAATGCGGATGATATTGTTATCACCAGCAGGTCCAAAACCACAATGATCGATCACGGTGTTGGTCTTGAAGCAGAATCGATTAAGTTTGGTCTGCATGTCAATGCAGACAAAACGAAATACATGTCCTCAACGCGCCAACCGGCCCCATTGCTAAACATTTCTCTCGGAACTAACACCGTTGAGGAAATTGCCAGCTTCAGGTACCTAGGATCCATACTTACCTCCCAAAACAAAACTGAAGAGGAAATAAGGGCTCGCTTAATGGCAGGTAACAAGTGTTTTTACGCATGCCAGAAACTTCTCGGATCTAAGTACTTAAGTCTACGATCAAAAGTCGTCATCTACCTAATTATCATAAGGCCAGTTGTAACATACGCATGCGAAACCTGGGCTACGACGCAGAAAATTGAACAAAAACTAACCGTGTTAGAGAGAAAAGTGCTGAGATAAATCTACGGTACAATTAGAGAAATAGACGGAACATACCGCCTGCGAATGAATCACGAGCCAGATGCGCTAATCCGACAGGAAACCATACAGCGACTGCGTTGGGCGGGCCATTTAGAAATAATGCAAGATTATAGAGCAACTAAGATATTAACTAAATGGAAGCCGCAGCAAAAGAGACCAAAAGGAAAGCCAAGAAAACGGTGGATAGACTGCGTAGAGGAAGACTCACAGAAAATGGGAAAGTACACAAATTGGAGGAAGGAGGCTAAGGAGGCTCCGTCTGTCTGTCCGTCTGTCTGTCACCAAGCTGGCTATCTCAGGAACTGCAAATCTTATATTTTTTATAAAGTTGTTGATTATTAAGAATTGTAATAATATTTCTGTTGTTCGGTGTGCTGAAATATTAAAACTGCTTGCTAATACTTCAATAAATTTGTTTTATTTAGTACCTTCCTTAAGATTGTAGGCTCTAAAATGTCCTTTGGACAACCAGATATGTCCTTGGGACAACTACGTTGTCCCTGAATTGAAAACCACTTATTATTATTTTTTTCGTTTTAACACCCAGAATAGTTCATATTGTTTTAAAAATACAATAGCACAATACAAAACCAAGTAGCCGGAGGAATTTTGTTACATTACTATTACTATATAGCGTTTTAATCGAAAAGTTCCGATCCTGTGAAGTTACAGTTGTCCTGGGGACATGATAAGGGGAAATATTGTGAAATTCAGGGCGATATTGCCATATTTATAGATAAAACATGAAACTATATTGTTTAATCAATGAAGGTAAAATAACTGTATTCACAATAATTGATGTCTGGTATGTTAAAAAATTAATTTTAAATGGTTGTCCAGGGGACATCAGATTTGGGCTGGTGAACTTTTTTTAGTAAAAATCACTAAATTCGCAATAAAAGTGCTCTGCTCTATACATAATCATAAATTATAGAAAATTATCTTTAAAATATAATAATGAAATATGAAATATAAGAAAAAAATATATAAGTCCATAATTTCATCATTTGGATATTTAAAAGTTGATTCACCCAAATACGGTCAGCTTCATAAATATATTTGCATCTGTATTAAATTTTGTGTAATAGTTAAGTTACAAAGTGTATATAGTTACAGAAGAGACTAAAAAACGCGCATGCAAATCAATGGATTGTATTTACTTAACTCGTTTAAAGCATGGCTATAAAACTAACCTCACTCACTCTTATCTATTGAATTTATGTAAAAATCCAAATCGAGTTCCTCGTGTGTTGTGCTGATGTGATTTTTCATAAAATGTTGTTAAATTAAACGTGTTTGTTTGTATCCTTTGTTTTAATTCAATTTTAAGAATATAAATAATCATGGGTCAACCTAAGAAGCAACCAGTTATAAACGGGTTACCCTCATCTGGCAGAATATATATTGGTAGAAATACACTTCGCATAACACGTATCGCAACAAAACAGCAGAAAATACTTTCGCAGAAATATATACTTGCCATAGATAGTTATTTGGCAGAATGCAGAAAGTGGGTTAGGTTAGGGTTTTCTGCCAAAAAATGTCTGCGAAAAGATTAATTCTGCAAATAAATAGAATGTGATTCTGCCAAACGTTACCTCTGCCATAAATCGTTACCTCTGCCTCTGCGAATCGAATTTATGACAAATAAAATTCTACAAGACAATAGTGAACCTAGTGAATAACGAATATAAACCCATATCTGTCAGCAGGACAGTTGCTTTGGCAGCGTCCGTCATGACACCTTTATGTGTCGTTGGCGAGGTAGGCACTTTTATGTGTTCTTGGCGTTGAAAAGGTTAAAGAAGTGGTTAATACGTACGGCGTATGCCAGTCTATAAATCTTGACTGCTTAATATTGTTAGATATGAGTATATAATCTAATAAATGACAATATAATTCATACTCGGGTCGTTTTCATTTTTTAGCAACAATGAGCTATCTCCGCGCTTAAAACTGTCTGATTTAGAATTTCTTTTGTTGGTAGGAGGTAAATGCTCAATATTTTGAATTACCTTATCAGTACAGTATACTTGTTATTACACTGGTTAATGACTGTAAACTTACCTACATTATTAAACACAAAAAAACGTGACAGAGTGGTCAATCGGAAGGATGTTCGTTGAAAAGGGCCACTTTGGTGGTTTCCAGAAAACCACTGAAAAAAAATACCTTATCGACATGAAATGCACTATCAAATAGTCTACTTCAATCACATGTGTTTATTATTTTTTTAATTTCTACCGTTATCACACACGATCAAAAATCCGAAAAATCTAGAAAATCGCGTTTATCCTCGGTTAAAAAGTAGAATAGCCCACTCACATTAATCGTGCTATAGAGACAACATGATGCGTAGTCATATCGCTACCTGCCAATTTATTGCTGTCTAGACTGTTTTTTACCTTATTTCAACTGTATAATTAAATAAATTATAGAAGATTCACTATTTGTACGAATTACGAACTAGATATAACCTCGGAATGTTGAATAGGTATGTAATGTAATACCTACTGTAAACAGCTACGATAGCAAAAAACCGGCCAAGGGCGAACCCGACTCGCCTACCGAGGGTTCTTCACAAATAATGCTCCCCTACATCCATACAGGCACGGAACTCTCAGTGCGCGGCAATTATACGGTTTTCGGATGTTTTCTTGTACTGCTACAAGCTCTTGCATTTTGCCAAATTCCGTGATTCTAGGTCAACGAAAAGTGCCCTAAACAATTTGATTTCCTTTGCAAATGTATGGGAAAACACCCATACGGGCACAGAACTCTCAGTGCGCGGCAATTATACTATTTTCGGACGTTTTCCTGTACTTGTGCTACAAGCTCTTGCTTCTAGTACTCCTAGGTCAATGGGTCTTACTAATACATTTTGTTTCTTTGCAAATGTGCCTATGGGAAAGGCGACATAAACTGCCGTATCTTTTTATTGCGTTTGCGTTGAGATTTAGATTTTTCAGTCTCAAACAACTTCAAACGACTGCAGACCTGTGTATGTGGTATTAATTTCAACTTGCTTACTCTATATACGCGTTCCCGAGATAAAAGGTCTTGACATACAGACGGACGGACAGCAAAGTAAACCTATAAGGTTACCGCATTTTCCTTTTGAGATGCGGAAATTAGCACAATTTACAATACATCGTGTCTGCTGTGATCATGGGACTTTAAATATAAGGTATGAGTTTACTCTCCAAACTGAACATTTTTTATTACCTACTCCTAGATTGCAAAAAATATACCTACCCATAAAAATCGTTAGTTGGGTTAATCAACCATTTGTCACTAGTTGCCATTTACGGTCTCCTGGGTCACTTTTATAATCACGGTTTTATAGCACTAAAATTCACAAAACATATTTTTTTTGGTAGTTATATTCCCTTTCCATGATGGGCCATATTTACCAAGCATGTCAGTAGAACATATTACAACGTTTATTCTAACAGAGTGTGTTGCATTTGTCCCCTGGCTGGCGGGACAGAAAACAACGAAAAACAGTTGATTCACCCAGTTAACATCTGCCGAAAAAAAAAGGTGACTTCGGTGATTGTCTCATCGTGAAAGACGCTCAGTTTTGAGAGTAAAATCAACCCTTTGCCACGCCAGGAACAGCTGCCCGGCGCCCAGATTAATAAATAACGACAGTAGGGCACACTAACTAGATGGGTTTTTTGACTCTGTAATTGTACACCTATTTTCGTGGCTAGCTCTCCGTCTATCATGGTCACTAAGTGGAAAAATGCTCTTAGATCGAAGAGAAAAAAAACATGATTAGCGACCATTTTAGCTTTTAGTGTTTAGGTAGGTCAAGTATATAATCATCTAAGTCTGTCTAGGACGGTCTAGGTCATGATCGTATAACAACTTGGCATTTAAAAAATTATAATTAACGATAAAATATGCTTGCTGTCAAACGCGATCCTAGTTATATGTTAAGGGTAAGAGCGTATGTTAATTAAGCTAGGCTTAAAAAATGTCTAAATAAATATATCTTCTGTCGTTGTAAAGATGCGGTGGTTTCTAAGCAATTGACCAATAAAAATATCCTGCCTACATGAGCAATCAGTCGATAAATGACATATGTTAAATAATACGTGTAATGACCTAACATGTATTCGTCGTAGAATAAAGTAGGTTAGGTTCATTAGGTATCTTCAAATGCACCGAAATTGCACAGAAATAGGAGTTCCACGAAGTGGGGCTCTGTTAAAAATACACATGGCTATGTGGGGGAGGTGTTCACCTCGAACCTTACCAAAGATCACCAAGGGTCAAAAATATCCGAAAAAAACCTCACATGATTTTTGCACGAGCCCTCAGTTGTCGAAAAGATGCACCAATGGTCGTTCGTTACGCGTATTTACATATGTCATTTTGCGAATGCGAACTAATTACTTACTAATAACTTCAATTTTAAATGGTTATTATGCGTAGGCATTATAAAATACGCGTAGAGACCTATGATTTATTCGTGTATTATGTCAAGTGCAGAAATCAAATCTTAATAACCTAAACCTTTTGATTTGCCATTGTCAAATGCCTTACGAAACACAGCCACCGCCAAATTAACAACGGCAGTGTCGCGGGAAAAATGTGTGTTGAAACGCTCGCGTACAAACGAAAAGAGACCTAACTGCAGAAGACTGTTACCTTTAACTACTTGATTTTGCATAGAAAAATAAAGCATATTTTAGCTTGAATGGTGTTAACAAACGATATGGGCACATAACTCAATGACATGTTTAATTAGACGAACTTAAAAAAACAGCGGCATCACAAACATTAGGCCGGTGACGTAATCTATGTGCCTAAATACCTATGTTGTAAAAAGTGACCATGAATCGTTAATTTCTTAAAATAAAGAACATCTCGACCTTTCAAAGGTGGTAATATAACTTTTATTTTGCTGAACGACAAGTTTTTAGGGTACCGATAGGAGCGGAATCTGTGTTGACCTTTAAGTTTGAACTCTGACCCTGGTTGCCTGAGAAGGTTTCAAATGTTACATAAATTATAAATGTAATATTTTACTTTGTCACCGTATGTACCTGCGTATGTATGATATCATACATCGTCGACGAGGAGTTGGTTTGATCTCTAGGTTAACAATTTTTTAACTGATTTCAATGATTCGAATGATGATGTTCGTCTGTTTGTACGTATTTTTGTGGTTGTTATTGATGTTCGGAGCATTTAAAGCAAAAGTAAACCAATTATATCTCTTCTTTGTAGCGTTTTGCCGGCTTATGCCGCCGCTCAGGTAACCTGGGTTCCGCTTTGGCCACTAATCCCAAGATTTAGCGTAGGCACTAGTTTTTCGAAAGCGACTGCCATCTGAACTTCCAACCCAGAGGGTAAACAGTCGCGTTAAGAGGGCCCAGGAGATCTATTCGAATGTGCTCAACTGACATTTGACATATCCACTTCATATTCCCTACGCCATATTGATTATTTCCACGGAAGTTCACATGGAAATGTCATTAAAAACACGTTCGAATAGGTTTCTAGGCGTTATTAGGTTTAGTACAGTTTCCTCACGCTGTTTTCCTTCACTGAAAAGCGATTGGTAAAAATATCATATGATATTTCGTACGGAACCCTACACTGAGCATGGCCCGACATGCTCTAGGCCAGTTTTATTTAATGGAAGCTACCGTATTGTCGCTCACCAGGCAGCGCCACTCATGCGTGCGTCCTGTGTCAGTATGAGAGAAATGTCGAAGTGACGTTTGAAATGTTCCCGGACCCACGTTCCACTAGCGCCACTATCGGAAAATCGACTCGCGGTAATCCTCATGCAGATATCAAATGATAATATTTCGTACTAAAAGATTGAATCCGAAAACTTCGTATTGAAAGTCGCGAGTTCTTACCGCATGCGTGATTATAAGCACAGTACGCAGCTGCTAACTCAGTCGATAAGCAGCAGGCTATCCTGAGTTCATCGATTGGGTCTAAGAGCTGCGAACTGTGCTTGTATTTAACGGAGGCGAGCTTCAGATAGAATAGGCCCCAAGACGGAATTAGCCACATTGTTCTTATCAAAATATCACAAAAATCTGTACCTACATCAATTCAGGCACAAAATCATGTACTCTGTGGTATTGGTATGGCAGTGGTATTGGCATAAAGGTCCGAAGTGCCTTTGGTTCTATCACCGTAGAATTGTGAAAACCGTTAGTTTATAAACTAACGCGCGAGATTGTAAACAAACGGATAGGTTAGGTTAGGTTAGTTTGTAATATCCCTAGTCAAATTATAAAATGTCGGGAGTTCACAATTTAACGGTGACTGCGGTCTATGGCGCTTAGGACCTTTATATCAATTACCGCCATTTTAAGAAGTTCCAAAAATCGTCAATTATTTCTAAGTTATTAACGAGCTACAATATTTAAAAAGAATTGGTTGATAAATGCGACCTGTAGAGGAGAACAAATGGACAGACACACGAAAGCATTTTTGCCCAAGTTGAAACGAAGACGTCTCGTCTATCATATACATATACATATTATTATATTATGATCATTAAGATTTTAAATAATATGTAAAGTAGGTAGCCATACCTACATTTAATTAAATAAAAACAACCGACAACCTGTTCATGGTATCATTCTTATATATAAACTAGCTTTCCGCCCGCGACTTCGTCCGCGTATAATGGGGTTCTTCCTACAGAGTTTCATACCTTGTTTTATCTTTTTAAAATGTGACTTGATATAACCTACATATAATACACATATTTTCTATTGCACTCCGCAAAAAGTAATTAATACTACTGATAACGTTTAAGTTTTTTATTAGGTAGATGTTGTCAACAGGCGGTATTATCGCTAAAAAGCAACATGTCTCTTACGGACAACCATCCGGCATAAATGATTACCTGCATACTTGAATAACAAAGTTGAGTTGAAGTCTATGGATACAAAAGAAAACTTTCCGCCATAGAAACTTTCAACACTCTTTTCACCTCTTTATGGGTGGAATTTCCAAAAAAAACATGAAACCAGTTGAGACATTGGGTCCCTGGTCAGCTGACACAAAGTCTTTTGTAAGGGCTCTGTCGGCGCGGCTTGTTGAGACTACGGGGACCGTAGGGCTGGCGCTTACCTCTCCCAACGTATCGCCATAGCTGTGCAGAGAGGTAACGCCGCCAGTGTCATGGGGGCCATGCCGCAGGCGGACCTTTTAGACGGGGTATTCTTTTTTTAATTGGGCTTTTGTAGGTAAGTGCTTTTTTATACACTTTTTATGTCTATTATTTTGTTTTTATACAGGTTGGAAAGACACGACGATCCTTCTCGCAAAGGGGGGTTACTTTAAGTGATGGAGAATCGATTAGTAATTTTTATATTTTTGTTACGAACAATCAGTAAAAATATTAAAATTAATTAATGTTCTTCTTAGTGACAACCCTGCTATTACTATGTACTATACCTACATGTAACTGTAATGTGACACTTTATGTTTACAAAAATTACTTCGATTTTGCTCGACATACCGCAGCACTCGCTCTTCAAACCTTGGTGCAATGTTGGTCGTTTTGGCCTGTTCGTGGTACTATGGGCTGATTATTTGCCACGCGATCAAAGGCCCGTAAAATTGACATACGAGTACGGCTAGTTGGGTGTGGTGGAGAATATCTTTGTCGATAGCGTCGTAACGTCTCGGCGGCATTATAATTACACTCCCCGTATAACATAAGCAAATTTAGGTAATCGCGGGCTCCCAAGGGCATTTTGAAAATAGGTTTTATCACGTAATTTGCAATTTATTTACGTCACTGTTTTATCACGGGTAAGACTGAGTAGAAATTAATATTTTTCCCAAACAAAATAATACAATTGTGCAAACTACCCACTTACAAAAATCAAACTTAACCATAGAGAAATTGAGACTAAGGGCAGTTACAATAAATAGATTCATAAAGCCCATAATACACCGCCAGAAGAGCATACTAGGCGGGGTGGAGGTGCGTGGAAGCTAGAAAATGCAGTTGGTTAACCGATTTGTATGGAAATACCTAAGAAATAAACCGATTGCATACCCTATCTGTAAAGCGGACCGGGAGGCAACCGCCATATTGTAGCGGGTGGGTAGTATGCATGTAGTGTATGTACAAACATGTTGTTATTCTTGATAGAAGTATGCTATTAAGGCAGTAGGTATAGGATGGGCTTTATCAACCTAATGTCTTGTTAACTATTCTACGATTCTGCATGTATAACTGCCCTTAGTCTTAATTTATCTATGGTTAGTTAGATTATTGTAAGTGGGTAGTTCACACAGTTGTAATATTGACTGGGAAATATTATGGGGTAGAAATGTTGTTTTGGTAAATGTCACTGACCTTTGTGTTATTGTTAAATGTTATTGAACCTAATGAGGGTTGTCACTTGCAGTATTTTGCATCAAAAGTTAACTGCCTATAACTTAAAAACGCTTACGAATATGAGCCTAGTTTCTTTAGAGGAAATACAGTACTAAATCTAAACAATCCCCCTTTTGAGGAAAGGATCGTCATGCCGTTCCACCCTGTATAGTTCTAGTTTAATTATACTTGTAAATATATTGACTTTTAGACTTGAAACCAGTTTTCTTTTATTTGAATAAGGAATCGATGCATAAAGTTTCAAGTCTCTAGCTCAAAAAAATCTTTATTGCCCCGCTTTATCAAATTTCAACCCCGTTTTATAGGTGTAGAATTTTCCAAAACTATGAAAACACTTTTCTTTTGTTCTAATAAAGATACTTTTCACAAAGTTTCAAGCCTCTAGCTCAAAAAGAATTTATATTTCCATACAAAGATTTAACCCCTTTTTCACTCCCTTATTTTCGAAAAACCATGAAAACACTTAAATTATAATAAAGAGTTTTTACACAAAGTTTCAAGACTTTAGTTAAAAAAAAAACCATTCTCAAACAAACTTTCAACCGCCTTTTTAGTTTTTACCCCTTTAGGAGTAGAATTTCCAAAAACCATAAAACATTTTTCTTTAATTGTAATAAAGAGTCTTTACAGAAAGTTTCAAGTCTCTAGCTCAAAATAAATTCCATTCTCATACAAACTTTCTACCCCTTTTTTACCCCCATAGGGGTTGAATTTTCCAAAACTATGAAAACACATTTCTTTAATTATAATAAGGAGTCTTAACACAAAGTTTAAAGTCTTTAGCTCAAAACAAAATTCCATTCCTATACAAACTTACAACCCCGTTTTTACCCCTATAGAGGTAGAATTTCCAAAAACGATGAAAACACTTTCCTTCAATTGTAATACAGAGTTTTAAAACAAAGGTTCAAGTCTCTAGCTAAAAAAATCATTCCAATACAAATTTTCAACCCTCTTTTTACCGCCTTAGGGGTTGAATTTCCCAAAACGATGAAAACACTTTCCTTCAATTGTAATACAGAGTTTTAAAACAAAGGTTCAAGTCTCTAGCTCAAAATAAATTCCATTCTCATACAAACTTTCTACCCATTTTTTACCCCCATAGGGGTTGAATTTTCCAAAACTATGAAAACACATTTCTTTAATTATAATAAAGAGTCTTAACACAAAGTTTAAAGTCTTTAGCTCAAAACAAAATTCCATTCCTATACAAACTTACAACCCCGTTTTTACCCCTATAGAGGTAGAATTTCCAAAAACGATGAAAACACTTTCCTTCAATTGTAATACAGAGTTTTAAAACAAAGGTTCAAGTCTCTAGCTAAAAAAATCATTCCAATACAAATTTTCAACCCTCTTTTTACCGCCTTAGGGGTTGAATTTCCCAAAACTATGAAAACACTTTTCTTTAATTGTAATAAGGAGTTTTTACACAAAGTTTCAAGTCTCTAGCTCAAAACAAAATTCCATTTCTATACAAACTTTCAACCCCCTTTTTACCCTTTTAGAGGTGGAATTTCCAAAAACCATGAAAACCCTTTCCTTTAATTGTAATACAGAGATTTAAAACAAAGGTTTAAGTCTCTAGCTAAAAAAAACTATTCCAATACAAATTTTCAAACCCCTTTTTACCGCCTTAGGGGTTGAATTTTCCAAAACTATGAAAACACTTTTCTTTAATTGTAATAAGGAGATTTTACACAAAGTTTCAAGTCTCTAGCTCAAAACGAAATTCCATTCCTATACAAACTTTCAACCCCCTTTTTACCCCTTTAGAGGTGGAATTTCCAAAAACCATGAAATATTTTTTCTTCAATTGTTATACAGAGTTCTTACACAAAGTTTCAAGTCTCTAGCTCAAAAATAAATTCCATTCTGATGCAATCTTTCTACCCCTTTTTTAACCCCCATAGGCGTTGAATTTTCCAAAACTATGAAAACACATTTCTTTAATTATAATAAGGAGTCTTAACACAAAGTTTCAAGTCTTTAGCTCGAAACAAAATTCCATTCCTATACAAACTTACAACCCCGTTTTTACCCCTATAGAGGTAGAATTTCCAAAAAGAACACACTTTCCTTCAATTGTAATACAGAGTTTTAAAACAAAGGTTCAAGTCTCTAGCTAAAAAAATAATTCCAATACAAATTTTCAACCCTCTTTTTACCGCCTTAGGGGTTGAATTTCCCAAAACTATGAAAACACTTTTCTTTAATTGTAATAAGGAGTTTTTACACAGAGTTTCAAATCTCTAGCTCAAAACAAATTCGATTCCTATACAAACTTTCAACCCCCTTTTTACCCCTTTAGAGGTTGAATTTCCAAAAACCATTAAAACACTTTTCTTAAATTATAATAAAGAGTCTTTGCACAAAGTTTCAAGTCTCTAGCTCAAAAAAAAAATCCATTTCCATACAAACTTTCAACCCCCTTTTCACCCCCTTAGGCGTGGAATTTCCAAAAATCCGTTCTTATCTCTTGCCTATGTACTAAAAGGAAGCTTTGGTAAAAATTTCAAGTTTCTGGTCGTAGCCGTTTCGGCTGTGCGATGATCGTAGATGAGGACAACCTCTTTTATATATATAGATATGAGGTTGTAAATTCCTTTCCTTACGACTTGTTAAATAATTGGAAATTACGTAGGTGACTCTAAGAACACATCAGCGATGAATTTAATTATATTGATGTTTAATTGGCTTATTTTATTTGGTTACGAATGTTAAGTAGGTATTCAATTATCACATTCCGCGTCTCAATATTTAAGAGGAAGTTCACTGTAAGGATGGTTTTTCATATAGGTAGGTACCTAAAGCTATTTAATATTGATGAAACGGAATCACGTATTTTTTATCACAATAAGCAAAGAAGAAGAAGAAAGAAAGAAAAATAGAGGGAAAGCGAGGAAGAGGAAGACCGAGAAAAAGTTATTTTAACCAAATAAAAGAGAAGGTTCAGGTTGTGTCGTACCAGAAGGATAAGGAGTTGGCAGAGGACCGGATGAGTTGGAGATTGCTCCACCGACAAGAGCACAGCTCTTAAGTTTGAAGAAGAGAAGCGTGATATGTTTCGACTGCATCGGGCAGTCATCGTCGGACACACTGATGTTCAGCGGCTCGATACCACTCAAAATTAATGTCAGTATGACTCACGAAAGTTTAAATTGTATACCTAAAGCGTGGCATTAAAAAAATGGTAGGTTCAAATCACTACCTACATATTTACTGCGACAATAAGTATAAATTAAAACTAAAAAAATCCCCAGACAAGTTGATAAGACACTCTACTGAAACTTAAAGGTAAATATTGACTGTGGTTCACTTGTTTGGGAGCTAAGGTAGCACAGGAACATACACTGATACACACACACCTAAAACTTCTTCCGGCGGTCAAAAATATCATTCTAACTTTAGCGTCTTATTGATCAAATACCCTATAAAAATAACAGATAGTTAACAGTAATATATTATTATATTATGTATTATGTGGAGTTCTCCGTATTCTCTACCTTATTATGGAAATGAGAGTAGTCAAAACTTCCCGGCTCGTAACAATGTATTTTCAGAACTTTTATAAAAAATATCATTTGTATTCACCGAAACCGAAAAGTGATTTGAACGCGTTCAGTGACAGTACGTCAACAGGCGGGGTAGATGTAGGCTTACGGTTACGAGTAACGATCCTTAACCTTACGGTGCCACACTGTCAGCGAACGTGCCGCTTTGCGGTGAAGGAACCATTAGGGAACCTAAGAAAGCCTCGTTTACCTGAGGGTAAACCCTGAGGGGTTGGTATGTCAGATGGCAGTCGCTTTCGTAAAATTAGTGCTTACGCCAAATCTTGGGATTAGTTGCCAAAGCGGACCCCAAGCTCACTGACCCGTGGTATAAGCCAGGGAAACTAGGAAGAAGAAAAGGATAAAGAGTCAACATTCCAAAACGCTATTTTATTATATTTACTTAGTACCTGCAGACAGGTGCTAGTCGCCTCTTAACCATGATATTATCAAAGTTCAAAGTTATACTACTTGATATTTGAAGACCGACGATTCGTTTTTTTAATGATATGATTGATTTGTCAACTAGTCACTCGTTCGGATAGACTTTGTTTTCATTGATGAGCTTGAACGAGGATGCGTAGTTTATACAGGTTGACTTCGGAATTCGTGATTTCGGAATTTCAGAATACGTGATTTTGGAATCGAGTAGAAATCATTGACTTATGAAAAAAAATTAGACACACAAAGCAGAACAAAAACATCAAAAAATTAGGGTGAAAATGACGTCAGCGAACAATTTTGCATTGACACTGATACAAACGATAAATGTTTCGTACGAAAATGAGCTTACTGACGTCAGCTTTAAGTGTCAAATTCATACACAACTACCTACACTGTAAAACTTTATAGACCGTTGGGACTTAACGAACCGTCACGTTCCGAACAAGAATGAAAGATATGAAAAAGTGCCGCAATTGCGATACTTTTGCTTATGACGTAATAATTTAAAAAAGTTAAAATGTAGTGTAACTAGTGTAGTCTAAATGATGTTGGTCATTTTTCATCACCTTTTCGTTACCAATTTTCGTTCCCAATCTACAAGGATCCGTTGTTTGTATGGGTCAAACACAAAAAGATGTTACACGTTAAGGGCTATTAAGGTTGATTTTGTTATTCAACCCTAATCCAAACTAAAAGGTACTCCTTGTCTATTGAATTGTATGATAAAAATCATGACTACATGTCCACAAGCTGTTAATTATTGGCCACAGGGAAGATTGCTCTACAGTTCAGCTGAACACGCACTTTTTCTTTCCTGTGGTCAATATTTAATAGCTTGCGGACATGTAATAATGATTTGCATCATACAATGTAATAGAAAAGGAGTACTCCTTAATGTTGACAAGGATAAAATAACGGAAATGACCTGGTGAAGTTCGCAGGAGTCCGCTGGATGCGGGTGGCGCAGGACCGGTCATTGCGGAAATCTTTGAAACGAATATTTTCAAACGTTTTACGTACTCTCCATTTTGTAACCGCTGTACAAAGAGTTTGGAAAATGGTAACGAAATGGAAAAAAAAATGGGACTCTTTTTTTCTCCTACTAGGATCGAAGGAGCTCGTGATTCAGAGTAGGAAAAACATTAAATTTACCTGTTTTAGAAAAAAAAAAGTTTTTGGATCGAACTACTAATACTAAGTAAATATATAGATTATGTAGTAAAAGTAATTAATATTAGGTACCTATAAAAAAACTAAAACTAACTATAAATAAAACTAACTACAAAATAAAATAAAACTACACATAGTACCTAAAAATAAATCTCAATCTATAAAAAGAACACCCCCGTCTAACAGGTCCGCCTGCGGCATGGACCCCATTACGCTGGCAGAAAGTCTTATTAATTATTTAAAGTTATTTTACTGGAAGAATGAGACAAAAATCTGTTTTATTCAGCCTGTATGACACTCCAATGCTGCAGTTTGTACATCATCAATGAATTGGATTGGATGACATGACACGGATGCCGGTATGTTCTTATTTTGACCCCTAAAGAATGCGGAGTTTGATGCGTTTCAGGTTGAGCTATTATATTGATGTAGCCTTGCCGAATGCAGATAATAATGTATGACATCTGGATTATATTGTTTGTTTCTTGTACAGTTACTTGGACACAGTTAACAAATTGCAAATCTTAATTGTTATAACAGAGATGACGTAGGTGTAGAAAATATAATAATAGCAATAGAAACTTGCACAAAGAAAGGATCCCTAACTTAGGCACCGACATAGAAGTAGGTACATAGTCTTAAAAGAGAAAAGTGTAGCAAGATTTTGAAATGTTTGTTTGTCTCCGTTTCCGACACCGTATGCACGAATGGTCCTAGCGAAGCCGTCCATTTCAGGATTGACACATTTCCGGGCGGTCGAAGTATGGTTTTGGCGTCTCTAGTATTGACATCTTTGGTCTTTACTTGCAAAGCTTTGTCAAGAATCGTATCTTTTTGCGCAGTTCGGTGTTCAAGATATTATGCAAGTGACTGTACAAGAAACAAAATACAATACTTTAAGAGAGGTATGGGTTAGGTTTAGTGTGGTAGGGCACAGCACAACGGATCTCGCTCAAATCTGGAGCAGAGCCCATCTGGGGAAGTACCTCCACCTTACAGAAAACCGCAGTTTAATAACACTAGACCTCACTCATAGTGTTGTGTTTCTGTTGGTGAGTAAGGTCGCCGGAGTTCCAAGGGGATTGACTGTGCTGACAGCTGGGGACCCACGGAGCAAAGCTTGCCCCTTTAGCTGTCAACACAGCGAATCCTTGTTTTAAAGGGTCGGCAACGCGCATGTAACACCACACCCGTGTAGTTGCAGGCGTCCGTAGGGTACGGTGACCACTTACCATCAGGCGGGCCGTATGCTTGTTTGTCACCGTCGTAGTATTAAAAAAAAATAGAAATCCAATTGTCATACATTATTTTCTGAATTCTGCAATGCTACATAACTAGTGACCCGCCCCGAATGTGAACTCGACCCTTATATCTGGTCAACCCCTTGACCTATTTGGCTCATATTCAAACTTCAAAATTCTAATAATCTCATCTAACCAACTGCTAAATTTTACGGCGATACGATCAACAATATTCGAGTTATTGTCGAAAAAACATACCTACAAATATACCTACAGAACATGCAAACGCCGGATTGTTCCAGTAAAATCGGAGTAGTTCGCTCGCTCTTTCAAATACCCATTTTATAATAGGTAATAGGGCTAAAAAAATCCTACTAATATCATAAACGCGAAAGTTTGTAAGTATGGATGTTTGTTACTCTTGCACGTAAAAACTACTGAATGGATTCTAATGAAACTTCACAATAATATAGCTTATAAGTACATCAGAATAACACATAGGCTAGAATTTATAAATACGAGTATATTGCGCTGACGAAGTCGCGGGCACCAACTAGTAACCTACAATGAGAGCCACACCGTTGCATGTATAAAGTTCGATTCTTTGCCAAAAGTTAGTTTAGTGAACTATGCAAACATTCTTTTATTTAGATTTATGCCATAAATATGCATTATTATATAATTTGGGGGCAATGACACTAAAGTCAGTCTATGCTAAGTTTCCTAGATTTTGATAGCTCAGACTGAAAGTTTTAAGTAAACGACATAATTTCATAAAAGTTTAAAATAACAATTTCAAGTTTGATAGTTTATTTGCTGAGAAAAGATAATGCGGTTTTACTCTAAGTAGAAAACCAAATCGGAAACTTATTTGCTCAAGCTTTGTATGCATTCTTTTGGTGATTTATTGATTTAATTAACAGCATAAAATATGAATAAATAAAAACTATTAATGAGGTATTTACGCATTCAGGAAATACCACCCTTGACCCAATACCCTTTTGTCGTATTTCATATTCAGTGACAAACTATAAAGTAAATAGTTGAGAATAAAACCTTCGAATAGCTGCTAAACACATATGCACACAGGCGTGTCGCGTGTCGAATACGCGTGTCATGAACGCAAACAAATTGGCTCAAATGTCAATGTATTTACTACGATGATTTTGTACTTTAGGGGGAATATGCTTAGAGTCGTATTTAGAATGTATTGCTTCCCCAAAATTTTATTCACAGCGCAGCTGGTCGCCGATGACCGAAGCCGGTATACGGACGCATGTTTGCACCGTTTTGACATTCAGAGCGTCCTGCTATCTATGGCGAAATATATAAAAGATTTAGACACGAGCGTCTAGGCATCAGTCGCTTCATTAGTTTCCTGTCGAAAAGAACTAACTCAAACAATCAAACATGAAACTGGTGGGTTATCAAATATCAATTATTTTTTAAAATTGTAATAAAAGTTTAGTGACAAGTGAAACAATCAGTGCTCTAACTTCTTTAGTAGTAAATCTAAATAAAAGTTTAGCTTAATTTGGATCTTGGTCGATCTGTAGTACAATGTCCTTAAAAGTATTTAAATTTGTACTTTTTTTAAACATTTATTTCAAAAAATTAAATCGTGCTATTTGGGTTGTTTTTTATCCAATCTATTGTATAGTGCGAAGTTTTATCTCGGCTCACATTAATGAGTTATTTGGAGCTAAATAAATAATGATCGGAATATAATTGTAAAGGAAAAATCGAGAGGAAACCTGCATAAACATGCACGTAGAAACTCAAAGGTGTATGAGAAACCCCCGACCTACTTTCGCCCAATCCCTCTAGAACCTAATTACCTAGGATGTTCTCTGTGTAGATTGTGCTCGCCGTCGCCGCCCTCCTGGCCGTCGCTGTCGCCGCTCCCCCCGGCCCCGCGAACCCCCAGGACGCCAAAATTCTGCGTTCCGATTTCGAACAGCAGCCCGAAGGCGGATACAATTACGCGTAAGTTTAATTAGAGGACGATTATAAGGCTTACTATTGTTAGCGTAATAACAGACTCTAATTTGAATAATAAACTCAAAATACAGTATGTTTATCGAACTGTCAAAAATATTAGACATTATCATTTTCGCAAACTTTTGTTTCGTGCTGACCCAAAGCGAGGTGATTTAACAGTGTCGTTGTTTGACTTTCATACGTGAACATATTATAGCTCTTACAGTTTTAGACATGTGATGTTAATATACCTCTTTGACATTCTTTCCAATTTATTATCAAGAAATTGTATTCGAAAATAACTGCAATCTCCTTTTACCACTAATACAATACAATACAATACAATACTCTTTATTGAAAACCTCACACAGATGAAATACAGTTACAAGAGAAAATAATAATACAGAACAGTAAGGGGTAACAACAGGCGGTCTTATCGCTAAAGAGCGATCTCTTCCAGACAACCTTTGGGTAGTGGAGTACAGATCAAATGAAAAATTTTATTAGGTGGCACAGAGATTAACAAAAGCACACAAACAACACACACAATAAATATACATACCAAAATAATAATACGATAAAACATACATACATACATACATAAACATACATACATAATAAATACATACTAATGTTCTATTCTATTATTTTATAATGAGTAAAATTATTCATAATCATCATCATGTATCACCTGAAAAATACATGGTTATTTACAGTCAAATAGTCGTAATTGGTTTAATATGGTCTTGATATTTTAATTTCTACTTTATTTGGGCTTAGATTTTGACCTCGTTACAACGAAGAAGGATTCAATCGTAGCGCATGATTTAATCGTTGCTTTTAAATTTGTTTTGAATTTAAAGGGATTATTCTCTTTTCCAGTGTCGAAACTGATGATGGCACCAAAAAGGAGGAGGTTGGTGAAGTCAAGGTGGTTAACGACGAGGAGAACAAACCCCACTCCGTGGTTGTCGTGCGCGGTTCCTTCAGCTACGTCGACGCGGAAGGAGTAGCCCACTCCGTCACCTACACCGCCGACGAGAACGGCTTCCAGCCTCAGAGTGACGACATCCCTAGGCAGGCCTAAGATCTCAAGCATCTCAACTGACTGACAAAGTCTTTGACCGACAGTCAAAGCAAGCCATGAACTCTAGTTAATAAAGTAAACCATAACATCGTTGAACGCGAGCGCGGCATCCGTTTCGCAGTTCTTGTTACTCGTTGTTATTTTGATGTCACTGCCATATTTTTTTACGTTTATACTATTTTTGTTATAATGCACTGTGAATAAATTTGATTAAAGAAACATGATATATTTTAATTAAAAGACAGGCAATCCCGATGTTATCGTGCACCTATCGTTTGTGTCCCGACACAAACGATAGGTGCCATCCAAACTCTCAAAACGCGAAATGATAATGAGAAGAGGTTTTTTTTTCTTGTTTTATCACTGCATGTGTGCAGTGTATATTTCTGTTACAATTTAGATAATCTACTAATACATCTATTACTCATATTATTACTTTATTTAGCAGACTAACAAACTGACAATAACCTATTGTCTACTATATTATACCATACTACTGGCACTTCTGATATGGTTTCGATTACATTCTTGCACTATTTAACAAATAACAAATTAACAATAAGCTACTATCTTCTATATTATACCACAATACTGACACTTCTGATATGGTTTTGATTACATTGTTACACTATCTATCAAATTAACAATAATCTACTATCTACTATATTATACCACACTACTGACACTTCTGATATGGTTTTGATTACATTGTTACACTATCAATCAAATTAACAATAATCTACTATCTACTATATTATACCACACTACTGGCACTTCTGATATGGTTTTGATTACATTATTACACTATCTATCAAATTAACAAATTGACAATGATCTACTATCTACTATGCCCTTATTCTACTGACAAACTTTTATTTCTCTGTCACTCATCTTCGTCGTCGGTCAACCTCACAAGTACTCCAGCCACTCCCGGTTCACATTTTCTACCCTGTCCAATTTTTCCAGAGGGGGGGCCAGTCTGGGTGGGCAGTACTTGTAGGGCTTATCTACCCGAAAATAGCCCTGGGTTTGGTCCTCACCCTGTCTCTGCCTCTTCAGCGTCTCTCCATGGACCTTCTTCAGGTGCCTGGCGATGTTGCGGCTCGCCGTGTGGTAGCCGCAGTAGGCACACTGCTGGAACTTCGGCTGTGTCTGAGGTTTCTTCGGTCTTACCAGCCTTATGCCAACAGTTGAAGTCGGCCGGAGCAGGCTGAATGAGAAGAGGTTACTTGGCACAGATATCTGTAAAACTGAAATTAGATAAATGAGTCGGTGTGAAGAAATAAACATTAGAAGGTGTACTTTCGTGAGTATTGACTTATAGCACATTTACGATGTAAGATGGCTGCCGGCACAGCACAAAAAAGTTGCACGGTTGTCAAGTTAATATTATTGTCATAGTAGTAGTGGTTCTTATATTTACTACTATGTACCTAGTACTAAGTGAACTATGATTTTGTCGTCTAAAACGAAATGACAATAATAAATTAAGGATAAAGTTATATATTTTTATTTTATAACTAGTGAGGACATACTTAAGGGTGCCCTCGATTTGGTATGATTTGTTTTGTCCAAAAGGCTTTCGTCATAACAGACTTGGCATAATCGATTTTCGCCAAATCTTACTGTAGCATTACACATAATCTGGCATAATGCACAATATGTCGAATACTATTTCGTCCGAAAATATAAAGGCATTCTGAAAAGTGGGTTAGGTTAGAATCGGTCTGTGTCCGAATATTCGGACAAATAAATTCGGTCTAATCAAATTATGCTAAACTCGACTATGCCATCACAGGTTATGCATAAAACCAATTACAAATAGCGGCGGCAGAGTTGGCAGCGTCTCGTAAGCGGGAAAAGTACGCGGTTCTGGCAAACTGTCCCTCTCGCGGTGGAGACCACGGGGTGTTGGTGTGTCGAAGGCCTAGCTTTTATTAAGGAAGTGGGGAGACGCCTGAGGGAGAGAGGTCACGATCCTCGCTCCGGGTCTTTCCTGCTGCAGAGGTTGTCCATTGCGGTTCAACGTGGCAACGCGGCGAACGTGATGGGCACCTTTGCGTCTGGTGGGGCGCGGAGCGGGTGTGGTGACAGTAATAGTTAGTAGGATTGTTAGGCTAAGTTTTTTTTTTAAGTTCTTTTGTTAAGTTAAGGTAGAAATTAAGAATGTTTTTGTAAAATAAAAAGGTTATCGTGAAATAAAATATATATTATTTAAAGTTATTACAAATAATAATGCCAAATAAAATTAAGCATACAGAAGTTATGCGAAGGGAAGGGGAACCAAAACTAAATTATGAAAATTGGTAGAAAAAACCTAAGCGCCCCTTTGAGGCGCTTCTGTCCCTTTGTGCCTATTTCAATTGCCATAATTCTGTACAGAGATAAAACATTTATTTTCAAACTATATACAGTAAGTGTAAGTTACCTATCTGCCTACCTCTACCTACCTAAAATAGGTCCTTGAGGCATTGTACATACGATGCTGGCGACATTTTCTCGTTGTATCGCAATACGTCATAATAAATAATCGTGTTCTGTACATAATCCAAAACGAAGAATTTAATGAATGTAGAATGTAGATACGGCTTAACGCCAACAGGTTAGTGGGTTACTTGTACTCGTAGTGGTAGAGTTCGGGGTCTGAGGTACGAAGGATCACCGGCTGTTATTGGTGTTGGGAGTTTGGACGCCTGACGTGTTATTATACGCAATATATCGCACACAGGCGCTGATGCTACTCACCCTAGGTGCGACCCCCCTGTCGTTACTTACGTCAAACGTTCATGTTACCTATGTTAATCTTTATTAGTTAAATATACTTAAAAGTAATCTCGAAGCCTGGTTTTCATTCCTACAGGTTATGGGCCGTCCCATTCCTGCCGTTAAGAGTTATCTTTGCATTCCGATTAGTATAAAGTTGTAAAAAAGTGAAAGTTGAAATATCACGTGCATAACCTAAAATTAGTTACCGCGTACGCGACCGGTTTCTACTTTTCAGCAATTTCAGGGCGAATTTAACCAATAAATATGTCTAACGGGAATTCTTTGATGTCGATTGAGAAGCTTACTGGCCGAGATAATTGGGCAAGCTGGAGTTTTGCCGTAAAAGCATACTTACAACACGAGGATTTGTATCAGTACATTGAAGCTACACCAGACCCCACCGATTCAAAGTTAGTGAAGCAAGACACCAGGGCAAAGTCAAAATTAATATTATTGGTTGACCCCATATTATATGTACACATTCAAGATGCTATAAATGCAAAACAGGTTTGGGAAAATTTAACCAAGGCATTTGAGGACAGTGGATTAACACGGAAAGTCGGTTTATTAAAGGAGCTTATTAATACTAATCTAGACAATAGTTCCTCTGTGGAAGATTATATAAACAAGATAATGACAGCGGCACACAAACTGAGAAACATAAAATTTGAGGTTGACGAAGAATGGCTAGGCACTTTGATGCTGGCAGGTCTTCCCGATATGTATCAACCCATGATTATGGGCTTAGAGAGTTCCGGTATGAAGATTAGTGCTGATTTAGTGAAAAATAAGTTATTACAGGAAGTTAAAACGTCAGACACTACCGCACTTTATACAAACTCAAAAAGTTATGTGTCAAAAAATAACCAGCAAAAGGTTAAAAAAGGACCAAGGTGTTTTTTTTGCAATAAGTATGGCCATCTTAGCAAAAACTGTTGGTATAAAAAAACAAATGATGGCAAAACAGACAAAAAGACTGGATATATAGCGGCATTTCCAGTATTTTCAGTATCCTTGACAAATGACTCTGAAAATTGGTATATTGACAGTGGAGCTTCAGAACACTTTACAATGCGAAAAGATTGGCTGACTGATATTACACCGTCACCGTTATCAAAAATAACAATAGCTGACAACAAGGAATTAAAAATTGAATGTCGTGGAATTGTATACATCCCAGTAAAAGTGAATGGCAATACTGAGACTATACAGGTAAAAAATGTTCATTATGTACCTGATCTGAAAACAAACTTGCTGTCTGTCAGCAAAATAGTAAAAAGTGGATGCAAAGTAGATTTTCATGAAACTGGCTGTGATGTTTATGACTCACATAAGAATATAGTTGCGCGGGCAAAGTTGGTGAATGAAACTTATCAATTAATTACTTGTTATAATGAGGAATCGCAAGTGATGTCAGTGAAGACGAACACAGATGATGATCCTTACCTGTGGCACCTTAGAATGGCTCACTTAAATTTTTCAAGCATTAATAAAATACCGAACTGTACTGAAGGGGTAAAGTTGACACCGAGTAATGAAGGTACAACATGTATCACATGTCTTGAAGGCAAGCAGACACGAAGACCGTTTCCTGATGAGGGCTCCCGGGCAACCAGCTTGCTAGAGCTCGTACACTCTGATGTCTGTGGTCCGATGAAGCATGTTTCCCTAGGAGGAGCAAGGAAACATTCTGGGCTGAAGCGGTCGCCACCTCAGCATACATTGTGAACCGCTCACCGTCCCGTGTTCTATCAGACAAGACCCCGCATGAAATATGGACTGGAAAGAAACCTAATTTAAGTCATATGAAGATTTTTGGATGTGAGGCAATGGTGCATATACCGAAAGAGAAAAGAACAAAGCTTGACGCAAAGTCACGTAAGTTGATTTTTGTTGGCTACAGCGATTGTACGAAGGGCTACCGTTTTATAGACCCTGTAAGCAAAAAAGTAATTATTAGTAGAGATGTAGTTTTCTTGGAAGCTTCAATTGAAAGAAACAAAGTTGATGATGTACCTGAAAAACAAAAATATATTAGTAAAAAGGAAACAGTAATTGAGAAAAATAAAAACTGTGATGAGGAAAGAGAAAATAAGACTATAGACTTACCTGCATTTGAAGAAAGCGTAGAATCTGAAGGAAGAAACACTGAAGATGAGGCTAGAGAAATGGAGGATGATTTGCAAGAAATTTCAGATGAATCCGAACACTTTGATGATGTTAATGATGAATCATTCTTGCCTGATGAAACACTTCAATCTTCACTGCAAACTAATGTCAATTTGAGACCACTTCCACATCGAATGGAAAGGAGAAGAGATATTGAAAATGATCAAGTACCTGCCTCTCTAATATGCATGAGTGGTGAGTCTACGATGAGTTTATTAAATAGTGATCCATTGAGCTTACAAGAAGCTCTACGCAGTGATAAGGCTGATGAATGGAAGAAAGCCATGAAAGAAGAATACCAGTCTTTATTAGAAAACAATACATGGACACTAGTTAATTTGCCAGAAGGAAAATCAGCAATTCCCAGCAAATGGGTATATAAAACTAAATTAGACGCTAATGGAAGTGTATCACGCTACAAAGCTAGACTTGTAATCAAAGGATATAAACAAATTAAGGGCATTGACTACAATGAAGTATATGCTCCAGTGGTCAGATATAGTTCAATACGATACTTAGTGGGTTTAGCCGCTAAATATAGACTTGCAATACACCAGATGGATGCAGTCACAGCTTTTCTACAGGGAGAAATAGAAGAAGAAATATATATGTCTTTACCTCCTGGCTATGAAGAACAAAACAAAGTTTGTAGATTGAACAAGTCCATATATGGATTGAAACAAGCGAGCAGGCAGTGGAATAAAAAATTGAATACTGCCCTGATTGAAATTGGAATGACTCGTTCAAATATAGACCCATGTGTTTACTATCGCATCATAAATGAAAACGATATGCTTTTTATAGCAGTGTACGTGGATGACCTGCTGTATTTCTTTAATAATAAAAATACTTCACATATGGTAAAAGAAAAACTAAAGGAAAAGTTTAGCATGAAGGACTTGGGAATCGCGAAACAATGTATTGGCTTTAAAATATCTCAAGATGTTGAAAATGAAATCTCATTAGATCAATCACTTTATATAAAAATGATACTTACCCGCTTTGGTATGAACAACTGTAAACCAGTATGGACACCGACTGATGCAAATGTCAAACTTAAAAAAGCTGAGGGTCAGCAGGAAATATTAACCGATGTTCCATACCAAGAAATCATTGGCTGTTTGCTGTACTTGTCACAAGGAACTCGACCAGACATTACCTATATAGTGAATTCGTTGAGTCGATACAACAGTCAACCTACAACGGAACATTGGATGGCTCTGAAACGTGTCATGAGATACCTCAAAGGTACAATTAATATGAAACTAACTTACAAAAAGAATATAACTGAGAAAATATCTGGTTACTGTGATTCAGATTGGGCAAATGACATTGAAGATCGAAGATCCTGCACCGGATATATATTTTTATTTCAGGGTGGTCCAATCAGCTGGAATTCAAAGAAACAACAAACCATAGCGTTATCTACTACTGAGGCAGAATATATGTCGTTAGCTTCAGCTATTCAAGAAGCTCTTTGGTTGAAACAGTTAGAGGAAGAGTTTCAGCCTGAAAATAAAGGTATACCTATAACCCTTTATTGTGATAATCAAAGTGCGATTAGTCTTTCAGGGAATGCTGTCTACCACGCTCGCAGTAAACATATTGATGTCCGGTTCCACTTCGTGCGTGAGAAAATTGCGAGCCGACAAGTGGCAGTTAAATACAAGAGTACTGGAGACATGGTTGCTGACATTTTGACAAAAGGCCTCCAAAGAACGAAGCACGAACATTTCTCTGCAGCCATGGGCTTGGGCCTAAAGCATCTGCGTCCAGGAGGGGATGTTGGGAGTTTGGACGCCTGACGTGTTATTATACGCAATATATCGCACACAGGCGCTGATGCTACTCACCCTAGGTGCGACCCCCCTGTCGTTACTTACGTCAAACGTTCATGTTACCTATGTTAATCTTTATTAGTTAAATATACTTAAAAGTAATCTTAAAGCCTGGTTTTCATTCCTACAATTGGCTCTTGCAATATAAATATCTGTACTGTCGAGAAGAACACCAAGCTCTAGGAAGAATTAATTCTCTACGCTGGCAATGCTGGCATATTGTTGGATTGCGTTAGCGTATTGAGAGTTCTAATCATAGATAAAAGAAGAAGTTCTAATTATGTTTGCCGTTTACATAAATCATCATCCGGCTACTTTTATTTTTGACCTCTCGATACGCTAGCGCGGTGGAGTAGTAAGTGTCAAATATGACAAGCCTTCTGAAGTCCAACCATGACCAAGGACTCAAAGTCCGGTAATCTGCTTTATTTCTTTGATATCTACCAGCGATCAGTAGCCCTAGGATGGCGTTAGATTATCGCGTACAACGTCCTTGCAAACGACGAGGTCAACATCGCGAGTATGGTGTACCCAATACTCATAATACTGAACCTCTATGAATCTTGGAGCGTAAACCTATATGAAAGTCATATAGGTTTACACATCCTTAATGATTTAAGCTTGCAGCTATAAGAATCGGGATTAGAAAGAATTAAGGATATTTCAGGCCATATTACTTATTTAACTCACAAACCATTAATATACTTAGACCGGGTTACTCACGTCTATAAAGTCAAAAATAGCTCGACATGTTTCGGGACGGTCCGCGCCCCATAATCAGAGCGCAGTGTGCGCAGAGCAATCGCCGCAAGCGCTTCTCACTCATGATTATGGGGCGCGGACCGTCCCGAAACATGTCGAGCTATTTTCGACTTTATAGACGTGAGTAACCCGGTCTAAGTATATTAATATGTCTAATACTCACGGGAGTTTTCTATTTAAAATCACAAACCATTGTCACGAGGGACCGTCAGAGCATTGGCAGATGAATCGATAAAGCTCAGTGGACAAATGTATTAAGGTATAGGGGACTTTCTGTTGACCTAGAAATCTTAGAAACGTGAAATTTGGCGAAAACGTAGATTTTGTAGCAGAAGTATACGTAAAAATCAGAAAATGGTAAAATTGACGCGCCCTGCAGTACGTGAGTCCTCGTCATTCTTGCCTGGTTCTTGTACCACTTTTATTTTTGGCCACCTTTCAGGACGAATGACCTGTCTGTGCACTGAACGGGTTAAAATGAAATTTGGTATTAGGACAGTTTGACTTTAGGAAAATTATGATGATGAATCATTTGTATCACGATTCACGAAAATAAGCAGACGATTCCCGGCAAAAGTCAGTAGGTACTTATGCCATAAATATACATTATTGTATATTGTTGAGGGCAGTGACACTAAGAAAAGCACCTAATCAGAATAGGTACCTATTTATTAAAGTATTGTGTAAAAAGTCTTTGGTAATTTATTGATTTGAGCAACGTATAACTGTTAACTAATGTTGTAAAGATGATGTGTTCAAGTATTCAGGAAATCCTAACCTTGACACAATACTCTTTTTGTCTTGTTTCATATTAAGATTTAAAAACATTTATTCTCGAAATATATACAGTAAGTGTAACTTACCTAACTACCTACCTCTACCTACCTTAAATCTAAAGTAGGTCCTTGAGGCATTATTGTACCTAGGATGCTGGCGGCATTTCCTCGTTGTATCGCATATTAAGTGAAATAATATTTGTAAATAATTGTGAATAAAACAATATTGTCTTCTGTTTCTGCGATTGTTGTTAATTGAAATTAAACATCTTAGAACTGATTAATTTTCACAGGGTTAAGATGATGACTGAGATAATCATCATTTTAACCCTGAGAAAACGAGTGCTACCTATAACGTAAAAAATCGTAGGGTCAGGGTGTTAATAAACGCGATGAATTCGTTCTAAAGTGTTTAATTTCATGTGAAATAAATGTAAAAAAATAAAAATTGCCAAACACATATACACACAGGCGAATCGAGTAGGTACGAGTGTGTCATGACCGCAAACAAACTGATTTTGAACGTTAGTGTGGGATGTTTAGAGTTGTGTTTAGAATATATTGTTTTCATAAAATGTTATCATAGTGCAGCTTGTTGCTGATGACCGACAAAGCCGGTATACGAACGCATGTTTGCACCGTTTTGACATTCAGAGTGTCCTGCAATCCACTGAGAAATGTATAAAAGATTTAGACACGAGCGTCTAGGCATCAGTCGCTTCATTAGTATCCTGTCGAAAAGGACTAACTCAAATAATCAAACATGAAACTGGTGGGTTATCAAATATCAATATTTTGTTTAAATTACTTATAATAAAAGATTGTGACAAGTGAACAAATCAGTGCTCTAACTTCTCTCGTTGAAATAGTAAATCTAGTAAAAGCTTAACTTAATTTGGCGCTTGCTATACCTATGAATGTCCTTAAAATTATTTTAAAAATGTACTTTTTTTAAACATTTATTTAAATAATATCGTGCTTTTTGGGTTGTGCGATGTTTTATACCGGCTCACACTAATGAGTTTTTTGGAGCTTAATAACTAATAATAATTTATAGCGCTAGTTTGAGTGGAATGGAGTGCACGGGACAGCACGCCTACCACGAACATCGAAAATTGGCATTGACGGGAAAACCTCTTTGTCACTCCAATATGCAAGTGCGACAGAGATGGAGATACAAATCCGCAATCGTTCGATTTTCGTGGTATGGGCCCAGGACGGAACGGGAAAATCTGTCAATTTCTATAGAAAGAATCACGTGATAGCTCGAAGCCCTCGGATGTCACGTGGCGCTTTCTATGAAAATTGACAGATTTTCCCGTCCCGCCCCGTACCGTCTCGTTCTAGTGTGAGTCTTCCTTAATAAACAGAATATAGTTGTATTGTCAGGTACCAGTTACTTTCGTGTGAAGGAAAACATCGTAGAAATTCAAAGGTGTATGAGGAATCCCCGACCCGCTTCGCCCAATCCCTCTAGTACCTAATTACCAAGGATGTTCTCTGTGTAGATTGTGCTCACCATCGCCACCCTTCTGGCCGTCACCGTCGCCGCTCCCCCCGGCCCCGCAAACCCCCAGGACGCCAAAATTGTGCGTTCTGATTACGAACAGCAGCCCGAAGGCGGATACAATTACGCGTAAGTTTAATTACATATAAAACGTTGCCGGTACTTTTGTTAGCGGAGTAACAGACTCTTATTTCAATAATTTAGTCAAAATGTAGTCTGTTTTTGGAATCGGTACATGGTTTGGGACATGGTAATATTTTCGCAAGCTTTTGTTCGTGCTTACCCAAGTGAGGTGGATTTAAAAGCGTCGTTGTTTGACTTTCAAACGTAAACATAATATGATAATATATCATAGCTCTTACAGTTGGAAAAGACATTTGATGTAGATATACCCTGCAGTCTACGTTTACCACTAATGTTCTATTCTATTATTTTATAATGATGTAAAATTACTCATTTTAAGTACATTTAGCCTAAAAACCAAATGGTATCATCTGAACGATACATGTTTATTTACAGTCAAATAGTTGTACTGGGTTGAATATTTTCTTGAGATTAATATTCCTACTATATTTGGGAGCTAATTTTGACCTCGTTACGAGGCAGGATTTAATCGAAGCGCACTACTTGCAGGTTAGATATGAATTTAAAGGGATTATTCTATTTTCCAGTGTCGAAACCGATGATGGCACCAAAAAGGAGGAGGTTGGTGAAGTCAAGGTGGTGAACGACGAGGAGAACAAACCGCACTCCGTGGTTGTCGTGCGCGGTTCCTTCAGCTACGTCGACGCGGAAGGAGTAGCCCACTCCGTCACCTACACCGCCGACGAGAACGGCTTCCAGCCTCAGAGCGACGACATCCCCAAGCAGGCCTAAGATCCCAAGCAACATAGCTGACCGACAAAGTCTTTGACCGACAGTCAAAGCAAGCCATGAACTCTAAGTAAACCATAACATCGCTGAACGCGAGTGCGACATCCGTTTCGCATTTCTTGTTACTCGTTGTTATTTTGATGTCACTGCCATATTTTTTTACGTTTATACTATTTTTGTTATAATGAACGGTGAATAAATTTGATTAAAGAAACATGATATACCTATTTTATTCAAAGACAGGCAATCCCGATGTTGAATGACTAATGACTATGTCAGGTCAGTTCTAATGACAGAAACGATAGGTGCCATTGCCATACAAACTCTAAAAACATAAGTATAAGGCATAAATTAAAATCTGAGACTGATTTACCGTCGGTACCAACAAAACTGTGAAAAGTGGGCTGTTCAGTACTCAGAAATGTAGAGGTTGGAGTGCGGGGTGAGGCAAGGGGGGTTGAGTTCGCCCTACCAATTTAACCTGTATATGAACTGACTGCTGGAGGAACTCAGCAGTAGCAGTATCAGTGACGGATGTTCCATAGATGGATGGATGAGTGCGCATTAATAACATCAGCTACGCGGATGAGAGCTATGTCAGGTCAGTTGACAGAAACGATAGGTGCAATACAAATTCTCAAAACGTGAAAAGATAACGAGAAGAGGTTATCTGGCTCAGATATCTGTAAATCTGAAATTAAATAAATGAGTCGGTGTGAAGAAATAAACATAATAATATGTACTTTCATGAGTCTTGACTTATAGCAAATATAAGTAAATAACGATGTACAAGATGGCTGCCGGCACAGCACAAAAAAAGTTGCACGGTTTTCATGTTAATATTATTGTCATAGTAGTAGTGGTTCTTATATTTACTACTATGTACCTACATAGTATTAAGTGAACTATGATTCTGTCATCTAAAACGAAATGACAATAATAAATTAAGGATAAAGTTATATATTTTTATTTTATAACTAGTGAGGACATACTTAAACCTGCCCTCGATTTGGTATAATTTGTTTTGTCCAAAAGGCTTTCGTCATAACAGACTTGGCATAATCGATTTTCGCCGAATCCTACTGTAGCATACACATGATTTGGCATAATGCACAATATGTCGAATAATATTTTGTTCGAAAATATAAAGGCATTCTAAAAAGTGGGTTATGTTAGGTTCGGACTGTGTCCGAATATTCGGACAAATAAATTCGGCCAAATCAAATTATGCTAAACTCGACTATGCCATCATAGGGTAGTCATAAAACCAATTAAGAGTATATTGATTATGACAAATAAAATTATGCATTCAAAAATTAGGCGAAGGGAAGGGGAACCAAAACTGAATGATGAAAATTAGTAGAAAAACTTAAGTGCCCTTTTGAGGCGCTTGTGTCCTTTGTGCCTAATTTTGTACATAATCCAAAACGAATAATTTAATAAATATAGAGTGTAGATACGCCTTAACGCCAACAGGTTACTGGGCTTGTACTCGTAGTAGTAGAGTTTGGGGTCTGAGGTACGAAGGTTCTCCGGAAAAACTTCGGCTACCACCGGCTGTTATTGGCTTATGCAATATAAATATGTACTGAAAATAAGAGTAGACTACCAATCCTTTACGATAGCACATTGTTGGCGGCCTAGTATACATTTTAATTTGTTGTTTTTGACCTTTTCCTAGTAATCCAGTAATCCTAGGATGGCTTAAGGTTACCGCGTACAAGATCCTTGCAAACGACGTGGTCAACATCGAGAGTGTGGTGATTGGTGATTTACTAAATTATGCAGACAAATTTGCAACAAAAGTCAGTAGTTAGTCATGCCATACATATACCTACATTGTTGTATATTGTTGAGAGCAATGACACTACGTAAAGCACCTAATCAGAATAGGTAACTATTTATTCAAGCATTATATCAAAAGCCTTATTACAAACAGACTATTTAAATGTACATACACGGTAAAGGCAAAACATTAAATTCTCGAAAAAGAGGTTTACAGTTGTCTGGATAATTTTTTTCGCCTAATAAATGCTTTTTCAATGTCGACAGAGTTACCCCACAGCAAGAGCCCGTAGTTTAGAACGGATAACACATATCCATGATAGGCGGTTACTGCTGCTTGAATAGAAAAACTATTTTTAAGTTTTCTGAAGGCGTACACAAATCTGTCCAGTTTAGAGCAAACAACATCAACATGGGTTTTCCAACTTAAATTTTCATCAATCGTTATTCCAAGGAATTTTACCGTTTCAGATTTTTGAATTGGGATATCATATTTGACGTATCGGGGGTGTTCTAATAAATATGAAATTGTGTATATACTGATTTAGATAGGTTTACATTAAGATCATTTCGTTTGGTCCACGTGCTTATATCGACTAAGGCTTTGTTAATGTCAGCTTCATATGTTAGCTCTGGTTTTCTCCTCTAATCATTACAGTAGTAGGCACCTATCGTCCGCAAATAATATGCACTTTTGGGTTGTAGCTTGGGGAAGGTCGTTTATATAAATTAGAAAAAGTAATGGGCCCATATTACTGCCCTAAGGTACTTCCCAACAATTTTCGCGAAAATCTGACCGAAACTTTTGTTTTACAAGACTTTTCCCCGACGAATTTTGAAATATCTGTGCATTGTTTTCTGTCTGTTATGGCAGAAATGTTATGGATGATGACTGAGATAGTCATAATCTTACCCCTGTAAAAACGAGGGCTATAAAGGGCTTGATGCGTAGGAAGTGTAAATAAACACGATTAATCGGTTCAAAAGTGTTTAATTTCATGTGAATTAAATGTACAAATTTTAAAAGCTGCTTAATACGTATTCGCACATAGGGAAGTCAAGTGGGTACGCGTGTCATGCATGATCTCAAGCAAACTGATTTTGAACGTTAGTGTGATATGTTTAGGGTTGTGCTTAGAATATATATTATCATAGTGCAGCTTGTTGCCGATGACCGACAAAGCCGGTATACGAACGCATGTTTGCACCGTTTTGACATTCAGAGCGTCCTGCAATCCAAGGAGAAATGTATAAAAGATTTAGACACGAGCGTCTAAGCATCAGTCGCTTCATAAGTTTCCTGTCGAAAAGGACTAACTCAAATAATCAAACATGAAACTGGTGGGTAATCAAATATCAATTATTAGTGAAAATTGTAATACAAGTTTAGTGACAAGTGAAAAAATCAGTGCTTTAACATATCTTGTGAATAGTCATCAAAGGCCTCTAAGTCTATTACAGACTATGAAAACAGTGTTCAGGTAGTCTTCAGGTAGACAGTAACGCTGTCTGCGTTTTGCATGACTATGTAAGCCAATGCGGGAGCGGCAGAAACAACCGCACGCTTGGCAGGTGTATTGTACGTAAATAGTAAATCCTAATAAATACATGGCTTAATTTGGAGCTTTGGACATTTTGAAATTTATGTAACATATTGTATAGTGCGATGTTTTATCTCGGCTCACACTTTGAGTTTTTTGGAGCTCAATAAATAATTAAGTAACAGAATATAATTGTATCCCCGGGATCCCCGACCCGCTTTCGCCTAATCCCTCTAATACCTTCTTATACCTAGGATGTTCTCTGTGTAGATTGTGCTCGCCGTCGCCGCTCTCCTGGCCGTCGCTGTCGCCGCTCCCCCCGGCCCCGCGAACCCCCAGGACGCCAAAATTGTGCGTTCCGATTTCGAGCAGCAGCCAGAAGGCGGATACAATTACGCGTAAGTTTAATTACAAAACGTTGCCGGTACTTTTTTTAGCGTAATAACAGACTCTAATTTCAATAATAAAATCAAAATGGAGTCTGTTTTTGAAACAGTCGAAAATAAAATCCGATTTACCTAATCTGTTCTATTATTTTATAATGATGTAAAATAATTCATTCAGAAGAGGTACATTTAGCCTAAAACCCAAATGCTACATTAACAATTGATAGGGATCAATCGTCATTGTGGTATCATCTGGAGAATATCATCATGATTATCTACAGTCAAATTGTAATGGGTGGAATATTGTCTTGATATTAAAATTCTTACTTAATTTGGACGTAGATTTTAACCTTGCTACAAAAAAGTATTTTATCAAAGCCCATGAGTTGCTATTAGATTAGATTTGAATTTAAAGGGATTATACTCTTTTCCAGTATCGAAACCGATGATGGCACAAAAAAGGAGGAGGTTGGTGAAGTCAAGGAGGTGAACGATGAGGAGAACAAACCGCATTCCGTGGTTGTCGTGCGCGGTTCCTTCAGCTACGTCGACGCGGAAGGAGTAGCCCACTCCGTCACCTACACCGCCGACGAGAACGGCTTCCAGCCTCAGAGCGACGACATCCCCAAGCAGGCCTAAGATCTCAAGCAACACAGCTGACCGACAAAGTCTTTGACCGACAGTCAAAGCAAGCCATGAACTCTAGTTAATAAAGTTAACCATAATATCGTTGAACGCGAGCTCGGCATCTGTTTCGCATTTCTTGTTACTCGTTATTTTGATGTCACTGCCATATTTTTTTACGTTTATTCAATTTTTGTTGTAATGCACTGTGAATACATTTGATTAAAAAATGTGAGATATTTTATTCAAAGACACGCAATCCTTACTTCTAAAGATACGGGATAAAGTATATAGAAGTAGGTATTTAGGGACTCCAAACACACTAAAAGAGGCAGGTAGCACTAGCAACCTAAAAACGATGCAACACATAAAAAGCACAATGGATGTTGAGTTGCGGAAAAAGCCGAGCAAAACTATCTTACTATCTTCAAAAGATCAAAAGATGGGTACACTATATAATCCCGAAAAACCATATGTCGAATTTTATAATCCTGATTTTGAAAATCCCGACCTATTAACACTCCGATCATGAAAATTCCGCCTCATAAAAAGGACGAATATTTATTGCTCTCATGATTCGGAATTTTGATGATCGGAGGTCGGGATTATAAAAATCGAAAAATAATATTTCATAATATTTGGTGATCATACAATAGGTAGCTAGATGCCATACCAGAATTACATAATCCGTCGGTCTCTTGCCACCATCAACGTGCCCGCTCTCCTTGAGCCGACTGGCATTTTCAGGGATGATGGCAAGAGACCCGATGGCGTGTCCTTGGTTCCTTGGAGTTTGGGACGGATGCTAGTGTGGGATGCTACCTGCGAAGACACGCTGGCACCGTCCCATCTCCAACAAACTAATGTAAAAGCGGACGGAGCGGCTGAAAGTGCCGAAATTTTGAAACGTAATAAATATAAGAGCCTGGGCAGAGAGTACCTTTTTGTACCATTCGGGGTCGAAACTCTTGGCCCAGCGCACGCAAGTTTTTTGTAGAAATCGCGAAACGTCTGGTTGATGTTACTGGTGACCGTAAAGCTGGTGGCTTCCTCGCACAACGTGTCAGCATTGCGATACAACGAGGAAATGCCGCCAGCATCCTAGGTACAATGCCTCAAGGACCTATTTTAGATTTAAAGTAGGTAGTTAGGTATGTAAATACACTTACTGTATATATTTTGAAAATAAATGTTATTAATTTTATTTATTGTAAATTTTAAGACTGCACATTAAAAGAAATACAAATGGCGGACTTAAGACGTTTCACCAGTCAACGATAGCGCCAAACAGAAATTATTCTAATTGAGTGGAGTGAGAAATTTCGAGATCCAGAAAACAAAACTGGTACCTACTAAATAACCTTATTTATAATTCGACCGATAGAAAAACAAGTCACGAGTACTCATACTAGCTCCAACCCACAGAATTGTATGTACAGTCAACTAAAAAGATATGAATACAGCCAAAGTACCAGAAATATGTATAGACGACCTCAATGTTCAGGCAATAAAGTCCTGTATACATATTTTGGCACTTTGGATCTATTCATATCTTTTCACACCACCTTTCATAAAAGGGTTTTTTCTGTTCAAGATAGGAGGGATCAAAGTGGCACTTTTCTGTTCAAGGACTACATATTTTTACGTTTTCGGGCATTAACTAGTGGCATCGTGTGATATGATGCTGTTTTCGGCTTTGTTTATTTCCTCTTAGTTGGTGTGAAAAGCAGTAGGTATGTGTCACACGGTATCAAAATTATTTTCATCTTGGGCGTAAACGATTGAATCCCTCATTACGCTCAGGATTCTACTTAAGAATCCCTCACTACGTTCGGGAATCTATTGTCCATCCATCGCTTCATTCGGAATTCAATGTATGCCCACGCCGAAAATATATCATTTTGATCCCTTGTAACGACACAATCTACTATTGTAGTTGACTGTACCTCGCATGACATAAGGGGCCAAAATGGGTTCTCTTCTCTCACTCACACTCAGATATTTATAATAAAATTTAAATTGGGAAAATCATTGTCCAAGGCGGAAACAGTCGAAGAAGTGTACTAAGTTTGTATAAGAAATGACCCTGTCCCATTGCGGTTAAAGGTAAGATACAGTAGTGTCGATGTTACGTTGCGTCTGCGGCGATTCGCAGACACGATTTCGATGACACTTGTCAATTTCATTGATAAATTGAATGACGACATTATAGACCGAGCGCTAGCTACGAAAATAGGTATGCAATGTATAGAACCCCTCTAGTTACTGTGCTTTACTATATTTATTATTGAATGCCTGCAGCTATTCAGCGGTGGATGTTCTGTTTTTTATTTTTTCTCGTTAATTCGGCGTCTTCTTAAACGAACAGTAAACTTGTCATGCGTGTGCTCAAATGGTCAAAATGAATTAATCCACACCTATGTTTCAAATTGGTTTACCGTTTTACGATTTCTCGTTCGACGACGTACATATATTATATCGGATACATCGGAGCGCACAAGGTGTTCAAAAATATCTGAACAAATAGCTAAGGAAACACATATGTATGTATTAAAATTCTTATATCCGGTTACTCACGTCAATAAAGTCGAAAATAGCTCGACATGTTTCGGAACAGTCCGTGTCCCTTATTCATGAGTCATGCGTCTAGCCGAGGCGGTTACTCTGCGCACACTGCATGTATGTATGTAATTTATAGAGCTACGAAACCCCTTTAGTAAGTGTGCCATACTATCATTATCACTTTTTTTTTGACGGAGTGGGGAATGCTATTACGCATCGTTCCTCCGGCCCCGGGAAGACCATAGTGAAGGGGTATGTGGGACTCATCCGCTCTTTGCCCCTCACCTAGTGAGAGGTGGAGAGCTGGCCGTACCCATTAAACCCCACTCCGGCGTTACACCCTCTGTGCCGCTTTCAAAGGCGCCATGAGATCGCGAACATGTCACCACGATACTATCATTATTACTGAATCAAGGCGCTTGGCAGCTGTTTAGCGGTGGGTGTGCTCAATTCAACAATTATGATAGTATGGCACACTAACTAATGGGTTTCGTGGCTCTATTAAATAACATACATATGTATTTCCTTAGCTATTAGTTCAGATATTTTAGCAGCTGTTTAGCGGTGGATGTGCTGCCAGGCGCCAGGATTAATTATTAATAAATAGTTAAATACTATGGCACACTATTTAGAGAGGTTTCGTGGCTCTATAAATAACATACGAGTACATATGTATTTCCTTGACTAGCTCTTAGACTATTGTATTATCATCGGGTTTCGAAATCGCCACGGCGTGGCGGTGTGGTCACTCAAGTTCTTAAGGAAACTGACATTTGCAGGTGACTGCAATACTGGAAATACGATGTCGTTAGGTTTTGAATGTCAACTTTAGACACATTTTCACTTTAGCAGTTTCTGCTCGACTGCTGTTGACTGGTAGAAAATACTTAAAGCAAAACATAGAGGTGAAGTCATTATTCTTCATAAATTGAAAGAGATGTCATATACTACAGAAAAAGTGACCAAGGTCCCCGGTGAGCAGGGCTGGGATCGAACCAGCGACCTCCTGCTTTCGCGGCAGACGCCCCAACCACTGGGCCACCCGATCACGGCAACCAGAGTCCGAAATTTCCTAAGTATATGAAATCCTTTCTTATTTTGAAACGCTCAAGGTGCGCTCAGAAAATAAGAAAGGATTTCATATACTTAGGAAATTTCGGACTCTGGTTGCCGTGATCGGGTGGCCCAGTGGTTGGGGCGTCTGCCGCGAAAGCAGGAGGTCGCTGGTTCGATCCCAGCCCTGCTCACCGGGGACCTTGGTCACTTTTTCTGTAGTATATGAAATCTCTTTCAATTTATAATTTATATATAGTAGTGTGACTACTTGAAAACATGAATCAAAACATTTATTATGTTTAATAAATGATTTAATTCATGCTTTATAATCGTGTCATTATTCTTCATTATTATGTACGTAAAAAAATCATTCATATAGGTTCGTTATTTGAGAAGGAAATATGGGACTACGGCACCTCATGCAACTTTTAAAACGAAGTGAGTGCCATTGACCCCATACTGCTATTTCATCTAAAAAAACGGCCAAGGTGGAGTGGGGCTCACCCACCTAGGGTTTCGTACAAAGGATGCCCCCCCCCCATTTATGACCTTAGGTACTTTAAAAAACTGCCGGCACGGAACTCTCAGTGTGCGACAATTATACGGTTCTCGGAGTTTTCCTATATGGGCATATTTTTATTTTGTTGTCGTTTTTTTTTTCTCGTCAGATTTGAATGAAATTTGGTGGGTAGGTAGAGTTCCTTATTCTACGCTAGATAGATACAAAATCTCAATGTGCGACAAAAAATTTATATGAAATTTTCCACTGAGCTACGAAAATTCCATACGATTTCGTAACTCAGTGGAAAAAATTGTGGGACATACTTTGAAATTGGGTCTATCTTGAAGAGAATAAGGAACTCTACCTACCCACCAAATTTCATTCAAATCTGACGCGAAAAAAAAACGACAACAAAATAAAAATATGCCCATATTTGTGCCACAAACTCTTGCTTTTTGCCAAAAATCGTGATTGTAGGTCAACGGGAAGTACTCGTTACATTTTAATTCCTATTGCAAAAAAATGCCACAGGCAACGGAACGAAAGCCTCATAAAATAATAAGTGAAGAAACAGAAATATTAATCAACAGGCGTACAGAATTAATGAGAACAAAACACAAAAACAAAGAAATGAAAACTGAACTTAGTAAGCTATACAAAGCAACAAATAAATCAATAAGGAAAGATTACAGCGACCACAGACACAACATCATAACTAAAAACTTGAATAAATTCAGAAGTACAAAGAGGGCATTTAAAGAATTAACCACACACAACCAATGGATACAGAACCTCAAACAGTCATCAGATGGCACTAAAACAAAAACAAGGAAAAATGTGATTGATCATGCAACAAATTTCTATAGAAACCTATACAAGAAGAAAGACTGCAACATCACGGAAAAACAAACAAATTATGAAATAATAACAAACACGGTTCAACCAATTGATGAAAGGGAGGTGTACACACATATAAAACAACTTAAGAATGAAAAAAGCCCAGGCCCGGATGGAATCAGCAATGAAGCTATTAAGACAGGAGCACCAGTCTTACTACACCTTCTGACTCAATTATTTAATATGATCCTGAACACTGAGACAGTTCCCAAGCAATGGTGCGCGTCAGACATTATTCTACTTTTTAAAAAAGGAAACCCGTTACATATAGAAAACTACAGACCAATTAGTTTACTAATAAGCACATACAAACTTTTTGCTTCAATAGTACTCAAGCGAATAACCCGAGAAATAGACAACTCGCAACCTATAGAGCAGGCAGGTTTCCGCTCTGGTTTCAGCACTATCGATCATATACACACAACCCAACAAATAATAGAAAAATATGGTGAATACAACAGGCCTCTCTACATGGCGTTCATAGATTACAGTAAAGCCTTCGACAGCATCAGCCACAGCTCCATCTGGATGGCACTCACATACCTGAAAATCGACCAGAAGTATATCAACATATTAAAAACCATGTATGAAAACAGCATCAGTAGAGTAAAACTTGAGACCATAGGAGATCCCTTTAAAATAGAACGAGGTGTGAGACAGGGAGATCCGCTGTCACCAAAGCTTTTTATAGCGGTCCTTCAAGACATTTTCAGCAGAATAAACTGGGCACAAAAAGGAATAAGGATAAATGGAAAATACCTGAATCATTTAAGATTTGCAGATGATATTGTGATACTAGCTGAGACACCAAAAGACCTAGAGGAAATGATAACTACCCTTGACCAGGAAAGCAAAAAGGTGGGCCTTGAAATGAATCCAAACAAGACCAAAGTTATGACCAATGACTACAAAAGACCTATACAAGTGAACGGACACATAATAGAATATGTCGACAACTATATATATTTGGGCAAACAAGTTTCGATCAACAAAAACAATAATATAGAAGAAGTCACAAGAAGAATATCACTAACATGGAAAAAATTTTGGTCCTTAAAAGAGATACTCAAAGGAAACTACAGCCTACATACTAAAAAGACTGTAATGGACACCTGTATTATGCCATGCCTCTTATATGGATGTCAAACCTGGGTATTCACAAAAAATGTCAAACAAAAAATCGAGAACACACAAAAAGCAATGGAAAGAAGCATATTACGGATAAGGAAAATACACAAGGTACGAAGTGAAGTGATAAGACAGAGAACAAAGATAACCGACGCATTAAGACAAGCACTAACTTTAAAGTGGAGTTGGGCCGGCCACATTGCACGCTATGCAGACAAAAGGTGGACAAAAGAGACCACCAAATGGAAAGGCCCACCAGGGAAGAGAAAAGTTGGCAGACCAAATCAGCGATGGGCGGATGACATCATGCAGGCAGCAGGGAGAGACTGGCTAGACCAGGCCCAGGATAGGGAAAGGTGGAAAAGGTTGGAGGAGGCCTATACCCAAGATGGGGTCCATATCTCAGAAAAAAATAAAAATTAAATTACCTTAACTAACCCTAAAAATTAAATAAGTAAAACACTAACAACATTTGAAATGTAACTAATTTTAAGGATGTGGAAAATAAAAGGCTATTGTATTGTATTGTATGTATGGGAAATACGACATAAATATCTTATGATTACGTTGACGTAGAGGTTTGGTTTTTTCACAGCTTCAAGGGACCGCTGACTTGTGTATGTGGAATTAAATTAGATTTGCAACCTTTACACATTCCTGAGATAAAGGATCTAGACAGACGGGCAGATACAAAATTGACCCTATAAGGGTTCCGTTTTTCCTTTTGACGTAAGGAACCCGAATAATACTACGATTTAATTTTTCACATTAATTTGGCGTCTTCTGAAAGAAACAGTTAACATATTCTCTACCATACCATGTTCTCCATTGGTCAAAATTAATTAATTCACACCTATATTGAAATCATCAAATTGGTTTCCCGTTTTAGTTTTAGCGATATTTCGTTCGACGATGTATGTGTACCACCAGATATATCGGATCAAGCAAGGTGTTTAATAATATCTGCATATTCATATTCATATTCATAATCTCTAACTAACCTGTTCTTGGACTACAAACTATTAAAAAATTACTAGCGAGCAATACAAATGCCAAAGAAAACATTTTTAGGTGATAAAAGGGTTTTGTCCTAATCATCATAACCGCTAACGATCAATAGTCCTAACGATTATTTGCCATAATCGAATTATTGCCCAAAAACGGCTTACCACGAAACCAAATCGCAATTAAAAAAGTCGATTAGGTTAAGTTAGAACCGTGACCTCACACTGAGTCGAATCGCTGCTTGAAAAGTCGTTCGTTAAAACGATGTTAGGGAAAACCATATTAGGACATGTGTCCTAATATTGGGTTTAGTACAAATGATCATTATGACAAACTGTATTAGGGAATGCAAAAATAGGATTTAAAACTTTATCCGTAATTTATATTAACAAATGTTTAATACATGTGATTGTTTTTATAGTTATAAGTATACAATTTTAAAGCACGAATCAAATCATTTATTAAATGTTATAAATGTTTTGATTCATGTTTTTTTGTGTTTTTAAGTAGTCACACTACTATATATAAATTATAAATTGAAATAGATGTCATATACTGAAGAAAAAGTGACCACCGTGATCGGGTAGCCCAGTGGTAAGGGCGTCTGCCGCGAAAGCAGGAGGTCGCTGGTTCGATCCCAGCCCTGCTCACCGGGGACCTTGGTCACTTTTTCTTTAGTATATGACATCTATTTCAATTTATAGTTATAAGTATGTATTTAATACTCTGTCGGTTACCGATAAGGCGCTAATGCCATATAGATTCGTTTAGAAATCAACTTTATAAACAACCGAGAAAGTGGTACATCTTACTCAAAACAAGCACATAATAATACCTTTATCTTTGGTGGCAAAAGGGCCATGCATTAATTTCGTATAATAATATATAGGTATGTGGAAAAAACCGACTTTATGCTAAAACTTAATCGAATTCAACTGATTTTTGAATCGACATTTCTCAATAAATAAAAAAAAACACTTATATACTTACATAAAAATAGTATGCCAATAAATTGCAAAACCCCTGTTTAAGATATTAAAATGCAGAAATTATTATGATATGTATTAAATCATACCGAAAACTAATCCTATCCTGATAATTTAAGGATAAATGACTCTTTACAGTGTTGGCAATGGCATAAACAGCAATACCCATACGACTTTAGTCCTTATTCCCTAGTGACGACAATTGGTCAGTTAATGTCTATGCTAGTGGCGTAAATACAACTAATCATAGTGATCATCGATGACCCAATCCGTTAACCGGTGCTGGTATGTTTGTCGACATTTGACATTGACTGTGTTAGAGTGCTGGGAGAAATGTATAAAAGATTTCGTCACGAGCGGTTAGACATCAGTTGTTCGTCAGTTTCTCATCGGGAAGACGTAATAGAAAAAATAAAAAATGAAACTGGTGGGTCATATATATATTTAATAAAATATATTGTGAAGTGCTTAAAAACAGTTATGGGTGAAGAATTCGGTTTTATTTATTTGTTCGTTTGACGTACTGTGATTTTCGAATCTGATTTTTGAACAGTTGGGCTTTTATGAGAACTTGGGGCTTGTAATACAAGCAACGTTTTTACTGTTGGGGCTATTTTCGTTAGAACTTGTAACGTGTTAGAGGAATTATCGATTGAGGTTAAAAATACTGCTTGTGTTACTAGTCATACGTTTACATAAAAAGGGCCCCCTATTTACGAGTGTGGCGTATAACAGCAGCTACATTTATTTGTCATTTCTTCTTTATATATCACTCTGTGAATTTTTTATTTGGTTGAATTTGTGGGCAATTTTTCCTCAAATGTTTTTGATTTTTAATGTAAACATTATTTGCCAACCTTTACTCGTAAGATACAGCGGTTTCAGAAAAGAAACCGTTGAAAAACCTTTTTAGAAATTGTCAAAAAATTTGGTCCTAAGAAGGCAATGAAACGTCCTCCCACGTATGAATATAGGCACTTCGACTAGTTTTTATCTACCAACTTGTCTTGTACTTCTATACCAGCAATCATTGTATATCAATATCTATATATCTTCCGGCGATTTCGATTGATTTTGGTGATAATTGGTAATTAGGTTTTTGGAGGGTAACAAATCGATTTAGGTTGGTCTCATCACTAAGGAAAACCCGTATTTTGGAATTTCCGAGTTTCGCTCGGCCGCCCGGGTACTTGAAGAACTTCTCGTACCTCTATACGATATATTATAATATAATTTTATGTACAGATTGTACTCGCCGTCGCCGCCCTTCTGGCTGTCGCCCTGGCCGCACCCGCGGAGAAGGAGCCTGCCAAAATCCTCAGATCAGATTTCGAACAGAGCCCTGATGGTGCCTACCAGTTCGCGTAAGTATTACTCATAGAACCACATAACCTTTCTAGCAGTTCAGGCTTATTGCCACGGCTCAAAGACCCTGGTGTCCGCTTGACAACCCAATAACATGATTTGGTGTAGCTATTTTTTTTACGAAACTGACTGTTCTCAAGCTTTCCAACCAAGAGGCGAGGCGTCAATATTAAATGACATTTCATTCATAAGTTCCGGAAAATTCGTGTGTTCCTGAGGCATTTGAATTGTCATTATTTTTACTTTCTTGATAACAAATCTTAAGTATTACAAAACATTAACATAAACTCTTCAAAGAGACGGGAAGCTATATCACTATCACTACATAGTATAAAACAAAGTCGCTTAAATCTTTAAAACTACGCAACGGATTTTGATGCGTTTTTTTTTTATAGATAGAGTGATTCAAGAGGAAGGTTTATATATATGTATAATAATGACGCTAAGGAAAAAGAGAAAACGTCAATATAAGCTTTTGAAATTTTTAAAATCATTTATTCTCGAAATATATACAGTAAGTGTAAATTACCTAACTACCTACCTCTACCTACCTTAAATTTAAAGTAGGTCCTTGAGGCATTGTACCTAGGATGCTGGCGGCATTTCCTCGTTGTATCGCAATGCTGATACGTTGTGCGAAATTAAATTAAATTATTACATTTGCATCAAGCATAATTAATTAACCTTTATATACATTACAGATTGGAAACTGAAGACGGTGTCAAAAGAGACGAAAATGGCGAGGTGAAGACTGTAAATGACGAGGAGAACAAACCCCATGAAGTGGTCGTAGTTCGCGGATCCTACAGTTACACCGACCCCGAAGGCAAGACCCACTCTGTAACCTACTACGCCGATGAGACCGGCTTCCACGCTGAGAGCGACGACATCCCCAAGCAAGCCTAAACAGCCTAATAGACGGTCTTTAACAAAGCTCCTTACGGTCAGTGCACTCCGAATTACACCGTGTAGTCCTTCGAATAAAAATTAAGCGGATCTCGTGAAAAAACAAACGACGACGCAGATTTTAAGCATGGATGCTTGTCTCCCAGCCCCGTCGTCAGTCGCCTGGGAATAACTTTTGAATTTCGAACGAGAATTAAAAAAGTCGGACTACTGGGTAAAGAAAAGAAACATCTCCCGTATGTGACGATGCCATCGCGGCCTTGGTCCTCCATACAATTTGGTGCCGCAGACTACACGATCAGAAGCCAAGGTCACCTCGGTTATGGGTTATGTTATCGACCGTCTAGAAAGCGCTTAAGGTTTTGGCCTTATCTGGCCAAACAAGTCAAGAATTCTAGTTATCTAGTTAAGCCAATTACGTTGGGATAAGCGTATCGCTTCACCAACGTTTTGTTACTTCGATGTCACTGCCATATTTTTTTTTACGTTTATATTGTTTGTTGAATGCTGTAAATAAATTTGATAACAAAAAACAGGATGTTTTTATTTAAGAACTTCAAATAGTTGAATGAAACACTTTAAAATGGATTAATTGCGTTTATTAACACCATGCTGATGATTGCTTGATGCTTTCAAGTGTTTCATTTCAATTTACTTATAATAATTGTGGTAACAGAAGTTAATATTAAACACCGGGGACCTTGGGTCTCTTTCAATTTATAATTTATATATAGTAGTGTCGTAGGTCGTAGTGTGCCTGCTTAAAAAAAAACATGAATCAAAACATTTATTATAAATAATAAATGATTTAATTCATGGTTTACAATTGTACAGTATGGTGGCGCCATCTTTCGCTTCTAGTTGAAAATAATCTGTAAAGATTATCTAGAAGGCAGCACTAGACGTAAGTCTCAGCTGCAGGATGGGCGGAACGCACCTTAAACGTTTAAAATAAGAAATGATTGGTCGGGGTCGTGGGCGGAGGAGTGATCGGGTAGCCCAGTGGTTAGGGCGTCTCCCGCGGTCGCTGGTTCGTTCCCAGCCCTGCTCACCGGGGACCTTAGTCACTTTTTCTGTAGTATATGACATCTCTTTCAATTTATAATTCTAATAAACTGACTAGCTATCTACTATACAGGGTTTTTACCGAGCCATATTTATCGAGTTGATTATGTAGGTTCTACTGGACGGCCCATACAAAATGTATGAAAAATGCGTTACGAAACAGACCAAAAAAAGGGACACTTGTGATTGCGGTTATAAAAATCCAAAACTTACTATATTAAAAAAAAATAAGGAACTAGACACTTTTCTTAAAAATGCCAGCCAACTAAGATATCTCGAATATCTGATAAATCTGATTTGCCGAAATATATATATGTCGCAGGGAAATGACCAAAACAGAGATTTGAACAAATCTCTCAGGGATATGATCAAATCACGCAGGATGACAAAATGGCGAATCCATTTCATCATTTCTCTAGAAAGTTTCAGTTATATGACCAAATCCCTGACTCTGTCTAGTAAAATCACAAAATCGGTCAACAAACGCGCCACGTTTTGTCATTTTCCTAGATTTGTTTAGGAATTTGATAAAATCCCTGAACCACGACAGTAAGTTGACGAAACGAACTTATAAAGTCGACTAGTTTTATCATTTCGCCAAACAAGTTTAGGGATATGATAAAGTCTCAACTGGAATATGGTAGGTACATACGGTGATTTGATCAAATCTCTGAACTGGTTTCGTGAAATGACAAAGGCAAGAATCTAATATATCATTTACCTACAGTTAAGCGATTTGATCAAATCTCTAAGTAGATTAGTGAAATGGTAAAATAAAACCGACTTCATTTGGTTCCCGGTAAAAGTGAAATTTTGAATTTGTTTGAGTTAGCCAGTTTACTTCAAAAATACCAATTCACCGCACGTGTACGTTTGAAAATTGAGGAGCTTTCTTAATGTCTCATCTCAGGGCTTCCATAATTACATCTGAAGTAAAATCCCTTCCTTCCTTCCTTCCCTCCTTCCTTCCTTCGGAACTCCCTTGTAGACCTTTAAAACAAACAAAATAACAATGTGTTAAATTGGATGACAGACTGGAAATTATCGAGCAGTTATGGTACCATACCTAAGTATGGTAAAGTGGAACTGGTCGATAAACCTAGCTCTACTTATTATCCTTGTTGTGACATTAATTTTTTTGATTTGATTTCTATTCTGATGATGGAGTTCTTGAAGAATTCAGAGAACTCCTCAAATTTGAACGGCACGTAATTAGCTTGGGCATTTTCTTACTGTGGCCATCATTTTGCTGGACTGAACCTGATGTTGATGATCAGGGATGGCATAATGAAACTGCTCGATAATTTCCAGTCTGTCATCCAATTTAACACATTGTATTTTGTTTGTTTTAAAGGTCTACAAGGGAGTTCCGTTTGATTTTACTTCAGATGTAATTATGGAAGCCCTGAGATGAGACATTAAGAAAGCTCCTCAATTTTCAAACGTACACGTGCGGTGAATTGGTATTTTTGAAGTAAACTGGCTAACTCAAACAAATTCAAAATTTCACTTTTACCGGGAACCAAATGAAGTCGGTTTTATTTTACCATTTCACTAATCTACTTAGAGATTTGATCAAATCGCTTAACTGTAGGTAAATGATATATTAGATTCTTGCCTTTGTCATTTCACGAAACCAGTTCAGAGATTTGATCAAATCACCGTATTATGTAGGTACCTACCATATTCCAGTTGAGACTTTATCACATCCCTAAACTTGTTTGACGAAATGAGAAAACTAGTCGACTTTTAAGTTCGTTTCGTCAACTTACTGTCGTGGTTCAGGGATTTTATCAAATTCCTAAACAAATCTAGTAAAATGACAAAACGTTGCGCGTTTAGTGGCCGATTTTGTGATTTTACTAGACAGAGTCAGGGATTTGGTCATATAACTGAAACTTTCTAGAGAAATGATGAAATGGATTCGCCATTTTGTCATCCTGCGTGATTTGATCATATCCCTTAGAGATTTGTTCAAATCTCTGTTTTGGTCATTTCCCTGCGACATATATACAACTGCCAAAAAAAAACCACAATTTTAGACTGGGTGTTATAGTAAGTTCTTGAGTAAGTACGATGAACATAAATGCACAATATGGCTAAAGCTTGGGACAACATCCTGCCCCTTACCGTGAAGTCTTAACGCGACAGCGTGTCTACGCAGGTAGCACCCACACTAGCATCCGATTCAAACTCCAAGGAACCAAGGACACCTCATCAGGTCTGTTGCCATCATCCCTGAAAATGCCAGTTGGCTGAAGGAGAGCCGGCACGTTGATGGTGGCAAGAGACCGACGGATTATGTCATTAAGTGACGCATGTCACGAAAAACAGCCTGCACTTTTTTTTCAACACAATCCATGGTGTCCCAGTCGGTCCACGTCTGTGCCACAAGGCCATGAGTGTGGCGCAGACACCGAAACCCCCAGTCGCAAACCAGTCGCCAGTCTAAGGGAGGCCGGATCCAAGAAAGTACCAGTATTAGGCGAAGGATGGGCATGAAGTCAGTAACCAGCCTCCCTGAATCCGACCGCCAAAAGCCTGGCGATAATCTGTAGAGATATTTAGAAGAGTATTGTAAGTTAAATCGCAGTAAACATTATCCCAACTCCTTTGTGATTTTGAGTTGTCTGGAAAGTCTTTGCCCAGACAGAAAATTTTATAAGCATTTTTATCACATTTGAAATATTGCAAAAAAATAAATATGTATTTATAATTTTATTTTAAATCCAGATCATATAATTTTAATGATTGGAACTAGTACGTAATAATAGTGTCTGATAACTTCAAACTCGGGTAAATACATTCGACCCTCTCAGCAAATATCTATGTTACGTGTATCACCTTTTCTTAATACCAAAATTAAACGACTCAATTGCACCTAATGGCCACTCCATTACCACTTTTACCAATCAATAACCGTACCAAAGTAAGAACAACTTGGATGATATAATGAATGTAACAAAGTGAATGTTTAGTAGGCAGTAATTAGCTGTCTGGGTCAATTCACTTAAGTGTCATTGAATGCCGACGTCATATTGACCCTTATCTTTACCTTTCGAAAGTTGAATTTGGCGTACCTAGATTGTCTAGATTATCATAGAATATTCAATACTCTATATTATTATAATCTATGAATATTGTACTAGGATTATGTATGTGTGATAGCCGATTATCGACGACAAAGCCGTAACCGGTAATAGATTTACATGCTTTTGCCATTTTTGCTAAAGATCACAGGACATCGTATATAAAAGATATCGTTTTTAGTATTTAGGCTATAGTCTTTCATCAGATTTCCACCGATTATATGTAATCCAGATATCATTTAAAATGAAACTGGTGAGTTTTTATATTTATTAGCTTTAAAGTTCCTTGGGATAGATTAAATCGGCAACTCGATAGTTTTTATTTTCTTTTCTCTTCGTCTTCATTCTGGCTTGTGAGTTTTTGACGAGTGCCTTAAGCTGGGTCTAAATTTGTAAAATCGCTGTTAATGGAACTTCCTAACAATGTTAACAAGCCGCCATATTGATCGCCATAACCTAACTTTTAATTTTTTTTATGAAATCTCCAAGATTAACCTATTTATCTTATGTTTTGTATGTTACGATAATACGTCCGTTTCAGTAGTGAATGGTTTCAGTGGTGTTTGATGAGGTAGTGTAAAAAAGGAGAATCAGTGATATAACATCTGACGCCTTTGGTTTACATTGTTAGAAAGTCCCATTGACGGTGAGTTTAACATTTACGTTCCAGCATCAAAACTTTTCAATCGTTTTGTTTTTACCTGGTGTTTCCTTTAAGGATAACTCACACAAGAACGGGACGGGATGGGACGGGGCGGGTGGGACGGGAAAATCTGTTAATTTCCATAGAAAGCGTCACGTGACATCCGAGGGCTCCGAGCTGTCACGTGATTCTTTCTATAGAAATTGACAGATCGTCCCGTCCCGTCCCGCCCAGCTAGCAGCTGGCGAGTATTAGACGGAATAGTTTCTAAGACGGAATTAACCACATTGAACATACATTGATTGGCATCGGCGGATATGATCGTATGTGATGGGGTAGTGACTTGCCCCTCCGGTTATGTACAAACGTATATTATGGGGGTAGCGACCCGCCCCTCCCGTTCTAGAGTGAGTCATCCTTCCTCACAAATGCGGTGTATCATCGGGTGATCACCACGATTTGTGGCCGGAGAGAGTATAATCGTTTCTATTTGCAGATTGTAACGTTTGCCGTCGTCGTCGCCTTAGTGGCTGTCGCGAGCGCCCAGAACGGTCACCAGAATTACCCTCAAATTCTTCACTCGCAATTTGATCAGAATGAGGGAGGATACAAATTTGAGTAAGTAAATTATACAATGGACTGCCGTACAAACGTCTGAAGGAGCTGGAATTGGAGCACATCGTTTGTCGTCGATCTGTTTGCTACGTATAATACGGTGCTTGTATATATAGACTTGGAAGACAGAGGGTAAAAAACCACGAGGCAGAAGTCCAGCGGGGACTTCGGTCGGACCAGATACCTGGGGCCTTACCATGGCGCCTTAACGCGATTCAGTTGACGACCTAAACTGAGTCGCTTCCATACAACTGAGCCTAAACTGATCCTAAACTGAATCGCATTAATACGTTATGGTAAGGCCCCTGAACGGTCAGATTTAAGTGCCAGCGCTCTTCATCAAGCGACTGAGCGTAACCGATGGCGTCAACTTGCTCACAAAATTAAGAGTCACGATCCTCAGCAGTGAAGGAAAGACTGAAGCGAAGAAGAAGAAAATTAATAGAACATTTTTGATCTTAGGCATGGTGCCCATATTTTTTTTATAACAACTTTTTCCATATTTTTATTTGGACTAATGGCGTAGAACGCCAACGATTACAATTTTTCGCATATATTTATTTGAAAAAGTAACCTAACCTATGCCAAATGATAATTTTGCCAAATGAAACGGGAAATATGAATTTGATAATCGTTGGTACGATTATTCCTACTAAACTTTAAGGATGACTCACACTAGGGTGAGACGGGAAGATCTGTCAATTTCTATAGACAAAATCACGTAATAGCTCGGAGCCCTCGGATGTCACATGACGTTTTTTAAAGAAACTGACAGATTGTCCCATCCCACCCCGTTCCGTCCCGTTCTAGTGTGAGACATCCCTGATGCGATACTATTATTGAGAAATTAAATTCTGCGAATAATTGAGCGAATGGCAGTAAACCTAATTACTACTCACGACGATTTCCTTTCCCGAAAAGCTATTGATAAATATCAACTAAAAAGTACAATTGTTCAAAAAAACTCATAGAAACGTTGCAGGGTTTATATCCGCGTGACCTTCATATTAAAAGTTGCACATGTACCGCTGGGCCACCAAAGCTCACACGTGTGGGTACATGGGGTACACCCTACCACCGTCGTGGCATATGAAATAAAATACTTATCTATCTTTTCAGGTACGAAACTGAAGACAAAATCGCAAGAAGCGAGAGCGGCGATGTTAAAACCGTAAACGACAAGGACAACAAGCCTCAACAAGTGGTCGTCGTGCGTGGCCAATATAGCTACGTCGACGCCGAGGGCGTGGGCCACGCCGTCACCTACACCGCCGACGAGAAAGGCTTCCATGCTGAGAGCAACGACATCCCCAAGCAAGCCTAAGATCTCAAGCATCAACGCGTTGGAAGGGAGACGGCAAAGGGACATCTTACAGTACAAATTATTCTGTCACCTTTTACGGGGGAAAACGTACACACAGACGCACTTCTCACATAGTTACTACATACAAAAAACAATCTGCAATGATGACACTAAAATATAGAAAATGATACATTTACACTAAGACACTAACATAATATAAAAAATGATACAACTACACTAACAAATCTTGCACTTCGATATATTTTAGTGTACGGACTAGTGACAACACAGAGCCGCCCATTTGGGCTTGTATGCCGACTCCCCTCCTTGCGTTGCTTGAAGCTCTCAACTGACCGACAAAGTCTGACCGACAGTTAAAGCAAGCCACGAACTCAACCCATATAAAACCATAATCGTTGAACGCGAGCGCGGCATCCGCTTCTAGTTCCCCGGTTACTCTTTGTTATTTTGATGCTAACTGCCATATTTTTGTACGTATATAGATATTTTTTGTTAATAACTGCGAATAAACTTGATTGAAGAGAACAAAAGATTTTATTTTAATTTAACGACGTCTAACCCGGTTGTTATTGCGTTAATGACTCGTAATGTTTTACTTGTTCGACACAATTCAATTAGGCACCTAGATACAAGATAGACGGATAATGTAGGGTCATTTTGGATGTTACAATTTGTAATAACACGGTGAACAACTATTATGATGTTATCTCGCTATAGATATTTTTTGATGTTGGCGTTTCGTGAGAATCTAAGGCGGACTCAATTATATTTTGACTGCAGTGGGCTGGCTCGTCTTATTTATCGTTTCTCGGTTACATATAAAAAATTGTACGTCTGAAATAAGATAATTAGGTCCACTCCTCTGCCGTGTTTCCTTTAATTTTGTAAAACCCACAAGTCGACATAAAACAATTTAAAATACTGCATTAATTTGGCGTCATATTCGACCCGTAGAATATAAATCCATCAAACGACGTAGACTATAAGGGCAGGCTTAAGTATTATACGATTGGACATATTTAAAATTTACTTATACATAAGCCAAGCCAGCAGGGTTTGAACCCGAGACCTTCGGATTGAAAGTCTCGCGTCATACCACTGGGCCATTAAACATAATACGGTTACTATGCCATTAGTTTCAAGTTACCTAACTACAATAAATCAAGGCACGCAGAACATTGAACAATTAGTATGTTATAATTAAATCAAATGTGGAGATCTATGTCTCACGGGAACACACAACAATGTTTACGAGACAGCCGAAATCATGGTTCTCATGACAAACAGACATCTCATTAGGCCTTTAGTGTTAACCCTGGCTCATTATGATGACACTATGTAATGACGAGGGAGGCATATAAAGCTTTTAGTTAATCAGACACCTCCACTTGACCTCGCCCAGTTGCGTCAATCCAGTGGTCGCTACCCCGGAGTTTACTGTCAGATTTTTAACTTCAGGTTATTTGGTCAAGAGTCCTTATTCCTTAGACGCTCTTGAATTTATTGTGGTTTAACGTAAATAAACATTTTCTAACTTTTACTAATTAAAACAAGGCTGTGGTCTAATTACAATTTGTACTTATGTATTTTAGTGAATTCCGAATCAAAAATCATTCTAAATCAAGTAAATTTTAGCAAGAAAATGGTTATTTCTACATATATATTAATAAATGAAATATTGTTTTGGCTCTTTTACTACATAAAGTTAAGGTCGGTTAAAAAATAAGTCACAGTAGACCGGGCCGGGATGGGTTGGGTTGCCTGCGTGCGTAGCCAAGATGCCAATCGCTCACGCTTGATAAAGTATCGCAGCTACCTCTCTCTATCACTCTTCCTTATTAGTGTGACAATGACAGTGGCGTTTCGTTAGCGACTGAGCGTGAGCGATTGGCATCTTGGCTACACACCCTGATCTGTCAATTTCTACAGAAAGTGTCACTTGACATCTGAAGGCTCCGAGCTATCACGTGAAGCTTTCTATAGGAACTGGCCGCTCCTGATGAAGGATTTATTCGTAAAAACCCGCGTTCATTAGTTTGAATGATAAATAACCGCGATAGTTTAAACTGTATTTTCCACTCTTATCATTTTAAACATCCCAAAAATCTTCAAAACCGTGCAAATAGCGTATTGTCGGTAAAAACAAGAATAATCCTAGTAACCTTAATTTAATGAGAATAATTGAGTGAGTGTACCACGTAGTACAGCCACGGTACGGTCGGCTTCATATGTATATAAACAACTGTATTTAATTTTGAACCTTCTTCCCATGTAATAAGTTCCAAAGTGTAAAGATATTTATAGACTGTAGTTGCATCCGGAGATGATGTGCTACAATATTACAATATTATGCAGATTTTTTTTTTTTTTTAATTTTAAAAACATTTATTCTCGAAATATATACAGTAAGTGTAAATTACCTAACTACCTACCTCTACCTACCTTAAATCTAAAGTAGGTCCTTGAGGCATTGTACCTAGGATTATGCAGATTAGTTTCCACGTATAATTGATTGATGTATCCGTCTAGCGAAGGCTTTTAAAGTGTTAACCTTGTGTTATGATAAAATCTTGTGTGGAGAACATGTTCTCAATGGGAGCTACCGTATTGTCGCTCACCAGGCGGCGCCACTCATGCGTGGGTCCTGTGTCAGTATGAGAGAATTGTCAAAGTGACGTTTGAAATGTTCGCGCAGGACTCACGTTCCACTAGCGCCCCTAGCGGAAAATTGACTCGCGGTAATCCTCATTGTACCATCGAGCTGATCTGTTAATGGAGACCAGGGGACCGATTTTTGAGATTCGAACGCTCGAATACAAAAACAAGTGATCGAAAATAATCGCACGTGGAAACTTGTCACGATTATTTTCGCATGATACCATAGTTCATATTTTTGAAAGCTACTGGAATTATCACTCGAAAGGCTAGTGGACCTTTCTTCTACTTCGTTTTTATTCACTTTTGTATTAAATATTCGAGCGTTCGAATCTCAAAAATCGGCCCCCAGAGGTGGTCATAGGAAATCTATAGTAAAATAACACAACATCGTTGTGTTTATGTTTGTTTGACATTATAATTGTTTCGATGAGTATTAAGTAGATGACTATTGAAAGATAAGTACAGTCAGCGATATACAGTGTGACAGAAAAAGGTAGAAATTAAAAACTGGCATTATTGTGTGGCCCCTTTCATATTAATATATGTAAGAAAATGGGACGACTGTACGATGTTGCCACTTTTTAATTCCTATTTTTTTCGGTCGCACTATAAGCTTATATCACAAATCAAATTTTTTACAGTATAATTGTTTCCTGGGCCCTTACCATGACGTCTTAACGCGATTTAGTTGATGACCTAAACTGAGTCTCTTCTATACAAACGCCTAAACTGAACCTAAACTGAATCGCGTTAAGACATCATGGTTAGGGCCCTCCTTTCTTCTTAACTGTGCTTAGTTGTATGGCAGCGATTCAGTTTAGGTCCTAAATCAAATCAAAATCAAAATAATTTATTTCCAGATAACCAAGATCCATGTTGTTAATCTATATACAGTGTGAGTCTTTTTAATGTGCACATCGGAAAATCCGAGAAACTACGACAAATTTCATCGACGAAAAAAAGGTTAAAAATTTTTTTGTTGCTTTTAATTTTTTTTTATGATTTTTTGAAGTTTTATTTTCGCAATTCCATACTACATGTAAATAAACCGTAACTGCTCCTAAACTACATGGCCTATCGACACGAAACAAAGACAATAGTAATCAAGAATAACAGGCTAAGGACGTAAGATAATAATTATAAAAAAAAGTTCTCCCTCAATTTATTATTACAAGATTTTTAGGGAAATTTTGTTTATTTTTACTACTTTTTTTTAGAAAATGTTAATTATCTCAATAAAATGTCACATTTACCTAACAATTTTATTAATTTACATTATTCTACACCGTATTAGCTTTCAAACAGTAAAATTACCACGTTTATAACTTAGATAAAACATTTGTTATCACCTGTCAAACAGTGGCCTTATCAAGTGCGCAATGGGCGCGTGCAACAAAGGCGCAGGTAGAGACCGTAATCTGACAGTTACTGTAAATGCTACCGAGGGTTTGAAAGTGGAAAGTTTTTTTAGTTCATTAAAACATAACACATTGTAACATAAATCAAATTTTCATTGTAAATTTTCATAAATTACATGAAGTTTTCAAAATGACCACCACGTTGTTGAAGACACAAAGCTGCCCATTGAGAAATCTGATGTGTGGCCCTCCGTATCATTGCGGGATCATTTTTAATGTCGTTCGCACAATTCATAATGCGTTCTTGTAAATCCGCCTCATTGTGAATAGGGGGTACTGTAGACGCACTGTTTCATTGTGCCCCACAAAAAATAATCAAGGGGCGTCATATCGGGTGAACGTGGCGGCCAACCTACAGGCCCTTGCCGACCAATCCATTGATTAGGATAGGTATTGTTCAAGAATGCCCTCACATCTAGCGCGTAATGGGCAGGGCATCCATCCATCTGCAGAAACATCCTTCGGTTTAATGCGAGTGGCACGTCTTCCAGCAGGTCCGGCAAATCATCCCTTAAAAGTTCTAAAAATCGTGCTCCGTTCAAGATTCTCGGCAGTATTATTGGCCCAACCAAAACGTCGTCGATGAGAGCCGCCCAAACATTAACTGAGAACCTCACTTGAAAACCAGAGGGTCGTTTCAATTTTGGATTCTCGCCCTTAGGACACCATCGGTGCAAATTACGATAATTCGTAATGCCGTCTCTCGTAAATGTAGCTTCATCCATCCACAGTATTGTTCTCATGAATTCAGGATTTTCTCCTATTTTAGCCAGGATCCAAGTTGACATGACGCACCTTGGCCGCCAGTCTACGTCGTCATGAAGATGTTGCACTCTTCGGAAGGATGCAAAACCTTCTTTTCTTAAAATCCGCCACACCGATTTCTGTGATATCCCGAATTGCAGGGCCAGACGCCTAGTACTAATGCTTGGATTTGCGAATAAAGCATTTAGTACTGCTTCTTCGACAGCGACATCGATGATTTGTTGCGGCTCGCGGTGATCTCTGGTGTTTCCGAGACCAATGCGGGCTAATTTTATGTGGATTTCTTGGAAGTTGCGTTCAGACGGCATCGGTATCCGGTTTGGGAATGCAGCAATGTAAAGCACGCGTGCTCTTCTAGCAATTCCATGAGCCAATTCCATAATAAAAATGGATGTCGCAGTGTCTCGCAGGAAATTCACTTAAACGGGGCATCGTAAGGGCACTCGAAAACACCCGTACGTAATTACGACACGAATTAATGAAAACGGCAAAGGGTAGAGGGGTAGTAGCAGCGGTGAAAACTTCAGAGCTACTGTCAGCAGTTCTTAGCCTACCCTTATGTAGTCTTAGCCTTAAATCAAAACCCTGTGGTGTTTTTAGGTACAGCGCCAATACTACTTGCGCATTTGTTGCACGCGCCCATTGCGCGCTTGATAAGGCCATTGTTTGAAAGCTGATAATAAATGTTTTATCTAAGTTATAAACGTGGTAATTTTACTGTTTGTTAGCTAATACGGTGTAAAATAATGTAAATTAATAAAATTGTTAGGTAAATAGGACATTTTATTGAGATAATTTACATTTTCTAAAAAAAAGTAGCAAAAATAAACAAAAATTCCCTAAAAATCTTGTAATAATAAATTGAGGGAGACCTTTTTTTTTAGAATTATTATCTTATGTCCTTAGCCTGTTATTCTTGATTATTATTGTCTTTGTTTCGTGTCGATAGGCCATGTAGTTTAGGAGCAGTTACGGTTTATTTACATGTAGTATGGAATTGCGAAAATAAAACTTCAAAAAATCATAAAAAAAAATTAAAAGCAACAAAAAATTTTTTAACCTTTTTTTCGTCGATGAAATTTGTCGTAGTTTCTCGGATTTTCCGATGTGCACATTAAAAAGACTCACACTGTATATAAAAGAGGTTGTCCTCATCTACGATCAACGCACAGCCGAAACGGCTAGGACTAGAAACTTGACATTTTTACCAAAGCTTCCTTTTAGTACGTAGGCGAGAGATAAGGACGGATTTTTGAAAATTCTTCCCCTAAGAGGGTGAAAAGGGGGTTGAAAGTTTGTATAGAAATGGAAATTTTTTTTGAGCTAGAGACTTGAAACTTTGTGTAAAGACTTTTAATTACAATTGAAAAAAACTGTTTTCGTGGTTTTTGGAAATTCCACCTCTAAAGAGGTAAAAAGGGGGTTGAAAGTTTGTATAGGAATAGAATTTTGTTTTGAGCTAGAGACTTGAAACTTTGTTTTAAAACTCTGTATTACAATTGAAGAAAAGTGTTTTCAAGGTTTTTGGAAATTCCACCTCTAAAGGGGTAAAAAGGGGGTTGACAGTTTGTATAGGAATGGAATTTTGTTTTGAGCTACTTGAAACTTTGTGTTAAGAATCCTTATGATAATTAAAGAAAAGTGTTTTCATAGTTTTGAAAAATTCAACGCCTATGGGGGTTAAAAAAGGGGTAGAAAGATTGTATGAGAATGGAATTTATTTTTGAGCTAGAAACTTGAAACTTTGTGTAAAGACTTTTAATTACATTTGAAGGAAACTGTTTTCATGGTTTTTAGAAATTCTACCTCTAAAGGGGTAAAAAGGGGGTTGAAAGTTTGTAAAGGAATAGAATTTTGTTTTAAGCTAGAGACTTAAAACTTTGTTTTTAAACTCTGTATAACAATTGAAGAAAAGTATTTTCATGGTTTTTGGAAATTCCACCTATAAAGGGGTAAAAAGGGGGTTGAAAGTTTTTATAGGAATGTTATTTTGTTTTGAGCTACAGACTTGAAACTTTGTGTTAAGACTCCTTATTATAATTAAAGAAAAGTGTTTTCATGGTTTTTGGAAATTCAACCCCAATGGGGGTAAAAAAGGGGTAGAAAGTTTGTATGAGAATGGGATTTATTTTTAAGCTAGAGACTTGAAACTTTGTGTAAAGACTCTTTATTACAATTAAAGAAAAATGATTTAATGGTTTTTGGAAATTCCACCTCTAAAGAGGTAAAAAGGGGGTTGAAAATTTGTATAGGAATAGAATTTTGTTTTGAGCTAGAGACTTGAAACTTTGTTTTAAAACTCTGTATTACAATTGAAGAAAAGTGTTTTCATGGTTTTTGAAAATTCCACCTATAAAGGGGTAAAAAGGGGGTTGAAAGTTTTTATACGAATGTAATTTTGTTTTGAGCTACAGACTTGAAACTTTGTGTTAAGACTCCTTATTATAATTAAAGAAAAGTGTTTTCATAGTTTTGGAAAATTCAACCCCTATGGGGGTAAAAAAGGGGTAGAAAGATTGTATGAGAATGGAATTTATTTTGAGCTAGAGACTTGAAACTTTGTGTAAAGACTCTTTATTACAATTAAAGAAAAAAGATTTAATGGATTTTGGAAATTCTACTCCTAAAGGGGTAAAAACTAAAAAGGGGGTTGAAAGTTTGTTTGAGAATGGTTTTTTTTTAGCTAAAGTCTTGAAACTTTGTGTAAAGACTCTTAATTACAATTTAAGAAACGTGTTTTCATTGTTTTTGGAAATTAAGGGGTGAAAAAGGGGTAAAACCTTTGTATAAAAATGGAAATTATTTTTGAGCTTGAATGTTTTTGTAAAAACTTTTTATTTAAATCAAAGAAAAGTGTATAATTTAAACTTTCGTGAGTCATACTGATATTAAATTGCAACGGTTAACACTCACGTATTTTTATCACAATAGGCGTGACATGATTCGTCTGCGTCGGGCAGACATCGTCGGACAGACAGAGTGTTGTTATCACCTTCGCTGCCCGAGCCCGGCGTAGGTAACGTTTCGCGCGGGAGGAAGCGGAAGCGGGGTGATTCGCGAAATCCGGCGCCGTCGTTGCGGGAATTGTCGGATCGTCTGACGGGATCAACGACAAGCACACCGAACTAACCGTGTCCACCAAATCGTCACCACACAAATTCACGTTCCCTCTAGGAAGCACTGGTTTCCAAGCCGGTGGCAGAGTCCAACCTCCGTCGCGGTTGAAATTAGGGCGACGTCCGATTTCAATGGCCTCACGGATCTTGCGTGGCACGTAACATTTTTCCCGTGCCAACAACTTCACTTTATCGAACCGAATGAAATGCGTCGCGTCCGTACCGAAAGTATGTTTCGCTACTGCCGAATGCCTAACGTCCTGACGCCTATTGTGACAAAAATACGTGAGTGTTAACCGTTGCAATTTAAAGAAAAGTGTTTTCATAGTTTTGAAAAATTCAACTTCTAAAGGGTTAGAAAGGGGGTTGAAAGTATGTTTGAAAATTGTGGTTTTTTTTTAGCTAGAGACTTGAAACTTTGTGCAAAGACTGTTCATTATTAAAATATAAAAAAGTTGTTTGCTAAGGGGTTAAACGTTTGTATGGAAAAGGAGATTCTTTTTGAGCTAGAGGCTTGAAACTTTGTGAAAAGACTCTTTATTAGAACAAAAGAAAAGTGTTTTCATAGTTTTGGAAAATTGTACTCCTAAGGGGGTAAAAACGGGGTTGAAAATTGATGAAGCGGGGAAATAAAGATTTTTTTGACCTAGAGATTTGAAACTTTATGCATCGATTCCTTATTAAAATAAAAGAAAACTGGTTTCATGGTTTTTTTGGAAATTCCACCCATAAAGAGGTGAAAAGATTGTTGAAAGTTTCTATGGCGGAAAGTTTTCTTTTGTATCCATAGACTTCAACTCAATTTTGTTATTCAAGTATGTAGGTAATCATTTATGCTATTTAACCGGATGGTTGTCTGTAAGAGACAAATGTTGCCTTTTAGCGATAATACCGCCTGTTGCCAACATCTACCTAATAAAAACTTAAACGTAAACGCAATAGAAAATATTTGTATTATATATGTGTAGGTTATATCAAGTCACATTTTAAAAAGATAAAACAAGGTATGAAAATCTGTAGGAAGAACCCTATTATACGCGGACGAAGTCGCGGGCGGAAAGCTAGTATACATTAAAACTAGACTTACAACTAAATGTTAGTACATACTTAATATTAGACACTGATTTAAAATTTAAATTCTAAATTTGATATTGCAAGTTTAATTAATCCGAAAATTATCGGACAATCAAACCTGCTAGAAATCATGCTAAGGATGTTGTTGTTGCTGCCTCTCAGTCTACCCACAAGTGATGCCACTTTTTTCCGACGGATAGCGTGAAAGTCATCCGTGCGGGCTTCAGAAAACATTGCGGATGCGCTACAGAAGCGAGGCAACCCCATCAGCACCCTGAACCCGTTGTTGAATTGGACTCGCAGAGCATTATATGATTTCTGGGTGTAAACTGAATTATAATATTTTACTTTTCATATGAATATGGCCAGATGGAAAGTCGCTTTTCCTAGCCTAGGAAGATTCCCTTTCAATATCATTTTTTAAAATTGTATCAATTCGTAACGAAAGTCCTACTCTTAGTTATATAAGAGCCAACTGTTAAGCGTTTTAATTTGGAACTCGACAGATAACTCCGGGCACACAACACAAATGAATGTCAGCACAGAAATAAAATCGTTACATTCTTCATTACAAGTCTATAAATACACACACAACAACACACTTCGGAACGTATTACAGGAAAAGAAAGTTCTACACTGAATACACGTGCATATATATTTATTAAGCCAACCGTACACTAATTGAAACAGTGTTACAGTTGTCTTCCAGTCTAGTTAATAGTTTTGACTGCTATATAATTTTCGCTACAAACCCAACGTTTGTAACTCGAAAATGCCAGGTCGTGATAACCATTTAATGCAAAACAGGGTATTGGTTGTAGCGCTAAACTGTAAGACCACCGGAGGATTGGTGCAACATATGAGTGGATAATCCTTGCTACTGCGTTTATAGTAATTTACATCTAAAATTGGTAAATGACTGAGATTCGTGGCGTTCGAGCATTTAAGGGTCCTTCAGGGCTGTGGCGCTGTTGATATAGTGATATTTACTGGATAAATTATGACTCACAGTAGACCGGTCCGGGAGGGGCAAGACCGTACCCGATCTGTCAATTCCTATACAGGGTTTTCTAGAGCATTTTCTTTAACTTCGCCATGTGGCTTGGTATAAGGAAACAGAATGGCATAGTTAGTTAATTAAATTTGTTATTTTTTTTGATTTCTCATACAAAAAAATTACATGTTGCATCAACCGCTAATGTAAAACGGGCATTAGAGTTGACTTTAATAAGTGACAGCTATGCCATATCAATCTCATGTCGAATACTCTTACCCGTTTACACACATGCAAATCCCATATGAGATAAAATTAAATATTAGTAGTTATTTTATAAATGGAGCTAATGGACACTGGTCTTTGAGAAATTTACTTAATCTAAGCTAGAGAATGCACCTTTGAATTTAAAGCAATTGCTCAAAAACACGTTGTAGAAAGCGTCACGTGATTGCTCGGAGCCCGCAGATGTCACGTGAAACTTTCTGTAGAAATTGACAGATCGGGCATCGCCCGGTCCATACAACATCTTTAATAACCGCGACAGTATGTCGACATTTTCTAAAATTTTAAAAATATTATTTATTTTATTGAATTCTATTGCCTCGGTAATAGGGATAATGGCTGGTAAGTGGTAAGATATTGTGGATAACTTCTTATTTTATCCTTATTAACATCGCGCTATCGGTGAATTATGACATTCCATCTTGGTCGTGCATTTCTTTAATAGTACATTACAATACAAGGGCGAAAAAAAGGAAATTCGTAACGAGTGGCGATAAATTAAAACAAGACCGTAGCGAGTGTTTTAAATCGATACAAGTTGCGAATTACGAGTACCTCTTCGCACGTGCATTGTACGATGATTTACAGCACATATGGCCCTTTGAATATTCGATGAAGATACGTAAAGTGCTCATTATTGCCCGAAAGCGTTAAAGTAGCACCATGTGTACTGTAAAATATAATTGAACCTATAACGTAAATCACTTTTGTCTTTTTCGGCTATTCTATTTTCTATTCGGCTATTTCATTTTTTTTTTCAGGGAACATTTATTGACAAAGCTCACTCGAACGTAAGTCACTTGAAGTGACCAAATTTTAGCAGATAGTCGGTTTTACCCACGTATGCAATAAATTCAAGTCTTGGTTCTTTTACTACTTCAAATTCAGTTCAAAATATCATAATTATACAGTAAACAATTAAGGATGACTCACACTGGAAGGGGCCGGGAAGATCTGTCAGTTTCTATAGAAAATATCACGTGACCTCTGAGGGATCCGAGCTCGGATGTCATTCTTTCTATATAAATTGACAGATCTTCGTGTCCATCTGCGTCCCGTCCCGTTCAGTAATTCTTTAAAATGACCTATACTGAGAGTTGATTTTTTTCAAAGGAATAAGGCCTCTTAAGCATGTCCTAAACAGCTGGTGGATATTGAGACGTGTGCGGTGCTCACGTTTGAGCGATGGCATAACAAAAAATATCGGCACAAAGCAACCCTGCACGTATAAATGGAATATGCGGGTCCCACGGTTACAGTAGCTGGCTGAGTACAACACGAGACGGATTAGACACTGAGGTAAAATCATAGTTAATTGTGAACGGTGAATTAAATTAAGACGTATTACTGCGCGTGCGAATTTTAGATTTTTTCACTTTTTTGTTTAATATTAAATAGTTAGCAAAAAAGAAGTTAAAACCGTCCAAGTGCGAGTCGGAATTGTGCACTAAGGTTCTGTACCATTATCTTATTTACAAAACTAGGCTCTACAAAAAAAAAAACCTTTTAAGTAACAGTTTTAAGCGCAGTAACAAATAATTATGTATTATATAGGCACCTACTTACTTAGTTATAAGCATTAACACGTAGAATAGGCTAGTATGTAAGATGTACATATACTAACAACATGATCCTTTGTTGGTCCTAAATAAAGAAATTAAATAAATAAATAAAAATATAACGATAAAAAAATTACGTTGATGTATGAGTCCCCCCCTTAAATACTTGTTTTATTTTAATTGATGCAATTGTAAAGCACGAATCAAATAATTTATTAAATGTAATAATTGTTTTTTTTTAACTAGTCACAATATTTATTATTATATATATTATAAATTTAAAGAGATGTCATATACTACAAAAAAAGCAGTTGGTCGCTGGTTCGAGCCCAGCCCTGCTCACCGGGGGCCTTGGTCACTTTTTCTGTAGTATATGACATCTCTTTAAATTTAATTATTTATTTATAAATTGATTAGTTACATAGGTACCTATGTAACTAAATAATCTGTAAATATTTCATCTAAGCAGAAAAATCATGTTTGTTTTATGGGAGCCTCTTACTCGTACATATCTATTTTATTCTGTTTTTCAGTATTTGTTGTTATAGTAGCAATATAAATACATCATCTGTGATAATTTCCACTATCTATCACGGTTCATGAAATACAGCCTTGTGACAGACGGACTGACAGCGGAGTACGGAACTGTAAAAAGTAGATTGTTTTAAACTTTTTTTTCGGTAGTTACGAAACAAATCATACCATGTCTAGTAGATTGTGATGTTAGTGCTCAACATACAAACCCTGTATGCATTTTTCCGCCGCATCGGTCACGGTTTTGCCGAAATGGTGGTGCTGAAGAAAGCATATAAATAAATCATTAAGTCAAATATACAGGAATGAATGAAGAATTAATTTTTTGAACTCATGTTTTTATAATACCTTATTAATGTTGATATTTACAACATTTACATTTAAAGAGGATTAATTTAAATTTTCCAGATTCAGTAAGTAAGTATCATATAAAATATGATTAACTTTATACCCGTTGCCGTCGAGAAAGCCGGACCCTAGGGCCACGAGGGCGCTCAAACTATTTAGGGATCTATTTAGGGGGGCAGGCGGCTGAGGGAAAGAGGGCGCGACCCCCGTTCTGGGTCTTGGGTTGCAACAGATCTCCATCGCCATACAGCGTGGTAATGCTGCGAGCGTGATGGGGTCTAGGTCCTGCCATGACTCAGAACGGGCCTAATTTTAGCTTGTATTAGTATTTCGTTTTGTTTTATAGCATTCTTTTGTATCACTGCCGTGTTATTGTAAAAATTTTATAACACATAAATTCAGGCACTCTCTTAATATTCTATTTCTTCCAGATGCAACGCTTCGTTCTTTGTATCCTCCTCTGCTCGCTGGTAAGCGGGCAGATAATACCCACGCCTCTACCCCTGGGTGTGAGCCCCGTACCCTACGCTGTTACCCCCGGCCTCGCGCCAATACCGCCGGTGGTACCGGCCGTCTTCCCCTTCGGCCCCACTCCCAGACCCTTGGCTGGCGTCCCTGGATACAACCCGTATTACAACCCTGCTGCTGCGCCCGCGGTGCCTATTCTCACGTATAGCAACGAACATGGCGCCGATGGCAGCTATTCTTACAGGTAACGTTTGGAAAGCTTTGGAATTTTCTGCTTCATCAGTATGTTACCTGAAATATGTCCGTTGCTGGATAAAGGCTTTCCCCGGAGATCATCATCACTATGTGTGCGCCATCCATCAATTTTGAACATATATTGATCTACATAATAATCATTTAAAATATCAACAATAACATGTAAAAAACAAACAACACAAAATTGTATAATTTGGTATCGCCTTTGTAATGTGATTAAAGTAGATTTGTTTTATTTATCTGGCGTGTAGGTAGAATACTAATTTAAGTATTTAGGGCACTGCGGATGCATATCGTAGTGTGGTAGGGCACAGCACAACGAATGTCGTCTCGGTCAAATCTGGAGCAGAGCCCATCTGGGGAAGTCCCTCCACCTTACAGAAAACCGCAGTTTAATAACACTAGACCACACTCATAGTGTGGTGTTTCTGTTGGTGAGTAAGGTCGCCAGAGCTCCAAGAGGATTCACTGTGTTGACAGCTGGGGACCCAAGGAGCAAATTAAGCTTGCCCCTTTAGCTGTCAACACAGCGTATCCTCCTTTTTTTAAAAGGGTCGGCAACGCGCATATAACACCCCTGGAGTTGCAGGCGTCCATAGGCTACGGTGACCACTTACCATCAGGCGGATCGTATGCTTGTTTGTCACCGTCGTAGTATTAAAAAAAACCCTATTATCATCCCAAGTTGAAGTGAAATTTTACATTTGAATTTCGTGACAAATCGAAAGCGTCCACCAACAACAGTTTTGTCGAGGACGAAGCTTTTAACTATACGATTTATTATTTTATGTTATTTTTAATATTTTGTTTTATACACTTTTGTTTTGTCAGCTATCATTAAAAAATGGTACTTACTGAATGGGCGGCTTTATTTTTTTTTTTTATTTTATTTATTCAGTACACATTCATAACTTACAGCTAAACGCCAAAGCGTTACAAATGTTAAGCTACAAAAACACATACAATTACAAATGATACATTAGGTAGGTAGTTAAAACATACATTTCGATGACTCTATCACTCTCTTACATTTATCTATAATATATAACCATTTTGTATGAAACAAATCGCATTCGGGATGTTCGTTCAGCATTGAGTTGAGGATAGAGAGCGCGGTCGGAATTGCTGCGTTCCGCTGCAGGGCGGTGCGCGCCGGCGGGCGCGCCAGCAGCGGCGCGGACCGCAGGCGGCACCGCCCGCATGGCGCGTATAGTCGCACGACTTCTTGGACTAGCCCTGTGCAGTCAGTGTAGTTGCGGATGATACCCAGCGCAAACTTTACTACAGATAGGTATCGCCGTACCTCTAGAGACTCGTATCCGAGCACGCCCAGAAGAAATAGCGTTGGGTATAGGTAAGGGTAATTTAAATATTGCTTCTTGTACAGACTCCGCAAGTATTTTTTTTGAACCTTCTCTAATATCAACGCGTATTTAGCCTCGTTTGGATTCCAAACTGCACAATTTGATTCCAGTACGCTCCTCACTAAGGTCGAATACAACGCTTTAATAGCTCGCGATGAAAGATGTTGTGAGTTCCGCAGGACGAAGCCTAACTTTTGTGCTGCTCTTTTGGCAACACTAATTGCGTGTTCCCGGAAAGTAAGCTGCGAATCGAATAAAACTCCCAGATCGCGCACTACGGGGACCCTAGTTATTTCTTCTCCGGCCAGAGTATATTTGTGGTGACGTGGAAAAGACAATCTGGTAAAACTCATAGTTTCGCATTTTTTAATATTGAAGTTTAGTTTGTTCAATTTACTCCACCTATGTACCGAGTCGATGTCATGCTGCAGATCTACGCAATCCTGTTCCGAGTTAATTACTTTGACCAGTTTAACATCATCCGCGAACATCATTGATTTGGAGTAATGTACTTGGTTAGGCAGATCATTAATTAAAATATTAAACAGCAGTGGTCCTAGGTTCGAGCCCTGACTTATACCGGAGAGTGTTTTATACGGTTCAGACTGATAAGGTCCATATTTTACAAATTGTCTCCTTTCCGACAGGTAGCTAGCAAAAACTTTAAGCAGCTCAGGTACAAACCCCATGCTACCTAATTTACTCAAAAGAACATCGTTATCCACTCTGTCGAAAGCTTTCTGAAAATCCAAGTAAATTACATCTACTTGTCTCCTATTATCTAGTTCTTTAGATATTAAATTTACAAGTGTAACTAGATTTGTTGTAACAGAACGTTTTGGCAAGAAGGCATGCTGCGCAGTTGTAAGGTACGGTAAACACTGCGGTAATATTCGAGCATGTATTGCCATTTCAAAAACTTTTGCTAAAGAACACAATATCGCTACTGGTCTGTAATTTTCTACTAAGTCTTTTGAACCCGTCTTGGGTATTGGAGTTACGCGAGACTCTTTCCATGTAGTAGGGTAAACGCCGGCTTTAAGGATTATATTAAAAATAAAAGTGATCGGCTCGATAATGAGATCTATACACCCTTTAATTATGTAGGGTGGTATAGCATCTGGCCCTGGGCTCGTATTAGCTCGCAGTTTTTTAACAGCTTGCCTCACCTCACTTTGACTGACAGCATGTACTTCTACTCGCCTCGAGTCTGCCACACTAAATTTGTCTGCTTTGGTTGCGTCAAGAATCGGCGGATCAGGTAGAAACACAGACTGAAAATGTTTCGCGAAAGCAGTTGGTATATCTGCTCCCTGGCATTCCTTGTCGCCGTAATAGATTTTGGATGCGATTCCTCCACGACAACGCAAACTATTGACGTACTGCCAGAATTGTGCTTTGCTTTTGTATTCCTAAATCCAGCTAGAGCTATTGTATCCTTTACAAGTTTACTTGCTGCTTCTATGTAACGTGACCATTTTACATATTTAAAAGACGCAGAATATGTTTCTCGATATGCTAATATTTTTTTGGTGTTCGTTTAGTTTTTCCACTGCTGATGGAAAACAAGTCCAAGAAACTGGATATCTCAAAGATGCCTATATCGACAACGCGGGGGAACCCCAAGGAACGCAGGTGAGTTAACTAACTAACCAACTAACTGCGCTGGCTCAGCGATCCAAAATGAGTCTTGGCCGACACAAGAGCTAACCACTCTATCCGATCCTGCGCAATCTCTCACCAGTTGAGGTACAAAATTTAAATTTATTTATTAACGGAGATAATTATCATGGCACTATGTTATATAAAAAAATCGTGAAATTCCCTACTTATTATTAAAGCATGACTCACTCTAGAACGGGACGGGACGGGACGTGAAAATCTGTCAATTTCTATAGAAAGCGTCACATTACATCCGAGGGCTCCGAGCTATTAGGTGATTCTTACTATAGAAATTGAAAGATTTTCCCGTCCCGTCCCGTCCCGTCCCGTGTTAGTGTGAGTCATCCTTACAGGTTACCTTTTAAGCTAACATGGTAATTTGCACATACATGGTAAATATCCTGTTTTAAATTATACTTATAAAGGTTACTTCGTTTCTATCTAGGTACCTTATCAATTTCGTCATAATTACATCACTGAAAAATCCCATACTAAAATCCAATAGCAAAATTAACAACGGTAATAAATTTTAATGCACCGATTAAAAGTCACCGCCTTCTGAATGCTTCGCATTAAAAACGAAGTGAAACCTTTAACTCCATAATTTTTCAACTTTATTGAAAAATGCGACAAAGACAGGTCAATTTACGACCAAAGACTTTATTCGACTGGTTTAATGACAACTCGTGTTATTAATGTTAAATGAAATCTATGGAACATTGTAATACTAACCAAAGAATATCAGAAAACCGCAGTTTAATAACACTAGACCCTACTCATAGTGTTGTGTTTCTGTTGGTGAGTAAGGTCGCCAGAGCTCCAAGAGGATTCACTGTGTTGGCAGCTGGGGACCCACGGAGCAAAGCTTGCCCCTTTAGCTGTCAACACAGCGAATCCCCATTTTTTAAAGGGTCGGCAACGCGCATGTAACACCCCTGGAATTGCAGGCGTCTATAGGCTATGGTGACCGCTTACCATCAGGTGGGCCGTATGCTTGTTTGTCACCATCTTAATGTAAGTAATGCATAAATACGCAGCATAAAACAGTTTTATCTATGAATGATGTATGTGTGTCTATTTTTTTAGCACGAGCTAACAATCTGTACTGTCTAACAGATTGATATGTGTGAGCATGTCATGAGCTCCTAAAATATAATCCCGAATGCCAGCGAAGACTTTAAGGCTGCTTTTGGTAATAAACTCGTCAATTAACAGGTGGTGCAGGGCAGCTACGCCTACGTCGCACCGGACGGCACGCCGATACAAGTCAGCTATATAGCTGATGAAAATGGTAAATATTAATCACTACTATAGGTACTACAACCTTATAATTGAAACAAAAATTTAATAATTCTCCGCGTCGAGGTAGTAAGAGTAAAGATTTACGTTAAAAAGAATAATGCTGTCATTGAATAGTGTCAAAACTATTACGTTCGACGTTAGAATCGAATTAAAACTTAAAACATCCTGTGTGTTTACATACGTCATTATGAAGAAACTGCAATGAAAATTACAGGCCCAGAGCGCCTACCACGAACCGCGAACGAAAGTATGCCTCCCCTTCGTGGTAGGCCTTCAGGACTCATTACGATTATATCTAGGTCAGTAGATAGATACTAACATAAATGCTATAGCAACTACCTCTGGTATTTTGCAGGTTTCAGACCATCAGGCGTCCACATCCCCGCCAATGGAAAAGGAGTGCTACCCGCACCCGTGCTAGACAAAGACGGCAAGCCAATCTTCGACCGCGCCCTCAACACCCCCTACAGCCCCTTCAACCGCTTCGACGGCCGCTACAGCGGGTACAACGCGTACAACGGGTACAGCAGACTCAACCAACCGTACGATCCTCGGTACCCGTACGACGCGCGGTACCCCCAGGACCCCCGCAGACCCCACGACCCCCGGTACCCATACGACCCGGCTACCTACAACCCCTACAACCCCTACCGCCCCTCCTGGAACAACTTGATCCAGAATAAGAAAGTGGAACAGAAAAAGGAAGCATAAAATTGTAACTCACAAGTCTAGTTATGATTGTGCTAGGTTTATTCAAATGAAATTAAAATGTACAAACGACGTTTTGGATTTTATTTATATATTTATTTTGATTATATTAACAAAAACTATCCTATTTTCTTTCCCATACCAAATTACATCGTAACCCTTCCTTTAGTGGGCAACGGCAAGATATGTGCCGTCATACAACCCAGATTTTTTTTTTTCAATAAACGTGATGTTAAGTAATATAAATTTCAATTCGCATTGAAGAATATACTCGTACAAACAAATCTCTAAAAAACGGTGAGTCGATAAAAGTCATTACATTTTTTATGAAATGTTAATTCTTTGACCAGATCTTAGATTGAAATTAAACACTTTAGAACGGATTAATCGCGTTTATTAACACCATGACGATCAGATCTTAGATATTTTGATAATAAATATCTACATTTTAACATAAATCTTTAAAACAATTGTTGGACATGGCTATCTTAATAATTAGAATCCTTATATTCCAATCGTCAAATTAATGCTTTTAAACATTCCTACAAACTTCCAGTCACAGTATGAAAATGGGTACTTTATAGCTATCATTGACCGACAATGGCAACCATATTGACATCTTGTAACTTGTAAATGACAAATAAAAAAGTTTTTTTTGCCTGAATTTTCATTAAAATAATAACATAGATCGCTTGCAAATTTCCAAATTGTTGCCTAGAAAAAAATAATGGTCAAAGGGTTTAATCCATTCAGCGGTTTTAGCAATTTAGTTTAGTTAAAAAAAAAGGTTATACACATTACTTAGAAGAAAAAAAGGTACCAGTGATTATCTTTAGAACCTTTAACAGTGACCTTACGTGAAACTATTTTTATCGTAATCCCTGATCATAATTTAATTGCGTGTGACAGAATTGGGCGGTGCGCTTGCGCAAGCCGTAGGGCCCGCATTAATCAATATGGCGCCAATAAATTATCGAAAAGCTTAAACGTTGACGACGTGCTCGGAGCAAGATAAAAGGATTTAATATGGGTATAATTGAGTTAGCAAAAAAAGTTAATCGTTGCTGGAATTATGTAACTGGAATTAAACATGTTGTTAATTTTAAGCTACAACTTGTTTATAATATGCTTAATATTTTCGTTTGTTACCGCGATTATTATAAATTGAAATTAAACACTTTAGAACGGATCGCGTTTATCGATTTTCGTTTTAAATATTAGTTATAAATAATGCAAATTAACATATTAGCTTAAAATCGTATAATAATAAATATGTCTTTGCTTATTACAATCATTTCTTAAATGCCACCAGAAGGCAAATTTTTACCTGTTGCATTTGAAATTTACTTCTCGATCGCGTTAGCGTATCTATACACTTTATAACTTATAACAGGGGAAGGACGGTCAATACGGTCAATTGAATACACACGCATGTACAGGATGTCCCACGGCGATGCCACATGGAGGGAAAGTACCTTAAATATCATAGATAGGATATTTTACTGAAAGAAGACATTATTTTATTTTTCAGACTTAGTGTAACTGCATTTAAAGTTTTTTTTTTAATTTAGCTTGTCTCGCCCGAAAACCCAACCAGATAAATACTAAAAAAATAAACTTTTTTTTTCCTTTTCCACTAATCGTTAATACTGTTAATGCCTGTTTTAAAAATGCTCAACGAAACACTAGGTCTTACACTCGTATATGCGACAAATAATCCATAAAATTGAATATTTAGAATGCAAATAAATTATGACCCTATAAATTTTACAATTTTTTTTAATGTTTATTAATGCAGTTTTACTAAATTTTATAAATAAAATAAAGTCTTCTTTCAGCATAATATCCTATCTTTGATATTTAAGGTACTTTCCCTCCATGTGGCATCGCCGTGGGACAACCTGTATACGACCGTACTAAGCCTTGTGAACGAATTCGGCGCCCGTTGATGTCTTTAGTTCTACCGTTTGGTTTCGTCATTGTTAAGTGTACATTTTTTTTTAAATGTCGTTAAAATTGTGCTCAACGATTTTTTAGATCTGAGTCGGGCGCTTAATAGAAAAGTATGATAATTATCATAGTTTGGTTTGCCAATATTTAATTCAAATGATATATGAATGAAATATGAATACCGTAAAAACGTTTAGATAATATAGTCTTAAGAATACAAAAATAAATAAAAAATATGGATAGACATAAAACGTCCGAAAAAATACTAAACTAACTTAACCTACGAAATACTAAACGTACTGACTTAAATACTAACTTTGCGAATGCTCATTTACTTACTACCAGTATTTGATACAGTACAGTTAGTATTACTTCTGTAAGTTAAGTACTCGTATTTCTGTCACTTTCTGTGTGTCGGGTTATTATTTTCCAAAATGAGTATATGAAATTTTCTGTTTTGCGTTCAGGTTGAATGGTAGAGAATGTGTATTAGCGTTAAGCTCGCTTTTGTAGGTTAAGTTTTCTTTTGTAAAGGATAAATAAATAAATAAAAATTCGGCGGCTTGATCCAAGTATAGAAAGGTGAACAATGATTAATATTTTTGATAAGAAATTTTGCACTTCGTGACCCATTATTCAGAGCCACACTGATAAAATAAATCGTAAAAATAAATTCTTCTGCCTTCCTCAAAAACCTCTTGAACTTTGTATGAAACACAGATCTCAACTACTAGATGGAGTATATACAATACTCATTTTGAACATGAACGGGTCTATCGCGAATGTAGTTAAATTACCTTAATATACATGGCTTCTTCAAGATGTTTCCCTTACCTGAATATCTAATTATATTTTATTACATAACTTCCAAAAACCTTGTTGGTACTAGCCGAGGATTGAACCCGCGAACTCTTTGTGGACCCTTAATTAAAGATGGGCCACGCGAGAATGGGCCGGACCGAGACGAGACGATGTAATCGCTGACCACTATAGAGACACCGCATGAAGAAGCCTTTACAAAGAGAAGAAAATTCCGAAGAAAAAGAGTCGCAACTGCTGCACTTTTACGGCGTAATTTTTTTCGGCTGATTGGGTATCCAGTTCTTATATCCTATATCTATGGGTGACTGCGAGTTATTGTGCGTGCTCTATCTAGTAGTCAAGATCTGTATCGGTGACTGTAGTCTGAGGTATGAACAATTGCATATTGCAATAAGAATGACGCGCAGTGAATCCATCAGATCATAAAATTTCATGCGTGTACTAATTTGCAAAGATACTGCCCAACTGGTTCTGACAGCAATTACAGTCAATAAGAAAATAATGTTATTTTATATGGAGCCTTGATGGTGCAATTTCAATGAATGCCAACAAAGATGTGAGGAGCAAGTTAGTTTGGATACTGAGGGTTCTGTTTCAGTGAATCTTCACGTTTGTTATTTCTAATCAAATCTCTATCACTCTTGTATTGATGATAATATTTATCTTCAAAATATATACAGTGTAACTTACCTAACTACCTTAAATCTAAAATAGGTCCTTGAGGCATTGTACCTAGGAGGCTGGCATTTCCTCGTTGTATCGCAATGCGTTGTGCGAGGAAGCCACCAGCTCGTATTGCAAACTAAATATCTAGCTAGGAAAATCTGTCAATTTCGAAAGAATCACGTGATAGGTCGGAGCCCTCGGATGTCACGTGACGTTTTCTATAGAAACTTACAGATTTTCCCATCCCGTCCCGTCCCGTCCCGATGTAGTGTGAGTCGTCCTTAACGCCGTTAGACTTTAAACACGGAACCCTAACCGCTAAAGTGCGGGCATGTCACTCGACACTCGCAATCCACAATCAAAGCAACTCGTTTGCATCGCACATGCTAAGGTTAACTTTGCCCACTTATTAAAACGACGAGCTTGAAGCTTCTCACTGAGGCACTTAGGCCTTTCTTTGACCACCTTTTAAAACGACGATTGTGTTAACTGTTGCCAAGACGCATAAGCCCTTTTAGGTAAAAGAGTAAAACTACGATAATTTCTTACGTAAGCTTGACACGCGTTTACTTAAAAACGTTTCTTTTTCATATTTCTTACTTTATGGTGTGTCTGGGTTATTAATGTTTCGCTTCTTCGGATTGGAATTCGAGGCTTACGACTTTGCCCGACTGTTGAAGAAGGGTCATGTTTTTCGAGCGACAGGGCCTAAGGGCCTTATCACACTTGGGCGATTTGTATACAAAACTTGTACTCTGTTACAGAATAAGTACACTAAAGTACAGAAGCTTCTCTTTCTTACATTTGTCGTTTAGCTTTTCAAGCATGCAAATGTCAAGATGACATTAACATTAGGGTTGTCACCATGCTGTCAGGTGCGTATGGTGGTACAACATTTGTATAAACAGTTAAATAAGAACAAAATATTATTAGTTTTTATTGATTATTTATTAGTATTCATTCATTTGTCTAAGTATAAAATAGTATGCGGTGTTTGAAATATGAATATATCTGAAAGCACTCGTGAGGTAATGTGCGTTGTGCGAACCCTGCCAGTTTTTGCCGCCCAAGGGTGGATGATTTAATGTCAATGAGCTCCAAGAGGATTCACTGTGTTGACAGCTGGGGACTTGCCCCTTTAGCTGTCAACACAGCGAATCCTACTTTTTAAAGGGTCGGCAAAGCGCATGTAACACCCCTGGAGTTGCAGGCGTCCATAGACTACGGTGACCGCTTACCATCAGGCGGGCCGTATGCTTGTCTGTCACCGTCGTAGTATAAAACAAAAACGAAAAATCCTGAGTGACTACCGGGTGCTTCCGTGCAAAATTCGCTCGTAAATCTCAAGTCTGATAACAGCCTACAGCCGTTGGTGGCTTTAGCCGCCCGTATACGAATATAGTTGCCCATCGAATGCGCCTCAGCACGCACCACGAACATCGAAAATTGGCATTGATGGACAAACCTCTTCATCACTCCAATAACCAAACGTGACACAGAGGGAGATACAAATTATCGATCTTTCGATTTTCGAGGTAATAGGCCAGATCAGGAGCAGATGGCCGATGGGGTCGAAAAGTGCTTGGGTGGAGAGCACGGCTTGGCAAACGCAGCTTAGGACGTCCACCCATAAGATGGACAGATGACCTTATAGTAGGCGCGTCAAAATAAACCGAGTAATCAGATAATTGCTGTTTACAATTGAACTACATTTTTATGTAAATATCAGGTAGGTACCTAGTTGTTATAAATATTGAAATCTAGACGTCCAAAGGATGACTCACACTAGAACGCGACGGGACGGGACGGGACGGCGCGGGACGGGTGAATCTGTCAATTTCTACAGAAAGCGTCACGTGACATCCGAGGGCTCCGAACTATCACGTGATTCTTTCTATAGAGATTGACAGATTTTCCCGTCCCACCCCGTCCCGTCCCGTGCTAGTGTGAGTCATCCTTAAATGATAACAATTTGACCACTGTGGTTTCATTTTCAGTGGTTTATTAGAAAACACAGTGACAAAGTTTTCAACAGATACAGCCTTCCAATTGACCACTCTGTCACGCCTGCAACTCCAGGGGTGTAACATGCGCGTTGCCGACCCTTTAAAAACATTAACACTCCTTTTTTCTCGATTTTCTCCTTTCAATCTTTGTAACAGACAAAACGAATGTGGCCCTACTCTAAGTACAACTTCATCGCTTAGCACTGCCTTACTTTAGTAATACCCACTTACATACTTACTCGTATGTATCTACTTACATACATCTATCCATACTAATATTATAAATGTGAAAGTGTGTGTGTGTGTTTGTTTGTCCGTCTTTCACGGCAAAACGGAGCGACAAATTGACGTGATTTTTTAAGTGGAGATAGTTAAAGGGATGGAGAGTGACATAGACTACTTTTTGTCTCTTTCTAACGCGAGCGAAGCCACGGGCAAAAGCTAGTATTAATAATAAATAAATATTATGGGACAATCTTGCACAAATCGATCTAGTCCCACGGTAAGCTCAATATGGCTTGTGTTGTGGTTACTAGACTAGGCGACGATAGATATAATAGACAGACACATATAAATACTTAAATACATAGCATACATCCATAACCCAGGAACAAATATTAGTGATAAACACAAATAAATGCCCTGACCAGGATTCGAACCCGGGACCTCCTGCTTCGTAGGCAGGGTCACTACCAACTAGACTAGGAGGCTGTTAAGGCCGTATTAATATATACTCGAAAAATATAACCCGTAGTCTGGCAAATATGTCTTACAATCCAATAACCACAAATCCTTAGAGAAGATGTCAGGACGAGTGCCGGCAAGGCCCGGCCCTGACTCCACCATAAAATATACTAAATTACATGTCGCATCCGCAAAGATGACATGTTGCGACAAATTTTTACGTATAAATACTGGGGGTGCACTGTGGGTGCATCATTCCGAGCTTTGTCATCACTTGCAACGTGCAACTTCTGCATACACCATGATGCGCTTTGTGAGTATTGCCCTACAATTCTTTTTCGAAAAGAAACAAAAAATGTTTGAAACGCAAGCAGTCCTAGGAAATACATTTAAATCGTCATTTACAAAGATTATCTTACGTTCATTATGTGGAGCAACTTATTGATGCAATTATTATTCACGAATGTGTTGCAAAGTACCACCATTTTATGGTAGTAATAATTAGACAATAAGATTGCGATAACCTAAAAATCAAATTTGTTTACAAATAGCTGCTAAACTACAACCTCCTTATTCATAAGCCATATTAGTTTTTTTATATAATACGACGGTGACAAACAAGCATACGGCCCGCCTGATGGTAAGCTGTAACCATAGCCTATGGACGCCTGCAACTCAAGGGGTGTTACATGCGCGTTTCCGTTTAAAAACTTTAACACTCCTTTTTTGAAGAACCCCATACTGTAATCCTTTGGGAAAACCTTTGTAGTCCTTTAATGACTTGTAACCTAAAGCCTATTGCATAATGACTTGTAGCTTAACTTGTTACAAATGATTATGCAATTGACCCCTGGTGTTATAAATAAATAATTTGTATTTTTGTATTTGTAATTTAGTTAAAAATGTGTTTTGTCCCTTTTTAACAAACGCAAATCAAGCTGATAGATAAGGACAAACGACAAATTAGTTAATGGATGTTTGATGAGCGTTTATGAATAACGGCAGAAGTTTGTAGGAAAAAATCCTAGATCCTTGATTTGTAGAGTTAACATCTATGATTTATTTTCTAGAGCTATTTTTAGTTTAATGAGCTACGTGTAAATTTTAGAACTAATCCCACCGTTATCTTAAACAATAGGTACATAAAGTAGCCTATTGTTTTTGCGCTCTGTCGGTAATTAATTAAAAACAAGTGAATAACACAGCTTATACAACTGATTAATATTATAGCCTAGTTATGCCACTACTCCCACCACAATTTTAATAATTTTATATCTTTCAATCCATGCGTTACAATGTAACTACTTATTACACGTTCTCAAAAAGAAGAATCTTGAAAGGTGGCAGAAAGTGGAAGACGTATGCCAACAAAAAAAAAACAAGTGTTAAAATACTGTATGAAAATCCATTACAGCATCGCTTTACGGTGATCTTATGAAATACTACAGACAACATTCCGAGACTTTTTTCTACTCCAGCACTTCTATCTGTCAATTAGATGACTGACAGCTATATTTTGTTGGATTTTGTTGCTTACATAATACTAGCCTCACGATATATCCGTTACGCTAAAACAATCAGTTTCCAAATCGTCAAAATGTCCATACAAGCTGTCTGTTAAATGACTGGATTAATACAGATTTTTTTAGAGTTGAACCTAATCAACAATCGGCAATGTGATACCTTTTGCTAAAAACAACCACATTTATAACTTCCACGAAGATTCCATAATGTCTCGGAGTAAATTTAAGCATATTGGCATATTAAATATGCCTTTTTGGACGTTATGGTTATTACAGTAAAAGTTAAGAATGGATTTTATTGGTATTGAGATGATGTGCGACATTGCGTAATTAAGCAATCGTGTCATTTTTATCTCTTCAAGTTTAGTAATGTCTTCACTAGGTAAAATGATAACATTTATTTTCAAAATATCGAGTATATACAGTGTAGTGTGTGTCAGTGTGTAGTATACAGTATACGTAACTTACCTAGCTACCTACCTAGCTACCTTGAATCTAAAATAGGTCCTTGAGGCATTGCATTCCATACAAATATAAGTTTTGTCACAAGGTTTTTGACAATCACTATCAATGCTACTGTTTTCTCTCCAGGTTATCCTCGTGCTGACAGTGGCCGCCGTCAACGCTGACGTCAGCAGTTTCCAGACTTACCAAGATCCGCAGTACACGACGCCCATCCCCATCATCAGGCAGGAGCAGGTCATCAACCCTGACGGCTCTTACAAATGGAGGTAAGTAACTTTACAAGGTAAATAAAGAGCGTTCAAATTTCCAAGCTAGAGATGATTTCGCCAGCTGTTTCTTTGGGTCGTTAAGGAATAAAGCTAGATTCGCTCACGCAAGCGAAACTGGTAAATAGTAAGTCAACTTGAATTGCTCTTTATAATATTACTTACCTCGTTCTTAGGATTATAATAATCGAATGTTTGTCGTAGTGAGTTTTTTAGGAAAACTATTTAACTGGCATATTTGCCTCTGATTTTTTTACTATAACGTAAACAAAGGAAATAAGTAATCTTAGTTTAGTATGTTCTAGAGATGACTGTCTATTAATGAAATGTAGGCAAAATCGACGTATTTTTCTAATAACGAGGATAGACCCAAGAAAATATCTGGACAAAGGTACTTTCTGGTCCATTAGAGTTTGTTTTGTTGGTAGTTTTTCTTGTTCCATACATTTGTGCATATAAATCTGGAATAATATTCTAACTTTAAAATTCGGTCATCTCGCGGGCGCCGAGACCGTATCATAACAAATTAAGATTTTAAAATCTGAATATTATTGTTGTATGTTTACTCTTGTACGCTATGTCTGACTCGTATTCACTCTTCTACACCTTGCCCCTCAAAAGAGGTGGTAAAGTGTATTAATCTATAAATAAATAAATAAATAAATCTTTATTGCAACTTAAGGTATTACACTGGTATCAGACTGAACTTTGAATATTATATTAGTAAGTTACAGAAACTGGTAGTATTGTTTATCGTTATCGTTCTCTTTCGTTATTTTCTGATACAAAATAAAAACGATAGCACACAAACCGGCAGTTTTTCTTAAATTTGTGTATAGTACACCTCTTAAAGTTATGCTTGTCATTTTAAGCGCGTATACAGGATTGGCGACAAGGCTCTCGACGGTACAAGGTCACCCTGACCTTGTTACAGTCAAGACCAAGGCCACCAAATTGGCGGTCCATTCGGCCATGTAATTTAGTGACAACCACTCTGCCCGGGTAGGGTTTGCCGGGAAGGGAAGCCTCTATTTCACCACGCTGAATTAGAAACAAAATTACTGAATTAGGTACTAGCGTTTCATGCATAGGTTATAATATGGAAACCGTTCATCATCGCGCGGGCTGTGCTTGTTAACCATTTTGATAATTTAAATAAAATCGTAGTCGACAAATAGATGATTTTTGATGAATACTTTATGCCAATTGCCACGAGAAATAATATTTTGTGGTTTAGAGAATTTCGTGACATATGTCATGTTGCTTGTGACAATTGTCAAGAGCTCTTCACAAAAGTATTCGATTTTAGTGGTAAAAATATTGCTCTTAAAATTGGTGGCAAGCATACAGCCTAATAGTAAGCGGCGCCCGTAGCGCATAGACGCCTGTAATACCAGTCATAATTATGCTGACAATTGTCACACCCGTGGTGAAATAGCTGGCCTTTTTGTATACGAGTGTTTTTATTCAAGCGAATGTGATGTCTAGTTATTTAGTCACAAAAAATAATATACCGATGTTTGTGTTATGCATTCTGGTCACAAATGCAATAAAATGCTGGCCTTTAAAGCTTTTATATTAAAGCCTCGAATATGGCCTTGTTAGTATTTAATCATATTCGACAAATATTATGTTCTTACTAATGGTTGCGAAAGGAGACTCGAAATTAGAAGTTATACGAGTTTTGTGTGTTTTATCCACGATGGAAAAAGTGCTATAGCTTAGTGCTATAGCTTCTAAACAGGTAAATTGATTCGATTGTGCGTTTTGAAACGTTTCTATGTCTATGAATGAAGATTTAATTGAAAATGTTGTCTTTAACGCTTAATTTGACGTCCAAAATACTGGACATAAGAGAGATATGGGTACAGCGGATGCATATAGTTTAGTGTGGTAGGGCACAGCACAACGAATGTCGTCCCGCTCAAATCTGGAGCAGAGCCCATCTGGGGAACTACCTCCACCTTACAGAAAACCGCAGTTTAAATAGTGTTGTGTTTCTGTTGGTGAGTAAGGTCGCCAGAGCTCCAAGAGGATTCACTGTGTTGACAGCTGGGGACCCACGGAGCAAAGCTTGCCCCTTTAGCTGTCAACACAGCGAATCCTCCTTTTTTTAAAGGGTCGGCAACGTGCATGTAGCACACCTGGAGTTGAAGGCGTCCATAGGCTACGGTGACCGCTTACCAGCAGGCGGGCCGTATGCTTGTTTTTCACCGTCGTAGTATTAAAAAAACATGATTTTCGACCCTCTTTTTGTATTTTTTTTCTTACCAGAACCACTGGGACTCGTGAGTGCTTATCTCATTTTTTTTGACAAAGGGCGGTCATTCGTGTCAAAATCACTAAAAAGCTAATTAGTTTTCTCACAGCGCTCCTTATTTCATTTCATTTCATTTATTTATTTGCTAGAAATGTGGTAGATAAGGTGGTCACAAACATAAAGAACATCACATCTCGCCAAGGACATAGGCATGCAAATTACTTACAATCTAGCTATGTTATAATTAAATTATTTACAAAATATTTACAATTACAATCAATACAATTAAAATACTATGAGATGTCAACTAAATCAAACAATAAATTACTATTTAAAAATAAATTATTTCCAATTAAATTAATTATTTAAAAAATCACTCAAATTGTAAAAACTTTTTTCAATAAGCCAATGTCGAAGTTTAAGTAATAACAGGTTGTCAGGTAGCTCTCTTAATTCCAATGGGATATTGTTATACACTTTCCCTGACATCATATAGCAGTTATTATTATACTAGGCTGAATTAAAAAGCTCCTGTTTTATTTGATTTACATCCCTGTTCATAGAAGTAACATCTTAATTCAATGTTCTTTCAGTTATGAGACGGGCAATGGAATTGCGGCTGAAGAGCAAGGCTATGTGAAGAACTTGGGCGTCCCCGACCAGGAGGCCATGACAGCGCAAGGGCAGTACCAGTACACCGCTCCGGACGGCCAGGTGAGTTTGTCTTTATAATAAATAATCGCGGAAGAGCAGGGCTATGTAAAGAACATGTACGTCACTGACCAGGGCGCCATCACAGCGCAAGGGCAGTATCTGTGCGACATTATCAGAAAAAGTCTCGGTTTCATTTGTAAGGACCAGAATACATGTTTGATTAATAAGCTGAAAAGTTAAGCTGATAATGGGCCGACCACGTCTGCCGCATACATCCGGAAAGGTGAGCCAAAATTCCTACCAAGTTGGCAACACAGCCACAGGATCGCGGGACGACTTGGACTCGAGGTGAACCCATTCTGCACAAAATGGGCCTAATATTCAACTGATGTTTATCTGACATATCTACTCGTATTTGTGCGTTAAGTTTAGCAATATGAGCCCATTAATTACAAACAAGTGCGGTAGATAAAATGGAGTATTCAACTAATGAGGTCAAAGAGAAAACAAATTTGAAAAATTCTAACACACTAGATATCTCGTAACTTTAAAGTTGAATATACCCATAGGTCAAGTAATTCAGCCAAAATTCTCAGTGAAACCGGTCAAACAGCACCTGCCCATTACATCTAAGTGGCTATTGTTACGCGAGCATCCTTTGTTAGAATCCAGTTTGTTTTGAAAGCCTACGGCTAAATAGCCACCTACTTGATATAAAAAAAAACCGGCAAGCGCATGTCGGGCCATGATCAGAGTAGGGTCCGCGAGCAACCCATCTCTCATAAAAAAAAATTTTTGTTTTATTATTTTGAACTTACTAAAAGAATTAGATACATAAAGCAGAAGAAAATGGCAAAAATTTGGGTTAGTAGTAGTAGTAGTAGTAGTAGAACACTTTATTGTACAAATGCAAGATAAACAAAAACTGGATAAAAAAGAAATACAAAGTTTGTACAAAGGCGAACTTATCCCTTTAAGGGATCTCTTCCAGTTAACCTTAGCTTAGAATGACATTAGCGAACAATTTTGCATATATTGTGATATAAAAGATAAACGTTTCTTACAATAAAGAACTTACTGATGTAAGCATTAAGTCTCAAATTCATACACAGAACTACTGACACTGTTAAAACTTTATATGCTGTTGGCACTTAACGAAACGCCACACGCTCCAAACAAAACTATACGTAAAAGTGCTACAACTGCAGCACTTTTAAGGCGTCATTTATTTGGCTGATTGGGAATCCAGTTTTTTTATTCTATATATTTTATGATTTCGGAGCGTGTAAGTCCGAAAATATGTTACTTTTGAAACAGTGAACCACCACTTTAAAATATTATTTTGGAAGCACCTGAAATAAAAAGGACCACTTAAATTCTACATAGTGAATGTGTATAAGTGTATACGTCATAGTGAATAACTTTTATATAGGGCTAATGCCAAAATCGAGTGTAGGGGTGTAGATCTATATATTTACATTTATTTAATTTTACCACTTTATAGGCGTAGGTAACGTATTCAATATATGTATATCTGTTTCAAATTGTAGTTAGTACCTACTAACGGTCAGTGGGCTAAGGCTGACCTGGCACAGGCGAACATAGTGGAGCTATAAGGGGTTTGTTGACTATGGAACCCTAAAAAGATGACATCTCTTTGACATGATACTGTGGTCTAGAAAGTTGGATTTAGGCGCGGACCAACTATTGTGCTATTCATGCTATTGAATAGTGCCTTAGTAAAGTTGTACACATTATAACATAGATAATTAGATAATCATTTTTGGTGTATAGGTGTTTTTTTCGATAATGATGGCATTTCTTAATAGCTCTGACCAAACGGGTCAGAAATATAAAGAACTCCAGAAATAAGAGGCGTCAGTAAATAAGGGATACATTAATACAAAGGAATAAAAGTATATCCAGATAAAACGCACTTGCGCATAAAGGGTAAACGGCTAACTACTACGGTCTATTACTAGAATAGGTCCGTCAAGTTTGTAATGTTTTTATACTGGACTTAACATTTCATTTGTCTGCAGGTAATCCAACTATCCTACATCGCTGATGAGAACGGCTTCCAGCCACAAGGAGCCCATCTACCAACCTCACCTCCCATCCCAGCTGACATTCAGAAAGCTCTGGACTACCTGGCTACCCTCCCTCCGACTCAGGCCCCTGACAACAGGAAATATAGGACGCAATAAAATTGTATAATGATGACGAGTGCTGGTACTAGGTTTCTAAATACAGTATTGGAACCGGGAATACCCATTACTTATCATAAACACTTAGTATCGGAAGAATTCATCAATCGGATCAAGGACGTAGTTTATCGAAAAGGATCCATCCTCAAAATAATGGCAATGAAATAGGTGACTTTTGTTTTTGACTGAAAGTTCAAATTTCATTACCTAATTTTTGTGGATAGAATCCTTTTCTTTAATCAGTTAGCACGGCTACTGTGCTTGCAATTTGTAAGTTTATTGTCAAATCGTATCGCAAGTTGCTTCAATTTATGAAACGCCCCTCAAAATTAGATTTATTCCTTGATTGTGTCGGCAACGTTGTCTTCGTTAATTTGTTCGATGATGAGACTGGTTTGATACTTTGGGTTCGACAGTGCCATCTGTTGCCGTGAAATGGAACTTAGGACTGCGTTAGTGAAGCCATCTAGTTATAATCTAATGAAACTATCTATTTCGCGGAAAAACTTTTGTAATGTCGTTATTCTATGCCATCTTAAGGCGATTCTGTTGACGACCTAAACTGAGGCGCTTCCATACAACTGAGCCTAAACTGAACCTAAACTGAATCGCTTTAAGACGTCATGGTAAGACCCCTGATTGCCACAAACTATAATAGTGAATTTATACATGATTATGCAATCGTTTTCAATGAATACTTCATTACCATATTTTATGTACAGTTTCACAGAAACATTTATACATTGTAAACTTTTATGTGGTTTGTAGTATATACCAATCTGCCTATTATACCACTGTTGAAGTATGTAATAGCCTGTTCAGATTAGGCTTTACCTAATATTGTCAATAATTCTATTTGTGCAATTTAGGTACATCTGTTAAAACCAAGAACTTGTACTGTGGCTTTTCTCATTCAGGATGGAATCAAGTATAACGATGGAGCTTATAATTACGTTTTAGTTGTTATATTACAGTTTTTATAATAAAAATGTAAAAAAAGTATAATAATAGAATATATTATGTTGTTTGTATACTTTTATTAAATTAATAATTTAAAATAAATGTTATTATATTATTTCATATTTTTGTATTATGTAATACCTAAATAATCTTCTAATATAATAAGTTATACCTATCTTTGAATTCATGGGCTCATATTAATATTATATAAGAAGAACATAGGAAATTTTACTTAAAAATGCCTATACAGCGTATTCTTGACCACTTGCTTTAACTTAGGCATGTGGCTTGGTATAATTAAGGAAACAGAATGAAACAGTTTTATTAAATTTGTAATTTTAATATTTTTTAATTTTTCATACAAAATATTACATGTTGCATCAACCGCTAATGTAAAACGGGCATTAGAATTGACTTTACAAATTAAGTGACAACTATGACATATCAATGTCATGTCTAATGCTCATACTCAATTTACAGTCCATGCAAATCCCATAAGAGATACAATTAAATTAGTAGTTATTTTCTAAATGGAGGTAATTAGAATACCGGTGTAAAAAAAAAACAAAGGAGAAATTAACTTAATTTAACTTACTTTACTAAAGCATCCTTGAATTTAAAGCAATTTCTCAAAAACACGTTGTAGACTTAGACTTATATTATAAAAACTCCTTTTTAAATATCCACCAATTTGAACAAAAAAATCTATATAACTATAGAATATGTCCATAAAAATTCACGAGAATCGTTGGAGGAATGTGATTTGTAGAGGAAAAAGGCCGGACATACAGTGCGTCAAAAAAAAGGAGGAATTAAAAAGTGGCAACATCGTAGTGTCGTTCCGTATGGTTGTTTTATCTTGAACTTGATGAATTAAGCTATTTTTGATTTTTGCAAAAAAACGTACCTACCATCTCGGTTAAAATAGTAAGAGTCATAAGAGCGGCGAAAATACCTATCACCTACTCCTCTTTTATTGTAATGAGCATGGTATCTATTAAAACCCTTTTTAAATTCGCCTATTGTGACGGACGGTAAATAACGAAACCCTACACTGAGCATGGCCCGACATGCTCTTGGCCGGTTTTAATAACGTTTTTGGCAAATGAATTAGAAACGCTTATAAATGTATGAAAAATGACTAAACTCACTGTCGCCTGCGTAGAGTCTAGCGCAAATATTACGAAAAAAAATAAAAAAAAAGAGGGACATAATCATAAACATCCTTATTCTGTAAGTATGAAAAAAACAGGTTAGATATTGGAGTAAAAATATGCGCTTGCTCCATACTTTTTGTATGGAGCAAGCGCAATTGACTCCATGCTCCCATTACCCTTTAGTTCCAATTACCCCCCATTCAGTTTTACCTAAGCTCACGGAGCTAGTTTAAAACACAGCTCGTCTTCAAGTTGTTCTCGAACAATCGGATTTGCCAAGAACCGGTCGAATCACTTTCCCCACCGTGTCAAGGTCGCGCGCCATAAACTTCACTCCTAACGACCTCTTGACCCGTTGGCAACTGTCTGGCCGTGGGGCAAAACGGTGTAAGAACGTTTTGTTAAAAATTTTTTGGCTTTTTTTAGTCTTTTCTGTTATTTGATAATTCTTACATTTATAGATGTTTAGTTATATTATATATCGTGGGAACTATGTAGGTATTATAGCATACTTGTTAAATTATTGTTAAACAGAGATAAAAGCTTATATAATGTATTTATCAGTTGTAGAGTCCGTCTATGCTAAGTTTCCTAGATGTTGATAGCAGAGACTGTGAAAGTATTAAGTGAACGTCATAATTTTATAGAAGTTTTAAGTTTGACAGTTCATTTGCTGGGAATAGATAACGTGGTTTGACTCTAAAGCGGGCTGAGAACAGTTGAGCTTTTTAATAAAAACAAGTTTTTTTTTATATACGAATTTGTCAAGAACATGGATGTGATAGGTATGGTGTATAAACAAAGATGAAATACCTAATACTCTTTTGGATGTAATCAAAGCAATAAAATAACTTGCCTACATCATTACTAACCCTTATCTTGGCAAGGACAAACAAATAATATATTATTAAGAAAATCATGAAGAAAATTAAAAATAATCCGAAAACCATGGATTATTTTTTTATTTTTCTATCTATTCCGAAAAAGACGAAAAATCGTATGTATTTAGTAAGTACCTATCATTTTATTTTGATACAGTGCCAACTCTTCAACAAATAGTTATCTACAATACAATACAATACTCTTTATTGCACACCTCACACAGATGAAATACAGTTACAAGAGAAAATAATAATACAGAACAGTAACAGTAAGGTATCTACTACCAGTATCTACTTTATTGGAAGAAAAATTACAATACATAATACATAATTATAGGTACTATATTATAAATTTAAGCATATAAGTAAAAATAAATGATTGTTTATTACTAATATAATGCAAATTAAACCAGCTGTTGGAAATAGAAATATCCTCGACGACATTTTCACAGAGTAGTTAATATTTTTGAAGTCAAATTTAAAAAACATACGTAAAAATAAGTTTAAAAAAAACCTACAGAACTTGGTAGATTGAAAAACACCTAGATCATCTCATAAAAATGGCACATGTACTATTTCGAGTTCACGGCAAGTTTGACACCAAGTCTCACAGTGCTATATCTAATTCGCATATTATCTTTACATAGTTTTACTTCGCAACCGTTAGAAGACTTAGTTTGTACAACAAGGTAAAGTCAAACGCTCGCGTGATAATCATACAGTCTCGCAGGAAAAAAAGATGGTCATATGATTGTAGCTGTGGCTACCTACTAGCTACCATCTGTCACCCTTGTCAATAGAGGACAATTAAAAAATGGCAATCATGTGAGTGGATATGGGATATTGGTAATTAAACAGCCTATCCTAGTCGGTAGAGACCCTGCCAAAGCAGAAGGCTCGGGTTCTAATCCTAGTTAGGGTATTTATTTGTGTGTTTATCACGAATATTTGAAAATATATTTCTATTATATATATCGTATATACAGGTTGTTCTTGAGCATTTGCTTTCATAAATTCATTTGCGTCCATAAATTTAAAAAAATTGTTAAAGATAGGTTAATTGAAAAATCTTACTATAATGTTTCGGATTATTTATCAGATAAATATAAATATATATGGGATGAAATGAAATGAGATGAAATAATTGTAATTATATGAATATGACAAATAGTTAAAGCACTATTAATACATAGTTTTAAGGAAAAGTGTGCAATAATTGACGGACATAAGTGTATCTTTGTATACCTACATGTGAAATAAACTGAAACTGAAACCGAAACTTTAGCTTCGTCATGTGGATTGGTATAATTAAGGAAACAGAATGGCATAGTTAATTATTTTTTAATTTCTTATACAAAATTATTACACGTTGCAAACGTAGTAAGTAAGTGACAAGTATGACATATCAATGTCATGTCGAATACTCATACTCCGTTTACACACATGCAAATCCCATGTGAGATAAAATTAAATTAGTAGTTATTTTCTAAATGGAGCTAATTAGAATACCGGTGTCTTTAAGAAATTAACTCAATTTAAGCTAAAGAATGCACCCTTGAATTTATAGCAATTGCTTAAAAACACGTTGTATATCGTCGTCTTGTGCTCACAACATAGGCCTTATTGAGCTTACCGTGGCAGTAGGTCGATATAAATTCACCCCAACTGGTGTATATTAGCGCTAAAATCTTTTTTAAATAGCTTTGACAAACTCTCTGTCCCTCCGACGACTGAGAAGAATCTAATGATGACAAGGAAATTAACTTACAGACACACATACGTACAGACACACGCTCGAAAAACATAAACCTCCTTCGGTATTCGGATAAAAATGGCGTATAACTCGAAATTTAATTATATATGCAAAATGCCAGTATTAATGTCAACTTGCACCTTAATATACATGCTTGTCTTGTTTATGACCAAAAACGACATTATCAACTAAAGATGCAATTTTAATTGAATAACCTATACAGATACTGTGAACCTCTTAGTGGTCATATTTAATACAATTTACATGCAAATTAGACTTGAGTCTGTCTCTCTCTCTCTTTTCCTGACTATGTGTCCCACATGGTGGTGGGGTCAGCCTTCCTCGTTTTTCTCCTCCACTTCGCCCTATCCATAACGTCGTCTTCGGAAACATTGCATGCCACCATGTCGGCCAGCAACACATTTGTCCAGGTGGTCTTAGGTCTCCCTCTAGGTCTTTTTCCGGAAACAGACAAATTCAATGCTCGGTTGCCAACGTAATCGGGTGGTCTTCTCTTGACATGTCCATACCATCTCATCCTGTTTTCTTGCAGCTTTTCGGCGATGTCACGGACTCCCAGGCTACCTCGCACATATTCGTTGCGGATCTTATCCAGCCTGGTAACTCCGCACATCCACCTTAGCATCTTCATCTCAGCAACATGGATGGCATGGACATGCTTTTGAGTTAACGCCCAGGTTTCGCTACCGTACATAAGTACTGGCCGTATTATAGACTTATAGACAAGGCCTTTAAGACGGACAGGCATCCTCTTGTCACAAGTTACGCCAGTGACTTCACGCCATTTCAGCCACGCAGCTGCAATCCGGTGCTGAATGTTGTGTTCTGGGTCCCCTGAACTGTGCATCATATTCCCTAGGTATTTGTACTGATCGCACTTGGAAATTGATTGACCATCAATCGTGATGGGTTGGTCATCGGATTGTGGATCGTTCAGGGCCATGAACTGGGTTTTAGAAACACTCAGCACCAAACCACCCGCCTGGAGCTGGTGTTTCCATGCTGTAAGCGCTTCTGTGTTTTTAATAATTTTATTTTTAAATGGGCTTTAAGGATTTTATAATGTATATTTTGAGGACATATAAGAACACACTATAGTTTTGAGAAACCACTCGGTCACGGTGTTTTGAGCTAAATAATGTAGACAAGTTTATAGTTACCGATCGAGGAAGTAAATAGTAAATTGTACTAAAGAGGTAAACTAAAATTTCGGGTATTTACCTCCTACAAAAATGATAGTAATTAAATTCTACATCAGGCATTTATCAACGAGGAGATAGGTCATTGGCGCTAATAAAGGGGAACCCCCCGTTTCTTGTTAGAAGAGAGGGTCGGGAGATGAGTCCCACATAACCCCTATGCCTTCCAGACCCGCATAAGGACCTGGAAGCATGACATATACCCCCCGGCTCAACTTTTGACCTTTGTTCATATTGTAATAATAATTACCATATAATAGGATAAAAGAAGTGGATACAATCCGCCAAATAAAATACGCCATAAAAGTGCTGCAGTTGCGACTCTTTTTCATATAGTCTTGTTTGGAACGTGACATTTCGTAAGTGCCAACAGCCTATACAGCGTGGGTATTTGATACGGGTGAATATTTTAATGCCGATTAAACGAAGAAACGAAATTAAGATGTTTTTTTTTTCATACATAAAAATTCAGCACGCAATGTATTGCATCCACATAAATTAACGTAGCTATCTAAACGTCAAACGAGTATCATGTCAGTGTCATTTATCATGTCAAACAATGTTGGACGGCATACAGGTGCAGCTCTGTCGCACCTTAGCAAAATCATTACACCTAATTAATAACACAATTTAACGAAAATATTATCCCATACGATTCATATGAACAGGTACTATAGCTGGATTAATTATTCGCCCGTATCAAATACCCGCGTTGTATACTTTTAACTGTGTTGGTAGTTCTGTGTATGAATTTGGCACTTAATGCTCTTTTTAGTACGAAACATTTATGGTTTTGTATCATCATCAATGCAAATTTGCTAATATCATTATAACCCACATTTTTTGACGTTTTTGTTCCGCTTTGTGTGTCTATTTCCTTTAATTAAGTCAATGATAATTACACACACCTACTGTACATATGTATGTATAATGAAATTTTGCCTACTAGCCAGATCAAATATCTAATAGTATCGCAAATAAAACGCGTTGCATTAAAATCTCGCGTGACTTCACCAAATTATCATAACCATACATCAGTCATTCGGCCACACCCAACAAATAGAATTAATTCAACTAACGAAATTCGTTTGAACACTATGGTGACTCAAATTTGGGGATCCATCAATAGTTTATTATATATTTAATTTACTGTTTGCCCTCTGCCAGAATACAAGGCCAAATGGGCATACGGCTCTGTGTTGTCGCTAGTCCGTACACTAAAATATAGCGAAGTGTGCAAGATTTGTAAGTGTAGTATCATTTCCTGTGTGTTAGTGTCATCATTACAGATTGTTTTTTGTATGTAGTGTGTAAGCGACTGTGTGCACGTTGTTCCCAGCAAAAGGTGACAGACTAATTCGTACGGTAAGATGTCACTTTGCCGTCTGGAAATCTCCGTTTAGGAGCCTGTGTTGCTCGAAGTTAAGAGAGGTATGGCCACAGCGGATGCATCTCGTTTAGTGTCACAGCACAACGAATGTCGTCTCGATCAAATCTGGAGCAGGGCCCATCTGGGGAAGTAGGTCCACTTTACAGAAAACCGCAGTTTAATATCACTAGACCCTACTCATAATGTTGTGTTTCTGTTGGTTAGTAAGGTTGCCAGAGCTCCAACAGGATTCACTGTGTTGACATCTGGGGACCCACGGAGCAAAGCTTGCCTCTTTAGCTGTCAACACAGCGAATCCTCCTTTTTTAAAGGGTCGGCAACACGCATGTAACTGTAACACCCCTGGAGTCAAACACTTCAGTCAAAAAAGTCATGAAAATTTTATATTTCGGATCAAGCATTTGGCCAAAATTACATATTAATTTGTTCAGTACGGAACCCAGTTCACACAGACTTGTTGACTGAAGTGTTACATTACATAAGAGAATATTCAGAGTCCTTTTGTTATCTCCTACCTATTCAATATGATGCAACCTGTATTATGATAGACTTATTTTAGATATGACGATAGATTTCACGCAAGGTAGCACAGCATTTGGTTATGTGACATTTTATGTTAATGTTAATAATGATCATTTATATTTTATATCTGTCGCGTCGAATAAAGGATGACTCACACCGATCCGATCCGGGATGATCTGTCGGTTTCTATAGAAATAATCACGTGATAGTTTTCATTCAACTTTAATAAATAGATTCATTTGTATATTTGTTTTTTCCTTACAAGTGTGATGAAAAACATTGTATGCATCACGGTCGGTAAGAGGATTACAAACTCGAGTCATTAAAATCCCTCCGCCTGCTGCGTCGGGCTTCTAACAGACTCTCGTTAGTAATCCTGTAGGTACTTACCTCCCTAGATGCACAATGTACTATAACCTGCGACCTAAACACGTTCCCGAGATAAAGGGTCTTGATCTTGACAGACAGACGGACGGATGACAAAGTGATTTTATAAGGGTTCCGTTTGTTCCTTATGAAGTATGAAACCCTAAAAATTGACTGTTTCATATCATTTTGGTGGTGTGACCTCGACATTTTTATGCGAGTAAAATGCTAAAGTAAAAGTTGCTTAGATGACTTATATCTATGGGATGTTTGAGGTTTTCAGTGGCTGGTGTTACACACTGTATAAACATCTTTTCCTTTAAAACTGCATTTAAAATGGACCTTCCCCAAGAAATGCACAGTATTGCCCATATCGGGGTTATCTTCTTGGAATGCTGACCTTAAGACGACATGCGTCATACCATCTTGACTTACCGCAACTGCGATTGCTGGACTCATTCACTCCGTCTTCGACCTTACTGCTTATTAAATAAAGTCCAATACCGATTGTTGGCTCAGTCGGCGGCAGACAAGAGATGCCGCGTCACACTTGATCATGTAATCATTAACAAAATGATATTGCCATGAATTCACAGTGAACTTAACCTACTCGTTTACCGATGCAATGTACTCGTATGATAGGATAGGATAGTGGTAATAATAGTAGATTACATACCAAGGCCGTTTTAGTGGGAAATGTCTCGGATCTCATGTATTTTTCTGCCCGACGGAGCCGGTAGGCGGCAATTTAGTTTTGCGTAAAGTGGCGCTTACCGGCTGGAGGACTGAAAATGTTATTGTTATGCGGTAAAATCTTCGTGTTCTTGTAAACCAATTTAAAGGAAAAGGTTCTCAATAGGCTATACGACTAAAAAAAATTATAGTTATTTTGTTTTATTTTATTTTATTCGGAAAACCAACAGCTTAAATTAACAAGGACAGATGATGTAATATAAGTATCAGCGAAGCCAGTTACAGGTTTTCACTATTTAGTCCGTCAAAGCTATTTAGTCCGTCTTTTAGATTATTACAAAATATTGTACACGTGTTTTTTCTTTTGTTAATCAAATCAAAAATGATGAAAATACAGTGCGTTCAAGTTTCGCGTAGCGTCACTATAAGATACAATTTTTTTAGTAGTGACGTCACAAGCCCCCACCCCTGAACTTTGATTTTCTATATCTTTGTCAATTTTAGTTAAATTGAAAAACGAAAAAATACGTGTCTAATCATTTTAGACAATCTAACTGACAGACTTGTCGTCATCCCTATTCATCTGTGAGTATTTTTTGGTATTTTATTCGTGTTTGACGGTGAATTATGAATGGATTCAGAAGATATCTTTTTGTTTCAAAGGAGACCTAAGTCCAAAGTAATTTAATTGTATTTGGTTCTGATGATGAAAAACATGAGCGATAGAGGATGCTTCTCAATTTTAAAATGCAATTATTCATCCTTAAGTTCTTCGGACACATCACCCGTAACAAAGACTCCATGGAAAGATTGGTGGTGCAAGGAAAAGTCAAAGGTAAAAGATCCCGTGGGCACTCTCCAACGGTGGACTGACCTCATTAAATTTGTGACACGATGCAGCATAAACAACATCTCTCACCCTGCCAAACATAAAGTACATCTATAATATGGCATCGCATCACATTGCCACATGACCTGGACACTTGTGTGCATAGCCAACACGCCAATCCCTAACGCTCAATCGTGAACGAAACGCAACTGTCATTGTCACACCAATACGCTAGAGTGTTCTAAGAGATTTCTAAGGGCATGCGCTAGCTGGCGCGGGTGCACGGAGCGGGTGCACGCGGCGGGTGGATTTAGTATGGCGCACCCGCTCCGTGAGTCCGCTTCACTTAGCGCTGTTCATACGATTTCGTATTAGATGGGCGTCCGTTCCGGGTAATCCGCGTCAGCTAACGTAGGTCCTAAGCGTGAGCGATTGGCATCTTGGCACACTGACCACGACCACTCTGTCAAAAGTGCCCGACTGAGAAGAATTCATGATCATTTCTGAAAGGTTTTTTAGTGACTACCCAATAATTTGGAGTTTTCTTCATGTGTCTTTATATGCGAGATTTTATCTTTCACAAATAATATTTCGTACATGAGTTCTGAAAGGCTCAGAACGAACTGGGGTTCGGTTTCACAGGCTTCGGATAGAAGGACCATGATTACAATGAGTCTTGCATCTTGCTCCTTCTTACACCTCCAGTTGGTGAGAGCGAGATGCAAACACTGTCGAATCGCGTAGTTGCTATCGAGTTCATGGTAAGTATCATCTTCCCGTAACTTATTGATTGACTAGCTTTTACCCGCGGCTTTGCCCGCGTACTAAACGTAATTTTCAACCGTCTACAAATAAGGAGGTTCTTAGTTGGGCCCGTATATTTGTATGTACATATGTATGTTTGTCCGCTATTATCTTGCGTTTGGCTGAACGGATTTAAATGGAATGGATGGTTGTCGGAAAATGATCAAACTGAAAAAATCAAGTTGGCGGCTGTTTCTCAATTTTGACCTCTGATTTGTTATAAACTCTCGAACCCTTTATATGTGCTTACCGAGCTTTTTCACGAACTTAACTCTATAAATTCAAGATGGTGGCCTTTGATGGTGGCGTTGGTGGTTCTTTAATCGGATATCGATTTTAGATCATAACTGAAGAAATTCTAGACGATAGCCGTTTTTCTCAGTTTTAACCTCAGATTATTCATAAAGAGAACCTAACGGATCCTCGGAAATCGATTTTAACACGATCGGATCAAAATCGAAATAATTCAAGATGGCGATGGCGGCCGGATCTCGCAGTTTTTACTACAGAATCGTTACTGAGGAATCTCTCGGATCCCCAAATACCGATTATTATCAAGGTCGGATTAAAACTCAATAAATTCAAGATGGAGCCCCTTTTCGCAATTCTGATCAAGGACCTATTTTAGATTTAAGGTAGGTAGAGGTAGGTCGTTAGGTAAGTTACACTTAGGTACTGTACGAGTATATATTTCCCATATTGACCTTTTCACCCCATTTCGTACTCCTATTTACTCATTTCTCGTTAGGAATACTCCTGTGAATAAAATAGTCTATTAAATCTTGTTTCCCGATATACAATCAAATCTCACTTCACCCCTTTAGGAGGAAAATTCTAAAAAATCCTAGCTATTTCCCGTAGCTTCGCCCGCGTACAAAATATGTTCAACCGTAACGTAATTTCAAAATCAAGTTGGCGGCTTTGATTCGTTATAAAGAACCTCTTGAAACCTTTGATATGTACCAACCGAGTACATATTACGATCAATGTTGACTTCTGATTCCTTAGAAAGAACCTTTCGGATTCTCAGATATTGATTTCCATCACGATCAGATCATAACTGAAGAAATTTCTGATGGCGGCCTTTTCTCGCAGTTTTGGCTCCAGATTCACTGTAAAGAACCTCTCGGATCTTCTTTCTTATCTCGATTAGAAGGTGAATTCTGAAAAATCCTTTCTTAATGCACACCTACACCTTAATAAGAAACCTATGTGCCAAATTTGAAATTCTAGAACAGAAATAAACAACAAAACGACACTCATATTGATATTTTGAGATTTCAACCCCATCGCACCCCAACAGGGAAGATGGTGAATCTTACGTCCACCTCATTGGATTTTAATATGGTCGTTGTTTTTGATTTCACCGACCCCTGTTACCCCTTTTTCCCCTCTTAGGGGTTTAATTCTCAAAAAATCAAATACACGTCTATACTCATTTATCTTTAGAAATACTCTTGTGTAGTTTTGAATAAAATAGTTTAACTAATCATGTTTCCCCAGACATAGTTTGTACCGTCATTTCTCCCCCTTTGGAGGTGAATTTTGAAAAATCCTTTCTTTGTGCACCCTTACGCCTTATAAAGAACCTAAGTGTTAAGTTTGAAATCTATAGAACCCGAAATAAACAACAAAACGACACCCATATTTATATTTTTAGAGTTCGATCCCCTCGCGCCCCAACAGGGAAGATGGTATTTCACAATCGCCACGTTAGATTTTAAAATCGTCGTTGCTTTTGTAATCAGCGACCCGATAAACCATAAAACGATACCCATGTTGTTTTTTTTTAACTTTTTCACCCCTTTCCCCTTATATGGATTGAATTCTCAAAAAAACCTGAAACACGTGCTACCTCATTTATCTTTATAAATACTCCTGTAAAGTTTCAAATGGAATAGGCCAACTAATTTTGTTTCCCGATAAAAAAATTTGGACTTCCAAATCACCCCCTTAGGGGTTAAATTTTGAAAAATCCTTTCTTAGTGCACCTCTAAACTTTATAAGGAACCTACGTTCCAAATTTGGAATCTCTAGGACCAGCGGTTTGGGCTGTGCGTTGATATGTCAGTCAGTCAGTTAGTCATTCAGTCGGTCAGTTTCTTTTTTATATATATTGATAAAAACACCTTTTTTGTATTTTGATGAGAAACCTTTACACATAAAATAAAGTCTCTAGCTAAATAGAAAACCTTCCGCCATACAAACTTTCAACACCCTTTTCACCCTTTTAAGGGTCGAATTTCCGAAATCGCTGAAATTACTTTTTGTAAACTCTAATGAGGATTCTTTTCACAAAGTGTGTAGTCTATAACTAAAAGGGAAACGCTTCCGCCATACAAACTTTCAACATACTTTTCACCCCTTTATGGGTTGATTTTTCCAAAACCCTAAAATTACTTTTTTTGTATTTTAATAACAAACCTCTACACCAACTTTTGAGTCTCTATCTAAAAAATAAAACTTTCTTCCATACAAACTTTCAACCCCGATTTAACCCCCTTAGAAGATGATTTTTTCAAAACCCCTTCTTATTCGTAACCTTTGTTAAACAACTAACGTAATGTGAAAATTTTAGGATCATACGTTTAGTAGTTTCGGCTGTACGTTGATCAGTGAGTCAGTCAGTCAGGACTTTTCCTTTTATATGTATAGATTACATTTTTACTGACTGGCTAACTTTGTAATAACTTGTTGCTAAACTGTAAATATAAGCACATTGTGATTAAAATTCGTTTAGCGGTTGGTTCAAGTAAGCTTTGAATGGTATATTTCTCAACAGCCTATAATTGCATAATAATCAAATCACTCACTGTGACCGCGAAATTCTCGCAAATGCATAATAGGTGGTGCCTAGTTGATTGTGTGGATTTTGTCAATTAAAATTCGTTTCACTATTTAGCACTGCTGGGCAAACTCAACTCCACTTAAGTCACTCAACACTATTGCTTGAAATTTTCGTGTACTTGACATAGCCAGGGTTTCTATAGTTTGACTCAATATGCTCTGAGTTCTGTTTCTGGTTTTTTATCTAATTGGTGTTTAACTGCTGGCCAAAATCTTCCTCTCACTGCCTCTACTCTACCCGTGTCTTTTGGAATTTCTGTAATTTCTTTCACAAACATCTTTACAGAATGCGTCCGAGTCATCCCACTATATATTTTTTGATTAGTGTCAATTTTGGCTCTCTATATTGTAACATGTAATATACCTATAAAACGGCCAACTCATAATTTTTAAACTGAGAAATAGGGATGCAGGGTTAGTAAAGTACATCAGACACCAGGAAAATCCAATCCCTTAGGATTTTCCTGAGGTTTGATGTACTTTTCAGGTGTAGAGGATTAAGAGCTTGTGATTATTTAAGGTAAGAAGATAATAGTTATTTATTATACAAGGAGGCAAAGTTGTTGTTTAACTCTCGGGGTTATGTTGAGACCCGAGCAAGCGAAAGATTCCAAAATTGAGCCACGAGCGTAGCCAGTGGTCCAATAACTGGAATCTTTAGCTTTATGAGGGTCTCAAGGCACGAGAGTTGAACAAACTTTGCCACCGAATGTAATACAAAAAAAATTAATGAAAAAAATAAAAATAAAATAAATAAAAAATAAATAAAAATTAATTAATTAAATTAATGTAATATAGTTAAGATTAAGATGTATTAATTTACTTAGGTACTAATGTTATCTGTATGTTTGTGTTTGTTTTTTATTATTGTACGCCCGGAACGGGCAAACTGTTGGACCTTTTTGTAATATATAAGACCTACTTGTACACAGTTTCTGACAATAAATGCATCTCTCTCTCTCTCTCTCTCTCTCAAAATTTTTCCTCTCACTATCCTGAGGAAAATAAAGACTAGGTACGTACGATTACAAATCTTATCCACATGCGAGTTATCTTGAAGAAACTATCCAAAATTCAATTTCAAAACTTAGATATAACTTACCAAGTGCGGGATAAGACTTGATTAATTGAAGGTGTGATCTCCGATTGCGCATATTAACTATGGCAATATAGGACTCTCTTATACTGGACGGGCGGTAAGTGATAGGAATTAGAGCAACGTCAAATTACTTTCCCCGGTTGTGGATAGTGGATAAAATGCGTTTTTCCACGCTAGTTTTAAAGGATAACACAGCGCTTTCCGAGCTAACGAGGGTAAAATATTGTTCTAAATTGTAAGGCTATACTCGTACACTATTGTTATAGGCAGGCTATTGATAGGATTATCACTTGGATGACAATGAGCATTGCCCAGTGAAAGTTTTATGTTTGCCTAGAATGCTAGGTCTTAAGATACCGTTAACAAATAATATATATGAAATATTGTGTTTTTTTGCACCCGACGCGCATAAGATTTTTTTAAAGTTTTTTTAACTCAAATATTTGAAATGTGTCGATGGAACTAAATCCATATATTTCTTAAATCCTACGTCTTACTAATATTATAAGTCCGAAAGTTTTTATGCATGTTTGCTACTCTTAAAACTACTGAATGGATTTTAATGAAACTTTACAATTATATAGCTTATAATATCAGAATAACACATAGGCTACAATTTATAAAGATATTGCGCAGACGAAGTCGCGAGCACCACCTAGTATAATATAACAAGAAATAAGAAAATACAACACAAATATGAGAGAACAAGCAAGAATGGCTTGGTTTTTAAGAATCCTTTGGTTATTTTGAGTTGAAAAAAATGTTTTTTATGCTTTTAGGAAGTAAAAAAGGTCTTTATTAAATGTGGCGATTAATTAAATTGTTTATCGGACATTTTACCTTTTCTTTTAAATACTACGACGGTGACAAACAAGCATACGGCCCGCCTGATGGTAAGCGGTCACCGCAGCCTATGGACGCCTGCAACACCAGGGGTGTTACATGCGCGTTGCCGACCCTTTAAAAAAAAAGGAGGCCTAACCTAACTATTAAGTCAGAAATTAACTTAATACCCAAGTATTTTCTCCTAGTCTACTGGAATCCGGCATCCGAGAATGTATGTTTTAGTGTATGTTTGTTTGACGATAAGTAAAGTATCGGTCAATTGCCATTCGGGCAATCCGTCAAGCTTTCCATAGTGGGTATGTCCACCGGACATCCGCCAGACTTTCCGATACGTTTATCAGGAGATCCGGCAGGTATGCCCGAACGTATATAACCAGCAAATGGTCGCCAAGATATACGGGTCGCCAATTCACGTTCCAGAACCACTGAATTACCTTATTTTGCCCCACTTCACCTTAAAGGACTATTAGAAATACGCTTTAAAACCTCTCTGGTGTGCAATTGTTAATGCCAGCGTGGGCTAAGGCCGAATCTAAGCAAATTCGAAATCCCGCTAGATCTGTTGACAGCCATTACGTGGCGCGCTAAGTAGACATACATGGCGCGTTAATGCACCTAATGTTTACATATTTCGTACACCACTAACCAATTGTGCAACTAGAAATGCAAGGAGGTGGTTAGACACTATAAATAGCCGAATTGTCGGGATGAGCTGGTACCAGTTGAGACACACTCGTCTTATCATCAACTACGCTTGACAAGATGAAGTCCATCGTAAGTGGCAGTGGATTTTTTGTGTAACAATACGTGTTTAAGCCGTGTCTAATAGTTGTCACTCAAACGTTACCGAAGTGTCATAGAGTTAAACTTTACACATGTGCGTTATTCATCTGTGGTCTGTGAGGAATATCCGTCGTTGACGTCGAAAAGCGATTGTCGTTTGTTACTAGATGGAGATGGCGTCTCTGGAATAGTTCTTTGTTTTTGGTTTGCAAAATGTTGTTTAATGTGTAATATTGGTAGCTAATTGTGCAGTAAACTAACGAGGCAATATACAGCTAATGAAGAATTCATCCTGAAACGAGTTCAGTCACTCTTTTAGTCATCAAGCGGCAATCCGGAATCTTGGCTCCTTGAGAAACTATATTTCAAGTCTTATAGCTATAAACTTAACATATAGCGAGGTCAATCACAGAACAACGTCGCCCAAGTGGCAATATACTATTTTATTTACATATATAATATACCTACTGAAATATTGATAATACGTGACACTGGCAAAATTGTCCAAATCGCGGACAGAAGCCATTATTTAAAAGAAGAAGAAGTCGAAAAGCTTTAGTGTCAGTTTATTCCGTCGAAGAGTCCATCTATGCCAAGTTTTGTAGATTTACTGGCACAAATTGTAAAAGTAAACGGAAACGTTTTAATTTTATAGATTGACGTTTAAAATAACGCTTAATACAGTGACAGTTCTTTAGCTTGGAAGACATACCATGGTCTGACTCTAAAGCTTTGTTTTTTTCCAGATTTTGGTGTCTATGCTGGTCGCGGTGGGGTATGCGGCGCCGCAGGGTTCCACCGAGCCAGTCCCTATAGTTCGTCAGGACAGCGAGGTGAACGGAGACGGGTCATACTCGTACGCCTTCGAGACCGGCAACGGGATCAGCGCTGACCAGAAAGGCGACTTGAAGAAGGTCGGGGACGTCGAGGCTCTGGAGGTGCACGGCCAGTTCCAGTACCCTGGAGAAAATGGCAACATCCAGCTTACTTATACCGCTGACGAGAACGGCTTCCAGCCCCAAGGAGCTCACCTGCCCACCGCTCCCCCGGTACCTGCAGCCATCCAGCGCGCTTTAGCGTACATCGCCACCGCCCCCCCACAGCCCGAAAACCAACAGTAGGGCCTGAATATAATACTCATACTTAGTGATTCTTTCATTTTCTACTTTTATACGTCGTAAATAAACCAAATACGTACTTTTTGTCCTTGGTTTTTTATCTATAAGTGGATTGCTAATGAAGGGATCAAAGGCATACGAGATATTTAGAATTACATGACAACACACTGCTTTTCATTTCAAACACGAGAATGATAAATACTTGCATATTTTATAAAACATCATCATCAATGACGTCCGACTGACGTCACCGGTTTCCGGTGATCTTGACCAGATTATCGGTCCACCTTGTCCGAGGTCCTGTTGGGTAAAAAATAACCATACATAACGATCCTAAATTTGCAATGCATATTAAAACGGGTTTATAGCGTTTATTAATAATTTAACACCATGACGTTTTGAGCCCTTTACAGCACTCGTTATCACAATCAATCAAAACGTAGGGTCATGGTGTTAATCAAATCAAATCAAATCAAATCAAATCATTTATTTCAGGCTGCGCCCATAAAGTGTTAGTAATATTACAATGTACCTTAAAAACTATGGTTAGTTACAATCTTACAATACTATAAATACCTACTATCTAAGGGTTGCGAACATGGAGCTGGGTCCACCGACACAAGAGCGCGGAGTCCCAGCGGTCCGCGAACGCGCTCAGGATCCTGTTGGTGCTGCCCAGTGTCCGGGCTCGCAGAGATGCGCAGCGTTTACGCATGATGGCCGCGAAATCATCAGTGCGCGCCTCGGCGAACATTCCCGACGCACTACAGTGTCGTGGCAGACCCATCAGTACCCTGAACGAGTTGTTATACTGGACGCGCAAGTCGCTATACGCCCGCTGCGTAAAATTAACCCACAAGCCGCACGTATAAAAAGACTGGCAAAATGCCTTGAATAATGCCTTTAATAAATTCGATAAATCCGTTTAAAGGTGTTTCATTCAATGAAAATAATCGCGGTAACAGAAGACAATATTTTGCATATTTGCACAACTGTAGTAAAAGGTTCTTTATTTTTAACCGACTTCAAAAATTCAGAAATGAGGAGGTTCTCAATTCGTATTTTTTTAAATGTTTGTTACCTCAGAACTCCGTCAATACTTAACCGATTTATTTATTTATTTGAAAGTAGAAGGTTGCAGTGACTCCAAGCTATCACGTGATTATTTCTATAGAAATCGATAGATCGTCCCAACCCGCCCCGTCCCGTTCCGTCCCGTCCCGTCCTAGTGTGAGCTGACATCAGTTGTTTATTTTTATTACATTACATCGCTTCTGCTTCAGTTTCATGTATAGGGTCAATCCACGTAAAAATGATGTGAGTCATGACTTCAGTGAGTATTTGTTTGAATTCAATGGTGGATTGACCCTATGGCCATATACCTACGTTTGGCGGCATATTATAGTTCAAAATGTAAGTTACTGGGTCCAGAAGACCCGGTAACGACTGTTCTAGCGTTACCTGTATAATGGGATTTTCAAAATGTATGTTTATAAAAAAACGTAGTGAGAAGAAGTACGTCGTTCAGGTGCATGGTTACCGTGGGTTCCTCAGGTGGGTAAGTGTTTTAGGTTAGGTTCGAACACTTCGAACTATGAGTGAATATTTGGGCAAATCAAGTTATGCTTGACTACTTATGCCATAACAGTTTATGCGCAAAGACGATTATGGCCATTATGCCATAGGTATAAAATTATGCATAAAGAAATGATGCGAAGACAGGGTGAACCGTTTTCCGCATGTGCATATCTGTCCGCCGTCCCATTATCCGGAAGCCTTTTGGGTTCACCTTTACAAGTGGCATTACTGAACCGATTTTCGTAAAAATTTCCGTGTTCGATATTTATGCAACTTTAATTTCCTATAGGCCTGGCTACACTCAGCGACTTCCACGCGCAATCAGTTTGTGCAAAAAATGGCTGATGAGTTTGTGCAAGCCATTTGCACGTTTTGCCCTCTCAAGCACGAGGGATTGGGCTGCAGTGGCTGCTCCTACCGAAAGCGAGTCGGAAAGTAAGGAAATAGGTACAATCAACCAATTGGAACCCTAGGCCACTATAGGACTATATCATAGTGACGCTATAAATCAGATTGTAAGAAATTACTGATTGTCATTTTGACATGACCTAGGGTTCCAATTCGTTGACTGTACCTGTAGAAATAGGTACACATATTATGTGCGCCACACATTTTATTATCCCTCACTTTCCTTGTTCAACCGGTTTCTATTTGAACATAGTAAATATTTCATTATTTTAAGCAAGTTTTATAAAGACTGGTGCATAAATTAATATATTTTAATAGTTTGTTAATATTAATATCTCGTTGACAAACAGCAAACACAAATGTTTATGGAAAATACCATCGCGAAAATCTGGGGGGACGGCAGTGCTACCAACAAGTCGAACAAGACAAAGGCACGGCCGTACTAGGTATATCTTTTTCTCGAAGCCATTTAGGCCATGTTCAACCTCCTGTAATTTCGCTCTGGTTAAAGCTTAATTTTAAATGACACGTTGGCCATAACGTGACTTAAATACTTTCCCAATAACACTCAATTTGTACTTGTAGTTACTATCGAACGTCAAAGTTCCTTAGTTTTGTTACTAACTCATTCACTCACTCACTCATCGATCATTAATTTATAGTCTAAGGTACTTCTAGCAGGCCCAGAAGATCCAAATTTTAAACATAAGTTTATAAACAAGCCTAACAAGTCACAGGAAATCTAAAGGTTTACAAATTGGAGATGAACACAGAGCTCAAATAAAAATAGGTAAGTCGGTGGAAACCGAGCTCTATGGACATTCCCCGGAACTAAAATAACTTTTTTGCAGTATAAGCACTGCGGTGCGAGACGTGTGTCGTTTTACATGTAATGTTTCGGTTGGATCTTATTAGATCCAACCACCTGACTGGATTACTGGAGACCTATTCAAGCGAGCAATACACATTACACACACCTACACATACATACACGTGCATTCTCACACAAATTTCAGTCACACCGTTTCAGCTTGGGCAAAAATGCTTTCGTGTGTCTGTCCATTTGTTTTCCTCTACAGGTCGCATTTATCAACCAATTCTTGTGAAGTTTTGTAAACGAGTTCGTTGATTATATTAAAAAAAAATTGTCGGTTCAGTTTTTGGTAATTTTCAAAATGGCGGGAATTGGTCCTAAGCGCCATGGACCCCCCCCCCTCTATATTCCAACATGTCCCCTTTACCCCTTTTATGTCCTGGAGAGAGATGAGAGATTTCTTCCGGTTTGTACCCGACGGGGATGGATGGGAAAAATCTCCGTATCTAAATGATATACGAGTATGCTCCCAGTAGGCACTGATTATGTATAATCGTGATTTAGGGACTTTTATGAAAATCCTGCAGAACTACTACGAACATCGAAAATTGGAAAACGGAACGGATGGAAAAACCTCTTTCTCACTCCAATAAGCAAGTGTGACGGAGAGGGAGATACAAATTTCGATCCTTCGATTTTCGTGAAACTAGGCCTGGATGGCAACCATACCCTGCTGTCTCCTGGAGCAAAGAATAAAAAGCGGCCAAGTGCGAGTCGAACATGCGCAAGAATAATGGTGTTATCTATAAAAACTGCAAATAAATCACGCTTGTTGCATGGGAGCCCCTTAAATATTTGTTTTAATTTAATTAGTTAATTTAAGTTAACATAAATAAATAGATAGGGGAATTAGAAGCTTACTGTTCTAGGACCTTAAAGTCGGTTCTCAAAAAACTTGTATACATTCGTACATACTTCAATAGCTATGTGACTATGGGAAATATTAATCGATATGCTTTAAACATGTGTTGGCGATTTAATTGTTTGAGAGATCTAGCCATTATAAATGAAAGCTAGGAGGCTGCGCGGGCGCAAGCTTACGCATGATTGGCTACAAGTTAACATGATAATTTATCGCCGATTCTCTAGTGGTGCAATACCGCCCGTGGGGGCTCAGACTACTATATATACCGATAAAACTTAGGTTAGATCATCGTCTGCCTTCAGCCATCCAACACAAACATGAAATCTATTGTAAGTGTCAGTGATTGTGCAAATATGTGAATTGATTTTATGTGCTTTGATGTGTTAAATATTTTTGAGACTTTCTAAAATTACCAAGGATTTCTGAGGCCTTACCATGACGTCTTAACGCGATTCAGTTGACGACCTAAAAGCGACGGAAGCGACTCAGGCTTCCATATAACTGAGCCTAAATTGAATCGCGTTAAGACGTCATGGTAAGGCCGCAGACATCTTTATTATCCATACTAATATGATGATTGCGAAAGTAACTCTGTTACCTCTTCACGCTAAAACTGCTAAACGGATTTAAATTTGGTATTGGGATAGCTTCACTCCTGAGAAGGGACATAGGATAGTTTTTGTTTTAATTCTATGCAGACGAATTCGCGGCTAAACGCTAGACTCATAGTTTTTAATCAAGATAATTTGATTGTTTTTTTTTCAGATTCTTTTCGCCTTTGTAGCGGTGGCTGTTGCTGCTCCGCAGAGCGCAGACCAACAAGCTACAATTCTCAGACTGGACAATGAAATTAACCCCGATGGTTCATATAAATTTCTGTATGAAACTTCCAACGGAATCCAGGGTCAGGAGCAAGGAGCTTTGAAGAACATTGGTGCTGAAGAGCCCGCTCTCGAAGTACAGGGCCAGTACGCGTACACTGGTCAAGATGGTCAGCCTATTCAGCTGACGTACACCGCGAATGAGAACGGCTTCCAGCCTCAGGGCGCTCATCTGCCGACCCCCCCACCAATTCCTGAGGCTATCCAACGAGCCATCGCCTACATCGCCGCTAACCCTCAGCCTGAAAATCAACAATAAAAAGATGTGACAGCAATTTGATCAGAGTTGCTGCTGAAAGAGAAGATTAAATAATTCCTACGACTTCTCTTTCCGCATGAAACAACAGCGTGTAAATAGAACAATATTAAATATCTTGTGACGAAGCCATCATGGGAGTTGTAAAGCTTAAGGATAAAGAGCAATTCCTACACAATTGCGTCAGATATGAGCGACTTGCGACCAGGTTGTGACAAGATGCCAATAGCGTAGCGTAATTATCTCTCTCTATCACTCTTCTTTATTAGTGCGATAAAGACAGTTGCGTTTCGTTCGCTACTGAGCGTTAAATTGACGTCTTGTCTACGTACGCTTGTTAATAGATATCTGGGGACATTGTTGAAGATAAATTCTGTCAAGCGGTTGTATCTCAGACGGTGGTTTTGTCATAAGTTACGAATGGCTAAATAAGGGCGTTTGTACTAGAAAATGCAACGGGTAACCTATTTTGTATGTAAAAACGGTTTCGGTTAAAAACCAAGTTTTTCCATACATAAAATAACCGATTGCATTCCCTAGTTTGTACCTAAAGCCAATTATAGTGCTATATTCAGCGTTTTAGCTGATTGCATATCAGTTTCATGGTGTGTGGATCTGATGTTGGTGTTTAGTTAGCCAAATTTCACTGTACAAAGACGTTTTTTATACTTTTTATACATTCTTACCTAAATATATAAGAAAATACTTTAAAACTTTGGTTTTATTTGTGCGTTGATCTTTAAAAATTGTTAAATATAACCCTGACAAGTAAACGGTGTATTAAGAAAACCGCCGAAATTCAAAATTTCTATGGGGCGGTCAAACCTTCCCCTTACAAACATTGAATTTCGCGCGGTTTTCTATTAACACCGTATGGTTGTCAATTTCAGGGTATATTTTTATGAAGTAGCAAAATCAACACTAAACATATACCTAATTAATGATTTATGGAAAAGTCTACAACTTCCAAATCCTTGACTTTTATGCAACTTGTATTTGAAAAGATTTTTTGGAGGGCCATTTTAGTTTTTATTTATCTGCGCGCAGAAGGAATTCTGATTAATTATATTGCTTGTCTTTGATAAAAGCGCCATCTATTGGTATAACAGGGTTCTACGATGCCAATGTCGAAAGTGATATGCTTTAGGATAGGATAAAAAATCGAGCTTACAACGCTAGATGGCGTTACAGGTGTTTTACATGGCTTGATGAGAAAACAATAATATAATGTAGACAAACGTCTACATTATACTAGGACCGACCTACTAGGAGAGTTAAACCCTATCTAAGAACCGATAAACTCCCGATCAAATCGTTTCATCCATTTAGAATTATTAAGTTCATTACAAAAGGAGTCGTCTGTGTACTTTGACTTTGCAAGCAATCGGACCAGCAACGTCTGTCATTTTCTATGCAAAAGGGTCTACCCATTTTTAGCGAGGAGGTACAAATAGCTATATCAGATAAACGTCAGTACATACAGTACGAAACTATGTCCTACCCAAATGGCAGAGGGGTAGGCCTGTCAATTGCTATTAAAACTCAAAGTCTTTGTACCATTCCAAGAAATACCTACCATAAAAAGCAGAAATTGGATTTTTATTATAGCTACACAATATCATCCCAGCTTACTCTAGCTGTCTATGCTCTAAGATTTAGAAGCTATGATACTACATAAGCACACTTCTCCTTATTTTCAAACAGTACATTGTTACTCTGGGTTTGCCACTTATTTCACCATTTGTTTTTAACTATTTTCCAAAATGTGGTTTTGTAACATTGCTAGTATTTAGTGACCAATCTGACCACTGTCGTTTGACCCTCTTGACCTGTCGTAATAATAGCTGTTGACATTTGGAACTAGTTCCGCGAAGGTTGAGCCGGAGTCTTCTATTTACGGATGGTATTGCCACTAATAAGCTTGTTTTCTAGAATGTTACGATAGGCACTGGTCCCATCAACGGCGATCAGCGATTAGCGAGTAATGATTCTCTAAGGAAAAGTACTCGCGAGCAGTGAGAACAGCCAGCGATAAACTATAAATATGTATCCCTGTATTTAGGGTTCCTTAACTCAAAAGGAAAAACAGTATACAAGATCACTTTGTTGTATGTCCGTCTGTCTGTTGAGTCCATTTATCTCGGAAACGCTTAAAGGTAGCAAGTTGAAATTAATACCACATACACAAATCTGCGGTGCCTTGAAGCTGTGAAAAAACCAAACCTCTATGTCAACGCAATCAAAAGATAGGGCCGTTTATGGAATCAAAATGTATAGGGTACTTCCCGTTGACCTAGAATCACGAAATTTGGCAAAAAGCTAGAGCTTGTAGCACAAGTACAAGAGAAAATCAGAAAGTTGTATAATTGTCGCACACTGAGAGTTCCGTGCCACCAGTATTTGTAAGTACCTACCTATTACCTAAGGTCATAAATGGGGGAGGGGGGAGTATCTTTTGTATCCCTCGACGGGCGAGTCCGACTCGCACTTGGCCAGTTTTTATTCACACGGGAGCGATTATCTTTTGTTTGTTTCTTGGACGAGAAAATCGCCGGTAGCTCATCGCTTAGGTACTTGCGCTAGGTGGGACTGTTGCCTTAGGGATAGGGACCATCACCAACTGACCATTTGTAATAGCTATTGCATTAAAGCATATCGATGGTCAATTAAGGCTGTTAATATAGATAATACGGCTGCCTGTTGTTTACCTTTATAGGTGGTTTTACGAGAGTTGAGGTGAATGATTACACACATAGCTACATGGAGTACTGATTACAAACAAAGTGAATGAATGAAAAGTATAAGTAAATGTTAATGAAAACACTTTAAGACAACTCTAATAGGTATAATTTTTTTTGGTATATCTTACAATTCACTGTTGAACTTACCATCGGTACGAAAAAAGAACAGTAGTTTCAAAATCTCGATGTCATTACATGACAATGTTGTTGTGTGCGTGACCTCAACTCTAGTGGAACTACCTATACCTACTTTAATTCTTCCGTAATATGCGTCCTATAATGTATCGACATAATAGGGATAACGACTAGGTTAAAAAACTATCATTCTAATTAGTCCGTCAGTTAGATTATCGAAAATGATTAAACACTAGTCTTTTCCTTTTTCAATTTAACTAAAATTGACGAAGATAAAGAACATCAAAGTTCCTTCGGCTTTCCAAGGGCTTGTCGTTTGACGTCACTATCAGGTAAGAATTGTACCTAATAGTTACGTCACGCGAAATTAATCTATTAATTTTTATTTTGACGAACAAAAGAACAATACGTGTAGGTACAATATTATTTAACGTTTCTATATTATTATTATTATATCAAGCCTGCCACTGATACTTTCACCCGGATAAGAGCATTTAAAAAAGTAATACAAAAATACATTCCAAATTGAAATGAATACAATTATATCGCTTGAAAGTCTTGTTTCTTTGTGATAGATTTGATGTTGGCAACGTATTAGGAGTGAGTTTTTGACAAGATGACCATTGTCTTTGTCCTTACGTATATTCCTATTCAATTCAAATTCAAATTCAAATTTTTCAAATTTGAGATGACCATTGTCTTTGTCCTTACGTATATTCCTATTTTTTTGTAGCCTATTTGACTGTCCCAATGCTGGCAGAAATCTCTGCCCTTTATATCTATTTTTATATAAATAATCACCAAAAACTTTGATAAGATAATAATTAATAATCTAAGATAAGCATTAGTGAGAAAGGTCAGCTCATCTTAACAGGTTGTGGGTTTTTTTAGCTTTTTGTCTTATTATAAAAAGCCAAGATTTCGATGATTCTGCACCTGTTTATTTGGACATCTATTCAAAGGCAGATCTCAGCAAAATGAAACTTTTAGTAAGTATAATATTTATTGTCCCTTTCCGACACAGAAATATAAAAGTATCACGTTCAATGCGTATCAACCAAAGTGAGCTTTACTCGCTGCTCAAACGCAGTGAAAGAAGTAAGTCTCACGTTATACCGCTGGGCCACCAACCTCTTTAGTCAACAGCGATTGAGTTTATTTTGAAATTGATCTCATTAACACTTGCTTACACTGTAGGTACAGTGTCACAGAAAAAAGTGGCAACACCAGTTCTATTGTCAATTATGTCATTATTTTTCCATTTTCAACATAACTAAAATTGACGAAGATGAAGAGCATCAAAATTCCGGGGTAACTGGTTACGTCACTATTTAGTAAGAATTGTACCTAAGTAATTGTGTCACGCGAAACTTTAGCTCACTGGATTTCCGTCATTTTTCATTGAGGAACAAAAGGAAAAATAGGTGTCAAATATTTTTAATCCACTTTAAACACTTACGGATTACTCACACTAGAACGGGACGGGACGAGACGGGACAAGACGGGACGGGTCAGGACGGGAAGGGACGGGACGGGGCGGGACGGGAGAATCTGTCAATTTCTATAGAAAGCGTCACGTGACATCCGAGGGCTCCGAGCTATCATGTGATTCTTTCTATAGAAATTGACAGATTTCCCTGTCCCGTCTCGTCCCGTGCTAGTGTGAGTCATCCTTTATTAGATTGTTTTGTTGTTTAGCCTATTGGACATCCTGGCAAGTATAATACCGCTCAATTTCAGGTACTCGTTGCGTGCGTTGGTCTGGTGGGACTGATGGAAGTGGGTGCCTCACCGCCTCCAACCAAGGGTCCATACGGCACACTAGTCCACTTGTCTGGTGAGCGACGAGTAACGCGTGGGGCCCCATCAAACGACCAGGCCGCGTCCGTGGTGCGTGCGGAATCCGAGATCAAACCTGAGGGATTCCGGTTCACGTGAGTTACAAGTTATAATAAATATCTTTATTTTTCAATGAAGGCACATAACAAAGCATTTATGAACGTTAAAAAAAACTACTACCGGTTCCAACCCTACACCACAGCCCGAGAAGATTATTACCGACAAGAAAGATGGCGGGACTTATTTTTTAAAACGAATTACAAAAGTAGTAAAAATATTTACAATATGTGGTTCTATAAGAAACCATATGAAAAGAAAATAGTTAAACAGAAAAACTACAAATAAATACAAAAGAATAAACATAATAAAACAAAATTTAACGGTTTTACACGATACACAAACATTTGATATGATTTCTTTCGTGAATCGTGTCCTCCACTATAGTTTATGAATGAATTCATTCATAAATCGCCCATGCGCTTTTGAATGCGTGTGTTCATTCAATATTTTTTTTGCATTTTCTTTTACAGTATCTGCATGATATAGGCCATGCATGTTGGTCCGTTGAATAGTCCTTACTGTGTAATACGTTCAGTAAATTAAGCTTAAAAGTAAAAACTGACTACTTAATTGTGGTCACCAAGATCAGACATCCGACCCTTCCGGAAGGGTTTCCATAATGCTGGTTGTGTCCCCGCTTTGAATGGCTATACCTATCCATTGTTCGAGGAACTAGCCAGCTTTACGGTCCCCGGTGACCTCAAACAATTAAACAGAATTAATTTAGTATTACATATTATTTATTTGTAATAATATTAATCTTAAATCTTAAAAATGGGAGTTGGTGTTGCCAGCCTCATAAATATTCTATATGTTTTCGGCCGACCACCCCTTCCTTCCAGACGGAAGGAAGGGGTGGGGGTGAAGGGGGGGAATACAGACGTAGTACAATTACTTAGGTGCCATTTTTCTTCTGTTATGGGAATCAGAAAATGTTCATTGTTGCCAGTTACCATCAGTTGCTTGAGGTTGTGACTGTCTCTGGCTGGATGAAATTTAATTAAAAATAAAATTCGCAGATATGAGACCGACAATGGCATTTCCGAGCATAGAGATGGTGTCCTGAGGAAGGTGGCAGATGCTGAAGCCGTAGTAAGTAAAATAACGCAAAATATGAATTGCTTTAGAGTTCACAGAGTTGTAGGTACAATCAGCCACACAGCTATTAAAATAGAGCCATAGTGCCAAAAATACACGACCATAATGCTCAGGCAATAAAGTCATATTATTTTTGGCACTTTGGCTGTATTTATAGCAGTGTGGCTGACTGTACATACGGCCGGACGCATGACTCATGACATTACTAAGGGACACGGGTTGTTCCGAAACATGTTATCTGCTGGCAATGAGGATTACCGCGAGTCGATTTTCCGCTAGGGGCGCTAGTGGAACGTGGGTCCTACGGGAACATTTCAAACGTCACTTTCTGGTGAGCGACAATACGGTAGCTCAGTATCAGGAGAAATAAATTTAATCGTAGGCAGTACTCCTCAAACCTAACAACTTTTGTTCAACGACTTTTAAAAATGATGTATTCTGTAGGTTTTCAATTTTTCATACAAACTAAATAGTATTTTCAATGTACGTTCATCATCACGGAACGCCGAAAACGCCGCAGGCGATCACGGGCGTGATCGGGTACCTAGTAGCCTAGTGGTTAGAGCGTCTGCCGCAAAAGCAGGAGGCCGCGGGTTTGATCCCAGCCCTGCTCACTTGGTCTCTTTTTCTGTAGTATATGACATCTCTTTCTATTTATAATTTAATATAGTGCGACTACTTAAAAACATAAAAAAACATGAATCAAAACATGTATTGCATTTAATAAATGATTTGATTCGTTCTTTACAATTGTTATCATAGTGTTGTTTAAATAAAGTATAACATATAAGTGGGAAATAGAAAACTAATGATATTTTTTCCTGCAGGTCGTACAAGGATCCTACCAGTACACAGCGCAGGATGGAACCCCGATCCAAGTGAATTACGAGGCTGACGAAAATGGATTCCGCCCTTCAGTGAGTCACTTGTAGTATATCACTTTAGAGTCATGGGTATAATAGTTCTTAAAAAATGACGAGGGCTTAATTTTAGCACGAGTTCGTAATTCTTGTACCGCCCGTGATACATACAATGTTTTTCATCACATTTGCGAGGAAATAAATAAACTTTCTAAGCAGATAAAGAAACAATAATTATTAGCGGTATTATAGTAGCACAGTTCATAGTATAGTACTCGGAGTGAGCGGCGACTACTTGCGGTTAACGCGTGGGGAGCAGGTTCTCCGGGCGGGCGGTAAAGTAGTATGGGAATCCATTAAGGCCATGGGCTTAATACAGCTCATTAAGTCTAAGTATGCTTGCATAATATCTCAATTTACGAGCAGGTATGATGAAAAGATATTTATATCTCATAGAAAAAACGAGTACAAACAGTTTTGAGCACCATGCATAAAACAATTGACGCATGGCCTCCCTCTCCCCCACACTAACGTTAGGGTTGCCTAAGATTAGAAATATTATTCATACATGACTGGGGGTGGCGTCCGCTACTCCTCCCCACGCTATGCCTCTGTCTTTGTCTGAACGATGAGTGATTTGGGGGTTACCCTCATCTGGCAGAATATATATTGGCAGAAATACACTTCGCATAACACGTATCACAGCAAAACTTTTAGCAGAAATATATACTTGCTATAATCCTAATTTGGCAGAATGCAGAAAGTGGGCTAGGTAACGGTTTTCTGCAAATCAATTGTATGTGAAAAGCAGTATGCCAAACGTTACTTTTGCCATAAATTATATATTATGCGAATCGAATTTATGACAAATAAAATTCTACAAGACAATAATGAGCCGTGATTTGGACATACTTGTAGATGAAGACAATACAAAACTGTTTCTGATTGTTTCAGGGTGCGCACATCCCCACCCCCCCGCCGGTTCCGGAGGCCATCGCTCGCAGCATCGCATACATCGCGGCCCACCCGCCGCCGGCCGACAAGAAGTTCTAAGCAGGAGGAGCAATACGACAATACTTCGCTAGCCAACCATGAGTACAAAACTAGAGTAACACGATGTTATGGAAATAAAAGCAAACTTATCAAATAAAATCACAGTGCCATATTGAATTTGTTTGATTTTAACACGTAGATATTTTTTTAGCAAGAACAATTATATTTGTTTTGTGCTTGTCATAATGGAAATATCAACAATCCTGTGATGATACATTTTGGATGTGGCATTTGCTGGTAAGGTGACAGTTTTGCCGGTAAAATGGGGAACCTGTCATTTTTATCAGAAGAACCGCAGCGCTATTCGTGTAACACATACGCAATCTGTCAGTTTATCAGTATGTAGCATTATCAGATTACCATAGTGACATTTGATAGAGCATCATAGCCCTGATGTTATCGATAAGTACCATTCCCTGTAACCATACATATACAGAGACAGATTTGTTTTAGGAAAAAAATAGGTTCATGGACTAAGAGCTGGCTACGGAAATAGGTTTGCAATTAGTAGAGCGATGACATTCCTCTGGTTACCGTGCCATAATTTCATTTTTAATTAATCCAGGTGCCTGGCAGCTGTTTGGTGGATAAAATAGTTGCTCTTTGGCGGGATGATTTGCGCCTATATTTTACCACACACGATTTGAAATGAAAAAGTTGGCCTCTAGGAGCCTCTATAAATGAGGCACTTTTTACCTTGGATGTCACCTAGCACTACTTTTCCCCCAATTAAAATGCCTGGCAATGTTATATTCGAATTAAATTGGTAAATAATTAGCTATTATATCGCACCAAACTCAAGAGCTTTCTAAATTGCACTTTTTATATAGTTAATTAATTTTAAAATCTCTTTTTTGCCTATACACTGTCACACCTACCGCTGAACAACTGCAAGGCGCTCGGGTAATGATAGTATGGCACACTAACTAGAGGGGTTTCGTGACTTTTTAAATTGCATAAGTACGTAGCTAGCTCTCCCTCTATTAAGAAGAACTACATGTAAGCAAAGCAGGAGATCGCTGGTTCGATCCCAGCCCTGCTCACCGGGGGCCTTGGACACTTTTTCTGTAGTATATGGCATTTCTTTCAATTTATGATTTATAGATAGTAGTGTAACTGCAAAAAGAAAAAACCACGAGTCAAAACATTTATTATATTTTCTCAAACATGATCGGAAATGTTTGCATTATTGTAACGAAATGAAGACATGGAATTTCTTGTTTATGGCTCCGTATGGCGTATGGCGTAAGTATGAACGAAACATTATTTTCCGCTGCTCTAACTTTTTAAATTTGCGTACTAACACTAAACTGACAAAGGAAAAATCACATACAGCCAACGACCACTAGATACTTGCGACATTAAAAAAAAACAAATTCTATGGTTCTATGTATATTTATGTGCGGTTAAACATGGTGCTTGAATAGCTCATTCAAATGGCATCTTTAAAAAATAAAATAGGTGGCAAATTAAACTATTTTTTCCTTATTAACTATTTACCTAGTAGTTATTTTAATTTTAATATTTCCTCACAATGTTTGAGAAAAGTACATACAAGCCTCGGCCGGAACAGAGATTGCAGGACTTGTTTTATCCGGCCTCGTCTACGACTTGGCTACCACAAACTCGTCCTGCAATCCCTTACTTCACGGCCTCTGCAGTAATTTACTATTAATAAATGGTTTGATTCGTGCTTTACAATTGTAAGATTATGTTGCAGCGAAAAGCTGATTCATATTTATTTAAAAAAAAGTTAATACGTAGCCTTTTAAACAACATTTAGCCAAAGCAGTTGTACTATCACAAAAAAAAAACAAAAATTTAAACGCAATACCTGAAGAATTTTGAAGGTCAATCAAGTTTTTGTTAAATTAAATGTGAAAACAAAATATGTTTTACACACTGCAAGCATCTAGCACAAGCACATATTTCAAGCCTCAAACAAACCTCAAGCACATATTTTTTCAATAATTTTGTTTATTATTCGACCGATATGACATGCGGAGAAGGTGCTGACGCATGTAGCGTCCCATATTAAAGACTTACCCCTTTCCCGTGGTACTAAATTTAAGCCATCAGGCCTTTTGCCATCCGTGCGACTTGGAAGCTCCAGCACCGATGGGACACCAGCCGACCTAAGGGCTCTGGAGAGTGTCGTTGAGGGCATGGTGACGCGGGTGCCTGGCTGGCACATCGGCGATAACAATACAATACAAATACTCTTTATTGCACACCTCAATAGAAATAGGTACAGAAATACAACAAACAAAAAAGAGGTAAACAACAGACGGTCTTATCGCTAAAAAGCGATGTCTTCCAGACAACCTTTAGGTAGCGGAATAAGTTCAAATAAAAACATGTCAATAGGCATTGCGAAACAGTGAAAGAAGCAACTACAACTTAAAGCGTGGTGACTATCAGCACCCACCATGGCACCGCAAATGCATGTACTTATTTACACGGGACAAGTTTACTCTTACTGGAAAATAAAATGGCAGTGTAATGAATTAGAACTGTGATACCTATTAATAAATATGAATAGAGTGGCGGTATTTTATATTTTACAAATAATTTAATATTTGTAAATCATGTTATGTCAACTAAAAACAACAAACACAAACTAAAAAGAGAAATAGCCAAAGTTCAAAATTTATGTACTTAACTGAGATTTTTTCACTTTGTAAAAACCTAACGTAATTTCTGTAGTACAAAAAATTTCTAATAATTTGCGCCCTCAGAACATGTAAGTAATATCATATCAACATAGGTAATAGCTCAAAAATCACAATAACGCGAAATTATCTACTATGGTCTTAAGTACTATTCTATTGTTTAATATTTATAGTTAGTTTTATATGTACTATGTCTTATTTGTGATATTCATGTCGATGTCGATTTTATACTAATAAATCTGCAAAATACTATTTATATCGATAGCATTCTTAGTTTGTACTTCATGTAGTACTTCCGGCAGTTATGACTATAGCTCCTAAAAGAAACACAGAACTCAGGAGGTTAATTCAGTGACACTAAGGCCCACTTGCTCTACCCAGGGTTAGTTGCTAACCCAGAATTTAACTGACAAATTCCATTTAAAAAAACGTTTAACTCCGAGTTATGTAGCTAATGCCGGGTGGTGCAAGTGGCCTTAGGTGCTATATTACTGTGCGGGCGCACATAAGGGTGATTAAATAATCAACTAAGATTTTAACATATTAACCTTTAATAGGTAGGTATTACAAAGTACTTCAATATAATTATGAAATAGGGATCGCGGCCGCGTGTGTTCGGTCCGGCGACCTGAGGCAAATAGAATGAGAGTGGGAGGACGCGCCGGCGGCTGGTGGCGGGGTCCCTCACTCCGCGGGTGGTCTGATGACGTAGTATGCTACGGCGCAGACATGCTGGGGGCCCTTGAAAGCCCTGCTTTCAAGAATCTTGGAGAAGACAGATACGGTTCAGAGCTCTTCTTATAACTCCCCGCACGGTGTCGATATCAGCGACCCGTGGTACTCCGTCTGACCCTGGGTGAAGTTTCAAAATTCTGCCCAGACGCCATAATAGCGGTGGTTGATTTTCGTCCTTTATTAGGACCAAGTCTCCCTGCTGCAGGTCCTTGGCGCGCGTTTTCCATTTGGAGCGTTGCTGTAGCTCCATGACGTACTCGGACTGCCAGCGTTTCCAGAAGTGCTGCCTCATTTTCTCCAGATGGTTGTAGCGGTCCAGGTTGCGGATGTTGGCTTCTGTCAAGTCCGGGGCCGGGAGCGACATCAGTGGCCTGCCAAGGAGAAAGTGCCCGGGTGTGAGCGCTGCATAGTCTTTTGGAGAGGGTGAAAGGGGGCAGATAGGACGACTGTTGAGGATGGCCTCAACTTGAGCAAATAAACTCGACAGCTCTTCAAAGGTGAGGTGTGAGTTTCCTAAAATGCGCTTTATGTGAAATTTCGCTGATTTAATGCCCGCCTCTACATAGCCGTTAAAATTAGGAGCGCAAGCCGGTGAGAATTTAAATGTAATGTCATGATCTGCTGCAAACTCTAAAATAGGGCCTGAATTTTGCTTAAAAAGGTCATTAATCTCTTTAGCACTGGCGACAAAATTTCTACCATTGTCACAGTAAATTTCTCTTGGCTTACCCCTGCGTGAAATGAAGCGGCGCAGGGACAATATGAAGGCGTCCTTGGAAAGCTCGCTCACTGCCTCCAAGTGTACACATTTAAATTTAAGGCATATAAAAAGGCAGAGGTAACATTTAGTGATTTTACAGCCACGGCCTCGCCGATCAGTTATTAAAAAGGGGCCCGCAAAATCGACGGCCACAGTAGCAAATGGGAAACCGGGCGTAACGCGTTCTGGTGGTAAATTACCCATTATATTTGACATTGTTCGGCCATAATGCCGAACGCAAGTGACGCATTTGCGAGCAGTGCGCCGTGCCAAGTCTCTACCCCCAACGGGCCAGAACTGCTCACGCACGGACGCCAGCATGAGTTGAGGTCCCGCATGCAAGAGGCGTATGTGTTCGTGTGTGAAAATTAATTTTGTGAGTGTGTGTCTGGAACAAATAAGTATGGGATGTTTAACCGAGAAGTCATATTCAGACTTGTCGAGCCTCCCCCCCACTCTCAGAATGTCCTGAGAGTCAACAAAAGGTGCTAGAGAGAGAAGACGTGATTTAGAGCTTAGTTTTCTGTTATTGCTCAGCTCAGCTAACTCTGTAGGGAATGATTGCTGTTGTGATAGCTTCACCAGTACAGTTAAGGCATTTTGAAGTTCAATTGCGCTTAGCGGGCCCTTCGTGGTTTGTTTTTTGCATTTAATGTTTATGAAGCGCAATACATAGGCAGTTACTCTTTTAAGTTTATTAAGTTGCGAGTATTTTTGGAAGTCAATAGGGGTATCTACTTTGTTTTCTACGGTGGTCAAGAATGAAGAAATATTTTTGAGTTCAGGTAATTCGTTAGGCGTTAGGGCCTGGCCACATGTCCACGTTGCGGCGCCGTTAACGTAAAACGGCGCGTTGCCGGAGCGCAGCACGTTGCACGACGTGAAAATATACGTTGCCGCGCAACGTACAGATGCACGTTGCACGTTGCCTCGCCGCGCGCCGTGCAAACACACGTTATGCCGGATTGAGTGAATTCACGTTGCGTTGTCGCGTTGTACGACGTCGCACTTATCCATCACTACTAAATTTTGTGATCAGTCTTCAAACCGACATGGATATAATCACACGTGTTCTGCTCATGTTGTTGTTAAGAAGAAGCATGAAGAAAAAGCAAAAGAAAAGAAAATATTGGATAAATCCATATATTTATAATATGAATTACGATGGAAGTCATTTTATAAAGAAGTACGAGGCGTTGAAAACAAGTAATGACAAGTTTTATGAATGGCGGACAATTTAGATGGTTTGGCAAACATCGGTTCAAATATATTCAAGTATACAGTAAAGACGTAATTCTCCTGCTCCGGCTGCTAAGACAACGAAATAAGAAAAAAAAACCGGCCAAGTGCCAGTCAGACTCGCCCACCGAGGGTTCCGTATATCATAAGAATGATTAAAATGCGGAACCCTAAAAACTGAAACTAATACATTCGGTGAATAGCTTCCACTAGTGAAATCAAAAAGTCGACATCTAAATTCTCAGTCATTTTTATCCATTAATTACCGCGTGCGAAGTAGTGCGAACTAAGCAACATCGCTTGGTCAATGAGTGCTCAAAAGGGGTGTTCTAGGTGGAATGGTGGAAAGCAGAATATTTAACTATGGTGTGTTGTGGAATATTAAGAATAGTTAGGAGACAAACAATAAACATACCTACTGAAAGTCCTTGCCTCTCGGTGCCCCTCGGTCCGGGGTACTGACCCCGAAGGGAGTAGGAACTAAAAAGGCCCCGTTTTTGTTTTTTTGAACATCTCAGAAACGATGCGTTATAAAAAATTTCGGTTAACAACATATTGAAAGATTATTAAATTCTCTACAACTTTGAGATACTATAATTTTTATATGGTGTCCAGATATGAGTTCCGAAAAATGCTCGATTTTGATCAAATCTTTATCTCTCCACACTTTTCTTTACATTCTGTGCTATATATGTTGGGAACTCTTTATCTGAGACAATAGCTTCTTGGAGAAAACTTTCAGATAGTTAATTTATTTTTAAACTATACCTTTACCTACATATGCATAAATATATGTATCATTTACCGTTGCAAAATTATAGGTACAACTTTAAAAAAAAATTACATATTTAGAAACATCTCTTTCAATTTATAATAAATAGTAATGTGTCTACTTAAAAAACCGGCCAAGTGCGAGTCGGACTCCCCCACCGAGGGTTTCACACAAAGGATGCTCAACCCCTCCCCCATTTGTGAGTTGTGACCTTAGGTACCTACTTAAAATTCCGGTGGCACGGAATTCTCAGTATGCGGCAACTATACGGTTTTCAGATTTTTGCCTGTACTTGTACCTACTACAAGCTCTTGCTTTTTGCCAAATTTCGTGATTCTAGATTAACGGGAATTACCCTGATACATTTTGATTCCCATTGTAAATGTATGAGAAATGCGATATAATCGGCGGTATCTTGATGGCGTTGGCGTTGACGTAGAGGTTTAGTTTTTTCTCAGTTTCAAGGGACTACAGACTTGTGTATGTGGTATTAATTTCAACTTGATACATCTACGCATTTTCGAGATAAAGGGTCTTGTCAAACAGATGGACGGACGGACGGACGGACACACGTACGGACAACAAAGTGATCCTATTAGGGTTTTCATTTTTGTGGTACGGAACACTAAAACTAAACCAAATCGACACATTCATAACAAATAATAAATGGTCTGATTCTTACTCAGGGTCATTGACCTTATCAGCTGTAGAAGTATCGTCCGGGACACCCTGTAGATAATGATTTGAACTAAATAAAAATTATGAAAACATAGCCAATTTATTGATAAATTATAAAACTAAAGATTGTATCGTTAAGTATAAATACAAAATGAACCTGGCCTAATTGTTGACATGTGTATTATTTCGTCTGAGATTCTTTTGTTTTTGAGATTCCTGAGAATCTGAGAGTATTTTAAGCCGTATCTGATACAAAGCTTTATGTTATTATTTTTATTTTAGGATTTTTTGATGTTTTTATTTACGTCTTGTAAATATATTCTGGACAACCTATCGAGCTTAATTTAAGATTATCTCAGCCACTGCTTGATACGACTCAAAGAAAAAAAGGGGTAACATGCTGCCAAAACATGTTATGTCAGTTTCCTCTTCATGATTGCCCAATTGAGCACCCACGAAATAAATGTGGTGATTTTATATTTACGAAAAAAAAGAATAACAATTTGGATTCCCGTCAACTTTTGATGCAAGAGGGATGAGGGACGCGCTAAAAGAATCAGCCAAAACCAAAGCCTAACATTCATGGCGATGGACCGTCGCTAGAGCAGGTCGATAGGGACGATATATGATAGATATATTCGATATTAAAGTTTGACCATTCCATCTAGAATCATTCGTTGACCAGGCTAATTGCTAAATAAAACTACCGAGCCGTGCGCCGTCCGCCGATGTGGTGGCACTGGCGCCGTGCCGCGGCACCGTCACCGTTCATTCTCACGGCAACGTCGACGTTAATTTTGACGTCGACGGCAACGTAAAAAACAACGTGCCACGTCAACGTCGACGTTAATTTTCACGTCGGCGGCAACGTAAAAAACAACGTGCGACGGCACGTTGGCCGTCGTGCGTCGTGCCGTTTTACGTTGGCGACGCCGCAACGTGGACATGTGGCCAGGCCCTTACGTTGGAACTGGAAATGAGAGCGGGCCAATTTTCTTCTGGCTCTAGAAGATACGATGGTCCGTGCCACCACAGCTGTTGAGATTGTGCATACTGAGGATCGATCCCGCGAGATGCGAGATCAGCCGGATTTTGAGCTGTGGGGACATGGCGCCACGCAGAACTTTCGGTAAGCTCTTGAATAGCCGCGACACGGTTCGCGACGTACATTTTTAACCTTGAAGGGCATGTGTTTATCCAAGCTAATACTACACTGGAATCACACCAGTATATACAGCGTGCTATAGGCTTGCGGAACGCTTTGCTTACCGTCGCGGCAAGGCGACTGGCAAGAAGCGCCGCCGCAAGCTCTAGACGAGGTATCGTCGCGGACCGCGTCGGCGCCACGCGAGATTTGGAACAAAGCAAATTTACAGTTTGTTTGCCTGACAAATGAATGGCTTTAATATATATACACGCGCCATACGCGGCCTGAGAAGCATCAGAGAAAGCGTGAAGCTCAAAAAGAGGAGTTGAGTCATTATCGTGAAATATGTTTCTGGGCACAGTAAGAAGCTTTAGGTATTTGATGTTATCTATGAACTGCGCCCAAGCGCGTTGAATTTGAGGGGGTACAGGAGTGTCCCAGTCCAGTGATTTAAAAGACCATAGTTTCTGCAAGAGAATTTTGGGTTTCACAGTGCACAAGGTCAAAAGACCTAATGGATCATAAATTTTAAAAGTTGTAGATAAGATGAGACGTTTAGTTACGATATCAGAAGAGGTACAATTATCATCAATGTTAAATTGAAGGGTGTCCTGTATAGGATTCCATAGCAATCCTAATGTATGAAGTGATTGACTCAGTACAAGATTATCCCTTTGCATATTTTCTGATTCAGAATCAATCAAAAGTTGAGAATTTGATCTATACTTTCGTAAGTTGAAGCAGCCTTGAGAGAGCGAATTGGAGACAGACTGTTTAATGTTAAGTAGGTCAGACTCTTCGTCTGCTCCGGTAAGTAGGTCATCGCAATAGAAGTCGTTTTGTATTATAGTCCTAGTGAACGAGTCAGCTGATTCATTGCCGAGCTGCCACAAACATCTGGCTGCTAAGAAGCTGGCACTAGAAAAACCGTAGGTCACAGTATTGAGTCTAAGTGTTCTAATAGGAAGGGATTCATTTTCGCGCCACAGGATTAATTGGAGATCGCGATCTAACTCGTTCATAACGACTTGTCTGTATTGTTTCTCTATATCACCTGATAGAACGTATCTGTAGTGACGAAATCTCAATAAGATGTTGAATAGGGAATCTTGTATATTGGGTCCGACCATTTGTATGTCGTTAATAGAGTAACCCGACTTCGTGCGCATGGATGCGTCGAAAACAATTCGAAGTTTAGTAGATTCACTGGACATTTTAAACACGCAGTGGTGGGGAACAAAGAATGAGGCGGCGGGCTGTTCAACAATGGCGTCAGAGAGGTGACCAAGGTCGCGGTATTCTTGCAAAAAATCAGAATACATTTTTTTTAGCGCTGGGTTTTGGTTAAGACGTTTTTCCAAGCTAAGAAAGCGTTTTTTGGCAAAGAAGTAAGAATCACCCAGGCAATCAGGAGTGTCAATAAGTGGCAATCTAACACAAAATTGACCATTTTCTAAGCGGGTTGTGTTATCGATAAAGTGCGATTCAATTTCCGTCAAAATAGGTTTGGGTTTATGGTGCATAGGGAAGTCTTCATACTCCCAGAACCTTTGAAGTTGTGAATCTAGGTCAGTGTCGTTCTGGGGTGTAGTTAGAAGGTGACATGAAGCCGTTTTGACAGTGGGTCTTGTCATAATAGGTATACGGCCGCCCACTAGCCAACCAAAGACAGAGTTATGAAGTATGGGAAGTTTATCACCTAGAGTGATCTGTTCAGTAATGAGGAGTTCCCAGAAAAGTTCAGCGCCTAATAAGATGTCAACACGCGAAGGATGATTAAAGTTAGGGTCTGCTAGTTTAATAGATGTCGGTATGTTAAGATGATCTATAGGTATGAAGTTCTCAGGATGTCGCCTGGTTATGCGAGGTAGTACAACAAAATCAAGGTCGCGAACGAATGTACTCTGCCTAGACTTGATGAGTGCAGAGCAGCGCTCTGGAACGATGTCAATGGGAGTGTCCATGAGGCCTGTGAGATTATCGTTGTAACGATGTGAAGTTAGCTTAAGTCGCTGCCTTAAGTCATCAGTGATGACGCATAACATACTACCATTGTCAATAAGTGCCCTGGCGGTTTCTATTTGATTAGTTTGCGGGTTAACAATATCTACTATTGCTGTAGACAGCAAAACTGAAGATGAGGAAATTGCTGGCATGACGATCGAAGACGGGCCTTCACCACTATTTTTGTCGCCAGAGGGGCCGACAGAAGCTGAAGGTGTGGATGTGTTGGTGTTATGTTTGTGTAAGACTGTGTTGTGACGCCTCTTACATACGCGACATCCTCCCAGCCGGCAGTGCGCAGTGTCGTGGTCCGGGCGCAAGCAGTTGAGGCAAAGCTTGAGCTTCGTAGCCTGGGCCCACTTTTCGTCGGTTGACAGACTAGTGAAGACCTTGCAGTCGAAGATACGATGCTTTCCTTGGCACACGACGCACGGCCGCGAGGGCTTGTCACTGTCGCTCACTGAAATTTTAAATGATTTATTTGGAGGCGTTTCTGATGGCCTCAATTGAGGCTTAACTTGTTTATCGCCTTTGGATCTAAACAAGGACTCTAAAACATCTGCACGAGATTTCAAGAATTTTTTTAATTCATCCAATTTGGGCAGCTCGACTAAATTGTTACGATGCTCCTCCCATTTGGTACGAGTAGCTTGGTCCAACCTGGTTGTAACCATATGTATGATGATCGTATCCCACTGGTCGGTGGGCTGGCCGAGCGTTTTCAAGGCCCGCAAGTTTTTGGTCACATGATCATTCAAATACCTAAGTGCCTTATCTGATTCGCGTTGCAAAGGCTCGATATTAAACAATGAGTTAAGATGATTCGTTATAAGTTGTCGATTATTGTTGTACCTATCGCATAGGAGGTCCCATGCTTCAGAATAATTGTCGGCCGATACCTCTAAATTTGATATAACACGAGCGGCTTCACCTTCAAGGTATGAACAGAGATAATGGAATTTATGTATCGGCTTAATGCGTTCATTTGTATGAATAAGGGACTCGTATGTATCGCGGAACTCAAGCCATTTAAAGAAGGTTCCGTCGAATTTATGAATTTGAATTAATGGCAATTTAAAACCTAAAGAGTCATGGCTATGACACCGGTGGTTACTGGAATGTAAAGGTGATGATGAATCTTGATCGGCATCATGAAAGGTTTCCTTTGGTTTACATGCCTCAATAATAGATTGAGCCGTGGCGACAGCAAAATGAAGACTTTCTTCTATAGTGTCCCTTTCGGCGAGTTCGCCTTCGAGGTTGCCTTCATTCAAGACCTCTATACGAGTTTGCATCATCTCAAATTTGTTGCTAAGTTCCAGGAATTTATTCAACTTTAAAGTTAATTCATTGATTTGAACTGAAGTTAATATAGTTTCGTCGTCAAAACTATTCAAATATCTCGTAAATTTGGTTATTTGACCTTTAATGGAACTCCGTTTGACCTTGAGTTCCTCCAAGGACTCCGTCGTTAACTGTGGCATCATAGGCGGAAGCGGCGTTACGGGTTTAGCAGGTTCGTCTGGCATAATTAGATGCTATTGCTAGTTATAAGCCACAACAATGATAAAAACACAATCAATGAAATAACTCGTTACGGCAATGAAGTGATAAACAAGTAGATAAGCTGAACAAATTCCCACAGATGTTTAGTTAAGTTATACTAAAATTGCAAAAAAACGGCTTACGCTCCTTATTGTTATCGCGCTCTGGAATGCGGCCGGTGACGGAGCACTGCGCCGGTTGCGCGCGCGCTGGGCTGATGCAACTCAGTAGGTACGGCTTCGACGCGGGTTCGACTCCGGGGCCGGTGAATCACTGAAATGCGTATGAAGGAAATATTGACTATGCGAACGTAAGCATGAAGTGAAGTGCAAAGCAGGGAATTGTGCAATTTAAGTAAACGAAAAAATTGTGCATTAAGGCCTTTTTTAAATTGACTGCAATATTAAGGTTTTTTAAAAGAAATTAAGATGCGAAAAGGTATTCGATGCGAGGAATCGGCGTAGATACGGCAGGCAGGAAGTAGATATTTAAGTAGAAAAAAAACACGTATAAGGAAAATATTTGCGCAAAATAAATCGATGCTCAAGAAGATGCTTATGTAAGATGCAATTGATCACTATTTAAATAGAATGATGCTGTAAGGGAACACAGATTAATTAAGATGTAGCTACCTTTCAAAGAAGAGTTGCCATTAAGCACATGTGGCAGTGCAAACAGCTTAAGAAGCAAGGTAGCAGGAATAATCCAATAAAATGCGTTTTCGGGCTTAAGTTATGATGCAATAAGATGAAATAAGATGAGATATTTCGGTATTACTCCGAAATGAGATGACCAAGAAGTAGGTATGTATTGAAGTTCACACACGTTATAAATTATAAATCAAGTGCTATCGCCTTTAAATGCCCAAGTTGAGGGGGATTAAAGAAGGAAATGATGGGTAAGCTCACGGCACTCTCCTTGTAAAGAGGATCCAAGCATGCGGCGCAGTGTCCGTCGTACGGCGCATAGGCCGCGTGGCGACAGCAAATTGGGCCGCGTGGCGTTTCTTCTCAGCAGATTTCCAACTCGTTCAGATTCCCGCCGTAGTCCTGTCCACTGCAGTCAGCAGGCTCCAGGGCAGTCAGGAACGAAGATTCTGGAAGTCCGCGGACGGGGTCACGCCACGAGGGCGAGGCGTGCGTGGCGTTTTCGTGACGCGAGTAACACCTTCGGCTTGGCGTTTTGTGTCCGTGCCCACCCGGGGGCGCCAAATTATGTGCGGGCGCACATAAGGGTGATTAAATAATCAACTAAGATTTTAACATATTAACCTTTAATAGGTAGGTATTACAAAGTACTTCAATATAATTATGAAATAGGGATCGCGGCCGCGTGTGTTCGGTCCGGCGACCCCAACGTATTGGAAACTGGTGTTGCTCGAAGATGCAACCGACATATCGCCTATCCTTTAAAGCTGTGCAAACATATTTTTGTGACACATTGCCCATGATTTTCCATCAGGCGTTTCTGCCACACGCGTATGACATGTATCCGTCGTATGTTTTCATGAAATATACGCGTAGGAGTAGTATGTGTTAGGAGCCTCTAGGTCGGTTTTGATCCAAACGGAAAAAGGCTGTTGTAAGCTAGGTACTTATCTAATTGATGTCAAAACGATAATCATACCTAAGGACGGAGAACCCTTTCTTCTTCTTCGTCGGTTCCTCAGGGCTGAGGGTCGTGACCATCAAGAGCCCAGTTTCTCACCACTGCTTTCCAAGCCCCTCGGTCTTGGGCTAACTGAATAGCTCCCTGGATGTTGACGCCTGTGACGTCGCGGATGGCATCTGACCATCGTGCAGGTGCCCTCCCCCTGCTTCTCTTTCCTTCAACGCATCCAACCATAACAAGCTTTTCAAAGCTACTAGCATCTTGACGTGCCACATGACCACAGAATGTCATAGTTCTCTGAAACATGTAGTTGAAAGCCGGGTGGTGATATGGACTTTACTGAGAATTGATGCATTAGTGCGGCGTTGTGTCCAAGAGACGCCCAACATTCTTTTACTTTCTTTTTCTTTTTCGGAGAACCCTTTACATACTTCTAAATGCGACTTACGAGTATTCAAAGAAGTAGTTCAAAGAAGCGCTCTAAATCGACATTAATATTCACCATTAAAGCTCTTCTTCTTTTAAATGATGTCCTAGCCTAGTTGGTAGTGACTCTACCTACGACGTAGAAGTTCCCAGGTTCGACTCCTGGTCAGGGCATTTATTTGTGTGTATATCACGAATGTTTTCTATTTATTAAATTTTCTATGTATGAGAAAATACGAAGGAAAATCATTTCGTATACGTATTAAGTTGCGGCTCATTTAGAATACAAATCTACATTTGAAATTCATAAGGTTGACATACTCAGCTCTGTTTTCGCATTATATGAAGTTATAAAGATCTTAATACTCACTGCGAGGATATCCAGCGTGCTATCAATAAAATGATATGATTATTGGTTTGTCGACATATAAGAAATATCAGTAAGACTAAGTAATTAAGTAGTGTTTTTATGTTTGATTAAAAATTCAAATTAGAAATGTCAAAGAGCGACCAGGTATGTGTGGTATTTACAAAGTAACTAGTTTACATGCATAATGAATCATAGACATTGTAAGAAGAGGAAAATAATATAGCGATACATATGATAACATAAACTTTCGCGTTTTGTACACATAATTATGAACACTGGTGGCGAGCGTTACTGGCTCAGTAGTATGACGTGAGACTTTCAATCTGAAGGAATCGGGTTCAAATCCTGCCGGCTCGTGCCAATGCGTTTTTCGAAACTTATGTACGAAAAATCATTTGATATTTACCAACCGTTTTCGGTGAAGGAAAACGAGGAAGGTGGACTGTAATCCTGGTGAAAATGAAAGGAAGAGTTTTAACTTGATGTTGTGTTTCAAAAATATTTACATTAATAAACAGATAAGTAAACACAGCTTCTTCTACTGATCTCACTCGAGCAATGAATGAATGACAACAATAGTACATTACCTAACTAGTGCAGTAAAACAAAGAAAGGCCGAGATCGCAGATGTTTGCGACCCATAGCTGCAAGCGAGGGAGGTAAATATGCGATCAAGGGCTTTATTTATTGCCTCACGTGTTAGGTACATTATTTTATGCCTACTCTTGGGCAGAAATCGGCTTTTTCCATACGCGTAGCGTGCGGAATGCTTTATGGCCAGGGTGCGTAGCCAAGATGCCAATCGCTCACGCTCAGTCGCTAACGAAACGCAACTGTCACTGTCACACCAATAAGGAAGAGTGATAGAGAGAGGTAGCTACGATACGTTATTAAGCGTGAGCGATTGGCATCTTGGCTACGCACGCAGGTGTGGCATAAAAAATATGATACAAGGATAGAGTAAGAAGTAAAAATATTAACCATTTAATAACCTATGCGGCCTGATGTTGCAGCCTACTAAAGAGTCCGGAACACTTGTGACATCGTGGAAAATGAAGAAGTTCAGTATGTCAGTATGCAGCTCTCTTCAGGTACTTCAAAGCTGCCTCCTTGACCTTCTTATACGACATGCTGCTATATTATCCTTCTTATTCTATGTCACACATAGTAGCAAAATTAATTTCATCTTGGGCGTTAATGCTTGAAGCATAAACAATAGTTCGCATTCAATATAATATCCCCTATCCCTTTGCCAAAGACACTTGCCGTACCTACTCGTACATTCCCCTCCCCCATCATCCCTGGAAAAATATTCTCTACAGAAAATGTCGGACAAGCTTACTCATTAGTTGTTTATGCTTTAAGGCATTACGCGACCTTTAGAATCCCTTTGGGGTTCTATTAACGCCCTCGTTTTAAGTAAGAATATAATGTTGATCCCTTGTGATACAATCTAATATTACTGGATCTAGAATGTATAATATGACTATCGGCTATTAAATTAATAAAGACAGTCCACAATTAATAATTCACGCTATCGGGTTGATGAATTAGCCTCATGACATTATTAATGTTAACCACGCCTCATTGATGACATAATCGCTGCCTTTGATTCATCAGCATCACTAATCAACTGAGTATTTTGGAAAAAGAACTTCAATGTCGAATTTTATTTATTCCATAAATATATCATGATTAAATCAGTTATGTAATCGGTGCGATCTTCGTTTTGTAGCAACAATGATCTGTCTCTGCCCTTAAAAATGTTGTATTTAAAATAAAAATAAAACTTTTAGAGCATAGGAGGTAGGTAAATGCCTTTTTTTGTTTACCTCATCACTACATAATGTTTATCATTTCTCTGGCAAGTCAATAGGAATTTACCTGGTTAATTTTTCTCAAAACACCATGACAGAATCGATCGAGAGGCTTTCTCCGCTGAAAAGGGCCCCTCGTCATGTTATTTTCTAGAAAAACACTGAAAATAATAATACCGTACCAGCACAAAAATAACTACCTATCGAATAGTTTACATTAAGTATATTTGTAGTTATTTATTTAATATTTTCAACCGTTAGCATTTTGAAATACAAACTCTGATAAATCGAAAAGACATCGTTTCATTGTCGGTAAAATGACGAATTAATTATACAACTATAAACAGTTGAAGCAGCATTAATTTTGGCATTAATATCCAAATAGTACTTAATTCCAGCACCTATTGCCAACTGCTTCATTATGAAAATACTATCCACAAAAAGAAAAACAGTAACATGAACACGAAATTACTTAACCAGGATTCGAGTGCGTAGCCAAATTGCCAATCGCTCACGCTCAGTCGCTAACGAAACGCAACTGTCATTGTCACACTAATAAGGAAGAGTGATAGAAAGAGATAGCTACGATACGTTATTAAGCGTGAGCGATTGGCATCTTGGCTACGCACCCTGGTCATTAAGCTCCTAATTACTAATTGTATCTTTGGTCCGACTAGGCTACAATAAAATATCTACGACCAAGTACAAGTACACGCACTTAATGGTTATTTTCGCACTAAGTGGTAACTGACGAACCTACTAAAGAAACTGGGCGTCTATACGAGTATATATTTTTGTAATGCTTGTAATGTAAAATTTAAATTAATATAGGCACTATTATTATGAAGAATTCCACGACTATTAAACACATAATAAAATACCTTAACGCCTATAATAACATCATCACAACTAGAACAATAAAATTAAATTTAAATATGCAAATCGACTATAAATAATCGTTAACGCAAATAGTGTGTTAGTATGTTTCTAACTGATAGATCAAATTGACACATTTTATTATAGTATGTACTGTATATGAACCTATAGGATGACTTACACTAGAACGGGACGTGACTGGGCGGGACAGGACGATCCTTCTATTTTTATAGAAATAATAAACGGTCTCATAGCCTAGTTGGTAGTGACCCTGCCTACGAAGCAGGAGGTCCCGGGTTCAAATCCTGATCAGGGCATTTATTTGAGGGTGAATATTTGTTCCTTAGTTATGGATGTTTTCTATGTATTTAAGTATTTATATGTATCTATCTATTATATATATCGTGTAGTACCCACAACACAAGCCGTATTGAGCTTACCGTGGGACTAGGTCGATTTGTGTAAGATTATCCCAGAATATATATATATATATATATATATATATATATATATATATATAAATAGAGATAATAATGTCCAAGCTCGGAACCCTCGGAGTTTTCTTTAAAAACTGACAGATCGGCTCGTCCCGGACACGTCCCGGTCCGTTCTAGTGTGAGTCATCTGTACAGTCACGTCTATAAATATCTATACACTTTGGAAGTTATTACAGGGGAATAAGGATCAAAATTGAATACAGATGCATTTATATTTATGAAGCTGACCGTATAATGAATATGTGCAGTGCAAACCTTAGCCGTAGTTTATGTCTCAATTCAATAGGAACGCATATAATACCTTCACGGATGTTTTGATAACATAAAAATAAAAGAGATATTCTTAACCATGTCCTAGTGAAGAACTGACTACCTTAAAAAAACTTTAGCTTCCAAAAATGTAATTTAGCAATATTAATCTTAGACATTCTCTAGACAATCTCTAGACATTAAAGACGCTAAGTCCTTGACTAGCTTAAAAAAATACCTAAAATTCTACGTTGCTAATAATATAGCCCCATGTATATAAAAAAAAAAACTCTGTTACACATTATATAAGTACACATATGTTAATAAAAAAAACAATATAATCTAATAAAATAAAAATAAACTGAATATATAAACAAAATTAAATTTAAGTAAAAGTACGCATATGTATATAATTATACTAAAACACAAAGACAAACTACCAATATGAGCACACTTACTCTGCCCAAATATGCCGCATCCATCCAAGCGCGTCGTCTTATCTCCTTCCTACATCGCGGTGTTTGTGGTGCAGTTAGTAGTAACACATGTTTTTGTTCCGAGTGTTTAGCAAAGTATTTATTGTGATATGTTTCTACCTACTTTTATTTTTATATGAATTGTTATTTATTATGTTGCATGTCTTTCGTGTAAGTGAAAAACTTGTAAACACTGTATGCTTAATTTTAGTTCTAAATTGTAACCTTTCTCATTGTAAGTGAATTCTGTAATTCTTTATGAGAAATAAAGTTCTTTAAACCTAAACCTAATCTTATCAGCCGGTGAGGTAAGGAGCGGTATGCAAAATATAAAAATAAATTGATCTTATGTGGATATGAAATCATTATCATTGCATCTCACTCTTACTTATATTAAGGTCCGAGTAAGAAAAAATGTAGTGAATAGTAATTTCTCTGCGTGAAAATTTGGTATCCAAGAATACTTCCAAGCGTTGTGGGCGTGTTCATAAATTATTAATGAATGACGTTTATATAATTTTTAAATGCAACACCTGATAAGTAAATGACAGATGTCAAAATTAATTTAGAATTATACTAAACAGACACGTTACAACCGCCGCTTTCTAACTACACAAAATCATACAAAAATATTTTACATCAAATATGGGTACCTATTTTAAATTAGGTAATAACCACTTTTTTGCCCCCTTTGGTTACCGTACTATAGCCACTGGTTCACTGGTTTGGTTATCTGTTTTGGTTACTGAAACTCACAAACAAATAACAGGGCCCTTACCATGACGCCTTAGGGCCTACGCTAGCTGACGCGGATTACCCGGAGCGGACGCCCTTCTAATAAGAAATTGTATGAACAGCGCTGAGTGAAGTGGGCGCACGGAGCGGGTGCACCATACTAAATCCACCCGCCGCGTGCACCCGCTCCGTGCACCCGCGTCAGCTAGCGTAGGCCCTTAACGCGATTCAGTTTAGGATCTAAACTGAGTCACTGTCATACAATTGAGCACAGTTAAGAACCTAAACTGAATCAGTTTAGAACCTAAATTGAGTCGCTGTTATAAAAGTGAGCATAGTTATGAACCTTAACTGAATCATGTTAAAACGTCATGCTAAGGGCCCAAATATCTATTTTCCCGATGGAAATGATTATTCACGGCTATTGAAGAAAATATCATCAAATCGATATAATATTTTACTAATCCGGATGCCTCTCCAGGTGTTTGTAACAATGAAGAATTCGCGTGGGCTCGAATAACGATTTTTTGCGTCTTCAAGATGGCTCTGAGATAAGGTTTACTGCGAAACGTTGTATCGGCCAAAATGCCATTTAAGATTTCTTATTTTATCCTTTAAAAACACCCATGAATTAAGTATTTTTTCGGTACGATTTCACGTAAATCAAAACACTTTCTTTCTTTACTATCTTAAACGGGGCTATTTTGGTCTAATAGCATACAATCTACGTGTATCTTAGTGATTTGTATATGTAGTCACTAATTTTTTTTATAAAATCGAGTTTTTTGAGTTTTTTGAATATTATTACATGAAATAAATTCTATGTTTGGCTCTTCCACTACCTACAATTATGATCAGAGTATCAAATATATTTAACAGTTTGTTAAAATTAATTACCCTTTCGTCATAATTTGCATTGAAGCATTTTTAAAAGGCGCAGCTGTGTAGAAATCGTCATCGTCAGTTAGTCTCCACTGTTCCTTTGTACTAAGTTGCAACGTTAAGAAAAAAACTGGGATAAAACTATCCTAGGTTGTAAACTCCTTGTAAGTTCTCTATTTGTCTCAAGTAAGTAACATGTTTAATAGATATACCTACCTAATTTGATAAGTAGTTTTTTTTTAAATGCCATGTATTTTTACGTATTTTAAATATTAATATATTATTTACATACCTGTTGTGACCAAGTCGGATCATTATCAAGTTCCCAGAAATTGATTTGGATTCCTTTAAAAATACTTCTCATTTTCTTTTTATTTTCAGCTACACGATGGATAATCTGATGTTTGACTTCTGTCTTAAATTAAGTAATTTATTTTGTTTTAATTAGTGTTACGTAAATGTACAATAAATTATTTCCATCGATTAACGAGATTAGTTAAATAAAACACTTTAAAAAGGGTTTAATCGAGTGTTTTGTATCAATGTGCAATGAAGATTATTGTATCGTTTTAAGATAAATAAAACAGGCCGATAAGAAAACATAATTTTGAGCCTCTGTTCTATCTTATCCTATGAAGCGTTCCCCAAGCGTTTGTGAATGCTGTCTACGGTGTTTTCAAATTTTTATAAGTTTTTATAACTCGATTACGTAACGTCGATTACTGGTTTGAAAAAAACACTTTTCTGGTTTAAAAATAAACGCTTGCTCGACAGGGAAATATGGAATCGAGAATGTCCGATGCTATTGAACCCATTTCACAATACCAGTCAAAGTTCGCGAACAGGATATAGCGTTTACATAACGAAGAACCGACATTACTGATGGCCCGTATATCAAGTTTTATCATTTATGTATCACAACATCTGACCCATTAAGGTTATTAACATAATGGCGGGCAAGTGCGAGAGGGACTCGCTTACTGAGGGTGCCGTACCACCACACAATGGAAGCCGTGGGTCCTGTCGGTCCTAGCGGAAAATCAACTCGCGGTGATCTTCATTCTGGTTGTATGGACTCTCAGTGGGAGGCAAATTTACGATTTTCAAATTTTTCTTTTTACTTCTTATTCAATTATCTTACATATCATTTAAACTTTCATGAGTCATACTGACATTTAATTGCAACGGTTAACACTCACGAATTTTTATCACTATAGGCGTGACATGTTTCGACTGCATCGGGCAGTCATCGTCGGACAGTCAGAGTCCGATCCCGAGGTCCGAGGTCCGAGATCGATGACTGCCCGATGCAATCGAAAAATGTCACGCCTATTGTGATAAAAATAGGTGAGTGTTAACCGTTGCCATTTAATAATTATCTTACATTTTGCCATATTTGATGATCTAGGTTAACGGGAGGTATGTGTAAATCTATGGAAAATACAACTTGCATTCCGTTGATTCAAAGACTTGGTTTATTCATATCTTTAAAGGAATGGAAACCTTTGCCTCTAGAGTATTAATTTTAACTTATTAAGTTGAATTCAACTCCGGCTACGACCCTGGTTCCCGAGGTACAGGGTCTTGATAAACAGGCAGACGGACGGACGAACAATAAAGTACCTAATCTTATAAGGGTATTTTTTTTTCTTTTTGAGGTAAGGAATCCTAAAAAGCAATCAATTTACTTTTGTGGACTTGGCCTTGATGACAAGACAAGTAGATAAATTTATGGTTCCATCAACTACTACTTTGGTGAATTTGTTGGAACGCGTATTATGAAGATGATAATTAATTAATAATGTCACACCGGTGCTCAAACTTAACGCTGAATTTAAATACTATTTGCATAATTTATTGGTAGACTACATAATTAGAATAAGTCACTTTTAGAGTTCCTTATAAAATTTGGTAGTAATAAGCCTGAAATAAATATAATATGATGATCTTTTAACAGCATTAAAAAAACGTTATTCGATTCCTTATTTAGTTACGAATAGGTTTTGAAAATATGAATACACATCTATATGGCTGTGCCCATTTAACTATTATAATCTGTAAACATCAGTCAAAAGGTTGCAAGTTTGACAAGACAATCCACCTGTCACCCCGATTCGAACCCGGGATCTCCAGCTTCGTAGTTGCAGGGTTACTAACGACTAGGCTAGACCTTTTAACATTCTACGTAGCTTAACCTACTAAAAATAGATAGGTATTTTATCCACGCGAATATCATTAGTGCTCTAAAATGTGTTCAGAAACCATAGGACAATGACCAGCATTACCAGCCAGCAGCAATTAACGGAACAGTGGGTTTTGAGTTTAAATTTGGAACAGCAGTCAAATTCAAGTGGGTGTCTATTCTAGATTCAAACGCCGCCATTCTGAGCTGTTATTGGTTTGTTTGCTTCTAACTGTTTACGAGTTAAAATTGTGTAATATTTGTATGTGCTCAATTTATTTAAATTGCATTATTTTAACTGACCAAGCAAGCGGAGCGTCTCCGGTTCAGCTTGGGAAAAAATGCTATCGTGTGGCCGGCTGTCTGTCTGTCTGTCAATTTGTTCTCCTCTACAGGTCACATTTATCAACCGATTCTTGTGAAATTTTGTAAGCATATTCGTTAATTACATATTTTTTTTTGTCATTTCAGTGTTTGGAATTTGTTAAAGTTGCGGGCATTGGCCCAAAGGTTCTAAGCACCATAAAGTCCAACGGCGCGTAGGACCCTTGTGCCTAGTATCTATAATCTGAAGACATTTTACAAATAGCACTAATAACAATGCATGTTATGTCCCTGCGGCTCCTAAATCCGTCTTAGAGCACTTGTGATATGTGTAGATAAAGTAGTGTATGTAACTATAAATAATTAGGCATTAAAACACTCGTGTTGATGCCCTTCATTTTGTACAGTCGCATAAACTATTACCAATAACCCATAGACATGAATTTCTGTCACTACAGAAGGCCTACCACGAACCACGAACAAAGTTTCACCTCTCTGTCGCACTTGAGTGAGAAATCTCAAGTGCGAAAGGGAGGCATACTTTCGTTCGCGGTTCGTGGTAGGCGCTCTGATCCCGTAGCATTTTGGTTGTAGGTACAAACTGTACTCGGAAACGGTGTAGATAATTCACTTTAAATAATTTTTACTTACACTTTAAACATTAGCTACAATATAAACTATTGTTTTCAAGAGAAATACCGATTATTTTTCTGAAACATTATTGTAAAAAAACAATCAGCGAAGATACTTGTATCGGCAGAGCGACACGGTAAACAAATAAATCACTTCACCAGCGGACAAGTTTGAGAAACGTTGGCTATGTATAAACGGCGGCCGACACATAGTAAATGAGACGAACTAGACAACGGCATCGTCTATTTAAAATAAAGATGGTATAAATAGGATTTCATTTATGAAATAGCACATTCAGGGAGTCGAACCCCGTGTGTGAGAACGAAAATGCGCGTATTCTTAGTAAGTGATTTTTTCCAGTTTTTTCGGAGTGATAAAATGTTAAATTATTTATGTGTGTTAAGTGACTCATTAATAATTTTATTGTTTTAGGTCGGTGTGTTGTGCTTGGGCGCAGCCCTCGCCGCTCAGCTCCCTGAGAAGTAAGAAAATACCTATTGAAATACATTACTTTAAAAATAAAGTGTATATAAATGTCACACCAGTGTATAAGAAATTCTTTTGTTACTATAGCTACATTGACGAACTGTATAAAACGTAATCCATACTTAATATTGGGAAAGTGTGGGTCTGTTTGTGTGTCCGTCTTTCGCAGCAAAACGGAGCGACGAATTGACGTGATTTTTTAAGTGGATATAGCTAAAGGGATGGATAGTGACATAGGCTACTTTTTGTCTCCCTCTAACGCGAGCGAAGCCACGGGCAAAAGCTAGTATTTGTTTAAAATAATCTTCGTTGGATGACATACGACCCTGCGGTATGAAAATGTGTTTGTTGATATGTTTCAATTAGTATTTACAGCGAATATTTTTACCCGTTTGCAGATTAAGCCTAGATTCCATTAGGTGACCTTTTTTTTTAGATTCACCTTCACCCCTCGCCGGGCTGTTAGTGGCGTGAGCGCCTCGGCATCAGCCAGCTTCAACTCTGGCAGCAGCCGTTACAATCCTGGCGCCTACAATGCTGTTAACACTGGACGCTACGTAGACGGTTCCGGGCGTTACAACCCCGCTGCTGACAACACCGGACGCTACGTGCCCGATGACCTTGGAAAATACAAGTAAGTATCACTAATGAGGATTAGTAGTGCCCGTCGTGCTGGCAGTGGCGTGAGCGCCTTACGTCGGCAACTGTACAACTCTGACGCATACAAAGCTGCTTACTCTGGACGGTATGTGGGCATTTTCAAAGAAAGATTTTTTTTTAGGAAGTTTTGGGTTTTTATAACTAGAATCACGAGTACTATTGATTTAAAAAAAGAGTGTCCCTTTTTTGGTCAATTTCGTAACGCATTGTATATATATACATTTTGGATAGGCCGTTACGAAACTGACAATTTTTTTTGTATGGAAAATCGAGGAACTATTTTCTTTAAAATGGTGCACTGAAAATGCCTATGGAGACAATTCGGGACGTTATACAACCCCGCTGCAGACAATTCCGGACGTAACGGCCCGATGAGCTTGGAAAATACAAGTAAATTTCACTATTTTAGATTTAAGGTACGTAGAGGTAAGTAGGTAGACAAGTTATTCTTGCTTGTACATAGTAGATGTAAATTGTTACCCTTAACGTACTCGTAAGAACTACTGAATGGATGAAACTTTACAATATGTAGCTTATGCATCAGAATAACTCATAGGCTACAATTTATTAAGATATTGCGCAGACGCTAGACGAAGTCGTGGCCACCAGCTAGTACCATATATGAATATTTAAATAATATTTTTGGCTGAAATGATAACGTTGAAAGTTTTTTTTACGTTAGATCTGATAATGACAATATAATTCTTCTACTCCAGCACGTCTATCTGTCAATTAAATGACTGACAGCGATATTAAAAAAGTAAACATTATAACGTTGTCTATGGTAGGTATTCCATAAGAACACTGCTCCTATGGATTTTCATAAACTATTTGTTTTTTTGAATTTCTATGGTGGGCACAACATCTTCCCTATTCTGCCACGTTTTTAGATTTTGCTTTTTACGCTATTTCAGCTGTCGTAGAAAAACTAGCGTATGCAACAGCTCATAATTGGTTCTTAAAACTCTCGGGTCTATTATTACAAAACTCTACTTCATCTCGTTTTGTGACGGGGACCCTTAAGTTTTAAGAACCCTTTTTATATCACTGTGGCATAAATTACTGTTAAGGGCAGCTTGAAATCGTTTAAACGTTAATGTAATGCCAATAAAATATCACTGTCCAATATTAAACGATACAATGAGCAATAAAATATTTACACGACACCGTCCTCGCCCAGTAACCCCGCGCATTAAACACTACAAATATGGCCTGATAATATCCCAAATAATAATTCATCTTGTCAATAAGCTTATAAAACTGCTGGGATATGGCTCATTTTTAGAGAGAATATTTCCTTTGTCTGATAATAAAAAAATCAACAGTGCTGCTGTATAAAAATACATAAGAGCAGTGTTCTTATGGAATACCATAGATAACGTTGTAATTTATACTTTTTTAATATCGCTGTCAGTCATCTAATTGACAGATAGAAGTGTTGGAGTAGAAAAAAGGCTATTTAGTCCGTCTGTTCGATTATAAAAAAATTATGTACACACGTATTTATTCTTTTGTTCGTCAAATAATTAATGTCGAAAATACAGTGCATTCAAGGTTTGCGTGACGTCACAATTAGGTACAATTCTTACTTAGTATAGTGGCGTCAAGCCCCACTTAGTATTTTGATGCTCTTTCTCTTTGTCAATTTAGTTAATTCAAACATTGTCAAATAAATTTGGATAATACAATTATAAAGCACGAATCAAATCATTTATTGAATGTAATAAATGTTTTGATTCATGTTTTTGTGTGTGTGCCGTGATCGGGTAGCCCAGTGGTAAGGGCGTCTGCCGCGAAAGCAGGAGGTCGCTGGTTCGACCCCAGCCCTGCTCACCGAGGACCTTGGTCACTTTTTCTTTAGTATATGACATCTCTTTCAATTTATAATTTTGGATAATCTAACTGACGGACTATTATATACTTTTTTTTTTTAATAGCCTACTATGTTGTGTCCCACTGCTGGGCAAAGGCTATACTATACTATATATATTATTTAAATATTTCCAGCGGTGACCGAGGTGACCGCGGCGGTGCCGGTGGCTTCTACAGCGGCTCCAGCGACCGCGGTGCGCCTGGAGGCTTCTACAAAGGCTCGAGCGACCGCGGAGGCCCTGGCGGTCCTGGCGGCCCTGGCGGAAAGTACACCGGTGACAACGACAGGGGCTTCGGTGCTGGTGGCGCCGGAGGTGCCGGTGGTGCTGGTGGCGCTAGCTCTTCAGCGTCCGCTGGCATCGGTGGCTCTGCTAAGGCCTCCGCATCCAGCGGCTTCGGCAGCGGCTCAAACTTCGGCTCAGACGTTGGTGTGAGCGGCAAGGTTGGATCCCGCTTTGGTTCCAGTGCTGGTGTTTCCGTATCCAGTCCAGCGTTCTCAGCGCCAAAGCACGACGGCCATTACGACTACAAATTTGGAATCATCCGCCAAGAAAACGATATTGCACCCGAAGGCTACCACTATCTTTACGAGACCGAGAACACGATCCTTGCCGAGGAGGCCGGTAAAATTGAGAAGGTCGACAACGAACACGAAGCTATGAAAGTCAAGGGATTCTACCAATTTACCGCCCCTGATGGTGTGACCTACAGAGTGGACTACACCGCCGATGAGAATGGCTTCCATCCCTCTGCCCCTCACCTTCCATAAGTAAATAATCTAAGTCAACTGGTGTTAAGATTAAAAGGAATTTTACTTGTCAAAAAAGGCTCAAACAGTGTTCATTAATTTATACTAGGCATTGATTGTACAATGGCTTGCTATAATAAAAGTATAAAATAAAATATTGTAATCGTTTTATGAACAACATACCTTACCTACCTTCTCCCATTGTGAGCATTGTGCATTGTGGCTTGTGAGCATTAAACGCAGTGCGTATTTTAGAATATAAAATGGGCATGGCTGGATCACGCAAAAGCCAGAAAGGAATTACATATTACTATAGCCCACTTGCACCACCCGGGGTTAGCCATATAGTCCGGAGTTAAGTGGTTTTTTATATGGAATTTGACAGCTTGAGTCTAGGTTTGCAGCTAACCCTAGGTGGTGCAATTGGGCCTTAAGGTATTTTTATACCGGCTAACCTTGCTCCGGCTGTTCAGTGGATCGCTGTCTGGTCAGTGATGGTGGGTGGGTGGGAAACTGGGGCCTTACCATGAAGTCTTAACGCGATTCAGTTTAGTTTCTTAACTGTGCTCAGTTGTGTGGCAGCGACTCAGTTTAGGTCCTAAACTGAATCGCATTGAGATGTCATGGTAAAGCCATTGGTCCTTAACAAGCCCTAACTCATTATAGGGGGCTTAAGGGGGCATATTATGGAGTAGTCTATGGTCGGACTAGGTAAGTTGGAAATATAAATTCAGGGATACAATCAAAGATTAACAAATCACAAAGTTTGCCATATAGAATTTAAAAAAAATTAACTATGTAAGTGTATGGCTTTGAAAAGCCTATAAATGCATGGACAAAATTGAAAAAAAGGACAATGGATAATAAGAATTGACACAATTACTTATAAGAATCCCGAAGTCCCTTAATACGAGTACATAGGTACAATACGGACCGATAGTCAAAATGTTGAAAAATGTACACTATCTTCAATTTCTTCATTTTCAGCTGATTTTGATAAAATGTATAGTCAACCCGAAGATAACCTTAGATGTCAGTAAAACTTCCCTTTCCCACGCCGAATAATCGATATAACTATAATTTCTAAAAGTAGGTATGTTGTACATAACATACTAAGTATTTTTCTGAATTTACTGGATATGGAATTAACAATCTAGACTATTATTTGGCCATTTATTCATCTAAACATACTTTTCGACAGATTTATCCATAGATCCATCACCAAAAACAGATTAATCCGTCACATATCACCTTAAAGCGCACCATATACCTTAAAGCACATGCATAAAGTTCAACTTCAGTTTTAACACTTCGGTGACGTGGCATCTGAGTGACAGCTTTTGTATGACATGGCGTCGAAAAGGTTAATCATCATCATCATATCAGCCATAAGACGTCCAGTGCTGAGCATAGGCCTCCCCTTTGGTTGGACCCCCATATGTACCGGTTGGAAGCGACCTGCATTCAGCGTCTCCCGGCGACCTTCATAAGGTCATCTGTCCATTTTGTGGGTGGACGTCCTACGCTGCGTTTGCCAAGCCGTGGTCTCCATTCAAGCACTTTTCGACCCCATCGGCCATCTGCTCTGCGTGCAATGTGGCCTGCCCATTGCCACTTCAGCTTGCTAATTCGAAGGGCTATGTCGGTGACTTTAGTTCGTCTACGGATCTCCTAATTTCTGATTCGATTACGTAGAGAAACTCTGAGCATAGCCCTCTCCATAGCTCGTTGAGCGACTTTGAGTTTTGAGATGAGGCCGATAGTGAAGGACCACGTTTCGGCGCCGTAAGTCATCACTGGTAACACACATTGATTGAAAACTTTCGTCTTAAGACACTGAGGTACCTATGTCGGATGAAAAGACATTGCGTAGTTTCCCGAACGCTCTTTCTCGAAAAGGTTAACTGTCCTTAATGGCCCTTTTGAGCGTACGCAGCAAATCGACTGATTCAGAAAAGGAATATTGCTCAGAAAGTACCTAAATATTAGTCAAATCTTTGAATATATTTTGTTTCAAGCTGATGTAATCACGTCTTATGTATTCTGCATTTTGCGAATTAAGGGCGCCGAGCGCCCTCATTGGGGGATTTTGTTTTCTAATAACCCTTTCCATTTCTCTAGTATCCATGGTATTATAGTTGTAGTCATACTAATACCCCAACGTTTGGTCTATAGCTGGCCGTATACGTTCGGGCATATGTGCCCGAACGCGATTTGACGCTCTGAGCCCTGAGAGGGCGATGTAGATTAACATACAAGTCCAACTGTGCATAGACTATCGTGAATAAATACGTAGCAACAGGACATAAATATTGTTTATTTTCGTACAGATGGAGATAAGGCAAAAAACCGGTCGAACTCGCGCACGAAGGGTTCCGTATAGGTAAAAAACTTAAGTAAGTCGCTTGTTGTATGGAGTAGTGAGCTATTCGAATAGGCATTTGATTTATTTGTGTTCAAATTTTAAGCATGTATTGTCTATTCAAATAGCTCACTACTACATACAATAGGTGACTTACTTAAGTTTTTAACCTATACCATTATTAATGAAAAACGGCAAGAAAACGTTTGTTGTGGGAGCCCTAAAATATATGTTTTATTTTAATGTAATTATTTACTTTTAAAGCGAATGTATAAATATTCCGTAAATATTTCAAGCGTCGACCTATTATTACCCTTATCAATATAGAGCAAAAATTTGCAAAAAAATCACGTTGTATGGGAGCCTCCTGTTTTTAGTATTCGTTCTTATACTGGCAACAGAAATACATCATCTGTGAAAATTTCAACTGTCTAACTACCACGGTTCATGAGATACAAACCGGAGACAGACGCTTTTCACACATAAATTTACTAAATCGGGGCTTAATCGTGTAAAAATTTGAAACTTTTCCTTTCTCCCGTACCACGGGAGCAATGTCGCCCTTAAAACGTCGGAGGTTAGTCAAGAAAAAGTTAGGTTAGTCACAGACGGACGGACAGTGGAGTCTTGGTAACAAGGTCCCGTTTTACCCATTGGAGATAGAGACATACGGATAGAGAATGCAACCGGTAAATATTTTGTATGAAAATTACCGATAATTTACCGGTTAACCGGTAATTCCTATAAAAAAAATACTGGTTTGCATTCCCTAGGTACGGAACCCTAAAAAGTGTAGTGGCGGATCCTGTTGACCCACATTCTGCAAGGACGGCCGGCCATCTCATAAGCATCTACATTTTATGAGGTGCATCTGACTTTGTAGTAATAGGTCAGTTGACTTGTTATAAAGACGACTTACGCTAGATCAGGCGACCGGGACGGGCTTAACCGCGAGCTATCACGTCATAATTTTGGTAGAAATTGACACATTGGCACTAGCATAAGTATACTGAGTTTTCTTCAAGAGCCCTCATTGGCCCACAAGGGGGGATTATGTTTTATAAACCTATCCATTTCCGATATTGAATTGCAACGGTTACTCACATATTTTTATCACAATAGGCGTGACATATTTCGAATACACCGGGCAGTCATCGTCGGACAGAGTGGTGTTGTCACCTTCGTGGCTCGGGCATTCATTTCTCTATAATCCATGGTTGAATTTGTTTTAGGCCGGGTTGCTCGAAGACGCTGGGGTAAAAAGTTCTCGCATGGCGACCGCGAGCAAGAGAATAAGCTTGGGAAGGCCGCTATTAAGGTGGAACGACGGTTTGGTTAAGATTTCAAGGTGCGGTTGAATTTTTGTGGCGTACAGTCAGCTGCAGAGTTAAGTGACCCCCTGCATACAAACTTTCTATATGCAGGGGGGTCACTTATCTCTATCCTTAGGTGAGATTTTATCCAGCTGTGATCGTCTTTGGATGAAATTATGAATTTAGTTTTTCGCTAATATTAATAAATAATAAATATTGTGGGACAATTTTACACAAATCGACCTAGTCCCACGGTAAGCTCAATAAGGCTTGTGGTGTGGGTACTAGACGACGATATATATAATAGATAGATACATATAAATACTTAAATACATAGAAAACATCCATAACTCAGGAACAAATATTCGTGATAAACACACAAATAAATGCCCTGACCAGGATTCGAACCCGGGACCTCCTGCTTCGTAGGTAGGGTCACTACCGACTAGGCTAGGAGGCCGTTGAATTAATATTAGTGGTTCGCCCGAACCGTATATTTGTTTGCCACCGCCGTGGTATAAAAAAATACAAAAAAATATTGTTCTATAAGACTCGAAACACTCACTTACCTAGAACAAAGCTAAGGCGCAACATTGTATAAATACGAAGTATATTCATTATCGACATGCTTCTGGTTTCAAGAAGTGAATAAACGCGCAATATCAGACTAAATGACAGATTTAGATGCCTAATGAATTAGCATACCGACTTAGGATAGGTATTTTCTTGTGTGCGTCACCTATAAACCTTGAAATTCTTAGCTAAAGTTTAGGAATCACTAAAATAAAAGGAAATGAACTGACCAAGTGCAAACTGTAACAGCGTACCGAGGATTCCGCACATACTGTGCGGAAGCAGATACATCAGTCGTGTGCCCTCATAAACATGATGCGATCAACTAAATTGCGGAGAAGACACGAGCAACCGATAGTACAGCGCCATCTATTGACAAACTGGGGGTGCATTTGCATTTCACGAGAAATACCCTTACTTAATGTTTTTGCATGAGAGCTACTTCAATGAAATCCGTAAAGCTCGAGGAAAAGCTATCAATTTGTTAGCCAAGTCATGGAAAATTATCAGACACATAATCGCTTTCTTACCATTTTCACAAGTATTAGAAAAATCACATTTCACAAGGGACATTCGGGTGGTCTAGTTTGTATATGTAAGGGCTTAATATGGGAGTTGTTTATTTAAGACATTTCTTTATGGCGAGAGCCCCGGATTTACAATCCATTTAGCTACGAGTAAATGGAACATCCTTAAGACGCTAGCCACGTTGCCAGGTTGTATTGACAATGAGATTAACCATTTTGTAGCTTGTAACAGTGAAATTTAACTTAAAATCCCGAGCGGCTATAATTTTGATTGTCACTGTGCCAAGATACGAAATGGCACATACCTGAATCCAATTCCTTGACTGTACTTAGATACAGGAAAATACCTTATTGGGCCTATCGGTTTATAATATCATCAATAACAACCATGACTTATTTATTTATCGTATGGCAAACATTTACATAATAAAATTATTAAAACTACTTTAAATTAAAAGTTAGAGTTCTTAACGTCCACGGCTTTCCCAGTCAAGTTCTTGAGCTCCTCGATGTTGCGCGATGGTGCCGGGGCATTCTAGCACCATGTGGCAAATTGTTTGTTCAGGGTTTCCACATCCACAAGCCGCCGACTCACACCATCCCCATTTGTTCCTGTGGTATGCTGAGTTGCCCACGTCGGTTCTGAAACGGTTTAGCAGGCACCATACACGCCTTTGAGTGGTGAAGCCTGGAGGTTTTGTACGGGAGCTTAGTTCGAAGTTACCGATCGGTGCCTTGTTGGATTGCCATTCGCTAAGCCAGGCCTTCTCTATCTTCCACAGGGGGTCTATAGTGTTTAACGTAGCTAGTGGTGGGTTACAGAACTTAAGCCTGCGGCATGACTGTCAATTAAGATAAATGTCATGTGGCAAAAAACTTGTTTGATCAAGTTTACGAGATTATTTACAATCATTTAGAGTTGCACCTTTGACCTAATAAATTTAGAGCGCGATTGATTATGTGCAAAAATTAGAAGTATATTCTGTTATACGACGACGCTAATAGGTGTTTTCAAGTGTTAATCCGTATCACTAATTTAAAGATCTTTATTATAATCTACATGTTTTTTAAAGAATCAAAGAAAAAAATAATTCTAACAAATAAAGAAATAAACCAATGGATAAAGTCCTCGTGTTTACCTTAAGAATATGTATAATATCTACGTTTTACGAGTATGTACCAATAATAGTATTGTTTACGAGTTATGCAGACGGTTTTGACAGAGGCGGAGTCATCGATTCTATTTCGATGCGTAAGGGAAGTCCATGGTGTCATCGATTGGCGTCAGGGATCTGAGTCCGTATTAATAAAATTGGGTCTTTGGAATGCAGAAGGTACATTGTCGTGCTTGCCGCGGTGGCATGTTTATGTGTCTTGGCTTAAACTGGGTTCAGGCCTGCATCCTTTGCGACGTACACACGTAAACCGCTCGCCTCGACAAATACCATTGTGAAATTAATATTTATTGAATAAAATATAGTGCAGTTATTCCAGTGAGTGATCTACTAAAAATCTTTAGCGGAAATCCAATGATCTAATCACCAATACTGACCGGCCTTGGCGCACCCTGAAGTGACATTAATTTTCGGTATGTTTTGCACAAAATTATAGCGCGGCTAAATGTTAATCAAATTACAACGAAAACCGATGTTTAGAAAATCAAAGATCAATGTCATTATCATTAAAATATAGTTCTGCATATGATATAATGGCTGGTCTAGTTTCAGATAGAAGGCGAAGTTGGCGGCGCAAGCTTCGATCGCGGGAGACAAATCAATCAAATTATCAAACCTGCAGAGAATATCCGGGACTAGGTGGAGTGTTGTTCAGTGAAAATCAAAGATGGCGCAATATGCAAAATATGTAAGTAAATATATTATTATGATTTAGTTAATTTTCTAGAATGTTATATTGAATATTTTTTTAAGTGTTTTGTTTATAATATTCCTAGCGTTTTTCTTGATTTTACGACTGAGGTACCAATGGCTACCTATTCTTACAACAACTAGTGTTGCGAAAGTTACAGTGCCGATAAGTTTTCTAACAGTAAAAATAACCAGGCCTTAAGGATGATTGACACTAGCACGGGACGGGGCGGGACGGGGCGGGACGGGAAAATCTGTCAATTACTATAGAAAGAATCACGTGATAGCTCGGAAGCCCTCGGGTGTCACGTGACGCTTTCCTGCCCTGTCCCGTCCCGTCCCGTTCTAGTGTGAGTCATCCTTTATTGGGATAGGTATAATGTCCTCGCGGTGTTGTTTAAAATATTAGTGATAATTATGGGTAGGTATGTATGTATGTCCTTTGTATGGTTTTGTTTAGGTCTTAAAGGATATACATATGTATGAAGTGTGTGGTTTGCCATTTTCTACTATAGTAGTTTATGCAACAGTGATATAATAAGGGTTGCATACGCTAGTTTTTCTACGACAGCTAAAATAGCGAAAAAAGCAAAATCTTGAAAGGTGGCAGAATGTGGAATATGTATGCCCTAATAATGCGCATATATTGTATGAAAATCCATAGAAGCATCGTTTAGCAGTGTTCTTATGGAACACCATAGACAAGGTTATAATGTATACTTTTTTAATATCGCTGTCAGTCATCTAATTGACAGATAGAAGTGCTGGAGTAAAAAAAATAGATGGCCACCTAGTGTTATATTTTATTGTCTTTCCAGATTTTGTTGCTGTCGTTCCTCTCAATGACCCACAGTACCCCGTTTGATGACGGAAAGTACAAACCGAAAAAATATCGCGTGTTTGACGACGGACGGTACTACAGGCCCCTGGAGGAAGGGAAATATGTTAGAGGCGATGAAGGGAAATACACGTATGTGTACAGGCAAGGACTGTACCCTGACGATGATGGAGACTACAGATATATTCACCAGGAGGGACCGAATGGAGGTTTTGGTGGGAACGGAGGATTTGGAGGGAACGGAGGCTTTGGCGGCAACGGAGGCTTTGGCGGCAACGGAGGCTTTGGGGGATTTGGAGGGAATGGTTATGGAGGTGGATACGGAGATGGAGACAGGTACAGCGATGGAAGTCGAGGCGATTATAAGCCAAACAGGATTGATTACGGGAAGAAGATATACGCGGAGCGATACCCTCATATCCACAAGGTGATAAAGGCGCTGGTGGACCAGTATGTGTCTCCAGACTACATCGGTTATGGAGATGAGTCGCAGGAAAGCTCGCCGCACTATAAGAAGGCGTATGCAGATAAGGAGGTGGCGGTCAGGTGCAAGTATCTTTCGCCGACGCCGCAGAGGAATGTTTCGGAGTTTGATACAAAGTAAGTAAACCTCTGTTAACTTTTGTATCTTTCTAACCAACACAATGTCAAATGACCGAGAAAGGATTAGAGACAAACAATCATTAACGGCATTTGAGTTAGCTAAGCGAATGATACTCTACAGCTCAGACTTACGTCAACTGCTGCCTACTAGATAATCTTTACAGATAAATGATTAATAAATGATTTGATTCGTGCTTTAAAAACTCTTTAGAATGGTGACGTCACTCTCGCTTCTAGTTGAAAATAATCTGTAAAGATTATCTAGAAGGCAGCAATTGACGTAAATCTGAGCTGTAGGAATGGCGGAACGTACCGTACCTTAAACGTTTAAATTAAAAAAGATTGTATATACTCAGGAAATTTCGGACTCTGGCTGCCGTGATCGGGTAGCCCAGTGGTTAGGGCGTCTGCCGCGAAAGCAGGAGGTCGCTGGTTCGATCCCAGCCCTGCTCACCGGGGGCCTTGGTCACTTGGTCACTTGGTTAATTTTTTTGTAGTATATGACATCTCTTTCAATTTATAATGAATGATACCCTATTTAAACTTTCGGGGATTCGCGATAAGAAGTATGTATCTACAAACTGTATATAAAACTGTTTCTAAAACATTCATTTCAAGAGGCTGTCCATCGAACCATACATGATGAGGTAAACAAACTAAAGAATTTTCCTCAAATTATGAGTTACCCGGAATATTCTAGATTTTTGCAGGTATTCTAACTTCTTGGTATTATCAATATGTATAAGTAAATTAGTGCCATATTATAGGTTTCAAATAATATTGGTCACTGAGCTAATAAAGTCACGGACAGACAGTCTGTGACGCGTAGTTTACTACAGGACCTTAAAAACTAAAAAGTATCTACGCCTAAAGAAATACTCACACTAGCCTTAGCCTTGTTATTTTGAAGGCACTTACGCCTCTTTGCTTGCACAATTTTTTCATCGTGTGAATCCTCAATTATGCGTGGTCTGACACGCACTTGGCCGGTTTTCTATTTATTTAGGTAGCCGGCTAAATACGTTTCGTGCTTATGTTAAATGTTTAAGCAGATGCTATAGATAGATAGAATACTCTATATTGCATACCTCAGTATAAAAACATAAAAAATACATGAAAAAAATAATACAAGGTACAAACATTTGATTAACAGAAACAGAGGCAAACAACAAGGGGCTATAATATAGGTACCTATTTAAGACTAGTTTCCTCTAACACCATCAAATATATATAAACGATCCTCGACCGATGTAAATATACAAAAAAATATAGAAAAATCGACCTTTATGACGTTGATTTCGGCTTTGCGTGCGTATATTGGCAATAAAACCGAAATATGCGGTCAATGTCCCGACGTTTCTGTGGAATTCCAGAACTAAATATTTACATGTTTTTAAATGATTCACTGTATCCTTTCATCGTAAACAAGTGTTTAAGAACATAATTAAAAAAGGGTAGGTGTTTTATAGCTTCGTAAATACTTAAAGGCTAAAGAAAAACACTTAAGTAAGCACATAAACTCATGCTCGACCGTGGCTTATGTTATGTGGAGTGTTCGATAAAAAAAAAACTTGCTTTGGCTCCCACGATTAGCACGCATTGGTAACATGTACAGCCAGCTACAGAGTTAAGTAACCCCTTCCCCCCATAAAAAAATCTATATGCAGGGGGGTCACTTATATCTGCAGTTGACTGTAGGTACATGTGTCCAATGCGTAAGTTTCTCGAGTATATGCAATCTTAATAACAGGCTTAGTAAATGGCCACGGGCGACTGGCCATTAGTCAAGTGCAAAAATATGGTTGAACATAATCGATTCATAAATATGGTACTACGCTTTTATTACACCGGCATAAGGTGCTATGGGACATATTTTTGAGTAATATGTGCACCACCATATTTTAACACTTGACTGTACAAGCGACGTTGCTTAGTACTTCCATCCAATAAATAATACCTATAAAAACGTTTTACTGTTGACAATGTCACCCGACAAGATTTTATAGAAGTTATAATAACATTTTTGTTGCAACTTCTTTTTTGTCATCCACCAACGAAATAATCTTCAGTCACTATAAAGTTAGTGTGAAGTAACAACTAGTAAATAAAATACTTATAAACAGTTTTTAACGTGTTCAAAGTATGTCCGTCTCGGTCCTACCAATACTCTGTCAGAAGCGAGACGGACATACTTTCGAATGCAATCACTATCGAATATGGTTACGTACAACTCTTACATATGTATATGGGAAAGGTTGCCCGTACAATCTCGTCACAAAGCTTTGACACAAATAAACTGTTTTACTGCAAGGACTGTTTTTATATATTGTTGAATCTTTTTGAATGATTGATGTTCAATCGCCAACACTTTTAACCAATTTTGACCTCTATGTTAACGGCATAAGGTCTACCAATGATTAGTAATAGGAGGATGTTTTTATGTTAACAACAACGCCCACACACCAGTCTATTGCCCACGCAACACAATAAATTCAGAACTCAAGTAAATTAGGAATTTTAATAACATTTGATAAGCTTAAATTTTAAATACTAAAAGTCATTGTATGAATTAATATTCAACAGCCAAACATGAAGTTTCTTAAGGCATGTAAATATGTCAACAACTATAACTTATTTTTGATTAGGTAGTGCGAGTCCTTATGAAATATGGCACCATCTGGCAGAAAACTTGAAACTTAGTGTGAATAAAGCTTTATGGATACAAAAAAGGAAATGTAGTACGTGTAAAATGTAAGCAAATGGAGAAAGCGGCGCGGGTGTACATTTACGCGGATGAAATATCGCGTTCAAAAGTGCATGGGCAATATGAATGAATTTATATTGCCCATGCATTTTTGAACGCTTGTACCCAGTACTAGCGTATGTCTATGCTAAGTTTCCTAGATATTGATAGCACAGACTGTGACAGTGTTAAGTAAACGTCGTAATTTTTTTTAATTTCATAGAAGTTTGACGTTTAAAATAATACTTTAAAATTTCACAGTTTTGCTTGGAAGTGATATCGTGGTTTGACTCCAGCCCCAAACTAAACAAAGTTTTTGCTATGCTAGTAATGTTAACAAAATGTTTTTTATTTTTTCAGGTATCCTCCGCTTCTGAACGCTCACTTTGGAACCAAGCCTGGGTCATTCTATAGTTTCAAAGGCAGTAAGCTCCTCAGCACCGTCGGCAAATCTCTCACCAGCAAGTTGAACGTGGAGTACGAAGTCATCGTCAGGATCGTCGATGTCACCGATTGAGATATACATTATGTTTATTTATTTATCATTTTCGTTCGTAATTAGTAATTTCACGCATGACGCCTGTATTTAAAAAACATAACGTATTTGTCAATAATACCTAATAACCATTTATACAGGTTGTCCCATAACTAGCAGTTCAACCTGCCACCAGAGGTAGACTGACCTAAGAGGTACCTAACCAACCTAACATTACCTCAGTAAAAGTTGAACAGTTTTCGAGATATTGCCGACAGCATTTTTTTTCGAGCTTGTCAACTTTTTTACATTTTAGGTGTCATAATTTACTTGGATAGCTCTTACACTACATTTTTTTGATCAGAACTCTATAACAAAAAGTTAAATTTAATAATGGAAGTGTCATTTTAAATCTAATATTAAATGCGAATGAAAAGCAATTGATCCTACTAATATTATAAACGCGAAAGTTAGTAAGTATGGATGTTTGTTACTCTTTCACGTAAAAACTACTGAATGCATTTTAATGAAACTTTAAAATGATATAGCTTATACATCAGAATAACACATAGGCTACAATTTATAAAGATCTTGCGCAGACGAAGTCGCGGGCACCAGCTAGTTTTAAACTGAGCATTTTCATGTTTTTCTACTCGTTCCTCGCTTAGCCATCCAGCGAGATAATGCAGCCAGCCTTGTCGGCTCTAAATAAATTATCAGCAGTAACAATAACAAATCAGCTTTATCTCGAAAATCGTCCAACTTTTATTGAGGTCATGTTATGTTGGTTAGGTACCTCTTGGGTCGACCTACCTCTGTTTTCAGGCTGAACTGCTATTTATGAGACAGCCTGTAACTACCGACAATTTGCTGAAGTCAGAGAAGTTTTATAACATTTTACTTACTACTTTTTTTGTCATATAAACCGTCAATGAAATAGTTTTCAGTCACTATAAAGTTTATTGTGTAGTAAAAACTACCAGGTTTCATACTTAGATTAAAGTTGTTGAGGTAATAACTTCACATTTGGCTGTTCTTGAGTATTCATGAAAATTATACATTATTAACAGTGAAAAAAAAAACTAAAACTATTTAAATCTAATTGAGCCTAATCTACCTCTATATCTATATATGTCTCTGTCAGGTTATTTGGAAGTGAGTCGACAAGGCTGGCTGCATTACCTCGCTGGATGGCAATGCCAAAACGCTGAGCGAGGAACGAGGAGACAGATCACATGAAGCTGCTCAGTTTGAGTGCTAATTTTACCAATTAAGGGGTTTAAGGTAACACTTTGTGATAATAATATTGCAGTGACAATACTCATACCCCACAGTCAATTTCTACGTCGTTACAAATTGTTCCTTAGTTATTATTTACTGAACTAAATAGGAATTAGTTTCTAAAAAAGTCCGGGTAGTATTTCAAACTAAGATCAAGCCATTTTGAAATATTACCCGGATTTTTGTGTTTAAATTCTGAAGTAAATACAAATACATTAAGTTAATAAAATAATATGGAAGTATATTAAATTCGTTTTATCTTTATTATACCTATGTACAGTCGGTGCCCTCACATGAGTATCCACGTGCGCTATGCGGTTGCATATATGGAGTGGATACTTTTGTTACAGCACCAATTGTACCTTCCCCTTAGGTACCTAGTAGATGAAATATACAGGCCAGTTCACAAAAATTGTTTATTGGCTTCTGTAATAAACTATTTTATTTACATTAGAATGGAGTGAATTCGGGTTGTGTGTTTATTTAGGACGAAGCTATGGAGGTTTCAAATTGTGGGGAAACGGTTTAGAATAAGATACGTACGTAGTCCTTTTGAACTCCTTCTGGGTTACTCAATGAGGGTCTACGTTCAAATACATGGTTTAACATGAATGATTTTGATATAGTTAGCCTATCACTATAGGTTCACTTTAAAAAATTAAGTTGACAAATAATAAGTATATAACTGTAAATACCTCAGGAAGTGTAAGAAAACAGAGAGTACCAGATCAGTAAGCTTCAGCTCCAGCAAAAGGAAAATGGGATAATAGAAAGTGACACGAGCTCAAAACTTCCCTTCCTCCCATTTGTTTTAAAACATACAAGATACAAATTATTACTATATGCCCATAAGCTGTTCAATATTGCCCACGGAAGAGCATTGTCACGGCGTGATCTGCCGAACTGTCTAGTTTTCCTTACCGTGGAAAATAGTAAACATTTTATGGGTATGGGTTTATGATTTTCAGCATACAACCCAACGGAAAAAGAGTACAATTTTATACGGATAAAGCGTAAATAAGAACAAGCTTTATAGCTCTTAACTTTTTTGGTATTCTACAAGAAAGACTGGAACTTGGTTTCGGTGTGACCCATTTCTGGCCGGGTGTTTCTACATGCCTTCATCATCGATATAAGCCATCTAAAAATAAAAATAAACAATATATCAGCATCAAAATAAAGTTCAATAACGATTTAGGAATGACGACAAGGTCCTAACTTGATCCAATTCTCAGCATAGGCGTGGTGAATATATCACTCATCAACCCAAATACGTCGCGCCGAATGCCAAGATAACAAATAAAATTACCATTTTCTGCAACTTAGATGAATGTCTTCGGCTCACCATTTTTGAGTATGGTCTATGTATAAAAGAACCGATGGTCATTTAAACTGTATCATTCGAATTCGCTCGGTTCAAGTGTTGTTTTGTTATTTGTTAACATGAAGTTGGTCTTGGTAAGTTAATAAAAAGTGGGATAAAAAGTGTCTTTAGAAATTGCGGTTTCTTTCTTCTTTGTGAAAAGTGAATTAAGAAATTTGTAAAGTATGTGGAATGGTTACAGTAACTTTATTGCTTAATGCCATTCATTTTGAGTTATATTTGAGAATATTTTTAATGTTAGAATTTATTGGCCCAGCGGTAAGACGTTGCAACTTTGAATCTGAAGATCGCGGGTTCAAATTCCGACTCGTACCAATGCGTTTTTCTGAACTTATGTACCAAAAATATCATTTGATATTTACCAATCGCTTTTCAGTAAGGGAAAACATCGTGAGGAAACCAGACTAACCCCAATAAGGCCTAGTTTATGTGATCTGAGGCTTTCTTATTAACTTGTCTGCACACTATGTTCCTGCTCGACGCAGTCGGCAAGCGGTGAATTTGTATAGCGTAGGGGCCTGCAATTGGCTGCTTGCCGGTCAGAGGACAGAAAAAGTTTTTTTTTTAATTTTTTTACAATTTTAAATCGATCTGAAACATATAAAAACAATTGACAATCCTTTCCCCAGTCCCTCTTGGTAGTTGCTGTACTCAGCCTCAGTGCTGCTGAGGATGACGGTCAGTACAAGCCGAACCTGTATGGGGACGATGGCAAGTACCGCCCGGGCAATGAGGGCCGTTACTTCGGCTCGTCTGACAAGTACCGAGTGTATACAGCTTTAGATAATAGGTAGGTACACTAATCTATTTCTAAAAGGTAAGTACTGTTCCTTAGTCGCTCATAGTCGCTGTACGCAGCTTGAGTGCTATTGAGGAGGATGGTCAGTACAACGGGTTGTAACTGGTAACTGGTAAGTACACTAATCTATTTCTAAAAGGTAAAGTATTTTTACCTTTTAGAAATAGTCGCTTAGTCCCTCATAGTCGCTGAACGCAGCCTCAGTGCTATTGAGGAGGAGGGTCAGTTCAATGGTTCGTATTTTAAAGTACCGTGTGTACACAGCTTTAGATAATACGTAGGTACACCTATCTATTTTTTAAAGGTAACTAGTGTTCCTCTGTTCCTCATAGTCGTTGTACTCGGCCTCAGCGCTGCTGAGGAGGGTCAGTACAAACCAAGACTTTACAGGGATGATTTCAAGTACCGCCCGGGCGATGGAGGTCGCTACTACGACTCGCCTGAAAAGTACCGTCTGTACACAGCTTTAGACAATAGGTAGATTGATGAATCCATTTATAAAAGGTAAGTAGTGTTCCTTAGTCCATCATAGTTGCTGTACTCGGTCTCAGCGCTGCTGAGGACGACGGACAGGTATAAACCGGGCCTTTACGGGGACGATGGTAAGTATCGCCCGGGCGACGAAGACTGCTCCTACGGCTTGTCTGACATGTAGGTACAGCAGGCGGCAGGTGACAGGTAGGTACAACGGTGGTCAATGAGTGTGAGATATTTCGACTGCATCGGGCAGTCACCGTCGAACAGACAGAGTGGTGTTGTCACCTTCGCGGCTTCAGACAGATCCGATCAGAAACAGATCAGACCCCATCATCGGACATCGGATATCAGGTGAGTGATACACGAGCCGCGTAGGTGACAACACCACTCTGTCTGTTCGACGATGACTGCCCGATGCAGTCGAAACATGTCACGCCTATTGTGATAAAAATACGTGAGTGTTAACCGTTGCAATTTAATATCAGTATGACTCACGAAAGTTTAAATTATATGGTGTTCAATAAAATGGGAAATAATGTAAATAAACCTATTTACCTTCATTGCTTCGTAATCACGCACTTTTCAAGAACGAAAATAGTATATCAGCAATTTTCACGTTATTTTCTGGCTAGGTGCATTAATTTAAAGTATGTGTTATTTATTCATATTTCACTAATAATAAATGTCACATCAAATGTTTTAATTTTATTAGGTTTAAACCTTTGTAACACCTTTCCATAGTCTTTTCTTATTTGTTCGTAAAGTTTTCCTTGTTTTAAATAGGTTTTAGGGTTTTTGAAAATTATAAATTGAAAGAGATGTCATATACTACAGAAAAAAGTGACCAAGGCCCTCGGTGAGCAGGGCTGGGATCGAACCAGCGACCTCCTGCTTTCGCGGGTTCATGTCTTTGTTTTTTACACTTAACAAACAAATAACATGACTCAAAAGTTTATTACATTTAATTAATGCTTTGATTCGTGCTTTACAATTGTTTTTGAAAATTGTTATTGCAGTGCTTTGTGATTTTAGTGACAATGAAAATTACATTAGCATACCTATACAAAGAAACATAGTAATAGAAACAATTTGATACAAAAAAAGCGAACTTATCCCTTAATAACCTTTGAGGAAATGATTCGAGTCCTGTCCTAAACCGGTTTTTTTTAGCAGAGTATTCCATGAATACATTAATTAAGTAAAAGCTCAAACATCTTCTTACTAAGAAACGTTTTAGGTACAGGAGCCTGATTGGACAGAATGGCAAATACGGCTCGACCTACGCCGCGTACCAACCCGTTTATGTGAAGGCGTATAACCCATACGCCTACCAGCAGCTCGTCACTCCTTATGTTAACTATGGGGATCAAAATGGGTAAGTTACTTTTACATATTATTGCCTTCGGTTATTGATATGAAGTGCTTTGAAACTGATTAAATCGCGTACGTAATAGGTCACTCGTGTATAAAGAAAAAGGGTTTCAAGTTACCGTCGGGCACAGTTACAAAAAGTTTCGTTATTAATGTCTTTAAATAGTATTCGAAGTTATTTTTTTAGGTTTTCTACGACAGCTAAATTAGCGAAAAAAGCAAAATCTCGAAAAGTGGCAGAATGTGGAAGATGTTCATCTTGTATTAGACATTCAGAATCAGTGTAATCATCTTGAAGGCATACCTATACCCAAAGATCAGATTTCAGACATATTATGTGCAACTTTCAATCCCGGACCCGGGAATGTTCGAAATATCGTTTCATAGGTATTTAATTTATTATTATTTTATTTTCGGTGTGAAAACCGGAATAATCCCAATGGGAGCTATCGTATTGTCGCTCACCAGGCGGCGCCACTCATGCGTGGGTCCTGCGTCAGTATGAGAGAATTGTCAAAGTGACGGTGGAAATGTTCCCGCAGGACCCGCGTTCCACTAGCGCCCTTAGCGGAAAATATACTCGCGGTAATCCTCATTCATGGTCCTAGTTAACCCTCTGGGTTAGAAGATTAGATGAGAGTTGCTTTCGTAAAACTAGCGCCTAAGCCAAATATTACTATTCGTTTCCAAAGCGGACTCAGAGCCGTGGCATACTTAAGCCGGAATAACCCTAAAGCTAGGCAGAAGACGTGCAATGTGCATTCAAAACACTATCAAGTGAAGACTAATGGAACTCATTATTTTCCAGACTTGAAGTTGAACCATTCGCTTCATCCCTAGCATCAGTGACAGCTCGGCCAGTCGTCTCCATACCAGTCTTACCATCAGCTCAGCGCATCGTCTACTCCGTCACACCCAAACCTATCGCTTACTCCCCTATCGTCTACTCCAGCTCTGGCTATGAACCAAACGCCAAAATCCTGAGACAGGAAAGCAATGTTAACGTTGACAGCTACCATTACCTTTATGAAACGGAGAATGGAATCGCAGCCGAAGAGGCAGGGAAAGTCGAGCCAGCTGTGAACGGCGGAGGCACCAGGGCTAAAGGATTCTATGAATACGTTGGAGATGATGGCTTGAAGTACCGAGTGGATTATACGGCTGACGAGAATGGTTTCCAGCCCAGTGGCGCTCATTTACCTAAAGCTTGAGCTATTTCGATGTTCCCATTTGTAATTAACCATTGTGTCACTATGAAATTAAATGTTGACGTGGAGTTCATGTTATTATTCTCTTTTAAATAAATGCTTATGATGCGATAATCCACATAAAATTGAGCTTCTTAAAGTGAGCAGTGAGAGAGAAATATTCATAACCCTCAAACTTCGTAATAAACACTCAAATAATTGCTCTTACCGAGATTCGAAACGATCTCGTAGACTGTGTGGGTCGCCACTCACATTCCGAATCAGAGAAAATTCATAATAACGGAATTACATACAATTTAGCTATAGATCACACATGTTCTCAGAAATACATAATCTGAAAATCAGAACGTGTGGTATCAATACCTAAATTGTATGTAATTCCGTCTCTTGATTCTGCATGTGTAGCAACCTTATCACTACCTACATTTATTCATTATTTTATTGCACACAAGATAGGTAACTAATAAAAGGCGTTTATAGCGCTTTAAATCATTCTCAACCAGACAACCCATGGGCTAAACCAGAAACAGGCACAATTGTACCTATCTATACCTTGTATTTTTGGCAAACGAAATTATGTTAACAAACATACACCCGTGACTTGATAATTTGGCCAATGAGGTTACAATATTTATTAGTTTCTGTCATCCATTGACTTATTAACAGAAAAAAACACACAAAGCAGAACAAAAATGTCAAAAATGTGGGCCCGAATGAAATTAGCTAACAATTTAGCATTGATGATGATACAAACAATAATGTTTCGTACGAAAAAGAGCTTACTGACGTGAGCATTAAGTGTCAAATTTATACACAGAACTACCAACACTGTTAAAACTTTATAGGCTGTGGCACTTAACGAAACGTCACTTTCCAAACAAGACTATAATACTCACATGAAAAAACTGCAGCATTTTTATGGCGTTTATGGCGTAGTTTCTATATTGAACTTGTATTTGATTAAGTTCCCTTTGAGCATTTCTGTTTAATTCACTAGTGGAAACTCTTTTGGCTCCTGTATTATTCATAATGTTTATATTTTGTATAATTGCATGCTGTTTGTTTCCCAATAAATAAATAAAAAATAAAATAAAAATAAAAAATAAAGTAATTTTTTTCGGCTGATTGGATATCCAGTTTTTTATTCTATATTTATGCTGTCATCATATGGAATTACGTCATTGGCCCAACAACTGAGCCCCATGGTTTTATTTAACATTCTTTTAACTTGCAAAAAGTACGAAGTAACTGAGATTTTAGGAGAGTTTTTCAGTTTAATCAGAGTGCGTAGCCAAGATGCCAATCGCTAGCGCTCAGTCGCGAGCGAAACGCAATTATCATTGTCACACTAATAAGGTAGAGTGATAGAGAGATCTCTCTATCACTCTACAGGCATATCGTAGTTATCTAACTACGATACGCTTCTAAGCGTGACCGATTGGCATCTTGGCTACGTAGGCTGTTGTGACATGTAACAGTCTTCTAAAATTTATTTTCAAAATATATACAGTAAGTGTTACCTAACTACCTACCTTAAATCTAAAATAGGTTCATTAGACTTTGTACCTAGGATGCGGCATTTCCTCATTGTATCGCAATGCTGATACGTTTTGCGAGGAAGCCACTAGTTCTTCGGTCACCAGTAACATCAACCAGACCTTTCGCGATTTTTACGAAAAACTTGCGTGCGCTGGGACCCCATGGACCAAGAGTTTCGACCCCGAATGGACAGTTATTCCTATTAATTAAGTTTTTTTTTGCGTTGATAGCCTCTAAGTTACAGGCAGTCAAGTATGCTGGCAGCTGGTCAAAGTTTCGCGGTATGAGTTTATTTAGGTTTAAAGACATTTATTCTCATAAAGAACAAAAGTTCACTTACAATGAGCTTAAAATATAATAGCTTTCAAAACAGTATGATTACATCCAGCTTGTCGATAACATTTAAAATATATTATCGCTAATGTATTGTTTTAATTTGGTTTTAAATATTTTTAGTGATTTGCACTCTTTCACTTCACTAGGTAAGTTATTGTACATCTGTGCTCCCTCAAACATGATGCTTTGCTTTGCTTAATTAATCCCAATCCCAAACAAGCATACATCCCGCCCAATAGTAAGCGGTGCCATGGCTGCCTGCAACATCAGGATCAATGATGCTGACAATTGCCACACTAATCAGCACCGTGGATAGCAGGCTGTATTTCAAAATTCCAAACCTTGCGTGCTTGCATCAAAATATCCCATCGTTTTACTTCTGACTGACCGAGAAACAATAACGGCAGACGTCTTTCTTGACCTCGATTTTTATTGCTTTGATTGTTTTTCATTGGCTTAATATGCCTAAAAATAAAACAAAACACAAATTATTTATCACACTATATCAATTTATGAGCTTAAAGTGCCCATCTAATGAAATATTCATATTATTATAAGTAGATCACGATATTAGGATTAAAATGGAAATCATTTAAAAACCTCTTCGTATATTTAATTGAGCATTACTTAATGTTACTTATATATTTTAGGTCACGTGCTATTGGTCGAATATAGGTAGGCTTATTTTGCAATAAGCCTACCTGTATTTGACCCCTAAAGATTAATTTTAATTAGGATTCTCTTAACGAGGCACGGTCCGTGCCGCACGGAGGTACAAATAATATTCACCATATAGAACTTTCATTTTCCTATTAAAAACACTAAGGTGGCGTCTTAACGTAATTCAGTGTAGGCTCTGGACTATACTCAGGGGCCTTACCATGACGTCTTAACGCGATTCAAATGACGACCTAAATTGAGTCGCTTCCATACAAATACAACTGAGCCTAAACAAAACCTAAAATGAATCGCGTTAAGACGTCATGGTAAGGCCCCAGGGGCCTTATCAGGACGTCCTAACGCGATTCAGTTTAGGTTCTTAACTATGCTTAGGGGTTTTACCATGACGTCTTAACGCGATTTAGTGTAGGATCTTAACTATGCTCAGGGGTTTTACCATGGCGTCTTAACGCGATTCAGTTTAGGTTCGTAACTGTTCTCATATGTTATAGGTATATTTAATTTTATATTAACAACAATAATTGAAATATTTGAACTGAAACGGAACCCGCCAATTTTTTTATTAATAATATAATTCTTCCTAAAAACATCCTTGAGCTACACATCAAAGCTGACATAAATGGCTATTGATAAATAAGGTATTAATAACATAATTCCGTGTGACACATTAGACCTTTGCAATGAACTTAAGTAGTTTTCAATATTTAAGATTTTTAAATAGCCTGTTTATGGCAACGACAACATGAAACTCACATGTAAGCCAGCCGTTTGTTTTTATTATCATGCAGCTTTTAATAAAGAGTTCAACCATCAACTGTTTAAAATAAAAACGCATGAAGGCCCACAGGTATGCCCCCAAACCCGGACGGGGTTTGGGGGAACATACGCCTGCCATAAGTGCGGACGAGGGATCCTCCCCCGCATTTTTTATATACACTACGACGGTGACAAACAAGCATCGGCCCGCCTGGTGGTAAGCGGTCACCGTAACCTACGCCTGGAACTCCAGGGGTGTTACATGCGCGTTGCCGGCCGTTTAAAAAAGGAGGATTCGCTGTGTTGACAGCTAAAGGGGCAAGCTTTGCTCCGTGGGTTCCCAGCTGTTAACACAGTGAATCCTCTTGGAGCTTGGCGACCTTACTCATCAACAGAAACACAACACTATGAGTAGGGTCTAGTGTTATTAAACTGCGGTTTTCTGTAATGTGGAGGATATTTAGATGAGCATCTGTCAGTTTCTATAGAAAACGTCACGTCACCTCCGAGGGTTCCGAGCTACCGCGTGATTCTTTCTATAGAAACTGACAGATCGTCCCGGATCGGATTCGTGTGAGTCATCCTTTAAAATACCCGAAAATATCCCGATTTTAATGACATTATTAACATTTCAAATTTGAACATTTCAATGTGTTATTGAGTGGCTTTGCAAAGTGCAAAGATCACTTTAGTGTAAATTCGTAATACTTTTACGAATGTTTTATACTAAAGTAATAAACGACAAATTAAATGTACCTATACATTATAATATATAAAGTTTTCTATGGTATTCCATAAGAACATTGCTAAACTATGTTCCTATGGATTTTTATACAATGTATTTAGCACTGTTTTTTTTTTCTATAGCGGACATAGGTACGACATCTTCCACATTCTGCCACCATTAAAATTTCGCTATTTTTGCTGTTGTACTCGACTAAATCTCGTTTTATAACAGCGAAACTTGAATTGAACCCTTATTATATCACTGTTGCATAAACTACTATTATGACAGAGTCATGTCTTATAAAGGATCCGATCACTCTAAAATACATAGTAGTGACTACTGTATGATACCTACTATAATAGTATAGAGTTTTACTACTAAAAATAAGGGTAATCAACACGTTATATACCTTAAGTGTGCAAAGGACTTAAACCTTACAAAATCCGATGTATATGTATAGGTTAAAACTCTTGAACTCTAGAAATCATTTACTTCAATAAAATACAGTCATAAATACTATTTTACAGTCTATCAATGATTAGTGAAAACGATATAACTAATTGATATTAAACTATAAAATATTTGAGGGTCTTTTTATGACAGTGGGTATGGTTTTATTCTCATTAAACACAGTCGAGCTGAACATTCATACAAACCAGTATTCTAGCTTGTTATAAGGACTTTAAAGTCGAAGTGTAGTTAATATACGCGATATAGTGATGACATACGGTACTGAAACGTGGTCGCTTACAATGGGCTTACTGTATATGTATTTAATATTTATAGATTAACTTGTTCTTACTATTTCGGTTTTGACTATTAGTAGCACCGCCCACAAATTTTCTGTTTTGCCTTAAGGTTGACTGGTAGAGAATGCCTTCTGGCATTAAGTCCGCCTTTTGTACGTTAAGTTTTTCTTTTGTGCAATAAAGGTTAAATAAATAAATAAATGGGCCTCATAAGCCGGCTCAAAGTCACCCAAAGGGCAATGGAGAGGGCTATGCTAGGAGTCTCTCTGCGAGATCGTATCAGAAATGCGACCATCCGCAGCAGAACCAGAGTAACCGATATAGCTCTCCGAATCGCTAAACTTAAGCGTAGAACCGATGGCCGTTGGGGCGGAAAGGTTCTCGAGTGGTGACCGCGTACCGGAAGGTGCAGCGTGGGTAGGCCCCCGTGAAGGTGGACTAATGATCTGGTGAATGTCGCAGGAGTCCGTTGGATGCGGGTGGCGCAGGACCGGTCATTGTGGAAGTCTTTGGGGGAGGCCTATGTCCAGTAGTGGACGTCTTCCGGCTGAAATGATGATGATGATGATGATATAAATAAAAATAGATATAAATAAAATCGATGCTGATGTGGTGCTGGAGAAGGATGCTCAGAATCCCATGCATATAGAACAAACGAGTCAATACTACAAGAACTGAATATAGCGGCTCTCTGCCAGGAGAGAATACTCGAGTTTTTCGGGGCATATCATGCGATGGCGTTCTAACCAGCACACTCTCGAAAGTCACATCATACTCGGCAAAGTCGAAGGCCGTCGTTTCAGGGGTGGAATACTGATCAGGTGAGCTGACACCATGAAGAGAGCTAGCTAGTGGTTCTATGCAGAGGGCAGTCCATATGGCCCCAGTCCTATCGCGCCATGTGGAGGGACATCACTATTGGTCACGATCCTCACCCATACGAGAGCGACTGAGAAGAAGAATAAGAAAATATATCTACTTCATCATACTTTTCATTCCTAGGAGACAGTGACGAGGTCTTTCCACCCTGCTTCATCATCGGCTTGTCTCAGGGCTGTCGGTATGGTGAGTCCGGTCACATCTTTTATTTGGTCTGACCAACGGGTAGCTGAACGGCCCCTTCGTCTTTTTCCATCAATCTTGCCTACCACAACTAACTTGTCTAAGTTGTCGGGTTGTCTCCTGGCGATATGGCCAAACTAACCTAATACCCATTGGTAACAGATAGTGGACTATCTGATTTTGATCGTTAGTTGGTCGAGAATCAATCTGTTGGTTCTTTCTGCAGTCCACAGTATGCGCAGCATTCTCCTCCAACAAATCTCGAAAGTCAACTGCGCGGATGGACCATGATTCGGAGCTGAAAATGGATATTAGAAGACCACGGTCCACCTGTTGTTTGCCTCTTCTTTTGTTCGCTGTATTCTCTGTATTTAGGTACTTCATTTGAGGTGTGCAATAAAGAGTATTTGTATTGTATTGTTTTGTCCACACAGGTCTTGTCTTGGTCATGTTGGATATGCTCCTGTTCTGCCAAATTTTAGTCAGTTTGCTCATTATGGATTTGGCCATCTGTGTACGTCTCCGAATTATTATCTCCTTATAAAAAATAACAATAATTACATTTATTTCTTATCTTCAAAATTGGCTTCATGGTGGCAAACATTTTAAAGTTACTTTACCTTTTCTACCCTACATTGGTTACCTAAAAAATCAACTCACTTGCATTTACTTAGCGGTTTGAATAACAAAACGTCTAGATAAAAGTTATGGCCGTTGCCAAACTAAAAGCGACCTTACGGCTGCGCTTGAGATCACTGACGTGGAAAGGTTACAACCATAAGCAAAATGCCAGCCTTGTGGGTTTTTGAAATCTGTAAAGAATTAATTTCTCATTATATTTAACACTATTTTAAGTTGGTATTTCTACTCCAGCACTTCTATCTGTCAATTAGATGACTGACAGCTAATTGAACAACAGTTTTCACTTATCTTGAATGACTAGATATGGACGTATTTCTGTCACTGGTAACCAAATTAGAGCGATAAAGACAGATAGCGAAATATTATTTTTTTATGTTCATGGTAGGTAACATTTCGCTGGCGGCTGCAGCTGCGTTGTTGTGGCGACTTTGCTGCTAAACGGGGAAACGTGATGTTGGTCAAGTTCTTTGATATATTTATGACGGAACTACATTATCGGTCGGTTTGGAAACTGTCACGGCGTTACTCTCGGTGTCGTCACTTAATTTCTTAATAAAATTAACATTTTTTCGATAATGTAGCAAATTGAGCGACCGCGACAATGTTACTCATTTTTGAATGTAACATTACAATGTTTATCTAAAGAGTCGAGAGAGAGGCGCTTGCGACCTTTGTGCCAATTCCCCCATTTTGAAAATTACCAAAAATTGAGATTAAAAAACGGGATTAACGAACATGGTGACAAAATTTCACAAGAATTGGTTGATGAATGCGACCTGTAGACATTGACTTATAAAAAAAATCCTTTTCTTTTAATAGGATATTCTTTTATTCTAAATCTATGCCTGTTGAGAACAAATGGACAGACACAAAAAAGCATACACAAGTTGAAACGGAGAGCTTCGCTCACTTCGCTCGCTCGGTCAATAATACTCGTGACCATGTTAGCTTATATCCATATAGTCCAACGGAACTAAATAGTCAAGGAATAGTCAAGTCGCGCGCCAAAAACTGTCAAGGTGTTTCCGGACCGATACGACCTTCAAACCTTCAAGAAAAGAGCGTACTCCCACCTTAAAGGCCGGCAACGCACTTGCGACACCTCCGGTGTTGCGGGTGTCCATGGACGACGTTAATCGCTTACCATCAGGTGATTCGTTTGCTCGTTTGCCCCCTATAGCATAAAAAAAAAAAAAAAGGCTCTCTTGTGCTAGAAATATTCAAAATTTCAAACTACACACATTATTTGTCACATAATAATTCAGATTTTGCTTCTTCGCTTAAAATTGACAAACGACCGACGTTGGTGATATAAACCAGAGGGTAAACTAGGCCTTATTGATATTAGTCCGGTTTCCTCAAGATGTTTTCACCGATAAGCGATTGGTAAATATCAAATGATACTTCGTACATAAGTTCCGAAAACCTTATTGGTACACGCCGGGGTTTGAACCCGTGACTTTCGGATTGCTCTCACCGCTAGGCTACCAACGCTTCTAGCTACACATATTGTTTTTTTCTATTATGAAATAGGTGGCAAACGAGCAGACAAATCGCCTGATGGTAAGCGATTAACGCCGTCTATGGACACTCACAACACCAGAGGCGTTGCCGGCCTTTAAGGTACGCTCTTTTCTTGAAGGTTTGAAGGTCGTATCGGTCCGGAAATACCGCCTGGCGACAGTTCGTTCCACAGTTTAGCTGTGCGAGGCGGGAAGTTTCGGGAGAAACGCACTGTGCGTTGAGGACTGCCAGACATCTAAATGGAAATTTTGTCGCGTAGATCGATGGCATAAAGAAGCGGCAGGGATTAATCCGAAAAATTCCTCGAAGCACTCCCCGTTATGTAACAAGCAATAGAACATTCAGAGCGAGGCTACGCACATGACATATGTTTGTCACATGTTAATCCACATGTTGCTTCTTCTCTTAAAATTGATAAAGGACATTGGTGATAGAATTTCGCAAGAACACTCAGGTCGCCAATTTCTCACAAAAATGCCAATATATTGCACAATTCTAAAACGTTTAACAACATTAGTATAGGTATCAATTTGAACACACATCGTTAACATGTCAACTGAGACTATGACAATGAGAATGCATAGTTTAAATTGGTGAGCCTTAATGCAAAAAATCTATCATTGTTTGCATAGGTTTAAGATTATCAGAAAAAAGTTCGATTTGTGTAAGATTGTCCCATAATATTTATTTAATTATTTATAACTCAGCACAACTATTGGTGAAATAAATTTAATCGTAGGAAGTCGTCGTCAAACTGAACAACGTTTGTTCAGTGACTTATAAAAATAACGTGTGTTTTGTTTTTTATTACACTTGTTTATTAGAAGACTCAATGTACTCCCTTCGGTCGTGTTTTATTCTATCGTCACTCATTGCGAATTTTCTCCTATTCGAACTTGTATCGTATCTACTATTAGCTTGTATGAAAAAGTGAAAACTTACAGAGTAGGTACATAATTTTTAAAAGTTGTTGAACAAAAATTGTTATGTCCTCTTTTTTCTTCTTTAAAGCATGTTTTAAATTAAATCTCGTTATATCTACTATGTATAAATGGGACTTTTATTCACAAAGGTACAAAAAAGACAGTATACATAAAACTTATACTTAATAAACGTATCCTAAAAAACCTAATACTAAATATTATTAAATAATACTAAAACACAATAATACCAGTGTGTGTTATGTTGCCCAGAAGTCTATAGTAGATTGTGTTACAACGGACTAAATTATATCCGAAATGATACCACCGAGGGTATACTTTGAATGCCGAATGAAGCGATGGATTCTACAATAGAGTCCCGAACTTAGTGAGAGTTACCAAAGTAGAATCCTGAGCATAATTAAGGATGCAAGTGTTCAAGCCCGAAAATAATTTGAATACCCTGTCATACATACTGCTTTTCACATCAACTAAGACGAAAAGACAGGAAAACATGTAATAACCAAAAACAACGTCGTACGTATACTAACATGTGGTCCTTAAACAGAAAAATGCCACTTTAATCCCTCCGAGCTGGGAATAAAAAAGTCTTTTCGAATCGGTGATGGTATGAAAATCTTAGTTCGCGCATTACGGTAGAATCTAGTTAACTTTGCCCGCCCACGTTAGCTATCTTTAGCCATTTTGTTTACTTATTCTAAAATGATTGTTATCTTGTTCGAAAATATATTTTTTTTTTATCTTAGTAACATGCCTTTACATCCTATATGCATTTCTTTTTATAGTCCTTCGATTTTATAGTCCTAGTGTTATTTAATAAAGCAATTTTTCGGTCTCACGTCGAATCATTTAAATGTTATTGCAGTTAATAGTACGAAGTGGGTGGATCCATCACAGATATATAAATGGCCGCGGCTGTTTTTTTATTTACACTCAAACAAACTAGTTCAAAGGAGACGGACAAAGTAGTCAAATTAAAATGAAATTCGCTGTAAGTATTAAAAAAAAGAGGAGCTTTAGCGTGGGATTAAGTCATTTGTTTGAAAATGAATGAATATTTAAGTTTATTTAAAATCAAACGATTTTCAAAACATCTAACTTTCAAATTAAACTGTCATCTCTCGTTATTATATTCAGTACTTAGTCTGAAAGTATGACTATTACCGTTTGCGAATAATAATGATTTCTGTATACTTCAGGCACCGTATAGTAAGGCTGTAATATTGCAGAATAACCTGTTTATTAAATATACTGTAAAAATATCACTTGCTTCCATTACAACAGCTACTTAAATTAATTAATTAATTGTGAATTTCGTAGTTATACAATCTGGCTGTTTCCGTGATTTTGAATTTTGTTATATATGTACAGGACAGTTGAGTCACTTAACTTCAAACTAAAAATCCAACCACCCCGTCACCCCAAAACCCTTATACCAAATACCAATTACTTAAACCAAAATCAGTTTGGAGTCCTTATTCCTTAAAAAACGCTCATGAATTTACTACTGTTTCGGTGTGAACACAAATCATAATAATCTCCTTTTACTATCTTAAACAAGGATTTTATGGTCTAATGACATACTATTTGTATGTACTCCAGTGAATTTCTATTAAGAAATCTCGATTCAAATATCAGTCGAAATCCACTTAATTTTAGCAAAAGACCTTTTTTTTCCACATACCTATATATTAGTAATTATATGAAATAAATTCACGTTTTGGCTCTTTTACTACCAAAAATTTAGATCAGAATATCACATATATTAAACAATTGGTTAAAATAACCTACCTTTTTGTCATAATTTGAGTTGAAAATTTTTTCAAAGGCGGACTTTTAAATTTATCCGAATTTGAAGTTAGGTGTCACCATTTTGATTACCCATTTTCAGCTCGTCGCCCTAGCTTGCACGCTGGCAGTCGCCCAAGGCCAATCCGCCCGCGCCAGCGCATTCTCCGGGTTCCCCGCGTTCTCTGGCTTCAGGAACCAGTACCGTCCCCAGTACCGGCCTCCCCAGCCCAAACCCGTTCAGCCGATAGCCGTCGCCCCCGCGCCCGTGAGCTACGTGAGGTCTGCTGACGCCAACGCGGCCACGCTTAGGGAAGGCAACGATCAGGGACCCGATGGCAGCTTCAACTACTTGTGAGTATTAAATGTAACATGTTTACCCAGGATTTGGCTGTTGTATTATCAGTAATTAGATTATACTTTTACTTCTCACTATATATTATAAATGTTTGTACATGCAAATGATTTATTGTAATGCTTATTGACTTGTAAAAGTGCCCTTAAGGCTTACTTACAAAACAAATTTTTAAATTTTGAATTTTGAACATTTTTTTAAACTATTGCGGTTTTTTGACGTTATCACTACATAGTATAAAACAAAGTCGCTTCCCGCTGTCTGTATTTATGCTAAAATCTTTAACCCTTAAATTAATGAATTAACAGGATTGATCCAAAAACGTACTAAGTGACAACCAAATTCATTTCAAATTAAGAACTTACGACGATATGACAAAGTCTATATTCCAAGAGAACTTGATTGTCACTTGTCTCGTTTCTGTGTCATAAATGCATCATCAAGGGTTAAAACTACGCAATGAATTTTGATGCATGAATTTAAAGCAATTACTCAAAAACACGTTGTACAATAAATGTCTATTTCAGCTACGAAACCAACAACGGTATTGCTGCGCAAGCGCAGGGCTCCCCCCGCAGCTTCGGAGGCAACCCCCCCGTGGCCCCCGTCGTGTCACAGGGCTCATTCTCCTGGACTTCTCCCGAGGGCGTCCCAGTGGCCATCACCTACATTGCTGACGAGAACGGATACCAGCCCTCGGTAAGTAGTCCCCTAACTAGCGTTATCTCGCTCGCACAAATTGCCGTATTCCGTTGCCGCACAAGGATTAAAATGTGACAACTAGATTTTTTTAGTTGTGACTACAGATTTTTTACTCATTACTAGAAAATGCTCGTTGCAATATTCTATTAACGAGTAAATATATATAGTTGTCACATATACAACAATAAATCTAGTAAAGGGATCTCACGCAAGAGGGAGGGAAGGGATTTCACGCAAATAAATTTATTTCATTTCTAGAATTATTTCTCGGTGAAAATGTTCATAAGAAATGTTTGACGTTAAGACGTCATGATAAGACCTCAAGACAGGTGAAAGTAAATAGAAGCTTGTAAAAAAACTAAAAGCTGGTTACCTATTTGAACACAATAGTTCGAGTATGTAAACTTGCTTATCAGTTCAGTGACCGACTCGTTGTTTACCTATGTTTTAAATCAGTTATAATCTCGAATGAGAAGCAATCCTGACCATTTATTATATGTTTTTTTTTTCAGGGTGACGCTATCCCCACCCCTCCCCCAGTGCCCCCCCAGATCGCCCGAGCCCTCGAGTACATCGCCAGAAACGCTCCCCGCCAGTAAAATATTCACCGATTAATATAGACAAATAAAGGTCTCCACAGTATTTCTGATTAGAAATATTGCTAATTGTATGTATGTCAATCAATAAAATGTGATATTATTTTACAAATTTTGTTGTCTCATTTTTAGTATTTGAACTAGAGGTTGGCGGATTATGGACTTTGCCGAATATGAATATTTTCCCGAAAACTCGGTCCAGCCTTATTAAAATAAATAATTAGTTCGTAAAACTAGCGCCTACGTCAAATCTTGGGATTAGTTGCCAAAGCGGACCCCAGGTTCCCTGGGCCGTGGCATAAGCCGAGAACACGCTAGTAATAAGACGTTTTTTAGGGTTCCGTACTCAACTACGAACCCTTATAGTTTCGCCATGTCTGTATGTCCGTCCGTCCGTCTGCGGCTTAGCTAAGTGACCGTTGGTACTAGAAGACGAATTTAGTATGAATATACATATCGATCATACCGTCAAAGTGGTAAAATTATTAGTCGAGAAACTTTTACTTTTAGTTTAACATTTTATTTATACACGTAAATGTTATTGTTTCTCTGTTTCAACCCTAAAGTGTGAGGTACAGTAAACCAATTGGAACCCTAGGCCACTGTAGGACTATGTCAGAGTGACGCTATAAATCAGATTGTAAGATATTTCTTACTGTCTTGTCATTTTGATATAGTTCTAGAGTGGCCTAGGGTTCCAATTGGTTGACTGTATTGTTGGATAGGTAGTTGAAAAAGAATAAAGTGTTTGCTAAAAAAAATGATTAAGTGGATATTATGGAAAGTGATCGCTCCGGGAGTTAAAAAATGTCCCTCTAACTTTTGAACCGCAAGTCCAAAGAAAATGAAAAAATAAAATCATGAAAATAGATCTTTCTGAAGAGTTTCAAGAAAAAAATATTTTGTTTAGTTAAGCCATTTTTGATTTTTTGCAAAAAAAAGTATCTTCTCGGTTAAAAGGGCGTATACGTCGTAAGAGCCGTCGTAGTTATTAGCATGGTATCTATTAAAATCCTTTTTAAGTTCGCCTATTGTGACGGATACAACAAATCTCCAAAAAAACGTATTTTTATTTCTAGAAAAACTAAAAGTTAACTTTACGAAATAATATATAATATTGTCTTCTGTTACCGCGATTGTTATTCATTGAAATGAAATAAACGAGTGCTGCAAAGGGCTCAAAACGTAGGGACATTGTGTTAATAAACGCGATTAACCCGTTCTAAAGTGTTTAATTTCAATAATTAAATTAAATTACGGATGAATGAAATATTACCAAATATCCACCTACATTTATAATCATCCAATTGAAGTTAATCGTATCATCGGTTTTACGACTTTTATAGCTTTAATTAAACCTATAAATAAGTCTAAATCAGTTACACGTCTATCGATATACAAATTCGATTATGTACTAAAATAAATGAACCATAAAACTACTATAAAACAAAGGTGCTTTAAATTGGGGCGTTATCAGATCAAAGTTTCACAAGCTCGACATAGACGAATATAAATCGTCCAAAAATGGCAATTTGAATGCTAATGGGACCATATATAATGATAGACGGATCACAGTAGGAACTGATCGCCCTTGGTTTTTATAGGAGACCGCGAGAGCCCACGCCGGATGGTTTCATCTGCCCGATGATGCAATGAAGCTGATTTATAGTTACCAGTTTCTGAACGTTTTTGGTCTCAAAGGAGTGTCTAAGGATGCATAAATTTGGCTTAGGGTAGACTGGGGACGGTTTGACTAACGCGATATTTTTATTGAAACAAAATATGGGTACAATGCCTCAAGGGGCTAGTTTTGATCTAAAGATGTAGCTTGTAGCTTACTGTATATATTTTGTTAGTTTTGTCTGAAATAGTCATTTGGAATAAATAAATATTTGGAACAACAAAATATTGCATTTGTTAGTATAGACAGGCCTATGGAATTCTCCACATGAACTAGATAGATCGTTTTGTTTTGGGTCGGTACCAACTCACGAGCTGCTTAAACATCTGCCGGCGCGGTGCAAGCTGCCGCCAGTATTATACAATATTTGTAAACGTAGGCAACCCCAGCGTCGTGCGGGGATCAATTATTTTTTGTGTAGTATTCAAAACGGGTTGTATTCGCTTTTTCTATGACAATTAAATATCTGTTCGTAAGAACTATTTAATTTATGATTAAGACAAATATCACTAAATAATAATGTATCAGCCTGCGAACTAATTAGCTGCACGGCGTCTCGCGAGACGAATAATCAAGGCAAAAAAACAGATTTTGTTAGGCCATAGTTAATAATTACAAAAAAAAAACGTTGCGGTGCAAAAGGGTTTATTTAGTACAATTTGTAATTTTAAAAGAAAAAATCTTAAAAAAGAAAGTGTATTCTAGCATCGAATACAATCCTGTGTTATGAAATTAAATCAATAAATTATTAAATGAACGGAAAATCCAAAACTTCTACATAATTATGGATTCATTTTTATTCATTAAACTTTGAAATCTGGCTGAATAGACCCCTACAATTGCCAGAATTATATGTCGTATTAAATTAACCTAATCGATGCAGTTTTGACTACTCGTATGGGCAATATTGGAATTTATAATATTTTAACAAAGACTATGTACTCTATTGTTTTTAAAAATGGCCCAATTGAGCTCATTCTACTCGATGTCATAGAACTGGCACGTGCTGTCATTTTACTTTATATTCATCATTCAAGTGTACTTATCCTTGTTTCGAGTTTACATTTAAAATGTCTAGATATATTTAAAAAATACGGCACAAATAACTGCGTAAAATGGTTCTAGGCTTAGGAAAGAATCGTGAGATTTTTATTGTAATTGACATAAGAGGAGATGGCAAGATGATCTGGATGCATCTCAACAACTGGACAGAATTGTCTTTAAGGATTGCTAACACTAAAACGGGACGGGACGATCTCTCTGTTTTTATAGAAAGTCACGTGACATCCGAGAGCTCCGAGCTGTCACGTAATTCTTTCTATAGAAATCAAAAGATCGTCCCGTCCCGTCCCAGTGTAAGTGATCCTTAAATCGGGAGGTTTGAAGTTGTAAACAGCATCTCGTAGTTTGTCATAGTCATAAATTGTCTGTAAGGAAAATATGCACAATTGTTATTTAGACCAAAAACTATTACGTTTATAAGCGCCTTATCTACTAAGGTTCAACATAAAGAGCCGAAAGTAAAGCATCCAAAGATACGAAATAGACCCTAATTTTTTTTACAATTGTAAAGCACGAATCAAAATCAAATCATTTATTAAATGCATGCCCTATTTATTGATTTAAGTAATAATTGTTGTGATTCATGTTTTTATTTTGTTTTTTAATTAGTCACACTAATAGGTATATATAAATTATAAATTGAAACAGATTTCATATACTACAGAAAAAGTGACCAAGGCCCCCGGTGAGTAGGCCTGGGATCGAACCAGCGACCTCCTGCTTTCGCGGCAAACGCCCTAACCACTGGGCTACCCAATCACTGCATATTTGGGTATTTTTTACTTCAATTATATAAGCTCCATAATTAATACAAAATACAGACCAAATTCGAGGTGCAAAGGATATCAAGGATGCTCATTCGTTACAAAAAGAAGATTAAACGTGATTGGTGCTTATAAAAATAATTTATTGCTACTAGTTTATTCCCAATCATCATAATTGTTTTAAAAAAAGATTTAGGTGATCACGTTTTGTCGGTGATTAGTGATTAGCAATTCGTTGATTGAGTTCATTTGATTTTTCGCAAACACCTATACTTTATTTAATATCCTAATAAAAGATTTTGTAGCAGACTGTAAACAGGGTCTGCAATCATTGAGGCTCATTATCGTTCGTCATTAAAGCCCGCATGCGGGGCCGGGGGAGTTCCAATACTGGCCACAAGCTTTCAATGCAATGACATGCGAGATGGAAACCTCCCCCCGCATGTTGGCGGCGTTGAAAAAGTCTGGAAGAAATCCGATTTTTTTCCCAGACGACCCGTTTTTTCGGATTCTTTGGGAAAAAATCAATGAAAGTTTCCGCTGTCAACTCTAAATCAATTCATTTTAAGTCTAATTTACACCTACAACAGGGCTACATCAATTACATTGAGGAAGAAACAATTGAAACAGATGAAAGGAATGACAGTGATAGTGACATTATTTATTTCTTTAAAAACCCGAAATCTTCGGAAAAAAAAACGAAAGTTTCATTAAATCATGAAAAAAACTATCGATTTTTTCCGTAATTTTCAAAGCTTGTTGGCACTGTCGAGGGTTCTAAATATTGGAATAACTTGCGATTTAAAAATCAACCACTGTCCTATCATCCTGGCCCCAATTTTACCACGGTGACAGGTCCGACAATTGGTTGATATTCCAGGCGTCTATGGACTACGGGTGCCGCTTACTATTGTGCGGGTTGTATGCTTCTTTGCCGCCAACATAAAAACGAATAGGTACCTTTGGTAAGAGCTCTTGACATTTATCACAAGAAACACGACATTTGTCACGAAATTCCGACACAGAATCATTCTCAGATCTAAAACTACCGAAAAATCTTTAGATCTATTATAACTATTAGATATCGTTACAGTTTTCGAAAAGTCTTCACCAAGAAATTATCTATGTACTGACGATACATTACGATTTTATTTAAATTATAGAAATGGTGGCAAATAAGCACACATCCCGCGCGATGGTGAGCGGTTTCAGTTTCTATAGAAAACGTCACGTGACATCCGAGGGCTCCGAGCTATCACGTGACACTTTCTAGTATAAATTGAAAGATATGTCAGAAAAAGTGACCAAGGTCTTTGGGCTGGGATCGAACCAGCGACCTCCTACTATCGCGGCAGACGCCCTAACCACTGGGCTACCCAATCACTTTGGTCACTTTTTCTGTAGTATATGACATCCCTTTCAATTTTATAATTTATATATAGTAGTGTGGCTACTTTAAAAAAAACATGAATCAAAACATTGATTTGATAAATGATTTGATTTACATTGACAGATCGTCCCGTCCTGCCCCGTCCCGTCCCGTCCTAGTGTGAGTCATCCTTAAACGACACAGATGAACCCTTATTCCATTTTGGGGACTCCAAACACACTAAAGGAGGCCTAAAACCGATGCTTGGTTTCGTTGGGGAGCTGGGGTGGTTGGAATAGGGCTACCTAGTTAGCACGCAAAAAAGGCACAATGGATGTCGAGTTGCGGAAAAGGTCCAGATAAACTAACTAACTAACTAACCCTTATTCCATAAAATCTCATTGTTTCGTGTGAGTGATGCAACAGGCGCGCTCTTCACCTCTCGTCGTCGCAATGCGGTCCGTCGCGACCTTAGCATTTGCGGCTCATAACAACATTAATATATTAGTGTACAGTCGCTTTGTGATTAATACCGAGTAGAACGAATACTCCAATCAACGGAGATATAGGGAAGCCAGCAAATTGTCTAAGATCTTTTCATCACTTTCATCTAGATCTATTCTGGCACCACACTTAGGGTAGCCACATAGCCCGGAGTTAAGTTGTATGGAATTCGACAACTTAACTCCAGGTTAGCGGCTAGACCTGGGGGTTGCAAATGGCAACCAAGATTACCAACTCATCCAGAGTCAACTCTCAAATTCCATGTTTTGTAAATGCTTAACTCCGGGTTAGCCAATAACCCTGGCTCTAATTGGCGCATGTGGCGCTAAGGGAACCCCACTCAAAAATGTCCGCAAAAGTACACTAGTTTTAGTCCCTAGGGAGAATATGAATTACTTAAATTAATCTGCAATAATTAATACCTATTTTTCCTATTTTTACAAATATTTCTTGTCATATGTATGTCTGTTAATATGTTTGTCTGGACTAAGCGCTATATTTGACTGGGCAAAAAAGTCGATTATTCACTAAGCTTTTTCCCAAGCTTTTCCCAAAATATCAGTATCTTAAGAAGCTAAGACCGATCACAGAACATATACATTATTACAAGAACCTACGCTGTTCACAAGATCTGCTGTATCGCAGACGCCGCTACCTCCATCCACTTTAGTAGCAGTAGCCCTAGCACAAGAGTGTTGCCGGTAGTATCCCGCGGTCGAGAAACCTGTAATTTTTGTATTTTTTAACTATTTAGATTAAATTTAATAATGATAATGACAGTCGTCTTTCTCGACCGCAAGATTCTTGTGATAGGGATTAAGAAGAGGGCGCTAGCCCGCAGTGCCTAAGTTGTTACCGGTGGTCGCTTCTGAATCTTCTGATGACGACCTTCGTAAATAAATCGAAACATGTCGAGCTAAAGCTCGTGTTTAAAATATGATTGAATACCTCTTTGAGTTTACGAGTGTTACATAGTTAAAACGGAATACGCTATTAAAACCTTTTGGGTTACTTGTAGGCTTGTAGGTCCTCGATGATTAGGGTAGGGTCTAAACCTGACATGTGACCGATAACGAAGCGGTGTCGCCCGACCTTTACCATGCCTAGCTTTATTGTGTTCCTTCTTTAGAGAATCACTTAGTTTTCTATCTTAATATAATTGGATCGCTTATTACGAATGTATATTGGATTGCCGTGTATATTTTAACCTTGCTTCGTTCGCTTTGCCTTGGTAGACTAATGCTGTGTAACTTTATTTATAAGTATTTTAGTTCATAACAAGATTGATGCTAAAAAATAACAAAATAAAATATGACCTGCTAGATAACATTATTTAAAAAAATCGTCCAAGTGGAAAGCTCCTACTCAAAAGTAATGGTGGCACGGAAATCTCAGTGTGCGGTAATTATACGATTTCGGATTTTCTCCTGTGCTACAAGCTCTTGCTTATTGCAAAATTTCGTAATTCTAAGTCAACGGGAAGTACCCTATACATTTTGATTTCCCCTCCAAATGTATGGGAAATGCGACATAAGCGACCGTATCGTTTGATTACGTTGACCTAGAGGAAAACTGCACATTGGTATTGCACAGTTTCGAGGGACCGCAGACTTGTGATTCTGGTATTAATTTCAACTAGCTACCTCTACGCTTTCCCTAGATAAAGGGTCTTGAAAGACAGACGGACGGACGGACCGTCGGACAACAAAGTGATCCTTCTAAGGGCTCCGTTTTTTCCTTTTGAGGTACGAAACCCTAAAAAAGAATAAAAGTAGCTACATTGTTTTCTCGCTCCCCGCTTCCCGCCCCGTCCCGTTCCGTTCTAGTGTGAGTCATCACTTAGAATTGCTATTGAGAAATACCGTAACATCTATTCATAATGTTTAGAAACCAAATTTTTTCCCTTTTTGTTTAATAAAACTTTTTTCAGTCAGTCAAAATAGCAACATTCCCTACCTACTCTTGAATTCAATTTATGTACTTACTCGGCGGGAATTAGTTGTTTTATATTTTATTTACATAAAACTCCATAATCCAATAACACTAGGATGTAATCATTAACAGGTATTTATAACCGTAAAACTCATAAATGCAAAATACGTATTTAGATTTAGTATTAACTTAAGTACATGCATATTTTAATAGTAAGTGCAGTGTCTCTTCACAGTTTAGATTAAAATTATGACATTTCATAAGCATTATTCATTGACCTGAAACTTAAATTAAAGTTATACCTGATAACTTAAAGTTGAAAATTAAAGTTAAGTTGCAAATATTTGTGCAATTAAATGATATTTAAGTAAATGCTTGAAATATTTAATCATGCATAGCTTTCCTCCATTATTTTAAAGAATTGAATAAGACAATCCAGCCGCTGTAAAAACCAAAGCTAACATAGTTTTATAGTAATCTTGATATCGCGGGTAAGATTTAAATGTGAGCAGAGTTCACAGAGGTAATTGAGCGGGGAAGTGAGCCAATACCCGCGGACCCGCCCAGATGACACCGTTGCACGAGCATGGATCTATAGTCGCGTGAAGCCGCAACAAAACCATAGTCGAGCGGACATATATTAATGTGAGCCGAGGTCCATATTACAGGTGATGCATCACTCATTTATGCGAAACGTTGTATGCCATTTAATGATTCGGTTAAATGAAAGTATGGGAACTGTTGTTTGGGAAGTGATAATTTGCCATACATTTTTATACTCGTACGGCAATATACTCGTATTAATAAACCGAATTATAGCTATAAGTATTTTGGTTAGAGTTGTGTACGCCGTGTCGACTAAAAATATAAATGATTACTTAACTTTATTACTTAAGTGGGCACAGGACAGGGTCACTTCTCCATACAAATGTTGTAAACGTACTCGACAGTTTCTTCCTTGGTTTTTGAAGCTAAAGCAATGTTTTTTTCAAAACATAATAATATTGTTGTTATCTGTGTCGGAGTGTTTCGCTTTTTTGTAATTTTTGTTTTTCAAAAGAAAATCATCAAAAAAAGACAAAACAGTCCGACACAGATATCGACTGACATGATTTTGGTGACTGTAGTTACCAGCTGTCACCCTTCTTTTACTTGATTTATAGGTCATTAAAAACAGCAATTGTGTGAGGGGATATAGCCTCCTGACTTCCCGCGTCCTATACGTAGTACATAATCCCCAATGGAATTTTGACTCTGTGTCAATTTGACTAAGTTACATTTCAATTGGCAAATTTTGATACCCGGTCGTCAGGAGGTTAAATTTAATAAAATACTGGTTTGAGAAAATCATGGCTCTAGCTTGAAAAACCAAGGAGGAAACTAGCCAGTACGTTTGTATGGAGGTCTGAACTGTCCTGTGCCCTATGAGGTACCTATTTTTTCTGTACATTTTTACAGAAAAAATAGGTACCTCATAGGGAAAGGTATATGTAGTTTTAACTTCGACTAGACCCGTCTCTCCACCATATGTCTGCGAAGGACGTTGGAATTTTTCGGTCATATTGTTTTGTTTTATTGTTTTATTTGTTTTATATTGCCAGAAAAGATGGGCATAACCTGGAACAGCTCATGGTTACTGGAAAGGTCATCGGGAAGCGCCCAAGGGGCCGTTCACCGCTGAGATGGTCTGACCAAATCCGCTCAACTCTGGACACCAACCTTCACGACGCTCTACATGCAGACATGAGGTGGGTATACACAGTTCAATAGCTTTACAATCTAATGATAGGTGCAGTTGTAAACCGTTGAATGTTTTACAACTCCATCCATTACTTTATATCCACGCTCAAAGTTGCATCCGTCGTGCACTGTGCACTATGCGCCATGGGACTAAATATAACCGCCTATGTGTCAAAGTTCAGTGGTTTTCTTTGCCGTGCCACTCCTCGAGGCAAGTCTATCATTTGCAGCGTCTTAAAATAATAAGTCTTGTTACGGTAACTGCCATGCAGAGATTGAGGGTTTAGAGATAAGTCATTTTGTGTAATTGGTGGTTTTATATATTTGGTCATGATAGATTAGCCGCAGATCTTGAAAAAGGTTTAAAGGTTTTGCTAATGGTTGATATACAATCGCCGTCAATTCCTAACAAATTCCTAACAATGTAAACAACCTATCTTTTATGTTTTCAATGAAATCTCCAAGGTTAAGTTATTTATCTTACGTTTTGTACGTTACAATAATACGACCATATCAGTATAGTGAACGTCTTCAGTGGTTTGATGAGGTAGTGTGAAAATATAAGGAGACACAGTGACAAAACATGTGATACCTTTTCTTTACATCGCTTATAAGTTCTATTTACGGCGATATTATACCTATGGTGATTTTTTAGTCACTGTCTAAGTAGTAAATTTACTGATCATACTGACCAATTTTTATCATGGGGCCAATGCCAAAATCTTGAAAACGGCAAAAGTAAAATTCTAAGCTGAATACAATTGTATACTGTAGGTACAGAGCGTCCGTTTATTTTAATTATCATCTGTCTGTTTCTCCTATAATGTGCTATGTGCAAAGATTTAAAGAATATAAACGAAAAAATTACGGTACACTACATAATTTCTAAAAACTTTAAAACAAATTTTGAAGTCCCGAATTTTATAATCCCGATTTTAAAAACGACGACCTATCGAAACACCGTCGTTTATCGACAGTCCGACTCATTAAAGCACGTATATAAAAAAAAACACTTTGAATTCCGATTAGCATTATACCGAATCAATGACTAGATTCTAAATCAGCATTTGGGATATAAAAAATCGGCAAAAAGCTTATCGGAATTATGTAGTGTAGGTATTCGAAAGAAACCTTGTGACTCACTCACTGGTTGAGCCAACGCCAAACGAGCAAAGGACATGGTGTTCTTACTCTACTTTCTCTAAATCCATATGGAACACAAATTTACTAAAGAGTTGAACAGGCCAGGTCAATAACATAATCATTGTATTAAAGTTATTAAATCTTGAAGGTCTCAGAGCACGCAGTCACGTGACGCTTTCTATAAAATAACACATCCTACGGGCGCGGCCTAACATGAGTCATCTCATCTTTAATACTCAATGCTCTAAGTATGTCGCTTCGTCTTCAAATGTAGGTAAACTGAATGCCACACAATCATATGGCTAAGACTTTGGCCTATTCTAAAAAGGTCGTATGCGCATATAAAGCGCCTTTACTTATAGTACTTTTATACTTAACTCGACAAATTCGCGTCAAAATGTCAGCATTCTTCTTCATAATATGCGTCAGCGAACGTTCTTCAATACAAACACCACGGTAAACTTAGATTAATTATTCGTCCTGTTTAAGTTATCCTATTTATATTTTATGTTACGAGTTTGTAAAGTAGAATAATTTTATTTGTAGGTTTATTTTAAGTCTTTGTATAGTTTCGTTTGGTTAAGTATTAGTTTTATTACCCGACTGCGCAACGCAAAGAAGGGTAATGTGTTTAACAGTCTATATTGTATGTATGTTTGTTCCTTTGTGGCAAACTAGAGATCAAACGCGTGGACCGATCTTGATGATTCACACGTCAATCGATTCGTCATCTTTGCGCGAATGTCACTAAAGACATGGCAATAATCAAAATTTAAAATCACGATCATGAGACGCCATTTTGTAAAAAAATTAAAATTAAAAACTATGGATAGATATCAAGTGGGGTATCATTGAATAGGGATTTGAAAATCATTGTTAGGTTTCTTTAATCATTTTAAAGTTTAAAAGGCCATTTAGGAACTGTAACGATTTAACGTAGCTTAACGAGTACTTAGGGTATCTTAAGACCGGAGCGAATTTTAGATCCTTGGTTCCTTTTATATACCTATGTGTCCAAGGTTGTGCAATCGCGTCCCCAAGACCGTACCCAAAAGCGAAGCGGTGGAACACCTCAGGGTTTTTAGTCCGTGCGAGTCAGACATACCCCCTCGGTTTCTCCCGGGCCGAGTGGGATCCATAACGGATTTTCCCTGAGAAAAAAATTGTCCCTTATATATAAAATAAATATTGGATAGGTATCACCATTGTGATACATACTCAGGACCGCCAGAAGACCTGCTACACCCAACACCCGACGCTATTGCGTGGCTCAACGCACTGAATATAAACATTAAATTTTTGACATTTATGTATCTGCCTATTCTTGTATAATGCCATACGATTAAATAATTGTGCTACATGTAATGTTTGTCGTTCAGGTATTATGGTACCTGTGTATGAAAACTTACGTAGGTATGTCGGACTTGGCTAAGTGATAATGTCAATGAAAAATTTGTCTATCACACTTGCAAATTGGAATACACGACTGACTTCCAGCTGATACTCATGATGGCGAAGAGGTCTCCAGAACGTGAGTAACCCGATATAAGTATTTTAATATGGGCTGGAATAACCTATAATACCTTTAATATGGAAACAAAACCCGTGTGGCTGCCGCCAGATGCTACTGTCCTGTCACTATCAGTCTAATCTTGTTTAAATTATTAAAAATATTACGTGGATTAGTGTAAGTAACCACAACCCCGATAAGGACTCATCTCTATAAGGCATAAGGCGGGAAAAGCTAGCAAGAAAAAGTGTAACTATACATAATGGTGTAGGGTCATGGTGTTAATAAACGCGATTCATCCGTTCTAAAGTGTTTAATTTCAACGAATAACAATAGCGGTAATAGAAGACGATATTATGTAAACATACATTTTGGGAAACGGTTCTACACAATTTTGTTTTACAATAATTGTAATTATTACAACAATCAATAAATAATGACTTGGTATAACAATAATCTCGTCGAATTTGCAAATATAATATCTAAATGCCTAGTAAAATTGAAGGTCTAACTTAGGTCAATGCAAAATCGATTAGTTTTCGAAACGGCACAAGGTATTATTGTATTGTCACGTATGTCTGCATGACATTAATAAAATATGCATATTCATACAAGCCCTCCGTTAAAACTGAGAACATCTAAGTCATAAACCCGTCCTTCACTTCCTGACCAAGTAAAGAAAGTGTCAAAAAAAGATGCATATATGTTTGTTATTTCTCCGATTCCGTAGGTGGTCAACAGTTTTGCTGATCTCTTTTGATGCAATTCGTCCAAGCAGCCAAATTAAATACATCGTTGTAATTTGCTAGTCGGTATCAATGCATTACAACTTGACTTGGTCGAGAGGCACGTAATTAGGTTAGACTTACGGCATTTGATAAATCCACTGCCAATTTCAAGGCCGCTCCAAACTGTTGTCATTTGACAGTTATGATAATACTTCCATGATTTAGTTATTCTTCCGTGTATTCATATTATGGGGTTCACAACAGCCAAGCGCCCACTGACTATTTGTCAGAGTAAGCGAGATCGCACTATAACGAACGGCTTGGTTTTAGAAAGAAGTCCTAAGATAAGTATACATATAAACAAAATGGTGAAGTATTTGTGAAATAATTTACACATATTTTAAACGTCCGGTGAGATTACTTCTGAAAATATTAACATACCTGCCAAAAACATTTTAGCAAAGACCAATTATTTTTCAAATACCTATCCAACTGTACTGTACCTCACTTATTAGGCATGAAACGAAAAAAAATCGTTTCCACTTTACGTGTATCTGGTACCTTAAAAGTAAAAGTGGTTCGACTTTTTGTTTAACCACTTTGTTAACATGATTGATACCAACCAAATATACTAAAATAAAAAAAACACACCTCCTAATGATTATATCCCATATAGCCAGAGCACAGACAAGATAACCTAAAGACGTAGCATAGCCGGGCGACCCCCTCTGTCACGCATACGGTGAATTCACTCCATATTAGAGACACGCCCCCTTTGCTAACTTTAGTCTGCGGCCGTCGTTCGTGCAGGTAACATTGTGGTATTACGGAGGTTTTAACGTGATTAACGACATGCAAAATGCATTATTGTTGCGTGAAATTGTGTGGCAAGAACACAAAAACATCTGGTGTACAAAAAGATGGTATTTCGTTTCACAGGTAAGCAGATTTTTCTAAATTTCAATTAAAATTAAAAATTGTTCAAGCGTGAAATCTAGTGAACTCGTTGATGTCTTTTTACAAAGTCTCTTTCTAATACTTTGCTCGAAGTATAACTCTTTCCTTGTCTAGCGTAAGGAGCAACGTATGCCCCAATTCCGTCCGAACTAGAGATGTCCATAGTGTCTGTTTCTTTACTATCGATAAGGTAATTACGGATAAATTAAAAAGTCTTTATTCTCAATCGTAACGAGCAACATACTCCACGAGTCTATCCGAACTAGTGATATCCATATTGTCTGTTTGTTTATTATCGATAAAATAATTACGGTTAAATTAAGTAGTATTTATTCTTAAATGAATTAAGTTTTTGTGTAAAGTGTTCTTAAAGTATAATTTTAAATATTTCCTCTGATTCTATGTTGTTAACTAAAATGTGTATCCTCTCTTTAAGGTTTCCGAAATGTCCAACCATGAAGGAAATGTGGATGAATGCCACAAAACGACCACATGATTGGTTTCCTGCTCCAAGCAGTATCATATGTTCTCGGCACTTTAAATCAGAATATTTTAAATTAACGAAAACGAATAATAGACGAATGTTTTTGTTGGTTGGCAATTATTTAACTGTGAGAGCGATAGACGCTTCAATTCATCGATACTTTTATCGATATTCCGAAGTCACTCGCAGCCAGCGGACATTTTTGTTTCACGCCTCCTTGACCTTGAAACGACTAATCACAGCACAGTAAGTGCATGTTACGCCGCCCGCACCCCTGCATTTTTGGCAGCGTCTGTTTGAATGAAATAATCGTATAAAGCTACGTCTTTAGGTTATCTTGTCTGTGAGCCAGAGACTGATGACTTTACTAATTGAAATTAAATACTTTAGAACGGATTAATCGCGTTTATTAACACCATAACCCTACGTTTTACCCTGTTTACATCTTAACCCTGTGAAAACGAGTGCTGTAAAGGGCTCCATTGGGTTATGGTGTTAATAAACGCGATTAATCCGTTCTAAAGTGTTTAATTTAAATGAATAACAATCGCGGTAACAGAAGAAAATATGACTTCACTAACGTTACTTATTACAAGTAAAAGTACTCGATATATATTTATAACTGCCAACGATTACTTCAATACAAAATGATAATTTTCTTTGCACTCCGTTATACCCGCGTGAAAAATCAAGCAAAAAGCCGTATCCAAGTTCCAGTATGCAACTCCTATATAAAGTGATTCAGGCTTGTTTTTATAACAATAATTACATTTACACAATCCAATTGTACCTATAGTTCTTATAGCGGGTAATTAAAACAATTATTGTACACGCCCTAATCATGGATAGTTTAACAGCCAATTTGATGCATATTTGAAATTTTACGCTGTTACAGTTGATGTTATATTTGCTCCGTCAATTCGATTCAATCCGTCTGATCTCCATGGTGACAATTTTCCCATACATTTATATTGGTATATGCATGGCCAGCAATTTCTTTTTTTTTTCTTCACAGGTTTCGTAGAAGATGTCGAAATTCGTTTCAATATATTTTTTTTTTTACAATTGTGAAGCATGAACGAAATCATTTAATATTTATAATAAATGTTTTGATTCATGTTTTGCGAAAGCAGGAGGTCGCTGGTTCGATCCCAGCCCTGCTCACCTTGGACACTTTTTCTGTAGTAGGTGTATGTCATCTCTTTCAATTTATAATTTTATTTTCTATCCAATAATTAATCAAAAATAACAAATAGTTATTAATAAACATCTCTGGAATAAGAACGCAATTACAATACAATACAATACAATACTCTTTATTGCACACCTCACACAGCTGAAATACAGTTACAAGAGAAAATAATAATACAGAACAGTAACAGTAAGGGGTAACAACAGGCGGTCTTATCGCTAAAGAGCGATCTCTTCCAGACAACCTTTGGGTAGTGGAGTACAGATCAAATGAAAAAATTTAGTAGGTGGCACAGAGATTAACAAAAGCACACAAACAATTTTTAGTCAACTTAAAGTAATTTGGTTTAAAAAATAGATTTTGGTTTGAATAAAGGATGTCTCACACTAGGACGGAATAGGACATGACGGGACGGGACGATCTGTCAATTTCTATAGATATAATCACATGACATTTTCTATAGAAACTGACAGATTGTCCCGTCCCGTTTTAATGTGAGTCATCCTCATCCCTAAAGCAATTTGTTTCAATAAAATAAAAACTTTATTACTATAACAATAACAAGTTACTCACATTTCGGGTAGGTACACTCACGTTCAAAATAATGCATTAGTGACAACGCTTACATGTTAAACCGACTTATTATCGATTTATGAAATTATTTAGAACTATGGATGTGTTCCATGACTTCCATGTCCAATGTCCACTTCAAGAGTATTTACCCTACTCTGAAAAATTTGTATCTGACACGTATAAATAACTACCAGATTGTGTTAAACCAGTATTACTGGTACCAGCTATTGCTTTTCATTAAACCATCTAGGCACGCCTTTAGAATAGCTAAAAAAAGTTTTCAAGCGTATTTACCATCATTATACTTTGTGGCATACGTGTGGGACAAATGGGAAGGTTTCGAATCCTAGTCCGTAGATTTTATAAGTATCAAGGTATTTTTTTCAGTGACTCTTACGTAAATGGAGACCTGAGAGGAACCCTAGGTAATCTTAATAAGGGCTTGTTTATATTTTACGAAACTTAGCTAACTGTCGACTTTGGTCAATATATGTAACTTTTAACAAAGATCCACTAAAAAGACTAGAATAACTTATGTTAGAACGAGACGGGAAGGGAGGGGACGATGCCTCAGGGTACACTACATAATTTTGAAAATTCTTTATGCCTATTTATGAAATCCAGAATTTTATCCCCGATTTCGCAAATCCCGATCTAACAAAACTCCGATCAAATTTACTACTCATAAAAACACGAATATTCAAAATCTGGATAGATAAAAACCATTTTTTTTTATTCCGAATCATTTATATGTGTATTATTATGTTAATAGGAATTTAAATATTCCTGCTTTCATGAGTCGGAATTTTGATAAAATTGTGGGATTTTGGTATAAAGGATGTTTAAAAATTCGGGATCAAGTATAAAAATCTGGATTAGGACAATTGGAAAATAATTTCGGAATATTTAGGTGTTCCCGATGCATCAGTGTCGTCCATGGCAAGCGTCACAAGATCGGGGTGATAAGATTTGTCTTTTTCTTCTTTATGTGCTTCTTCATAATAGAAAGTTGGCAGCTTCTTAAAATTTTCCTTGTCGCGTGCCATTCCAAAAAGTTGCTCAACAGTCCTGATAGCTGTCTACTTCAGATGTTATGGAGTCATGACATCTTTGTGTCAATATACTTAGACCGGGTTACTCACGTCTATAAAGTCGAAGATAGCTCGACATGTTTCGGGACGGTCCGCGCCCCATAATCATGAGTGAGAAGCGCTAGCCGCGATTGCTCTGCGCATCTTCGACTTTATAGACGTGAGTAACCCGGTCTAAGTATATTAATATGTCTAATACTCACGGGAGTTTTCTATTTAAAACATCTTTGTGTCGTCCAAGATTTGTCTAATAACCGTCAAATAGATAATGTTTAGCCAGATTTTACCCGACAAACCAGTTTTTAATCGGATGTTCACATAATGCTCATGAGATGCGTCAGCGCCATTCACTATGCAAGATCAGCAGGTTAACTATTACGTTAACTGACCATTGGTCACACTTATTGGGATGGCATAAGGTATACCGATGATTATTTTAGTATGTTGCTGTACTAGAGGGCAAACATCTTGGAAAGGTTAATAATATTATTTACTTATTTTACGGGTCATTACTTGCAAGAGAAATAAGTACCTACATTAGATAGGGAAAGGGTTTGCAATCCGTATTAGAATCGTATGGAATTATCCGGATATGGATTTAGATCCAATGGATCTTCCATACATTCTGGATCCGAATTGTAAACTCTATTTAAATCGATTATTTTTAAGCAGAATTTTTTTTGGGTCGTTCTCCTTTTTTACCGGAAACGAAACGCGATTTTTGATCTTGTGGCAAATGATAACAGTAGAAATGATTAAAAAGAGAAAAATATGTGTTTGAAGTAGATTATTTGATTCGTTTCATGTCAGTAAGGTATTTTTCTTTTCAGTGGTTTTCTAGAAAATACCGTGTATACTGTACTGATAAGGTAATTCAAAATTTTGGCCATTTACCTCCTACCAAAAAAAAAACACAGAGTTTTTCGCGCGGAGACAGCTGTTTACCCCTAAAAAGGAGAATGGCCATATAAAAAAAAAAATGGCCTGAAAATTTCTATTATAAAGAATCACATGATAGCTCGGAGCCCTCGGATGTCACGTGCCGCTTTCTATAGAAATTGACAGATTTTTCCGTCCCGCCCCGTCCCGTCCCATTCTAGTGTGAGTCATCCTTAACCGGAACAAAAACACATCATCTGAAAATTTCAATTGTCAAACTATCACGGTTCATAATATATAGCCTGGACACAGACGCATGGACAGACGGACAGCGAAGTCTTAGTTCTAATAGGGTCTCGGTTTACCCTTTGGGTTTCATGTTCCTCTCCATTATTGAAGGTTGGCAGTCGGCTTCTTAAAACTACTCAACGGTCCTGATCCCCGTCCACTGTCCACTACCGGATGTTACCATGGAACCATGACATCTTGCGTCGTGCAGGCTTTCGCTTTCCGTATACTTTACCAGCAGTACAATATGTCCGATACTCTTTGGCTTTGGAACCCTAAAGATGGAAGTATCGCCTCATCAAGAGCAGACGATTTGGCCTGAAAACGCAACATTTTTCGCTCAACAAGCTTTAAAAAAATCACAGATTTCAAGATTAAACCCCAAATACAGTCGCCATTGTATGAGACCGTTCTATTCTAATCAGTAATGAGATTAACTCAAGAGCATTAGTCTCGTGCAATTGCCTTTTGTGCTCGGAAACAATGCCTAAATCGTTTTATTGTTTTAATTTGGTACCTGAGCAACTTAGATCAAGAATTAATTAAATTAAAGAGCTTCTCTAAGAAAACCTTGCTTACCGAAATTATTACTTATTAATACAAACCGTTTTGAACACTATGCAAAAACAATTGACACTCGCTCCCTCACCCCCGCACAATGCTAGGGTTGCTTACTATTAGAAATATTATACAGGGTGTTTCACCAGCCACTCAAAACCGCAGGCACCCCATATGTATAAGTCATATTTAGCCACTTTTACTATGGGACCAACCTCGAAATCGCGAACAGTCTGAAAAATAAAATAAAGTCTTCTTTCAGTAAAATACCCTATCTATGATATTAAAGGTACTTTTCCTCCATGTGGCATCGCCGTGGGACACCCTGTAGAATGTTGCCTGCTGAAGTGGTACCCTCCCTATACTCGTAAGTCTCATCTTTTCTGTCACACTATACTTGGCCGGTTGTATTATCCCTAGACCCTCATCAATACATCACTATGGAAGTCCACTACAAAGAAAAGATCTCCACTTTGACCGTTTTGGTGCTTTCCGCATCCAGCGTTTTCCCAGCAAGATGGACCGATGACCTGGTGATAGTCACGGACTTTTACCAGGTCGTTTGTTCACCTTGCTATGGGTCTTTCCACGCTGCGATGGAAAATTATATCGACCACCAAAACGCACACGGGCAAAGCAGGGGCGCACAACCAGTGAATAACCGAGGATTTGTTAAGATCGCCTTCAATCCAAATTCCTAACAATGTGAACAAACCGCCATATTGATAATAACCTCACTTCTATGTTTTAAATGAAACCACCAAGATTAAGTTATTTATCTTACGTTTTGTATGTTTCAATAATACGACCATATCAATTGTGAACGTCTTCAGTGGTGTTTGATGAGGTAGTGTGAAAAATGTAAGGAGAAACAGTGAAAAAGTGACAGTTTTATTTACATCGTTTGTAAGTTCTTTAACGTGTTTTTGAGCAATTGCTTTAATTTCAAGGATGCATTATTTAGCTTAAATTAAGTTAATTTCTCAAAGACACTGGTATTCTAATTAGCTCCACTTAGAAAACAACTACTAATTGAAACTTATCTCATATGGGATTTGCATGTGTGTTAACGGGGTATGAGTATTCGACATGACATTGATATGATAGTTGTTACTTAGTAAAGTCAATTCTAATGCCCATTTTACATTAGCGGTTGATACAACATGTAATTATTTTGTATAAAGAATTAAGAAAATAAAATAATAAAATTAACGAATTTAATAAACTAACTATGCCATTCTGTTTTCCTAATTATACCAAGCCACATGACGAAGTTAATGCAAATGCTCAAGAACACCCCGCGATTTTAACTACACAGAATCCTAGGGTTTTTGTGCCAATCAATGAATTGTAATAAGGTGACCTGACACCGTAACCATACTGTGTTTGACGATCCTTGTTAGTTATTCTATTGTGCCTCGAGATAATGTTTCGCCGCGGGCCGCACTCGGCCGGCTATTCCAAGAATCTAACGCACTTGTTTCGCACATTCTTCATGATTTACAAGTCATTCTTTTGTTTTCGCACGAGTGGCAATATTGGACTGTTATATTTCTGAACATGGGATATGAATTCCTGTTTTAAAGACTTGCGACATAGTATGGACATTTTAGTACCGTATTGTCGCTCACTAGGCGGCGCCACTAATACGTGGGTCTTGTGTTTATATGAATGAATTGTGGAACTTACGTTTCAAAGCCAGACCCACGTTCACTAGCACTCTTTTATTTTTTGATTAATTCTTATTCAATAAATAATATAAATACATACTTAAAAGGCTTTGGAATGAGAAAACAAAGCTAATAAGAGACCATCTATGATATATATGCCAAGCAAAGCGCATGGGTACTTCAATTTTTATCTAAAATGCTTTGTCTTCCTCAGACATATTGTCTGGTTGCCTTTGAAGGATAGGAGTAGCTGGACAGAAAGTGGTACTCAGAACATTTGAAAACTATAAGGAATAGGAGAGGCAGGATGACGGGCTACCTAATACGGTACGACAGCTTCTTTTTAATATTCTGGAAGGTAAGATCAAGGGCAAGAGCAGATGAATGCTAAAAATGATATAGATACCTCAGCCAATTAAATAAAAAAGTTGTTGTCGTGTCGTACTCTGAAATAAAAATGCTTGCAAAAAAAAATGGTGATAACTCCACCAACAAGAGTGTATGTCTTTAATAATGCTGATCATGATTCCTTTGGCATAGCCCTCTCCCATTATCTCCCATTTCTGTCTATCCAGGATTTTCCTCTACAAGACGCTGAATGCTCATAACGTTACTCAAAATTACGGGTTCGAATCGCATTTGAATCACTACATAGTATAAAACAAAGTCGCTTAGGGCGTTTTTATTTTTTGTTGTAGCAAAAAATTTTTTTGAAAATTTGAATTTTTTAAATTGTTTTCTATTCAGAATCGCGAGGTCTTTCAATCCTAGAAGGAGAAAAAAAGTGTCCCAAGATTTGTTTTCGCCACCATCACTATTCATTACATAGATTTAGTATGGCGGTAGCGCAATGAAAAGTTTGAAAAATGTATGGAAAATTTAGGACATTTTTTTTTCTGCTACTGGGATTGAAAGAACTAGCGATTCTGAGTAGAATAGAGATAAAAATTTCCAATTAAGCAAAAAATGATTTTTCTTCAACAAAAAATTAAAATGCCCTTATCTATGCTTCAATCTTTAAATTACGTAACAGATTTTGATGCGGTTTTAATAGATAGAGTGATTCAAGAGGAAGGTTTATCGCATGCGAAGTCGGGGCGGGTCTCTAGTAAAATATAAACAAAATGACCAAAACCCGAGTGCGGCCCTGCGCACTGCACTCGGTGCAGGGGAGCTTGCAGCTAGACGAACCAGCGTCTCTATAAAAGGGAGGTGTGATTACGCGCAGGTACACACCGGCGCCAGCGCCGATCACCGCATATGGGATCCTGAGACTCCTGCAACAGCAACTATGGTGAGTTAAGTGTTGTGAACATCTTTAAACTGAGAAACTATTAATAGTATAATAATTACGGACACTCACGTATTTTTGTCACCAGGTGTACACAAAACGATGTTACACATCTTTCCTGTGGATGAAAAGTTAAGGGCTACAATGATTCATTTTATTATTTAACCCTTATCCACATTAAAGGGTATTTTTCTATTAGCATGGTTATAAGACTTATAAGTTTTTAACTATTGACCACAGGAAAGACTGCACAATTCAGCTGAACACACAAGTTTTCTTTCCTGTGAACGATAGTTAACAGTTGGCATGTAGTAATATTTTTTTAAGTACATGATGTACTGACTATATTACCGCACCAGTACGGTAAGCACTTTATTATGTACCTGTGTCAAAAATTCAAAAGGCCACAATCATGTACTGAAAAACGTCGTAGGATACATGTGCAAATAGGTAATTCGCAACTCGTATCGATTTAAAACACTCCCTTCGGTCGCGTTTTATTCTATCGCCACTCATTGCGAATTTTCTCCTATTCGCACTTGTATCATAATGTACTATTATCGTACAGCTCAATTAAAAAGGTTTAATAATTTAATGTGCATAAAGGTTACAATTAACCTTTAACTTTTTAATAGTCCACCGGACGCCGAATATTGTCTTGTGTTTGACCGCACTCCGCGTGACATGTTTTGGAGAACTAAGGTCCCTTTTAATAATATCTTTTCAATGCTTGAGAATGAGGAGTACCTATTATCCGTAAGTTTATTACAATAGCCGACCACTGGCATATAGGCCAGACCTACCAACTAGATCGTGCAAACCGGTTTTAAATTGTATGAAAAATACATCATACATCTTCATTGGATCATTTTGGGTCATCGGCCAAATTGTTGAGAATGTGTCATACCGCCTTCTTTTTTTTAATACCACGATGGTGGCAAATAAGCATACGGCCTGCCCGATGGAAAGTCACCGTAGGCTATGGACGCCTGCAACTCCAGGGGGTTCACATGAGATTAAAATTTAGTACACTCCTTTTTTGAAGAACTACATATGTACTGTAATCTGGGACTTATTGAATAAAAGAGATATACTTAAAATTTAGCATGGAACTTAGTTTTTTTTTCGGTAGGGGAATTACATAAACTTTAAAATTTTGTAGGTAGGTACCTATGTCAATGATAATTTATACTTTTGATGGAAATAAGGTGTTGATATTTTAATCGCAATTAACATTTAATTACTATGATTATAAAATGTATATCTTGAATACCACCATCTTGGAAATTATATACTTAAAACAGTATTTAAAATGAGTGGCTAAAATAATTTTGGCCGAAACAATAGTGGATTAAATCCGATGAAAATTATACGTAGTTATCTTCATTAGCAGTTAATTTATCAATACAATTTATTCATAAATTACTTACTTACTTTACTTAGTTATGCCAATAACTAATTAATGAAATATCAAGTAAGGGAACATTAACATTACATAAACCTTACAAGTAAATTAGAAGTGTTTAAGAGAAAACACCAAATATAGTATTCATGTAATTATTTATAAAAAAGAGTAATTGCTATCTATAAACAAATTCAATGGTCTAATGACTCGTTAAGGAAACCTTATTAAACATATTTGTAAGTACCTCAATGAAGACACGGTACCTTAGAAGGATAGGTACCATTGCAGCATTGACACGATGACTTACTTAAATATCTATGCCTCATGAAATCATTTGACCAGAACATGTAGTACCTACCTAGTTACTATAGTTGTACAATATATTAAATAAATAAATATTACAGGACATTTTTACACAAATTGACTAAGTCCCGCAGTAAGCTCAAGAAGGATTGTGTTACGGGTACTCAGACAACGATATATATATAAAATAAAAATACATAGAAAACATCCATGACTCAGGAAAAAGTATCTGTGTTCATCACACAAATAAATGCCCTTACCGGGATTCAAACCCAGAACCATCGGCTTAGCAGGCAACGTCACCACTAACTACGCTAACCGGTCGTCCGGTGTGTATTGTACAATACATTATGTTATGTGTTTTTATGTGGTATCCGCATCTAAAATCATATTGATTATAGGGAAAAACTATAAATATGGTGCGATTCATATAGTCAGATTATTAAAATGCATAGTATCGTGAAATAATAAGTAAGCGTATAATGCTCAATCCATGCATGGCTAATAACATACAAATAATAAAGTACACATGATAAACTCAAAGTGAGATTTGCTGATATTAACAAGGTTATTACTTCACCCTTTGGACGCCAAGAACACATAAAGGTGACATGCACTACCGTGCCTACCACGCCAACGACACCTAAAGGTGTCAGCAACTGTCCTGATGATAAATAAGTCGTTTATTCGTTATTCACTAGTCAAGATATTGGCGTGTAGACCACATTTTGATGTGAGAGAAAAAGCGTTGAAAAGGTTTGGCTACATTGACTACTTATTTAATTTTGAATGGATATAAAACCCACTAATTGTACCTAAGGTATTCCAAATTAATTAATTATTTATGAATAAGATAGAGTACCTGTAGATAATGTGAGCACCATAAACTCATAAACTACTTACTTATTTTTCTTTGATGGCAATTAAGTGATTTTATGTCATTTTCTTAAAATATATTTTCTTCAGCGAACTTACTAAAGCTATGAACTTACCCATCAGATACACATGGGTCAATTGATAACATTTCATATTCCACTTGCCAATTTTTTTAATTAATCAGACAATATCAGGCGTTTTAAAGCGATAATTAATAATTTTTTCAAAAAATTATACACAAAAAACACAAAAATTTGAGGTAGCATCATTTAAAAATATGAAATGGCAATTTTTGTCCAGTAAAAAAGGGTACATTTATCAGAAACTTTAAATATATGTCCAATTTTAGATATGGACTTGTGATATGAAGAAACTCCTCTAATAAAGACATAATGTGGGCAATACTAATCATTCCTGCTAAACACATGTAACACACCCATATATCTAAAAGCGTAACTGCTAAAGGCAGCGGAACCTCACGTGACATTTGAGGAATCAATATTGAAACATCTAGCGGCGAGGATGTGCCCATAGCCAGTTCGTAGGGCGACCGCTATTACGCAACGAACCTTGCCTATACAATGCCTGGCTGAGCTAAGAAGTCTTAAATCCTAGGTCGGTCGTAGCAAAATATCATTTTATTTTAAACGTTTAGTTATAAAAGGCGGACTTAAGGAAATAATTATTATAAAATAACATGAAGGAAATATAATAAGCCCCCAAATAATACCCTTTACTAAAAACAAGTACATATCTGTTGGATATATACTATTTAATTATTATTTTCAAGTCAGCAACATATTTTTTTTTATAAAAAAAGAACAATTTAAACGGTCTACTTCAAGCATTTTGGTTCATCATTATTATTTTGTATCAAGTCGGTAACGTGTTTTTTTTTAATTAAAACACATCATTATGATTAATGTGTTTCGATTGAATTGTTGAATTATTCTTTACATGTCAGTAACATGTTTTTTTTTCAATATTTTTTTTTTAAATACCGTGGCAGAGTGACCTTTTTCAGCGGAAAAGTTTTCAGTTTCAATTACGTGTTTTGACAAAAATAATGTAAAAATGTCATATTCTTAACCATTTCGGCCGCCATCAGAACAATGTTTCACAGCCAGTTGTCAATGAAGATTTTTTAAGTCTTTCATTTCATGGCAACCAGTTTGTGATAGAAGAACAAGTGACAAAGTTGACTCTAGCTGTAAGCCTGACGCACAAAAGCGGTTGGCGCTCTGTGATTCAAGCAGAAATTACAAAGCCTAAAAATATCTACTGTAGTTGTGAACAATCGCAAATTACGATACAAAGGGGCGAAAAAGAGGTAATTCGCAACGAGCTGCGAATTACCTTTTCGCACGTGTATTGCACATAATAATGGCCCTTTGAACATTCGAAACAGGCACGTAAAGAACAACAACAAGACGTTACAAACAGCTTATCTAAATAAATATTAAAAACCAAACTTAAAAATAAATGTAAAAATAAACTACCTATAAATAAAAGGAATTTTCCAAATCACTGCCTAGTGGAAGCGAGTCCAGAATGTTGGTAGCATTGCCACGTTAAGTAAAGTAAAGTGCTCATTATCTCCCTAGAGCGGTAAAGTAGTACCCCATGTGTAGTGTACTGTCAAGAAAATTAAGTATTCTGTAGCAACTAGGCTTTTTGAGCTTTTCCTCTCAACTGGTTGTGTAACAGGATTAATCTTCGTCTATTACAACTGGTTGACATGAAAAATTAAAAAAAACCCTCATAGACAAATGGTTGTAAATCACAGTTGCGACAGCGAAAGGATATTGACTAGCTAGGGAAGTGATAGTATTCCATGCCCATAAGAAAACCAACCGTTTACCGCCTATAATGAACACAATACAATTATAAAGCTATTTCTAAGAGCGGAGACAGATCCTTATCGCTAGAATCAAACCATCTGTGCTATCAAATCTAGGAAACTTAGCATACATAGACTGACTCTAAAAAGGAAGTGTCTCTTTGGTAGGTTGCAGCATCAGGCCACATAGGTTATTCAAGTTTAAATATGTTGTTCTACTCGCCGACTTTAATCTGCCAATTACGAGTACATAGACAAAACTGTAAGCTCATACTTTTCGATATTAGACAGTCCAACTCAACTATAATATTTCATTTCGATACGCTGTAGGCAACTATAATAGAACTTCATACAAATTCTATACTTATTTGCGATGCCGCCTGGGACTTTGCCGAGCGCGCGCCTCACGCCTGCGCCGACCGCGCCGGCCTGCCGGCCATCTTTTTGTGTTACATCTTACATCCTTGTTAAGTCAATGAAATTGAATAATGAAATTGTTCCTCCATAGATGATGATGATGATGACTCGTAGAAAAAGTATTGTATACAATCGTAATATAATTAAGTTTTTCAATCTCGTACCTTACTTAGGCCACTCAGCAAGCTTCGTGGCCTAAACACGGTACTCGACTGAAAAACTCTTCATTATATCACGATTGTATAAAATACTATTATATCTTATTCTATTATTGTGTCATATTTTGCTGTCATTAATTCGTCGCTTGAGATTATAAGAAGAAGCTGTGTTTCAAGCGGTTTTTCAATGTAAATATTTAACAAATACAAATCATCTTTCTTTCATTTTCATCAGGATTTCATTCCATCCTCCTCGTTTTTATTGGTCTTTCAGCTCATTTCATCAGTGCCTATTTAGTTTGACAGTTTAGTTTCCGTGTTTACATTTTGATTTCATCCATTGTTTATGTCCACTTTTCACCATCGCACCGCTCGCCATCTACAGGGCTCATCCACACACCTTGCAACCAAAATGGTCGCGCACTGTGCGGTTTCAGAGAAATTTCCTCCAGCGGACGGTCCGGCTGTGAATGAGCTCCCTGCCGAGGTTTTCCCGAAAAATTACAGTGTGAGGTTCTTCAAAAAATAAGTGTACAAGATTTGAATTGGTCGGCAAAGCGCATGTGACCCCCCTGGAGTTGCAGGCGTCCATAGGATACATAAGCTTTCCATCAGGCGGGCCGTATGCTTGTTTGCCACCGTCATGGTAAAAAAAACACATATCCACATATTTCACACTCATATGTCGTATCCAGACACCCGTAGTGCTAAAAAATAATGTCGACTAATCCCGACGTCGGTTCAGTACCTTCTTCTTCTACTTGCAGTGCCATCTCCTACCGGAGGTCGGCTACCATCAAGGCTATACGGACTTTAGACACAGCTGCGTGAAATAATGAACGTGTGTGGTTCAGTACCTCCGCAACCTCAAATCTATGTATCGGTTTTTCAAATTAATATTAAACAAATACATCATCAAGGTAACACTCTTCCTTTCATTGACATCAGGACTTCAGCCCATCTTCCTCGTTTTTAGGAGGAACGACCCTGGTTCTATTAACACAAGTCCCGCACGTAGTTAATGCCCTACAAAACATAACCTTTGTATGCCATTTGTTCGGTGACAGCCATCGAGTAAAATTTTATGGCACGTGTTTTCTGAGCACTATGTTCGTGTGCCTATTCTAGTGATCGATTGTTGCGTGTTCGTATTTTGTTTACAGCATTTTATTTAATTTGCAATACATGTGTTTGTTAGGTTCAAATCTTGCAAGCGGAATTTCACTAACGTTTTTCGAATATGTTGAAACTTCACATGATTCTTGGATGGCAACACAATTTTATGGTACCAAAGTACAGCGATAAAACTCGTATCAAAAACTTAATAAAAACAAAACTTATTTTCGTAACAGACGAAGCAAACTTGCAAACTTGGCTCGGCCTGACTCTACTCAATTTGTTTCTTCTTGTTTCACGCTTTAATTAAATAGATAATAACGAAATAATTCATGACCTCCTTCGAGCAACCCAGGCTTTGGAAGGGAGACGTCATACCGTCAAATTTTCTGTTTTGCCTTAAGGTTGACTGGTAGAGAATGCCTTCTGGCATTAAGTCCGCCTTTTGTACGTTAAGGTTTCTTTTGTGCAATAAAGGTTAAATAAATAAATAAATAAATACCGACATCTTATTGTACAAATTATTCTGTCACCTTTTGCGAGGGAGACGTGCACACAGATGCACTTGTCACTTTGCCTGTATGCATATCTTTGAAGTTGATTGTACATAATACGACACTAATTTCACGCCTTTGTTTCTACGCGCACATTGTTTTTCAGTGATTAGTCGAATTCTTCGGCGTTTCCCACCACTCTTGCAAAATACCTCGTTACTATGTATCTGCATACAGAATGGCCCAAAAATACCTACACATTACAGTAAGATGTCGAAATTGGGCATTTTTATTTTATTCTGTACAAAAATATTATTTTGCTAAATTGGAAATTTTTATCTCTATTCTACTCAGAATCGAGAGCTCTTTCAATTCTAGTTGGAGAAAAAAAGTGTCCTAAAATTTCCATACATTTTTCAACTTTCCATTTCCTTCCTTTCCGGTAGCGACCGCTATACTAAATCTATAAAATTATGGTGGCGAAACGGAAAAAAATCTTGGGACACTTTTTTTCTCCTACTAGGATTGAAAGAGCTCGCGATTTTGAATAGAAAACAATTAAACATTTTCACATTTTCAAAAAAATGATTTTTCTACAAAAAATAATAAAAACGCCCAATTAATCAAAATAATGTAGCTTCTTCCTAGCGTTTTCCCGGCTTATGCTACAGCTCAGGAGGCCTGGGGTCCGCTTTGGCTACTAATCCCAAGATTTAACATAGGCTCTAGTTTTACGAAAGCGACTGCCATCTGAACTTCCAACCCAGAGGATAACTAGGCCTTATTGGAACTCGGTAAAAAAATATTGTCGTTTTAAATTATAATACATGAGTATAATTCATGTAACACTAGAAAAATAATAATATAAACCTTGGTTAACGAATTCATGGGTCATCCTGTATATATCTGCATGCACACAGATTGTTTGACCACGGTTAGTCTTGCAAGCGGACACTATGCAAACAGAGTTGACATATACGAGGGTCGCGCTGAAAGTATTTAGATTGGCTCACTTAGAGATTGTACAGTATAAGGACTCATTTATTTTCTGAAAATATAACTCTTAAGCTATTTTAGGAGGTATAACTTATTCGGTTATCATCAGTATTATAGGATCTATGGCCGTTTGAAAATTGCAAGTCAGGAAGTCAGGCGTTTTTACATATTTCAACCAAGATTTTTTTTGTGTATCAATTTTATACAACTTTCAAAGTATCCTCAGTCAACTAAAAAGAACACACTTTTTCTTAAAAAAGCTATGATAATTATCAATGGACTCCATCCAAAACTCTAAAAACCAAAAATTACATACAAAAAGTGACCTAGGAAAACTGGGTCTTGAGCTTTTCAGGTTAGTTCAATTGTTCCAAAAATGTATACGTATTGTCAGAAAGAGTTAAAAAAGGTGATAATATAGTTGCGTAATTAATACAGTCTCTGAGAATCTAAATGCTTTCAGCATGGCCCTCGTAGGTACTTTGTTGACATTTACTGTACGCGTAACTATTTGTATTAGTGTTTACGGTAGGTATAACATACGAGTACATACAGATGTATTGCATTATGATTTACCTTCGTATTTCGGAAACACTCGTATTTGTTATGCTACTTCAATCGATTTCGGTACTTTTAGTACTGACACTGAAATACTGACACCGTGTTTTTTGAGCAATTGCTTTAAATTCAATTCAATTAAATTCAATTGCTTTAAATTAGCTTAAATTAACTTAATTTCTCAAAGACACCGGTATTGTAATTAGCTTCATTTAAAAAATAACTACTTATTTAATTTTATCTCATATGGGATTTGCATGACATTGATATGTCATAGTTGTCACTTACTAAGTAAACTCAATTCTAATGCCCGTTTTATATTAGCGGTAGATTACATGTTTTAATTATTTTGTATGAAAAAAATAAAATTAACGAATGGAATAAAACTAACTATGCCATTCTGTTTCCTTAATTATACCAAGCCACATGACGCAGTTAAAGTAAATGCTCAAGAACATCCTATATTTGTAGAGATGGTTGGGTTAACTCATAGGCTGATTATTTAGGTTTTACCGCGTACATGCGGCGGTACTGTACTGTATTGATATTAGAACTGACCTATAGAACAGTAATGGTAGGCCACGATGACATTATGTAACTCTATATCGAATGCCATTAGGCCATGAAGCGCAACCTTCGTAATGCTATCCAGGTGATACTAAAAGACAAATGCCACTTGATACGTGAACATTTATAAACTGTTTAACTACTGAATAACTATAATCAATGTTATAAATTGAAAGAGATGTCATATACTACAGAAAAAGTGCTTAAAAAGCTACCCGATCACGTAATCGGGTAGCCCAGTGGTTAGGGCGTCTGCCGCGAAAGCAGGTCGCTGGTTCGATCCCAGCCCTGCTCAACGTGGACCTTGGTCACTTTTTATGTAGTGTATGACATCTCTTTCAATTTATAATTTATACAGGCTGTAATCTTTTACGTGATACAAAATTATATATTCTGATTCTACTCATGATTGCCAACAACTTTTTCTATGGGACCAACTTCGAAAACAAAAATTCGAAATCGACATCTCCATACAAATTGTGTCAAACTTTTACTATGGGAGGTCGATTTTTCTTCTGCCGAAAAGAATAATAGACCCCGATGTATTCATTATTATACCTATGATATTGATTGTTATGCATAAATGACTCACACTAGAACGGGACGGGAAGGGACGGGACGGGACGATCTGTCAATGTCTATAATATATGTAGAAAGAATCACGCCCGAGCTCGGAGCCTCAAAGGTTACGTGACGTATTCTATCAACCCCCCCGTCAAAACTAAGAACATCAAAGTCATAAGCCCGTCCTTCACTTCCTTACGAAGTAAAGGAAGTGTCAAAAAGAGATGTACCTAGGTATATGTAATTGTTTTTTCTCCGATTCCGTAGGTGTCAACAATTTTGCTGATCTGTTTTGATGCAATTCGTCCAAGCAGCCAAATTAAGTACGTCGTTGTAATTTGGTAGTCGGTAACAATGCATTAAAACTTAAATTATGTAGTCGCATATTTTGATAGTGAATTTTTCAAATGTCGTAAGAGCCACGTTATTAGGTTAGACTTACGACATTTGAGAAATTCACTGCCAATTTCAAGGCCGTTAGAAACTGTTGTCATTTGACAGTTGTTGTACTACTTCCATGCTTTAGTTATTCTTCCGTGTATTCTAGTGTGAATCATCCTTTATATCTACAAACGAACATTTCCTGTATAAGTAATTCTATTTTAGTTTTCGTAATTTTTTACAATGTTTTTAATATTAATATTTTATACTGTTATGTTTTAGTCCTTTTATGTGTCTTTCGTGGCATCACCGAATGGGCCCTACGGAAGACCAGCGCTGGCTTCAAAACTAGCATTATGCTGAGTTGGGTCCAGTTCGTGATGCACACCACAATTCTGTTTTCCTGTTTTTGTTCTTTTATTATGTGTTGTCTGTACATGTTTGTGGCCGTCACGAATAAATGATTCTTATTCTATATTCTTATTCTTACATAGTTAATTATATTTAATACGGCAAACAATTTCAATAATTTGTTTTATGAGAAGGTTTTCATCCAAACAATCATGAACCTTGTTCTCATCTGAGGAAACATTCATTTTTGAGTCTTTACGTATTCGTTGGGTTACCAAGAAACTGTTATTTTGACAATGATTGTTAATAGAAGAATTGTCACCATAGTAGCACCCTCCTCTTCGCGTCGAGACCCTGCTGAGGGTCTTGTTTCCTCATCTGTGTTTGCTTTTGACTTCATAGAAGCTTGGGGGTCAGCGTTGAACGAACTTGGTCGGACCACCTGACACGGCTTCGAATTCTGGACCTTCTTGTATTGACTTTCCCATGCTTGAAGGGTCACAGCTGGTATTATTCCTTAGATAACGTTAATAGTTTTACGAAAGCGACTGCCTACTGACCTTCCAACCTAAAGGGTAAACTAGGCCTTATTGGGATGTATTAATATAGGTTAATTGAATTAATATGGATTGTTACTATGCTACATGATTATCTGCGAATAACAAGCATGCATGAGATCGAATACAATCGCTTTTTGCCGGAAACTCATACATAGCGTTACAGGCCGTAGCCTGTAACGCTATGTGAACACGACATATTTATTTGCCTACACTAAAACAATTGAACGTTGATAATACCTTATTGGAAGGAGCTCGCGTGTTTGTCACATGAAGGCCGCATGCCACAACTTTCAGTGTCCTATAACAAAAACGACGTATACCCAATCTATATGGTCAGCTCTAAAAATACACAAACGATTTTGATCCTTCCGACACGGACAGACGTTCTACAATGTAAACATTATTAGACGTGACTGTATTCAGTTATTATGTTTTAGTTCTGGACTGTATTGTCTACTAGAACAAACTGTATTTGTTTTGTGGGTACAATTAGCAAGTGGACATTACGTGTTTGTTTAGGTGTGCTGCTGGCCTAAAAACAAGCCTGCTTAGGCTTTTACAAGCTTGACCCAGTCATTCAAGGATCCCTTAAAATAGCATCTACTCGTATATGCAGAACCTATTAGGATTTTATGTTTAAAGATTTACTTATAAGATTTATATGTAAGTATGTTATAGAGCCTAGTCGTTATGTTTTATCATATTGATCGCTAAGACGGTTTGCTCTAATATTTTTACAGGCGCTATCAGATAGCTCTTGAGTGTGTTCATACATTTAGGAAATACGATCGATTGATAATGAGATAATTTATGGAATACTAATTTTTGTTCAGTTTTTTTATGGTTTCTATTCTCGACGAAGTCTAGGTCAAGATAGCCTTAAAAGTCGTAATTTATTTCCAATTAACTTTAATGCTAAATTTAAATACGAAGAAATATTGAAACAACGTTTTCGCTGCTTACCACAATAATCTATCATATACACGCGTACCTACATCTACCCTTCACCCTTCTTTCCATCTTTAATAACGAATCAAATGTACCAATCGTTTAAAGGATTTTTAGCACGATTAGTTTAAGACCGCGTTCAAAATTGCATGGGTAGTTAATGTTAATTCATTCATAAATTGCCCATGCACTCCACGCGTGTGAACATAATTTGTGGTTACAAAACTGATTAATAACCACGACGTCATTTGATTTCAGAGGGTAATATTATTGATGTGCTTCGTGGCGCTGGCAGCGAGCGCGCCGCAGCAGAAGCCAGCATCCGGAGACCAGACCAGTGCTATTATCAAGCAGGATTTCGACCAGCAGGTCGATGGTTCATACCGATACAGGTAAGAGCATACTCAGACGTTACACTGATTGACCGAGCGTTTCAAGCAATACGGGTTTCCAAAACATTGGAAGGGAGATAGCAAAGCGACAGTTCAGCGTACAAATTATTCCAAACCTTTTTTTTTGTACTTGGGAAACAAACAGGCAAAACCATACAAATAAATAATAAATTTAGACAATAAACAGCCAGAATATTTCCACTTTTTGTTTTTTCATTGAAAAAATCTAAAAAACCCCGCTTTAATAAAAATATAACCATAAAACAAAAACCTTGCCGTTCCTTTTTTTAATTTATTTATTTTCTTTTTGTGGGGAAAACATGATCATAGACGCACTTCTCACACACTCTCTCTCGCATTTATTATCCCCATCTCATGGGGTATTTCTTTTTAGTCCTCCACTTTGTCCTTTCTAATGTGTCGACTTCTGAAACACTGCAGCTCTTCAGATCATTCCGTATTGAGTCCGTTCACCTCTTTTTCTACACACTTTTTTTAGGCGCATTTCTCATACATTACCTACAAAAAACATACTTACTTCACGTTCCAAACAAGACTTTATATGAAAAATAGTGCAACTGCTGCACTTTTATTTTATGGCGTCATTTTTTTTTGGCTGAATTGGGTATCCATTTATTTTCTCCTATATCTATGTTTATGTCAAATAAAACACTTCAAGGGACGCTTAAAACGACAAATTGGATACTTGATTAAGGCCCACTTGCATCACCCAGAGTAAGCTACTAACCCGGAGTTAAGCTATAAAATTAATAAAAACAGGTTATGTGGCTAGCCCTTGGTATGCAAATGGGCCTGAGAAATCTATTTGAGCATCGAAAACAAAAAGGTTCACTAATTCTCCCAAAAACCAAAATTTTAAGTAAGTAACAAATTTGAGCTAGGGCATTTCAAAAATTCTTTACAATTGAAATTAATGAATTGTCAACTTCTACGGACAGATGAAGACACCATACAAAATTTCATAAAATACGTTTGCATTGCAAAAGTGGAGAAGGCATCAAGCACGTCGTTGGTATTGCAGACACAGGTATTTCCGTCACAGAAATGTCAAGTGTCTTCGAGCTGTTTCGCACTAACCGACAAAGGAAAATTGTACTGACATTGAAGAAAATGTAAGACAATTTTTATTTTTTAGCTCTTAACATCCTCTTTATAAATTGCATGACTGGTTAACTATTTTTATTTTTAATTGAATTGATTGATATTTATTTAACAATTTATTTTCTTATTGTTAATTTTTTTAATAGGACATTTCTAATTAATGCTAAATTCTATTGTTAATTTTAATATTGTTCATTATTTGCATGTCGTCTGCGACAGAATACTGATACGTTACAATATATCCTGTCACCTTTGTAAATACGTATTCTAGCAAATAAAAAAATCTGATTCTGATTCCATACAATTATTTTAAATGAGAAGGTGTCTGTCTGTTTGTTTGTCTTCACGGCAAAACGGAGCAACAAATTGACGTGATTTTTGAAGTGGAGATAGTGTTGAGTGACATAGACTACTTTTTGACTTTTTTTAACGCGAGCGAAACCGCGGGCAAAACCTAGTAATCCATAATTAAGTTGTCCCCACCACTTATTATTAAAATTTGGATATTTTTATGTGATTTTCATTTAGAGGAGCTCTTTCGATCCTAATAGGAGATAAAAGTGTCCCAAGGTTTTTTTTCCACTCCGTTACCATTTTTTCATAGACTTTGTAACGCCATCCCGTCCCGTCCCGTTCTAGTGTGAGTCATCCTTTATTTGGAATGTAACACGCATACGTGACAAAGATAATTGAGAAACGTAAATTTGTATCTTCCTCCCTGTCGCATTTACTTATCTGAGCAAGACGGAAGATACGCCATTTCGAATTTTCGATGTTGATGTTGTAGGCCCTCTGAATACACATACGAATAATTCATTCTTAGAATAGGCGAAGCGATTTCGCTGTGGGCGGCTGCTTCCTTGACCTAATTATTTACTTGCATATTTAGTTAATGTATAATTTGATGATCAAGTTGATTAATTTTGATGTTTGAGGTCAAGTTCAGTCTTATTTGTAAAACTGGGCAGCGATTTGAGATTGTTGATGAATATTGGACATTTAGTAAGAAAGATGTTGCTTCACAAACAATACACTATAAGAGACGATTTTTAATATGGGATCACAGACGAAGCAGCCAATTTTATTTAAGAAAAAACTTTTTTATGCCTTTATAAACTATATTGCCACTGTCATTTCGATATGATATTACGCGCAGTCCTTCTCACTTGTAACCACGGTTGCCGATAACGCATATTCTATGAAAAATCGTTTAGAAAAGAACCATATCAACAAGCGATGACGTAGTACCTTTTAATTAAAACAAACACAAATTCATCTTAACGTGTTATGTAGGCGTCGTCAACGTTAAACAAAAGACATCAACGCATCACTGGTTACCAGTTCTGAGCTTCCTTCTAGCCTCCTGGATCCCGAAGGTATCGATTCTGGCAAATCTGTTTATTTTAAAAATCGATTATGAATTTTGTCTAAGCCGCACTGATCGCTGATTGGCCATCTGAGGTTCGATGTTTATTTTATTAAGTTGACGATCTATGTGTGCAAACTTGTTAAGCTGCTTTGACATTCCACATAATAAAAAACTTTCTTATGTCCTCAAGCAAGCAAGGACCGGGGGATCCAGGAGGCTAGGACATTTGCACTGATGAATAATATTATATCGACTACTCGTATACAGATAATATAAGTCATCTTATCATATTATCAATGGTTAACTAGTTGCTTTGTAATCCTGTTTTTCCTGTAGAATCCTTCGCATCTTTCAAGAATCAAAGACCAGTAAATTTTGCTTTTTTGTAACACAATCTACTATTGCCTGAACTCCAGCTAACAAAACATATATTACTATTCCAGCTTCGAGACAGAGAACGGCATCAAGGCAGAGGAGACAGGCACGCTGAAGAAAGGCTCTGGCCCTGACAGCGGCGACGCTATCATCGCGCAGGGCAGCTTCAGCTACACGGCGCCGGACGGCACCGTCATCAACCTCAACTACATCGCCGATGATGAGAACGGCTTCAAGCCTGAGGTATATCATTAAACTTTATTAGCTTCGAGTCAGCATTAAGACAGAGGTACGCTGAAGGCATCTGGCCGTGACAGCGGCGACGCCATCATCGCGCAGGGCCATTGCAGCTACACGGCACCGCAGGGCACCGTCATCAACGTCAACTACATCGCTGATGACGCGAATGGCTTCAAGCATGAGGTATATTATTATATATTACCACCTTCGAGTCAGCATCAAGGCAAAGACACACTGAAGGCCTCTGGCCCTGACCGCAGCGACGACATCATCATGCAGGGCCATTTCAGCTACACGACACCGGACGGCACCGTCATCAACTTCAACTACATCGCTGATGACGCGAATGGCCTGTGGTCTAGCTGATAAAGTATAATACTTTATCATCTTTGGAGTAGATCATCAAAGCATAGACGGGCACGCTAAGGGCCTCTGGCCCAATGGTCAAATTATGCAATATGTCGTATCAAAGTATCAAAATATTTATGTAAAGTATCAAAAACTTCCCTGGTCACCGGGGCCCTTGGTCACTTTTTCTGTGGTTTATGACATATCTTTAGTCAAAATTTTATTAAAGTTAAAATTTCTAATTCCGTTCAAATATATTTTAGCAATGTCAATGAGGTTATCTTCTATGTATTTCAGGGTGCCCACCTGCCGACTCCTCCGCCGATACCGCCGGCAATCCAGAAGGCTCTAGACTACCTAGCCACACTGCCACCACCACCTCCAGGCCGAAACTGACCGCAAGAAACCCCCTAAATGACCCCAAAACCCCTCAATGACCTGCTTCACCGTTTTGTAAAAAGCCCCACAAATATAGACGTTACCAGTTCCTAATTTAAAAAGGCTCAACAAAACGGTTGTAGAAATATTTAGCAATGTATATTCAAGCAGCAATAAATAAAACAAAAAAATGTGACTGATCTGTGATAAGCGAAGATAGCCCGAGTTTATTGTAAATGTTTTTCTATTTATTTAATTAAAGCAAAGTCAGTGCGAAAGATGCATTGCAAAAGAATTAACGTGTTTTATCATTTGGTATCACCTATCACCATAAAGGATGACTCACGCTAGACGGGTCGGGACGATCTGTCAATTTCTAGAGAAAGAATCACGTAATAGCTCGGAGCCCTCGGAGGTCACGTGACGTTTTCTATAGAAACTGATAGATCGGCCCGGTCCAGTCACGTCCTGACCCGTTCTAGTGTGACATCCTTAAGTAGTTGAGTTATTTTAAACTGTTGGATAATAATGTGCTCAAAAATATACTAAACTATGCGCTAGATTTAGAGCATGTATACATAGGTTATTATATAGTATACACAATAGTTATTTATCTTCGTAAGAGTACAGTCAACGAATTGGAACCCCAGGGCCACTGTAGGATTATGTCATAGTGACGCTATAAATCAGGTTGTAAGAAATCTCTTACTGCTTGTCATTATGACATGGTTCTAGAGTGTATTCCAATTGGTTGACTGTACTGACTTTTTGAGTTCTGAACTCAAGTTCAGTTTATTTTTATTTTCTAATAAAATTCAAACAAGATATAAATTCACAAGACCATTGTCAGAATAGTTGATTGCATTATAACGGGCATGGATAATAAACACAAGATGGCTGGTATTATGTGTGACTTGTCAAAAGCATTTGACGTAATTAATCACACCTACTCCTCAATAAAATAAAACATTATGGCGTTGTGGACAAGGCTCATCAACTATACTTGCGTAATTTTTGTCGGACCGAAAACAAAAAGTAAAACCATTTAAAAATGGTACAATGTTGGAGTCTGCTCTTGGTCACGTTCAGTTGGGTATTCCCCACGGATCAGCACTTGGAAATAAATTATTCGTAGCATTCGTAAATGATCTTCCAGGCAGCCATCACCACCGGGCTGTCCGTGCTATTTGCGGATGACACTACGGTCGTAGTTAGTGGGCAAACGTATAAACAGCTTGGTTAGAAAATAAATTAAGCGTGTACGCAGTTACAGCGATGGTTTTCTACTTATGGGTTACTCCTGAACGTCACTAAGACTAATATCATGATATTCATGATCTTCTTAGGACGGAACACAAATTTCCCCCATGTGAAATATTAACTACAAAAGATACAACCATCTAAAAATAAGCCATAATGTCTAAAAACGGACTGTGACGGTAAACTGTCCTTTGCGTATGTAATTTATTAGCACGGAGTAATCAACAGACAAGTTCATGTTTAGGTGTAAATTTGGACGTTACTTCCTACAACGTTTAAAACAATGACATAAGTGGCGCCTCATGTAAACAAGCGTAATCAAATTGATTCAGAGAACAAAAGAATGAAATAGCGTAAGCTTAATATAAATATTTGGGTGTAACCTTACATATTCTAGGATAGTGTGCCTATATCATTGCATGTGTCATTCAGTCTATAATGTATAATAAACACTCAAAAACTCATCACCGTCTATAATTATAGCCAGCCATATGTCTGGGATAAGTCAATTATATAAAACGCATCGTGGGAAAAGTAAACCGCGGTATGCGAACGACCTTTGAAGTATCGTCTCTATTTATGCCTCGCAAATATTATCTGTATTAAATCACTGGGACAAGGTTTGAGCTGACTCCAGTCTCCAGGCTCATTTCATCCGCCTTACTCGGATTTTATGCAATAGAATGAGATGGGGAGTTATCCTTTTTTTTTAATACTACAACGGTGACAAACACGCATACGGCCCGCCTGATGATAAGCGGTCACCGTAGCCTTTGGATACCTGCAACTCCGGGGGTGTTACATGCGCGTTGCCGCCATTGCCGTCGCCATGCCGTTGAAGAAACACTTTTCACTTGTCGGACGCCAGTACGATCAGATCTCCTACATCTCCCGAGGATGCCTCGTAGAGAGGCGAAACACGTGTCCAGTTTTGTATATTGGTGGTGTTGTGTTATATCTATTTGCGTATTTATTTTTTGAGGAGGGAGAGAGAGACCATAATTGCATGGAAAAAAATACGCAAGTAGGTATAACGGGTTGGCACTAATAGACTAGCACGTTTGGCGGAATATAAAGTAACATTATTTTCGTTGTTGAAGAAAAACCGATACCAAAATCTAAAGAAGACGAAAAGTCCTGAATAAAGCTACGTTGTTTTTTCTTTTAAATATTTTCATTACATTTGCAGACGGATCGCTAAAATGACGTAGAAAGCAAAAGTAAACTAGTTTAGCGAACCGACATTCCTCGTCAGAACCCGTTCGGTGGAGTGAGCGTCTCCACAAGGTCACCGATGAGACCACCATTAAATGTTCTGAGAAAGATATTAACACATTTTGTAGATATTATGGGTATTATGGGGATATATTATGAGAAGCTGAAGTAATGGTCTGGGTACTGGTACCAATACAAGTATCATCATCATAATTGACCGAGTGAGCAAAGCGATCGAAGCTCCTCCGTTTCAGCTCGGGCAAAAATGATTTCGTGTGTCTTCTCCTGGTCGCATTTATCAACAATTTTTTGCGAAATGCTGTTAACGAGTTTGTTGATGCCATAAATTATTTTGGCGATTCAGTTTTTGGAAATTTTTAAAATGGCGGGTGTTGGTACAAAGGTCCTAAGCACCACAGACTTTCGAAGGCGCTTACGACTTTTGTGCCAATATCAGTACCACCTCGCGAGGTTTACCAGCTCACATAGCGACTAATTTATTAGGATATGGAGAAGGGAAATTTTGTTACTTTTATTTTAGTTTGGTATATGGCTCCGTAATGAGCTCATCCGATAACACACGAAAGTGGTTGACGTGAGTCCCAGGTTTGCCAGTTTTGCCATACATTAGAGTGGGTCACTCATGTATGAAAAAAAAGTTTCAATTTACCGTCGGGCACGGTTATAAAAAGTTACGTGATAATTTCCTTTAGTATCTGAAGTTATTTTGGAATCTGAATTTGTTTTCTGACTCCGGATCCAATTCAAAGTTTTCACATAAATATTGTTACATTTCTAAGCTTAACTTACTAATAATTGGCTTTTTTTTTCAAAATTAAGGTCAAACTAAATTCTACCTTGGGGTGGCAATAAAATATTTAACATTTGTCAAAGTCGATACGATAAAATAGCAAAAGATGAAACTTTTTTTAAACGTCCTAACATTTAAGGGGAATTTTCAACTGTAATCCGAAGGCAGTAAAACTCACTTAAAAAAATAATAAAAAATACGTATTAACTGGGCCTGCTAAAAAAATAAAAAAGACAGCTTACCACACATATGCCCATGTGTGCCGACGTCACATCAAACGGTAGAGTAAACGCATTCTAGAATGGAGACCCCGGCTAGGCAGAAGATATGTGTGCAGACCTCCTGCCCGATAGTCCTATGACCTAATGACACAAAGGAGACCGCTCAAAATGAAGACTGATTGGAGACGCGTATGCCCAATGGTGGCCGAACACACGCTGAAGAACAAGAAGTGTACTTGAATAAATTACATTTTCTCAAACATGATCGGAAATGTTTGCATTATTGTCACGAAATGAAGACATGAAGTTTCTTGTTTATGGCTCCCTACATTTACTTCTTGGCCTTAGGCCGTGAAGTAATGTATGGCGTAAGTATGAACGAAACATTATTGTCCACTGCTCTAACTTTTTAAATTTGCGTACTAACACTAAACCGACCAAAGGAAAATTACATACAGCTAGATCATTGCGACATTAAAAAATATATGATTCTATGTATATTTATGTGCGGTTAAACATGGTGCTTGAATAGCTCATTCAAATGGCATCTTTAAAAAAAAGGAGGCAAATTAAACTATTTTTTCCTTATTATCTATTTACCTAGTAGTTATTTTAATGTTAGTATTTCTTCACAATGTTTGAGAAAAGCAGTATTCAAGCCTCGGCCGGAAGAGAGATTGCAGGATTTGTTTTATCCGTCTACCACAAACTCGTCCTGCAATCTCTTATTTCACGGCCTCTGCAGTAATGTACTATAATTTCAGATCTTTCAGATGATGATGATAATACAAGTAGAAAATTTACAAATGACATCAGTTAATCAGAATCACATTTGCGCAAACTATGAACCACGTATGTATTCTGACTCACTGAAATTTAACGCCGCTGCAATCTGTCCTTGGGTATGAATAGATTTATTGTTGACGTAGATGACAAACGACGTTATTTATGTTTCCAACAAAATCCGGGTTTTACAAGCAAATTAGTGATAAAAAATTCAGGACAGAAGTTTATAAAAAATATATTAAGAACACATTGAACCTCCAATTTTCACAATAAAGCTAAAGAAAGTTACAAAGTCTCTACACTCAAAACATATTTAGATTATATGCACATGATTATACATTTAATATTGATGGGATTTTTGTAAAGACATTTAAGTTAGAGAGAGAGCTACAGCTATAAATACGTACAATACTGTACTTACAATAGGGATGACGACTAGTTTGAAAAACTATCATTCTAATTAGTCCGTCAGTTAGATTATCAACAATTATTACATACGTATTTTTTTCCTTTTAGAATGTAAATAAAATTTACGAAGATAAGGAGCTTCAAAGTTCCGTTGTGGAAGCTGGTGACGTCACTACTAGGTAAGAATTGTACCTTACCTAACAGTGACGTTTCGCGAAACTTGGACGCACGGTATTTTCGTCATTTTTGATTTGACGAACAAAATAATAAATACGTGTTAATTATTTTTAATAATGTAAAAGACGGACTAAATAGATTTTTTTGTCGTCTAGTATATGTCACAAAAGCGCATTCAACGAGTTTTTCCTTCAACGGGTCACCAGTATTTTGGTTACACTTAGTATTTTGATACGCGAATATATGATTACATAATTATTATATAATACAAGGATAATATAAAATTTATTTTACAATGCATACAAGTATTTGTCATCAACGGTGGGTAAGGAAACGCGCACTGCATCATAAATTTTGTACAACGAGACATCTTTTTTTATTACTCACCGGCTTGCTTTCTCATATTCTAAAAAGATAAAAAAATAATATTGTTGACTTACTGTACTAAAGTGAGTATTTAGCAACTATTTTTAATAAGTATTTCGATAAGGTCTACGTTTTTACACGGGGTCTAATAGCTACTTTTAACCACATAAAGGATGACTCACACTAGAACGGGACGGGATCTTGATCTGTCAATTTCTATAGAAATAATCATGTGAGAAACTGACAGATCGCCCCCTTCCGGTCCCTTCTAGTATGAGTAATTTAATACCATGAATATTTTACTCCCGATTTTCCGCTATAGATTCAGTGACCGGTTCAGGAGTGGTCTTAGTTGCTAAGTAAGCCAGTGCCCGAGCGATGGCAGGCGGGATGGGTGGCGGAGTGGGCAGATGCGCTCCCACCGGGCGGTACCCATTCTCATCCGCTGTGTAGGAGAGGCTGTATTCATTGCCGTCATTACCCTGTAACATAATTAAATCATGTTTCTCAAATGAAACACTTTAAACATTTTCCCCTACAATTCGAGCTCTTTACAGCACTCGTTATCACAGGGTTGATTGATCACATCGTCATTTGTCTTGTTTTTTATTTCAATGAATAATACTAAGCGCGGTAGAAACCTAACATAGTTCAGACCCTCGAATATTCTTTGATAACAAACGTTAAAGATGACTCCCACTATAACGGGACGGGGCAGGACGATTTGTCAATTACTATAGAAATAATCACGTGATAGCTCGGAACCCTCAGATGTCATGTGACGTTTTCTATAGACACTGATAAATCGTCCCGTCCCGCCCCGTCCCGTCCCATTCTAGTGTGAGTCATCTCTAAAGCAAGAGAATGGCACGAGACTTTCTAACAACCCTCGATTTTACTGTGATTCCCTGATGTATTAAATGTATTAAGGTAGGTAAATGTTTTTACAAAAACTAAATAGTAGCTGATTATAAAACAATGTAGATTTTGGAGTATGCACTTTTCTGTTAAATTGTAGTTTTTTTTACATCTAAATATAAGTAGCAAGTAGCATTTCTTACTGTGTATGAAAATCCGCCGCTAACAGCTTCTCCGGCAGTCTCATTATCAAAAGATTTCAGCTCTCCGGTTTCAAAAGCTTTGGTTCCATCGCCTCCTTCATAACTAAAATAACAAAAAGACATGACAACAAACTTACGTTTGATAATCATATTAATATTATGAGATATAAAGATAATATTAATTTACCTGTATTTAAAGTTTCCAGAATGTGAAAATACAACATTCTCGGATTGAACAATAGGAATTACTTCACGAATTCGAGTCGAATTGTCACGTTTACGAAAATGTTGATCGTTGTCTGTAATAAATTGTTCTGATTTATTTACTTTACGGACAGATGAAGTATTGTCGTTTACTTGTAAGCTTGGACGTTTGGTCTCTTTTACAGTTTCCTTGATTTCTGCTTTGAGGGGTTGGATATTTTGCTTTTTGTTTAATTCTTCTTGTGTTTTCAATGTTGGATTGGTTTCGTCCTGTATTTTATATTCCGCAGCCAGTTTAAGGATTTGCGGTTTTTCTGGTTCTTCTGTTTTACTTGATAATAAACTTGAGCGTCTATTTCCTTGTGCTTGAGAAGGTGTGTTATCTTTGAGAATACTTTGCTTTTCTGAATTGGGTCTTATACTCTTTTGTCTCTTATCGAAATCTACATTTTTGGATGAAGAGGGAACTAATTCAGGGCCAGTATGTCCGTTTACCTGTGACGTAGACTTAATATTGTCCTCTGTAGAGTTTTCTTCTGTGACATGCTCTTGGATTCTCCTTCGTTTATTTGCCACCTTATTTCTGTTACGACGGGGTTTTTGAGTAGGTTCTGGTTCATAAACAACAGCCACAGGGATTTGATGATCTCTCAAAGGTCTGTAAGTTGTTACTTTAGACTCTGTTTCCTTGGTTTTAGTTGGTTCTGTAACATTTATTTCATCTTTATTTACCGCTACAGCGCTTGGTGGTTCTTTTCTTAAATTAGGTTCAGTTACAAGTGGGTCTTTACTCACCTCGACAATTTTGTTATCAGATGTCATAGTACTTTTAATTGATTTGTCTTCACGGTTGCTCTCATTTTCGTACACGACTGCTACTGGGATTGCTTCATAGTTTTCCGGTGTCGGTGGATGATTATACTTGTATTCATCTTCAGCTTGCCTGTGTTTTACATTTCCTCTGCGAGTATCTCTGCCTAATACACCACTAGATATAACAAGTGCAAATATAATTAATTCAAGGAGCACCATAATTATTAAAGACTAAAATTAATAAACCACAACACACCACGCCCGCGCTTGGAAATTTAATGAGGATGAGTCAATAATAGCCAGCTTAAGTTGGAATGTTTTGGCGATTTCGCCTACACACTAGTTTACTAAAACAAGTCGAATTAGTTTTATATTTAAATAGATACGTTTTTCTTTGTTGTGCAGGTGTATGGAATGACATCAGTATTTGTATAGTTTTTGATCACGGAAGCGGACATTCAATAGACGCATTTTATTACACGAATAAAGATTTATTCTTCAATTAACAGACGTTGTTGTTTATGCCAAAAACTAAAGTTAAGTGTTTTGGAAGTAAAATATTGCTAAAGTTTACTAAACACGACGACCACAAAACGACGTATATCAAAATAGTCTAAATATAAAGATAAGTAAAAACTATTTTGACTAGATTTTTTTTTGTATGGAGGGTTGGCCTAGAACGTCCCGTTACATATAAAACAAAATATTTTTTGGCGTCAAAATGTTTTTATTTTCCAATTTTTTCCTAATCAGACCCCAATACTGTCATTGATTAATTCCTTAAACAAATCGCCAGTACTTTTGTTAGGTATTGTACAGTCGCCATCAGATATATCGGAGCGTCCGAGGTGTTCACAAATATCTGAACACGCCTCTATTGCCAAGGTGTTAGAGTGCTTGTTCAGATATTTTGCACGCCTCGGACGCTCCGATATATCTGATGGCGACTGTACATCTTGTACGTGTATTTTTTAGCTAACGTTATAAATTATACAAGTAGTACTAAAAAAATAGTACTAAAAACAAAAATACAGAATAATTTATTTTAAAAAGCCCGTACACTATTATATACCATACCTATATATTCTCTTAAAAGCACGTTATTCTAGTTACGTAATACAATTGTATTTAAAACACAATGCCATCATCTTAAACCTGTGAAAATGAGTGCTGTAAAGGGCTCGAAATGTAAGGGTGTTAATAGACGCGATTAATCCGTTCTAAAGTGTTTAATTTAAGTGAAAAATAATCCCGGAAACAGAAGATAATATTTTACTTAAAATATTAAATCAAAAGAGGTACTGTGTAAGATGGTAAAACTATTTCCGGAAATCGTTTTTCCGATTAGCGTTAGCATTATTACAATTTACAACCCTAAACAGAAGTACCTGAGCAGGAAGAATCATTCATACGAAAACATATCTAAGCAAATATAAGATAAGATAAGAGAGTATAGATAAAATAGTTAAATATACTACTATAAAACGTTATTTTATGACGCCTTTAACTAGTCATTCCGAACAATACATGCTAATTATTATGAACGTTGCGTGTGTCCCACTTAGTAATATAGCTTTGACGTCTCGGACCAAAATGCACTAAGTACGTAATATTGTTTACAATACATAGTTGTTTTTAAGGAATTATGGCAATGATATGTATTAGTTTCGGAAGTATAACAAATCCTGAAGCGGAGCTGGGGGTTCTCGAAATATTTAAAGTAATACTTGCAGAGATTTTTATGGGGGAGGTATAGCTATTCGTACGTTGTGTACAAATGACTGTCAAATAAATATAAATCCATACAATGAGTAACGTAGTATGTCATACCAATTCGGCAGAAGGGTAAGCCTCTTAATTGCTCACCCGTCCGGATTAAAACTCAAAGCTGGGAATCAAAATTGGATAAAATTATTGGACAACATAAATATAAATCAACCTAGCCCCAATGTTAGCTCAATTGCCGGCCATTTACTTTCGAGCAATCCGTCAGATCTCCATAGTGAGTATGTACAGTCGCCATAATATATATCGGAGCAACAAAGACGCTCACAAATATCTGAACACGCCTCTATTGTCAAGGCGTTAGAGTGCTTGTTCAGATATTTTAAACGCCTCGGACGCTCCGATATATCTGATGGCGACTGTACCGGGCATCCGCCTAACAAATTTCCCATACATTTATCGGCGGATCCAGTGGATATGCTCGAACTTATACGGCCAGACAATTACATTATTTAATCTACAAAATACACAATCAATTTTAAAGATGTGTTAAATAACATTAAAACGGGTCACTCACGTAATGAAGTCGATTTTCGCCCGACATGTTTCGATGTTAATATTGTCTTCTCTTACCGCGATTGTTATTAATTGAAATTAAACACTTTAGAACGGATTAATCGCGTTTATTAACCCTACGTTTCGAGCCCTTTACAGCACTCGTTTTCACTGGGTTAAGATGATTACTGAGAGAATGCGAATTCTCCCCGTCAAATTCTAAAGTGTTTCATTTCAATGTTTTTAAAGTTAACATTTTAGACGTATTTTTTATTGTACTGACTTACGAGTACCTATGTAATAGGTGCGTCAGTTTGCAATAATTTCTGGGAATTGAAACCAAACTGATGTTTTTTTAGTAAGCCTTGTTAGGTCTTAATCACGCAGGATCGTCAACATTGTTGACACCTCGATTGTGCAATTTCGAAGAACATCAGTCAAGCGCTAAGGTTGAAGTATTTAGCGTACGTTTGGGAAGCACCGGAAGGGGGGAGGGAGGGGAGGGTAGTGTAAATAGATGGGTCTTACATATAGGTGGCGAAGGAGTCTGGAGTATCATTCATCAGTGGAAGTGAATAATGTATTGTCAATTGGTTTTCTTGTGCTTGGTGGCTGCCGTGAGGGCGGCGCCCCCCACGGATGTGGTTCCTCTGGAGAAGCAGCAACCGACGGTCATCCCTATCATTTCGCAATCGGATGAGCTGGAGAGTAATGGAACGTATAAATTCAGGTGAATTTAAAAATGATAGTAATGAATTTCTGTAAGTCTGCGACATAATTTGTGTTTAAAAAAGTGCGAGAAGACAATTTGGCGGTGATTTAAAATAGTGTTTTTTTTTTAACCCGTTCAAGTTAATTTGTGTAACTTTTTAGTCATTATTATCTCGATAGATAAGAAGTATCTTAGATTTTGTTGTGTGTTGCCTAATATAAGTAGAAAAATACCTTGGTTCTCGAGGTGTTTTGTCTCATCATACAAATTATTTGTCATTATTAATTAAAATAAGTGTCAGAATATCGATAATACATTATACTTTTTACGAGATATTACAATAAATATTTGTGACGATAACGTAAATAAGTATTTTCAAAATTTATGTATATTTATGTCGGATTGGTTAAAGATAGTACTAGTGAATAGGATAAGATATTTCCAAAAATATTATTTATGAATAAATATAGGTTTTTAGTTTTTTTAATACCTTTCATAAATGCGTTTAATATCAGCTTGTAGATACATTTAGTGTTACTAATCAGCATTTTCTGAATAATTTCCATAAATGTACAATTCACAGTTACGAAACTGGCAACGGAATCAAACGTGAAGAGACATCCTACGACAAAATTCTCCCGAAAGTACAAGGACGGTCAGCAGGAGACAGCAATGAGGGAGGCGAGAGTGAAGAAAGCAACGAAGTGCATGTGCAGCAAGGATCCTACTCCTACACCGCCCCTGATGGCACTCTCATCAGTGTCAGGTAATACTTTCACTACTACCTCCTTAGGTGGCTTCTTCTTGACAGAGCTGTGATCACTCGTGCGATTTGCCGGTAGCACGTTGCACGATTCTTCTCCAATTCATCCTGGCCTGGTCCTTCCATTGAATTGGCGAAAGACCTTGAAATCCAGAACCATTTACTTGGCCAGTCTCTCTACTGAATCTGGACCTCTGCGAGAACCTGTTGGTAAACTAATGGTGTAATTTGAAACTCTCAATCTAATCCAATGTGTCAACAGCTAATTTTATTTTAATACGATACTTTTGGCAGTTAATTTACTAAGTTTGTGAATTATACATATGCTTTACCACCGGGGCATCCATTATGCTATATAAAAATTAAGACGTTTTTTTAATTAAATAGGTACATTGCCGATGAAAATGGCTTCCAACCAATTGGCGACCACATCCCCCAGTCCATTGTAGCCGCGGCCGCAGCGGCTGGTTCTTCTGCCGAGAAATCTGGACGCTCTTTAAACGCTGACAGTGCTGACTCCGCATCAGCACCTAAGCCTGCAGCCGCACCTGGGCCTAAATCTACAGCCGCGCCTGCGCCTAAGTCTGCAGCTCCACCCGCTAAACCAGCTGAAAAAGAGAGCGAGAAACCAGCAGCCCCTGAAGCTCCAGCAGAAGCTTCGACAACAGAACCTAATGCAGAAAGCGAAGCAACTTCTGAAAATGCTAGCGAAGCATCGCCTAGCACAACCGAAGCATCGTCAAGCACTACCGAGGCTAGCACCACCAATGCTAGTAGCGAACCCACAGACGCTAGTGAAGCCAGCACGCCGGCTGAGGCGACCACCAAATCTGGCGATGCTACCACAGCTCCGGGAGAATCCTCTTCTACTGCTGCTGATGCGTCGACCACTGAAGCAAGCTCAACCACTGAAGCAGCCTCCACCGCTTCTGCCTAAAAACAAACCGATTTTTTTTTGCAATGGACAGCTTTAGGACAACGATAGGTATATTTTAAGTGTGGATGCTTTAAAATACTCCAGTGTTAGAAATTACGCGTAAAAGTAAAACTGTATTTTCAGTCCTCCGGCCGGTAAGCGCCACTTTACGCAAAACTAAATTGCCGCCTGCCGGCTCCGTCGGGCAGAAAAATAGTATACAAACCTCGGCCGTTAAATGGGAAAGCCTCGGATCACATGTTAGTCGACCTCGGCTTCGCCTCGGCCGACAATTACATGAAATCCAAGACATCTCCCACTTAAACGGCCTTGGTATGTAATCTACTATTACACAAGTGGATCAAAACTAGGATATAAAACTAAAAAGCCGTCGACTTCCGAGTAATTACAAGTTGATTGTATGATGTCTGAGATGTTTTAAAGGGCAACCAAAAATATTATTTCTGTTATATGTTTAAGTAAGTCATAATTGTACTTTCTCACAATCACATAAAAACAGACTACTGTTATGTATATATTTTAATTTTAAGCTACTCTACTCTCTAGCATTTATTTTGTAAATAGATGTTTGAAATACATTCGGTGTTCGTATTCCGCATGGGACAGGTAATTGAGCCCCTTTTAGCCTTCGTTATTTATGTATCTGACTGTCGTCAATTGGCTACTACCAAAATACGTAAACAATTAATAAATTAGTGTTTTTTTACAACTGCTTTATCGCAAAATAAAAAGAAAAAGCTATTGACGTCCGAAGTTATGTGCTCACATCTTGATGTGATGTATGAGCAAAAAAGAAAAGTCGGGAATGTTGAAAGGCACACGGTTATTTTCTCACTGGAGCCTGTGATTTTCTTTAAGTTACCATTACATAACTAGTATAAATAATTGATGGGCCATCGCAACATCGAGATTTTCCTTATCTGTCATTCTTCGCAAAATTTGGAACGATAAAGCACACGAAATGTTCCGCTCTTAAAGGTCTAAATATAGATATATACATAGGCTTAATGAGCTGTTTTAAGTCCATGGTCTTAAAAGATTCTCATACTACTTTACCGCCCGCCCGGAGCTCCCCGAAGACCTGCCCCCCACGCGTTCGCACGTAGTCGCCGCTCACTCCGGAGTACTGTGGACTGTGCAACTACACTACGGCTAATAATTATTCTTTCTTAATCTGCCTAGAAAGTTTATTTATTTCCTCACAAAAGTGATGAAAAACATTGTAAGTATGTATCACGGGCGGTGCACGAATTACGAACTCGTGCTAAAACGAAGCCCATAAGGGCTTAAATTTACACTCGTTCGTAATTTCTTGTTTACCACCCTTAATTCACAATGTACTATTACAACGTGGTTTTCTTATTGCATTAACTTTAAAAACGCATTTTAGCTTAAATTAACTTAATTTCGTAAATACACTGGTATTCTAATTAGCTCCATTTAGAAGATAGTCAGTAATTTAATTTTATCTCATATTTATGGTATTTGCAAGTGTGTAAACGGAGTATGAATATTGGACATGACATTGATATGTCATAGTTGTCACTTAGTAAAGTTATGCTAATGTTTTACCCGTTAACCGTTATCGTTTACATTGGCAGTTGATGCAACATGTGCAAAATGTATTCTGCCGCGAAAGAAGGAGGTCGCTGGTTCGATTCCAGCCCTGCTCACCGGGGGCCTTAGTCACTTTTTATGTAGTATATGACATCTCTTTCAATTTATAAAATGTACGGATTGAATAAAACTAATTATGCCATTCTGTTTCCCTATTATTCCAAGCTACATGCCGAAATTAAAGCAATTCAAGGTAAATGGTGATATTGTATGCAAGAATTGTTAGACTTAAGGATGACTCACACTAGAACGGGACGGGATGGTGCGGGACGGAAAAATCTGTCAATTTCCATAGAAAGCGTCACATGACATCCAAGGGCTCCGAGCTATCACGTGATTCTTTCTATAGAAATTGACAGATGTTCCCGTCCCGCCCCGTCCCGTCCCGTCCCGTGCTAGTGTGAGTCATCCTGTAATGAGCTGTATTACGTCCATGGCTGTAATGGATGTTCATACATTTTACCGCCCGAATGACCGCGTGGGGTGCGCCACGCGTTCGCCGCTCACCGCGGAGTACTGTGAACTGAAGGCCTAGTATAAAAGTTGTACGACATTAACTCCTCGACCGCGTTAGCCCTACACTGCTTTACTACAAACTAAACTGATGGCAAGAAGCCAAAGGTCATTTTTATGAGTGCATTCCCTCGTGACTTGGAATTTTAGTTCACAAATGTCAAGTGCAATTCGGGTTGTAGACACGACAGCTAACCTGGTCTTCCTCTCACTTTCGTTTGAGATCAATGACACGTGTTTAAGCAAATAGCTCAAACGTGGTTAAAACCCATTTATTTTAGTAAAACTATAACTAAACTACTACCTACTTAAATATCCCTTAAGAAAAACGTTCACACAAACAAGACACAAGAAGTGTCAATTATTTTTATTTAAATTGTTAGTTAGCATTGATTTGTTAATACGCTCTGACCACTTATTTCCTTTTTGTTACCTATAAATTAACAATCTACTCAGACTACGAGTATTCGAATTTGGAATCCAAACCGCGCCTACCACGAACATCGAAAATTGGTATTGACGGGAAAACCTCTTTGTCACTCCAATAAGCAAGTGTGACAGAGATGGACATACAGATCCGCAATCGTTCGATTTTTGTAGTATAGGCCTTGATTTGAACAAATTACAGCTGGATTTGTCATAGTTGTGACAAATTTGTATCGTATCAAAAAGAAAGTTCTTAATACAGGTTTTTCTTAAGTTTGATGACATTTACTTGTCTCTTCTTTGCCTTTTTCTTCCTACCGTTTTCCCGGCTTATGCTCAGAGACCCTGGGGCCGGGGTCCGGTTAGGCAACTAATCCCAAAGTTTGGTTTAGGCGCTAGTTTTACCAAAGCGTCTGCCATCTGACTTTCTAACCCTGAGGGTAAACTATTCCTTATTGAGATTAGTCCAATTTCCTCACGATGTTTTCCTTTACCGTTCTCTTACAATATTAAATGTAACTAAGTAAACAGTTTAAGAACTAAATAGGTAACGCCTATTTTAGGTTCTCTTTTGCTATTGTGTGTTACCATGTTTAAAACGGTTCCTTTTGTCTACGCATAATTTTTGTATGCATAATTCTAGTTATGGCATATTCGAATTTAGCATAATTTGATTTGGCCCAATCTAATTTGCCGGAATATTCGGACACAGTCCGAACCTAACCTAACCCACTGTTTAGTACGTGAATATATTTTCGGCCAAAATAGTAGTCGACATATTGTTCAATATGCCAAATTATGTTTCTGCTACATTAAGAATCGGCGAAAATCGATTATGTCAACGCTGTTATGACAAAAGCGTTTCGGACAAAACAAATTCTGCCAAATAGATGGCACCCTGTTTAAAACATACAAAAGAACGTCATGTAGTAAGTACCAGCATCCTGGCTTAAACAATAAAAATGCTGCGTTTTGTTATAATGATACCTACTTTAAATAAGATTTTAAATACAGAACCCATTCAGAATTGCGTTTTTAATGTATTTAGAAACACCTGTATCGAGTAGGTACAATTAAATTGTCTGCGTGTAAATGTTAAAGGTTACATTTTATGTTTCTTGATATCCTGTTGTTCATTTTAATACATACTATGTATTCATTCCAGTTGGAAAGACACAAGACATTTTCTTAGCTTAGAATTATGTACCTACATTTTTTTATCGACTTAGTTGCTTAGTAAATTCAATAAGGGATGACTCACACTAGAACGGGACGGGGCGGGATGGGACGATCTTTCAGGTTCTATAGAAAACGTCACGTGACATCGGAGGGCTCCGAGCTATCACGTGATTCTTTCTATAGAAATTGACAGATCGGCCCGTCCCGTCCCGTCTCGTACGTGTGGGTCATCCTTCATCCCTTTCTAACAAAATAGTGTATACCAAGTATACCAACATAATAATATGTAGTAAATAATATTTTGTCGTTGTTATTTGTAGTAACGGGCCATATACATTTATCTTGCTTCGCTAGTATTCACAACCAACCTGAGTTCTGGAATATCCAGTACATTTTATTTCAATTTTCTTTTCTATTATTCAAGTACACCAAAAGCGCTACTTGCGCCAACTGACCCAGAGTTAGCTTTCAAATCCCACACCAAAAAAACACTTAACTCCGGGCTTAACTTAACTACGGTTGGTGCAAGTGGTCCTTAGTCACGTTGTTTACTACCGACTATACGTCAGGTAGTAATTAAAAAAGAAAGATACCTACATTCATCGTTTTCGACAAAATTAGTACATTACTGCAAAGGCCGTGAAGTAAGGGATTGCTGGACTAGTTTGGAGCAGACGGGCGAGTCGTAGACGAGGCTGGATAAAACGATTCCTGCGATCTCTCTTCCGGCTGAGGCTTGTATAGTGCTTTTTGCGGTTAAACATTGTGAGGAAATACAAAAATTAAAACAACTATTAGGTAAATAGTTAATAAGGAAAATATAGTTTAATTTGCCGCCTTTTTGAATTTTTTAAACATGCCATTTCAATGAGCTATTCAAGCACCATGTTTAACCGCACATAAATATACATAGAACCATAGAATTTGTTATTTTAACGTCGCAAGTATCTAGTGGTCATTTTTCCTTTGTCAGTTTAGTGTCAGTACGCAAATTTAAAAAGTTAGAGCAGTGGACAATAATGTTTCGTTCTTACTTACGCCATACATTACTTCACGGCCTAAGGCCAAGAAGTAAATGTGGGGAGCCATAAACAAGAAACTTCATGTCTTCATTTCGTGACATTAATGCATACATTTCCGATCATGTTTGAGAAACAAATATTTACTAGACCAATTGAGACTGACAATTGTAAAGTACCAATCAAATCATTTATTAAATGTAATAAATATTTTGGTTAATTTTTTTCTGTTTTTTTAAGTAGTCACACTACTATAATTATAGTAGTGGTCATATACTACAGAAAAAGTGATCCCACTAGCCACTGGGCTACCCAATCACAATGATCGGGTAGCCCAGTGGTTAGGGTATCCGCCGCGAAAGCAGGAGGTCGCTGGTTCGATCCCAGCCCTGCTCACCGGGGGCCTTTTCTGCTCTTCCTGTAGTATATGACATCTCTTTCAATTTACAATTGTAACTGAATTCATTCATCAATTGCGCTTTTCAATGCCATAAAATACAATTCAAGTAATCTTGAAAGCAAGTGCAATAAGACAAATGAAATTGAAATGTTCGCGTGGGCATCTCCCTGCGGCACGCGTGGTGTCAGTAACCTCATTGCGTAACCGGCCATCTCAGATGCAACCCATACATTCTCACTGCGCACGAGTCATACGACCAACATAACGGTAGTCCAGTCACCCAATCGTAGTAACAGTAAAAGAAAAAAACGATCCTCTTCCTTAAAAAATGTATACAAAGTATGGAAATGTATGGAAATTACTGTTAATTTACCGGTTAACCTTTAACCGGTAAATTAACAGTAATTTCCATACAAAATATTTACCGGTTCCATTCCCTGGGTGCGTAGCCAAGACGCCAATCGCGAACGAAACGCAACAGTCTTTGTCACACTAATAAGGAAGAGTGATAGAGAGAGAAAACTATGCTACGCAAGCGTTAGCGATTGGCATCTTGGCTACGCACCCTGGTCGTGTTCCTTATCACTGGCGATCGTGAGCTCTATTCCTTACTTTAGTTTTGACCATGTTACGCCATCTGTTTTTAACCCCAGTGGCGAGTAGGGCTGAATGGATTTCCAGGCGTCGATGAAAAAACTATATCCACATCTTTATTTAGGGTGGTAAAAGACCGTATGATTTTCTCGGTCTATGTACGAATGGCAAAAGATCTTGGCCAAACTGTATCACTTAGAGATTGTTAACAGGGAGCGTAGCCAAGATGCCAATCGCTCACTTTACGAAGCGTATCGTAGATATCTCTCTCTATCACTCTCCCTTATTAGTGTGACAATGACAGTTGCGATTCGTTCGCGACTGAGCGTTAGCGATTGGCATCTTGGCTACGCACGCAGGACTGGCCGTCCAGTGGCGCCCTCATTAGGGGGATTGTGTTTTAACAAATTAATCCATTTCTATACATTTGTGTAGTTTACCAAAGATTAGGTGTAGTCCTATTTTCCATTTTATGAACGATACTATACAGTTGTAGATTACTTGCCTTTGGCTTTATTATCTAAATTGAAAACTCATTATTTGCTGTTTAAGTAGTTAGATGATAAACCAAGAAAATAAGTAAAATTAAACTATGTGTGAATACCCAAAAAGTGAGGAACAGTAGAAATAAAACTAGTCATTAATTGGTAAGTATAAAACACAAACTCCTTGTCGTAGGCGGCACTGTGTGCGTAGCCAAGATACCAATCGCTAACACTTAGTCGCGAACGAAGCGCACCTGTCATTGTCACACTAATACTGTATTGTGATAGAGAGAGAGATAACTATGATACGCTTCTGAGCGTGAGCGATTGGCATCTTGGCTACGCTCGCTAGTCGGTGCTGTCTTGACAACTGTACTTTGTAAGAGATCTCTTCTATAATGGACACCAAACTATAGTTCAATAGGAATAACAGTCTTGTCTATTTGCTCAGAACGTTCCAATCAGAAAATAACGCATTGTCCCAAATAAAAGGTATGGCAGTGGTGCCGTAGGTAAGGTCAGGTTTGGTGTAATACATTTGACCGACTTTTATAACGCAGAGATTTTGAATTTGTCTACACGTTTTCGTATACGTATTCAGTACTAAGTAATTATTTTAAAAGCACATGAGAGAACAGATTATCATGACCAACTTTTGCTTTATTAATGGCGATGGTGTTAGCCTCGTAAGCTGAAGACCCCAGGTTCTATCCCCAGTTCTACCTCCGATGAACTTGTTATTTTTCTGTAGTACCTATATTATGATATCTATTCTTACTTTGACATAATTTTTTCATAATATCAGTGATTATAAAGCGCAGACCAAATAATAATACACTCCATTCGCAAAATGCCTGATGTTTGTGGATAATCTGTGTTTCCCTTTATTGTTTTGGAAGCTTTTTGGAACAAAATACAAAATATAATATGCTAATACATACCGAACTAAAACCAAAGTTAGTTACCCAACAAAAACTAAAATATTACAAAACAATTTCGAAAATTTCGCTCCGTGTAATCAATTACTCATGACGAATAAATGATGCTTTATATTTAAGTTACAGAACATAAACATTTTGGCATTGTGATTTACTTAACGAGGCATTTACGAATCACTCCTTCAAGTTCAATTGCAAAGTTTTCTTGTGTAAACTTGAACTGCCTTATAGAGGCGTAGCAAAAAGACATTCTGGTGTATCACCTGACAATTAAAAGACAATTAGTATATTTAAACAGCAATAAATAACCATCGGTAGACCACATGCCTCAGCAATAGGAATAATGGTCACGGACTTCGTGAAAATGGACTAATGGGTGGAAATAGACTATGTAGGGAAAGGATCATACGAAAACGTACGAAAGTGGTTGAGGTGGGTCGCCAGGCTTAAGGCCTGGGCCGAGCATGTGTGCCGACTTCACGCCGAGCAGTGAAGTAGGCGCGCTCTAATGGATACCCCGGCTAGGCAAAAGAAGTGTAGGCATACTCGTACCTCCTGTTCGATGGTCTGGTGACATAACGGAGACATCAGGGCCAGTCTGGATGCGAGACACTGAAAACCGCTCCCATGCAGTGCTGTGGGTCTATATTGGATAGGAGAATAGTATATTACGTACCGAGGTCCGTAAAGTAAGAAATGTCTCAGATCTAGTGTAATTGTCGCCCAAAGCGAAGCTGACAAAGATGTGAGCTAAGTTTTTCTTATTTACTGGCCGTGGTTTGTACTCTATCTTTCTGCTTGAGGCAGTCGGCAAGCGGCGAATTTGTATAGCGTAGCGGCCTGCAATTGGCCGATGGTCGAGCGGAGAGCAGAAAACAATTTTTATTACAATAAACATTAGAAATATACAATTTTAAGTAATTCGATGTTCGAGTTATCAATGATTGGATGCCTTATAACTGATCCAACATTATGCCAAACATTCTCAGCCACAATTTTTAGGACAATCAACATTAAACATGCGACTCGACAGTTGCTCTTAGTACCAGTTCATCAGGTCGCCGTAGCCGAAACGGTAAAGAAGAAAGATGACAAATGGTCAGTTGACGTGTTGGTGATAGTACATTAAAGGTGTGGCTACACGCACCCTTTCGGGAATGTTACGCAATGTTGATAACCGCTAGGTTTTTGTTGCCACACCGAAACGCCCACTCTTTACATAACGAGACCGTATGCAGACGACCAACTGACCGATACTTTGATAACAAAGGAGATAAAAAATTGGTTATTGTACCGAATGAAGATGTAATCGTTATAGGCAGACATGATAAAAACGTTTGTTCGTAATATTGCAGTGAAATATCGGATTCTTTTGTACAATCTAACTGGTCGCGCACTGCACTGTTCGGTTACAGAGGAATTCCCTCTCGCGGACGCCTCCGGCTTTAGTACGGTACGTAAAGGAAATAAAATTTTACAACTCCCAAGAGCGATATTATTTGTTGACGGTTAGAATACTCTTAGAACAAAGCGTAAAAAAAAAGATAACAGGTTTTGATATTGCTTTAGGAATTAAAAAAAAATTCGTTACCAACCTTTTAAATCTAAGGAAAAAATATACAAGAGGAAAATTTTTTCTTCAGATAATCGAATTTAACTATTTGAACGTCGCCTATCATTTAATAACATATTTGACCAGAGCTTATTTCAATATAATATGAAAACTTAAAAAAAAATATTACTCTTCGAAAACATTACGCAAGTGCTTTATGGTAACTGAAATGCATTTAATATTATTAAAGATAACTATTAGAGCCCATTTCTAACACATTCATCAATAGCTTAAATTTATGTAGGCACTAGAATTTAAAAAAAATTCTCCTAGCCATAAAAAAAATCTCATAATTTTCAAGTCAAGGTCATTAGTTCAAAATCATTTAAATAGTATGTATACGGAAACTCTAAGGATTTCATCGAAAGATTCAACTTTTATTATCTTATCAATTCTAGGCGTAATTCAAATGCTCGAAGCTACGCGCGGGAATTAATATCGCGTGTGTTTCGCGCGGAACGGGGGCGGTTTGACCAATCACATCACAGCCGGCGCGCCAGGCGCCTTTGCCTCTCGGTGAATCGGTACGTACATCGGTAGGTCGTTGTATTTGCACCTTGTCTCACTTGTCTGTCAATAACAACAAATAACATAACAATGATGTCGATAATATGACTACAACTGAGTGTTTACGCAAGATAGTTATATCAAAATGTCAATGTCGTGTGATAATATGTGATAATATGGGTCTGTTAAGTTTTTATGAATAAGGCGGTTACACGTTATTGTCAGGGTCCTAATATTTTTGAAGCATTGAAAATGATCATATATTTATGAACTCGATTGTACAATTAAACACGTGTCGAGGTTTATATTATTGGTGGTGGCTTGTATATCTGTTTGCGTATTTATTTTTTGCGGTGGGAGGGTGGGAAGACTATTTGCATGCAAAAAATACGCAAGTAGGTACGACGGGTTGGCACTAATTGACTAGCACGTCTGGGTCGATGTCAGTGAAAAAGACTTAGATGTTTTTTTGCCGAAAGTGCAAAAAACATGGAGTTGTAAAAGACTTAAAATTTTGTGACGAAAAGTGCGATATTCATACATAGGTAAATTTAACAAAAACTTAGTTTTTTTACCAGAATTAGTGCGCTGGACTTAGTCAAATTTTCGATGGTTGTTGTGCTATGATGACACCTACTTTTTATATTAGTATCGTATAGAACACGCTAAAATAAGCATGTTTTGTATGGACCGTTTTTTCTAAAATAAAAAATGGCCGACTTATTTGACCCCAAAGATGAACAATTTTAGATCTTCGTTAAATTTTCGATGGTTGGTTTGCTATGATAACACCTACTTTTTATGTTAGTATCGTGTAGAACACGCTAAAATAAGCATGTTTTGTAAGGACAGTTTCTTTCTAAAATAAAAAATGACTGACTGATTTGACCCAAAAGATGAGCAATTTTATGTCTTGGTAATATTTTTGATGGTATGATTTTGACAGCGAGCGAGCAAGACCTTCCCGGGCAGAGCTTCGCTCCCACCTTAGACTTCCAGGTTATTTATTTTTAATAAGGGAAGCGAAGCTCTTGCCTTAGTCTTCTAACCTAACCAAATCCGTGTCGGTTCTGCCCCGGAGGATTTGCTCGCTCGCTTCGCTCGCTCGCTGTCTAAAGTGACAACCAACAGCCAGCTGTGAAGTTATCTTATTTGGACGGATAAAAAAAACCATCGTAGACTAAGGCGGGAGCTGCCACCAAACACCATGTGTCCCCCTATTTAAACAATGGCATATTTTGCCATTACCGTGTTTGTACATAAGGGATATATGCATTTTTGTAAACAACCACCAAACTTCATTCAAAACGCGAGGTGCAATTATGAATAACAGACAGACCCGACAAAACATTATGGATTTATTATACAAGCCACGTGCTCATAAAATGATTTATGATAAGAATGCTTTTAATATGTGTATAATTATTTGTAATAAATTACCTGTTGACATAAAATTCCTGCAAGGCAATAGATTTAAGAATAAATTGACTTCTTGGCTTTTAGACCATTGCTTCTACAGTGTTAAAGAATATTTAGAATATAGCTGACATATTTATTTTAATTATTATTAATATTGAATTTTTATTGACATTTGCATTCATTACCTACCACAATTGTTTTTTGTTTTTTATTTTTATTTTTGGGTTTTGTTCATAATTTACACATTGTTTCATGCATTTTTATCTATCTTGACATATTGTTTATAATTTTAGATATAATTATTAAGACATAAAAGGTTAATATATTTGTATATAGTACTGTAAATACTGCACGCTATTCGAAATATTTGCACGCCTGCATGCAGGTTGAATGCACTGGACTTAACCATTCTAACTGTAAGACCCACTATACTGTGTTCGATGCAAATAAATACTTTGAATCTTTGAATTAAAATTGTTTATCTTTCAGGTCAAATAAGTCAGCCATTTTTGATTTTAGAAAAACATGTTCATACAAAACATGCTTATTTTAGCATGTTCTACACGATACTAACATAAAAAATAGGTGTCATCATAGCACAACAACCATCGCAAAATTTTACTAAGATCTAAAATTGTTCATCTTTGGGGTCAAATAAGTTGGCCATTTTTTTATTTTAGAAAAAAACTGTCCATACAAAACATGCTTATTTTAGCGTGTTATATACGATACTAACATAAAAAGTAGGTCTCATTATAGCACAACAACCATCGAAAATTTAACTAAGATCTAAAATTGTTCATCTTTGGGGTCAAATAAGTCGGCCATTTTTTATTTTAGAAAGAAACTGTCCATACAAAACATGCTTATTTTAGCGTGTTCTATACGATACTAACATAAAAAGTAGGTGTCATCATAGCACAACAACCATCGGAAATTTTACTAATATCTAAAATTGTTCATCTTTGGGGTCAAATAAGTCGGCCATTTTTTATTTTAGAAAAAAACTGTCCATACAAAACACGCTTATTTTAGCGTGTTCTATACGATACTAACATAAAAAGTAGGTGTCATCATAGCACAACAACCATCAAAAATTTTACCTATCTAAAATTGTTCATCTTTGGGGTCAAATAAGTCGGCCATTTTTTATTTTAGAAAAAAACTGTCCATACAAAACATGCTTATTTTAGCGTGCTCTACACGATACTAACATAAAAAGTAGGTGTCATCATAGCACAACAACCATCGAAAATTTTAGTAAGATCTAAAATTGTTCATCTTTGGGGTCAAATAAGTCGGCCATTTTTGATTTTAGATAAAAACTGTCCGTACAAAACATGCTTATTTTAGCGTGTTCTACACAATTCCTCCATATAAAGTAAGTGTCATTATAGCACAAGAACCATCGAAAATTGACCAAGTAGTTACTTCTGGTACAAAAACTAAGTTTTTTAAATTTACTTATGAATATCTCACTTTTTGTCAAAATAAAATCGAAGTCTTTTACGACTCCTATGTTTAAAAAAAAATCTAAGTCTTTCACTGCGTACCCTTTGAAAGGACACATCGTCTGTCTAATATCGGTCTTAATGAGGTTTCTTTAGAAATAGTGATTAAACAGTATTTGAATAAATAATTTTATACTACGCGTGCATTTAATATTTTATTTAAAGAAGAAAACAATTTTGCTTTAGGTACCAATATGGATTACAATTTAAAATTAACAAATTAATATTTACATTACAGATCATAATTTAATACGTAGCACAAACGAAATGTAAGAAACGCGTTGCGTAATCGTGATGTGATTGGTCGCACAGCACGGGCCGTAGCGCGATAGACTATCCCGCTCAAATCTCTTCGAGTTCGAATTATGATGCGAACTGATAAGATCATAAAATTTAGAGCTATTGATGTATTTCTTATAATTTCGGTGTATGCATTTCTATAATACTAATGAACAAAATGTACCAACTTGAAAATTTCTAGATTTTTATTGAAGTTAACAGAAGACCTTAAAAGTTGAATTCTTCATATAAATTGAAACTATTGATGAATATGTTAGACATGGAACCTATTCGTTATCTACATAATTTTTTAACACATTTCAGGTACTTGGATGTACTTAAGTATTTTTTTGGAGAAAATATGTAGGTTTTTCTCGCTTCAAGAAAGCTTTCGACAAATTTGTTATAAAATGACAGGTGACATTCAAATAGTTTAATCCAATAATATAAAGATAGAAAATATGACTTGCATAATCTTTCCTTGATTTTACACGCGTCGGTAACAAATACCTATATTTTACCCAAAGCTTTATCTAAAACAGTTAGACAATATTTTTCTCGATTAGTCTAAAGTGTACTCTAATAGGTAATTTAAAAAAAATCGACTTGTGAGTTATGTTATGTTTAGGGGTCATTATAGTCTTCGCGTATTCGCCTACTTGGAACGAGCTCCCTGCTGAGGGCTCCGAGCTATCACGTGATTCTTTCTATAGAAATTAACAGATCTTCCCGTCCCGTCACGTCCCATCACGTCCTAGTCTTAGTCGTCCTTAAATAGGTACTAACTAATTTCATACCTACTTTTAATATTATTATAAACACAAACTAAATACGAATGTTTTTCAATAAAATAAAAAATAAAAAAAAATCTAGCCACAGGCCTTGTGTTGTGGAATCTTAAATAAAATAGCTATGTAAGTTCGCTAAATATTCGTAACGTATTAATTTAAAGCGAAAAAAACATTACCATTATTCCACCGTAGATTATAAATTTACATTATCCGCCACATCATCTACTCTCGAGTAAAGTTAGTATAAATAGCTCGGTCAGAACGATAGAACTAATTTAGAACTGCTTTTTCAGAAGTTCGTGAGGATTCATTTACAACCTTAGACCACTTAACCACACGGACTGGAAATTGAGAGAGGGGAACAGTATTTAATACACGTTGGAACGGATTAATCGTATGTTTTGATTGACGGGGTCAATCAAAAAAAAAGGAGTCGTCATCTTATGCGAGTGCTGTAAAGGGCTCGGAAGAGTCATGTTGTTATTAATAAACGCGATTAATCCATTCCAAAGTTTTTAATTTCTATGAATAACAATCGGGGAAACAGAAGACAATCATAATGACCAATGATCATGTTCATTGTTCCGATGAAAAAAAAAATATATATATTAATTTTGTTATAATTTTTTTGATTATATAGGTAATGTTCCTGGTCTTTTCTCTATAATTATGTATTAATCTAGGCTAAATATATGTATGTGTATGTTATATGGGTGTTATATGGTACCTGAAATAAATGACATTTTTTATTATTGTATTGTATGGACTGTTGTTTATAGTAACTACTTATAGTAAAAAATACAAATACGAATATCTATACATTTGAGGTGTCCCTCTCCGCAATAATCCGCAAACTTATTTGAATAGACTTAATGACAAACAATGGCAGTCCAATTGGTTTAATTGGTTTAGTATTCAAATATCGATTACCTGTCTTAAATAAGAAAATTAAACCCATATATGTTTTGGTGACAATTTTACCGAGATACTTAGCTCCAAACTAAGCAAAGCTTTCAATGTGGTGGTAAATACAAGCTTTAATTTTCTGCCAGCGTTATGGGGTCGAGGCGGAGCTTTTGGAAGGGGTTTTCTTTTTATAGCTTAGTTTCTTTTTTCTTTTTTTTTCTAGGTAGGTAAGTATTTTCTTTTTGTAAGTTCTTTTATTTCGTTTTTAGCTTAAGTAATTTAATTACTATGTTTTTAATCTAGTTCATTTTTTTTAATTATTATTAATGTTTTTATAATTGCGTGTTCAAATAAAGCACTTACACAAAAAAAAGCTTTTTATATGTTATATTTACTCTTTGGTTACCTGACACTGAAAAAATGTTAAAAATAATATGTCGGAATGGCTTATTTATAGGCGTCTCGGATGAACACCGGGCAGGATCTTTCTTTGCCCTGAGAGGCAAGGTCTCGCAGTCCAGACGGGGTGGGGGATTTACGGGGTATTTTCTATATACATATGTTAAAATGTTTGTTATTTCGTTTTCTATAATTAAATATTCATAATATGTAAAAATGTATCTTATTTCATTTTCTATAATATTCATAATAAATAAAGAATATTTGCTCCTACCTACATTTGGAGCCCTACAAAAAGGGCGATAGCATATTGACATTGAAACCAAAAATTAGCAGCACCGGTGGCTGCAACACTGCAGTAGCTAGCATGAAAGTGAGATGGTTCGGAGCGCGTGGCAGGGGTGAGGTATAAAAGTGAGCGTGGACCACCACGCCGGCATAGTTCACAAACAACCACGTGTCTCGCGGCCGCATCGTATTCCAACACAATGAAGCTTCTGGTAAGTAGAGAACTAGGTTAAGAATCCTTCCGAATTAGTTCCTAGATAGTTATATATCCATTTGCCACGGATCTAGTTACATAAAGCGCTTTTTTTCAATTGCTTATTTAAGTAAATTTATATCCTAATTTTAAACTGAAGTAAATTAGCAAAAATAAAAGATGAAGGACGAAGGATTGCGCAGACTGTAAGGATTTTCTTTGATCAGGTATTGCAAGATCGAATAGGGTCGGTGGGCGTGTCGCGAACTTTGACATTCACTTTAAGCAGGCTGATCGTACCCTTGGTGGAATAACGCCGAATGTTAATAAAGACTTCAACGAACTTGCGACGATTTGAGTAACGCTTCGATTGCGTTATGATTACATGCAGTAAACGTTTCATCTTTTATTTGGATTTAAAGTGTTTGAAAGATCATTAGCGTATAATCATCGGATTCAAATTAACAGAGATTAGTGTTTATACATTCAATATAACGAAATGAAATGAAGATTGCACTAGAAAAAGTATTTTTTTTACGCGTCGAATACAATGTGTTATTGATGTAATGTGTTTTTATCAAACGTTTATAAAACCTGTCAGAGGAAGGAGTAGCATTGCAGTTCATGCAATTATTAGTGGTTCATGCAATTAAAAGTAATATTTCTAGTTTTTTGTGTATCCTACATATCCGTATGTTCGGTTGTTTTTGCTATGTAGTGCAACTGATCAATTTGCAGCTAAGTAAAGAAAATCACATTTAGGTTTTGGAAACATAATTATACTTTACTGAAGTTTTGCATTGGCTTTCGATCGTTGATCAAAGTATTAGTTATGTAGATTATTTTAAAATATTAAACAGTGAATTAAATTAACAATGCTAAAGAAACCAAAACTTAGATCTCGTACGACGTAGCCCTTCCAATAATCGTGTAAAAAATAGTCCATGCTTGCTTAACCTAGATAAAATGCACTCTAGAGTATATATTTAGAGTATAAAAAATAGAGTTTTTACCACAATATTTAAAATTTTTAAGAAAGAAAAGAAAAATGGAAAATTGTATGCCCAAGGTCATCCGCAACTGTGAGATACCAGCTCATCGGGTGTGGTCTTGGTAGCTCAGTGAAGTGCGATGAGCTGGTATCTCAGGGTCGTGGGTTCGGGTCCCTTCCGAGGTCATGAAATTTTCCACGTTTACTTTCTTTCTGGGAAATTTGGTATCGTTCGCAGACGTTTATGCTGACGTCTTAACTCGATTCAGTTGAGGTACAGTTCAGGCTCAGTTGTATGAAAGCGACTCAGTTTAAGTTGTCAACTGAATCGCGTAAAGACGTCATGGTAAAGCCCCAGAATTAGAGCGGTAACACTGATACCGGCATTATCTCTTTACTAAAACCACGTGGGTTCAATGTCATTCGAGAAAATGTTGCACTTGCAAGTTTGAGATTTAATGACGCGTTGATATTATGTAGATGTGTGCATAGTTATTCAAGCTTTTGACAGTTTCTGGACCAATTTTGAGTTTCGTTGATTCATATAAGATTTAAATTGTCAAAACAAAATTAATTCGAGATCTGTTGATGAATTATTTTGTATGTATTATGACTGAATATTAAATTAAGTCATTAACCGAAATTAATGACCATTGACGACTTTTACGAGTGTACCGGTTTATTTAATTAGTTTTTAGGCCATACTGCACATAAAATATGTATTTATAGGAAACATTGCTCAATAGAGACAATCAATTATAGTGACTATAATTAATTAATAAAACTGACAATTGAAGAAAAGACTTTATTGTTGTCTTGAATGTTTATATGATCAAAGACAATGGCAAATATTTCACATACGTTTTATCTCATTATAAAGACTTTAAGTTATACAAGATTTTGCTCGGAGTGTATTGGTTGCATAACTCAGTGGCTCATTTGGGCGCTTAGTAAGGTCAGGTCACCAATATTTGACGGATTCTGGTTTTTATACCGAAATTTGCGTATTTGATTCATGCCAGATTCAAATGAACTCTTGTAGAATTAAGACTCAATATTGGATTAGATTTACCACTAAGTAATAGATATTATGAAACTAAATAAATTAGGATGGCTCTGAACTAGTGTCAATGTCAAAGACTTAATTGAAAAACTTGATACTACAACTTTGATTTCAAACTTGTCTGATATCCTTACATCATTGGTCATTCGTGAATGTGTATGCTTCAATCGTAAATATATCGCGAACTGGTTAATATTCAGTTGCAATTAACAAACAATGAAATGGAATAGGGCATTATGATAAATAAAGCAATTATGCGAGTACTCAACAACTGGAAAGAATCACTGAAGCACATAATCCGATGGAGGTTTAAAAATGAAATATACTCAAATCAAAGCTAACGTATTGAATTACTTATAAACTTTTGAATTGTTTAAAAAGTGGGTCATTCTACTTCGGTGTACAGTAAAGTGTTAATATGGGTGGACACATCTAACTGAATAACATGTCCCTTATTCCGGTGGTATAAGAGCGTAGACACAGTCCGAACCTAACCTAACCCATTTTTTATTATGCAAATATATTTTCGGACGGAATAGTAGTTGACTGACTGGAGGATTTGGCGATTATGCCAAATCGGTTATGACAAAAGCGTTTCGGATAAAACAAATTATGCCAATTAGAGGGCACCCATATTTTTGGACTTGACTGTATTGTATGATTTATGACCGTAAACGCCTATTTGAAAAAACTTTTTACATAGTAAGTCAATATTAAAATATGATTTTTTGTCTACAAACTCTTACGATTTGGTTCAGGTAGAATTTACAAATACAATTTTAAAACACAAATTCAATGCCTCTCATACTTTTTTCTGACAATAGATTAATGGTTATCAAAAAGTCGAATAGCCCAAGTAACGCAATGCACCAGAGTAACGTAAGTAACGTAACAGACAGATTGACAGGGTTTCTAAGGTAATTGTTTGATTTGATGCTAATGTTGTTAGAGCTGTTTAGTGCACGCTCTTACATAACACAAAACTTAGTACTAGCAAAACGTATCTAGTCTTGTGGCCATTACGGTCCTTAACACTTTGTTGCGGATATTAAAGTGCATTGATACGACTACACGACCCGTTTAAGTCTTTTAATCACTAGATAGTATACTAAAAATAGTGACGCAAATAGTCTTATTTGTTTACTCTTATTAGCTAACTGCCCTCAGCATTTTTTAGGGCATTACGCTATCTCTAGACATATATTGCGCACATATTAATAAATATAGCTTACACATTTTGAGGTGACATAGTTTACGACACACACATAACAAACAAACTAAACTACTGGTATTATATAACGGCAATTGACCAACGCGACTCGCGAGATACTTAATGATGCTAACAAACCATAACCAAACTTAAGTAGATCTCAATGAAAACAATAGGTTTACTGGTCCTGAAAGTAACTTGAGGCCGCTTTCGCCCCGTGTCGGATGAGGTTGCTCAAGCCTATTGTATCCGTGCCATCTCATCTTACGACATAACGAATATGATTAAGCTCTTTGTCTGACATCATCGTGTCATCGCCAACGTATCAGATGCATTAAGCTGTATTGTTCTTTATTTCGTTTCCATTTATGGTCGAAGGTCGAATCGATTTGACATTTTCGGATACATCTTTTGTAACAGGTAAAACTAGGTAACTTAAACGACTATCATGTGATGTGATAAATGGCATATCAAACTTTGACATTTAAAAACGCCTATAGTATTCGTCAGTAATCGGAGTTATCCCAATAAGGTCTAGTTTGCCCTCTGGTTTGAAAGGTCAGATGGTAGTCGCATTTAAAAACTAGTGATTAGTTTAAAAAGCGGACCCCTGGGTATGTATCAGAGAGTTATACAGTTTATGCCTATTTCTTCGTATTGTATTGCGTCGCATAAGTTATGAATGTATAACGGAATAACGGATGATATAATGTAACCATTTATACGATGTATTATTCCGACCGATTACTCTCTCCCACGTAATTCCTTCGCGTGTAATACTAGTGTGCATTTATCAAATCAATGCGCAATCGATAATGATTTATAGCAATGCAAACGTTTGCAGGTTATCTTTAGTACTTACCTAGTATAGATTAGTAAAACATACGCATGTTTTGGGAGTTGCGTAGATCTTTGTAAAGACTAGTAAAATGATAGAACGCAATGTGGGCACGAATACCTTCATCAGTTATGTTATTGACTTGAACTTAAATGCAGTACATTCAGCAGCTCAGCGGGCAACGTCTTCTAAATTATCTTGGTGTTGTACCTTCCTGTTGTAACAATATAAGATGACTCAATTTGGCGATGTGTCAATTTATATGCAAAATGTCACGTGATCTACGAATTTTCCGCACCGATCATGCTGTCTGTTGAAATTGACACATAAATCACGGCCTTGCCTCTCCCGGCCCGGTTTAACGTGATTCATCCTTAGGAGCTTTCAAAATCAATAAAAACACCCTGCCCGCTGAGCTAACTGCCGATAATCATAATTAACATTATTTTCTATCTAAATCCCGTCTTTTATTTCCCATGATAATTTCTTGCAGTTATGATTTTTTAATCACTACTAAGTCATTTTATAATTTCCAGATAACCATCTGTGCTGTAGCATCCCTAGCGGTAGCTCTTCCACAAAGAAGAGCACCGGCGAAGCCAGATCAACAGTCATTCGACGACCAGCAAGCTGCCGAACAGAACTACAACAACTACAACCAACAACAGCAGGAGTACAGGCAGCAGCAACCCCAGGAGTTCCGACAGGCCAAGCCCATAGATGACTTCAGACCTAAGGTGCAGTTGGAGACCACCACATACATCCCTATCATCCGATTTGATAAGGAACAAGGCACTGATGGAAGCTACAAGACATCGTAAGTTACTTTTTCGGATTTTGAGACCCAATACCCCCTTATTCGGACCCAAATTAAATATTTACCAACGTCATTAGTCACTTTCCGACTGAATAGAAACACATATACACACATAGAGAGAATTTCATATTGCGGAATGGGTCAAACACAAAACGATTTTCGGAATCTTTCCGGTAGACTTTTCAAAAGCTAGGAGCTAGTCGTACAAGGGTTGATTTTCTCATTGAACCCTTATCCACATTAAAAAGTACTCCTTATTTAATGGACTGTATGAGGAAAATCATGACTGTACATAAGCTGTTAACTATTGGCCACAGAAAAGATTGGCTCTACAGTTCAGCTAAACACGCACTTTTTCTTTCCCGGGGTCAATAATTAACAGCTTGTGGACATGTAGTAATGATTTTTATCATACAATGCTATAAAAAGGGAGTACCACTAAACGTAGATAAGGCTGAAATAAGAAAATCAGGCTTTATAGCCCTTGACTTTTGAATAGTCCACCGGAAAGACTGAACATCATTGTGTGTTCCGAACCGTGTGACCCGAATATCACTTGCCAACCAACTTTTCGCTTATTATTCGCTTGGCATATCAACGTTTACGTACCAAATTATTATTTGCCAACTCACATTTGGCCAATTTGAATTTGCCAACTAAGTTAGGTTTGGAATATGATTTTTATTACTAAGACGGTGACAAACATGCATACGGCCTGCCTGATGGTAAGCGGTCACCGTAGCCTATGGACGCCTGTAATTCCAGGGGTGTTACAAGCGCGTTGCCGACCCTTAAAAAAAGGAGGATTCGCTGTGTTGACAGCTAAAGCGGCAAACTTTGCTCCGTGGATCCTCAGCTGTCAACACAGTGAATCCTCTTGGAGCTCTGGCGACCTTACTGGCCAACAGAAACACAACACTATGAGTAGGTCTAGTGTTATTAAACTGCGTTTTTCTGTAAGGTGGAGGTACTTCCCCAGATGGGCTCTGCTTCAGATGGGGATGGGAAATGACAATTTGGCAAAAAAATATTCGACGATGCATAGGTGATAGGCGACCACCACCTCTAATAGGCGTTAAGTTGCATTTTATATATGTGGTATTAACCGCCTACAAAAAGCAATTTTCCTAATGCATTATATAATTTGACATTGAATAAATTACATTTGCTGCACATTAACTATTGACCATTCCGATTATCAGTTACTTAAGTACTTAGCGTGAAACGATAACTTTTAGTAAACATTTTTTGGCAAGCAAGCAAACCACTCAAAAATGAAGATTGTGTGTAATGCAAATACTTTGTATACGTAATGTAGTTCGTGGATGTTTGCCCACGTTCTTTCAAGAAATGAAGGTAAACACTTTTATAAATATTATTTCTACTTCAAGGTACAAATTAACACCTAATACTGTTGAAATTTCGGTAAAATTAAATTACGTATTTAGCAATATATAATTATGTTGCGCCAACCCCAAACAAATGGGACAAAGGCAAGCGAATGATGATATTCTGGATTATTTCATTTATGTCCCTTAGATTTATTGTTTATATGATTATTTAATGAATAGATCTAATAGACATGGGTCAAAAATAAAGAAAACGTTTACAGCTGAGACGTAGAGCCCATCTTTCATGTGGGCAATAATAAACAAATTGCGAGGATGTAGTAATAGAAAAGGAGTACCTTTTAACGTTGATAAGGTTGAATAATCCATCAGAAAGACGTGTACCATCGCTGTGTTTGACCCAAATCAAAGACAGTTAGTTCATTCTGTCATGATTATTACTCATTGAAATAGGTGTTTCATTTTATGATTACTAAATTTAAAACAACTCCTCATTGAACTCTTTATCCACAACAATGAGCGCTGTTAATGACTCGAAACCTCGAAATGTAGTTAATATTTAATCCATTTCATTTTAACTCAAAATACATCATAATTGTTTTCCCTAGTATTTTCGTGGAAACGTCGGAACGTGTCATGATATTTCAGCCAGTGTCAGTACTCAAAGTACCAAGGTCTATTGTTGTAGCATGACAAGTAACGAGCGTTTCCGACAAAATTCGACACTCCATCTGTACTAGCTTTTGCCCGTGACTTCGTCTTATTAGAGCATTTAGTATTCTACATAATTATGTCTTTTCCTAGGAGTCAAACTAAGGTAAACGTCCGAGTGCTCGACATGTCATAAGGAAATATTTATTTGAATCACGATATTATGCTAATTTATACATCTACATCAAATATTATCATGTGTTTTGGGAGAAGAGTATTTTACTTGTGCTTAATAGTATTGGTTTGACATGGTCACAATATCGAAATTCCTCAAAATTAGAAAATCTCTTAGTCAATCCGATTGTACAAACTAAGTAAATGTCAGGTGCTATTACTGGCAGTCCCAATAGATGTCATCTCAGTACAAAACGGAATGAAAAATATTGGGACTTTCAAATATTAACTGATATAACATTTAAAACCTTCGCGATTTGAACACATATTTAAACATAATTATTAAACGGGTCTAACGCGAATTAACTTGTTTACCTTATTTACCGACGTTTCGACACAGGTTTCACTGGTCATGGTCGCGGCTGACTGATGTCCCAGCAAAATGTCAAAACAGAGATTTGTGTAACTACCCAACGAAAAGTCTATGTAGAAATTTGGGGTAAACACACAATTTTTAATTTTCGCATGTACTATATGTATATTTATATGGATTTCAGTAACATATTCTTATCTTAATTCCAGGTACGAGACCGGCAACCACATCCAAGCCGAAGAGTCTGGCTACCTGAAATCCCTTGGCGAAGACCAGAACGCCCTTGTACAGAGCGGTTCCTACAGCTACACGGCCCCCAATGGAGAGGTCATTAACGTTGAGTACACCGCTGATGAGTTCGGATTCAGGGTCAAGGGCGACCACATCCCCACTCCGCCACCGGTGTCCCCTGAGATCCAGAAGGGATTGGATCTCATTTATGCTGGAATCAAGGCTAATGCGGTTAGTATGCTTGAGACTATTTTAATCTTTTCAACGCCTACGTCGTTGTTTGTCGAATCCATAGCGCCGATGACACTTTTTAGGCCTTTATTTGTAAGGTCTTTCTCAAATCTTTGCATAATGAAAAAGCGTGCGAAAAGTTAAATTAGAGTAAAGAATTTCAACACCCCTGGAGTTGCAGGCGTCCATAGGGGGCTACGGTGACCGCTTACCATCAGGCGGGCCGTATGCTTGTTTGTCAACGTCGTAGTATTTTTTTTAAAAGTACCTAAATAGGACAGGCTCATGCAAAAACAGTGAAGATTTTCAATCCCTGCCTCTTTCTGAATACCGAATTTTCAGTGCTTTAAAAAATATCAAAAATTCTAAAGTTGTAAAGATAGTGAGCGATATACTAGTTATATAGGTGCTTTAAATGAAGGATGCTCGTTACTAGAAAGATATCTCATTCATTTTAAGTAAGCTCTTAAGTCTTGACCGATAAAAAAAAATTAATATTTTTTAACTAATATTTGAAACGGGATAATTACCATGTATGTTTGTTTTATTGAGCACCCAATATTATTATTATTGGGTGCTTAATAAAACACACAGCAAATAAAACATGGCAGGAAGTCCCGGGTTTGAATCCTGGTCAGGGTATTTATTTGTGTGTTTATCACGAATGTTTATTCCTGAGTTATAGCTGTTTTTTATATATTTAAGTATTTATATGTACTCGTATCTATCTATTAGGTATATACACTTTCGTCTAGTACCCACACCACAAGCCTTATTGAGCTTACCGTGGGACTAGGTCGATGTGTGTAATATTGTCCCACGATATTTATTTATGTAAATATATACAGTAAGTGTAACATACCTATCTATTAATATACTTATATTGCGTAACTCACGTTAATAAAGTCGGAAATAGCTCGACATGTTTCGGACTAGTCAGCGTCCCATAATCATGAGTGAAAAGCGCTCGCGGCGATTGCTCTGCGCACACTGCGATATAAGTATAGGTAATTATTGATATGCCTAATACTCACGGGAGTTTTCTTTTTATTTAAAACTTACCTACCTCTACCTACCTTTAATTTATAATAGGTCCTTGGGGCATTGTTCCTCGGATGCTGGTGGCCTCGTTATATCGCAATGCTGATACGTTGTGCCAGGAAGCTACCAGCTCTTCGGTCACCAGTTACATCAACTGATTTATTTATTTGCGTCCTCATTTTTAATTCCAGGAGCGTCAAGCGATAGAGGTCAAGAACAACCCCGAATCCGCCAGGCAACACGAGGAGGATGCAGCCCGCGACTACAAAGGACAGTACTACCAGCATTAAACTAACTATAGTGTAAGGACAAACCGTACTCCGTAGGGTGTGCAAACCGGTCTTTAATTGTATGGAAAACCGGTTAATAACCGGTTATTGAACGAAGTTTCATACAATTAAAAACCAGATGGCGCATCCTAGTACTCCGTACCTGTGAAGTGGGGACTAAAACGTCAGAAATTACGATAGGTACTACAGAGAGATACAGAGTCCAAGCTACTAAAGAGCGCGCAAAAGTTTGTACCTAAACGATATTGATATAAAGTCACAAAAATACGAAAGTACCTAAGTGTATTAACATTGCATTGCACACCTTGGCTTAGGCCACAGACTCACCTAGTCAATAACAAGATTCGCTGTAATGTGACGCCGAGTTTGTGGGCACGCACACAAGCGCAAGAGTAGTGTAACAGTCGCAGCGTGGTTGTACGAAGCTTGGACTCTGTAACTCTGTATATCCTTACTCATGTGACGATACCAAGGGATACTCAAGTTTAATATAAATTATATTAACGAACGCTTCAATATCGTGAATGTAAATCAGTGTTTAAATCTTTGACTGAAATTGCGGGCAGTACCAAGCGGTCACTGGAACTTTAAATAAAATTAGACCATGCCATAATTTAATAATAATAAACCATCAATGTCAAAGAAGGGAATGCAATTTGGTAAAAATTTGTTAAGAAATTTCCGGTTAACCGGTAAATGCCGGTAACTGTAATACTAAATATTTACCGGTAGCGTGCCCTACGTCAAAGATATGTTTATTGTTTACACATTAGTGCGGTAAAAAGCTCGCTAATCATAGTAATTCTTGGTTTATGCTTTAATTTAGCATTATTGTTTATTTGGCCATTAAGAGTGACGTTCGGCTTAGAAAATGCAAAACCGGTTATGATTTGTATGATTAAACCGGTTATTACCGGTTATATGCATACAAAAATAACTGCTTTTTCATTTCCTTATTTAGTCTACACATTTTAGTGTTTTTATGTGACATTCTAAATTTCTTACACTTGCTACCTTTTCAAAAGTTAAAAAAATCATTAAGTGTTATCTTAACGATGAAAGTACCTATATTAATTAAAACTTGTCGTACCCTATATGTCGTTATAGGTCTCCGTAGTCAGTCAAGTCATAGCATATCTTTTATGACATTGTGATACCATGAAATATTCATTTTATAATTATTTCTACTATTGTAAATACGTTTCTTATTTTTATATTTTAATAAAATGTTAAAACAATATTGTTTGGTTTTTGATTTAAGGATGACTCATAAATCACACTAGAACGGGACGGGACGTACCGGGCTGGGCTGATGTGTGCTTCTATAAACGTTCCGAGCTGGAACGTACTTCTTTCTATAGAAATTGACAGTTCGTCCCGTCCCGCCCCGTCCCATCCCGTTCTAGTGTAAGTCATCCGTCAGACCAATAGAGTAGGGTTTCCCTATATTTTCAAAGATTAAAATTATGAATTTATGCAGTTTTACGTATAACTTCAGGAGATATGAAACCGATCGACTTAGTTATAAAAAAGTTATTACAGATAACTTTTTTACTTTTATCGAGAGCTGGGCAAAGTCTCACTTGGATCACTATACCTCCCTATATTATGTTTCATTAGCCCAGTTGTTATGGAAGGCGTTCGAGTCATACCGCCATCTCCGCCTGGGCCTGCCTCGTCCACGCCAACCTTGCGGTACCCACTTGGTGGCTATCTTACCCTACCTATCCGGATGCACGCGAATAACTTAAGTGTTCTGATTAATTCACAGCTATTTAAGCTAGCTACAGCAGTTCACCGCTCTTTACTTAACTTGACAATACAGATAACGGGATTGGTAAAATTTTACAGAGCAGTAAATAATATGTTACTTTACAAAGGAGAATGGGCATTTTGTACCATGAGTGTATACGACTGAAACGTATCTCGTTTGAAAGGTCTTCACCTCAGCATTATTTAATTGTATGGCACCAACATTGGAAAGCGTGCAGGGGCCGGACTATATAAAAAAAAAGCTGAGCATGAAAACGGATGTTTTATAAAATCTAAGTTAAGTACGCAGTTTTAGCGTATTTGATTCGAAAGAATATAAGGAATGCTACACTTTTGTATACCACTCCCAACGCCAGAGCACTTACAGGGCTGGAATTAGTGGATGAAAAATATACCATTATGAAAAAACACTCTCTACGCTACGAAAACTAAATTATATACACATGTCGTACATAACATGAGAAAGGCATTTTTATATGTTATTTTTTGTAATCTTCATTTTCGCTCCAACCGATGCAGGGACCGAAATAAGCCTATTTTACGAGTTAATTAATTGCAATTAAAGTTAATTAATGACGGCTTGATTTTCCTACTCACCTCAAGATGGAGCCATTGTTGTAAAATAGGAATTTTTGTTACAACTACCTCGTTGTATGCGCCTTAAATTGATTGTAAAATAGGCAATTTATTTTTATGAATTAAAACTGTTGATTTTCCGTTCTTAGCTATTATAATATAATCTACAATCTTATTTACTACCGACATCTTGTATCTAGTAGACAAACCGAGTAGACGGCGAGTAGGTGAAGAAAATGCTGGCTCCATATAGTCAGTTTTAAACGCTAAAAATACTTTTGAAGTGTAAATTGCAAACTATGTTAATTTCTGAATGTTTGCCATAAAATAGATTGTTCTGTCGAAAAAGTTCGGTCTAAATGTCTATCTCTAGGACCTTTGCAAATTGATTCATGGCTTTGATACAAACTTGCTCTAAACAACAAGTTAAAATGTACTTCCTAAAAATATCCACTACAACCTAATATTAAATCAGCATATAAACACCGTTTATGAAAATAGCTGGTACGTGTGTCTGTTTTAATGGGTTTATGAACCTAAATGCTTTGCAAGACATTTTATGTAGGTTACTTATTAAAATATGTAGGTATACTGTGTAATAAAACATTTTGAATACTTTTAGCGGCTTTATTTCATTCAAATCAAGATACAATAATTTAAAAAATAACATTAGTAGCAAAATTCTGTAAAAGTGACTACAGGTTTATACTTATAGTCTATTGTGGTCGAATTTTTATCGACTATCTTCATAGGTGTCACGTTCTAACAAATATGCAAGTGCGAAAGTGACGCATGGCATGATAGTCTATAAAATGGCAACAGTCACTTGGATGCACTGTAGGAAGGTACTAATCTTGCAATACGGTAAACACATGCCGTCGCGGTCGATAGACACAGAAAAGGTAGAAATTAAAAAGTCGCAACATCATAGTGTCGTTCCGTTTTATTACACATCTTCATTTGAAAAGGACGATACTACGGTGTTGCCACTTTTTAATTTCTACCTTCTATCGCATTGTAACCGAGGGTCAAATGATAATGTCACATGTAGGACTGTAACTAATATAATTTCGTGGCGTGCGTCTTGAGTAGGTACACGCTGCACAAGGCGCAGACGCTGCCCACTACTATGGCCAATGTCCGTTTCTACTCTCATGGGCCGTCCACACAATGGCCCATAATGGGCGATGATAAGGGACGCAGTTATGCGTTAGAAGCAGTACGTAATATTGTCACATTTTTCCACTGTATAGCTGCGCCCGCAATGTGATCCATTGTGTGGAGGCCATCAAGAGCAACGATAGTCGTATAATGGCCCCTCCACACATTGGACCATCATACGGGACGCAGTTATGCGTTAGAAGCAGTACGTAATATTGTCACATCTACTGTATAGCTGCGCCCCGCAATGTGATCCATGATGACCCATTGTGTGGACAGGCCATCAAGAGCTACGATAGTCGTATAATGGCCCCTCCACACATTGGACCATCATACGGGACGTAGCTATGCAACAGAACGAGATGGCAATATTGCGTATCGCCTCTCGACGCATACCATCTGCATCCCATATCATCGCCCCTCATGGCTCCTTGTGTGGAGAGGCCATAAGGTCGTAGAGTATCATAGCCACTATAAGATGACGACGACGAAGCGTTAGTCTTCCCTACAGATCCCCTAATTTCCAGTAGAATCCATCTACTTATGTCACCAGTGCATTGAATAGCACGCTGAAGTTCATTGTGATTTAACATTAGTCATTAGTCATGAGTAAATCTTGTAATTCTTTCATCTCTTACAGTGCATTACCAGTGTGCAGGGGTTCGAACATTGACAGGGAAAGACTTCAGGGAAGGGTTACTCACATCCGGTAGAGATTAAGAAAGGCAAAGATCTACTCAGACCAAGCGAAACTATAAATCACGGTGAACTTCGGGGTACTATATGATTCTCTGGTGGATAGAGTTGGTGGATCCTAGAAAACTGAGGGACAGAAAAAATAAAATCTATATAATTCTAAAAACATTTAAAAACGTGTACAAACAAAATCATTTTATAAAAAATCTATATTTCAGTCCTCCGGCCGGTAAGCGCCACTTTACGCAAAACTAAATAGCCGCCTCCCGGCTCCGTCGGGCTGAAAAATAGTATACAAACCTCGGCCGGTAAATGGGAAAGCCTCGGATCACATGTTAGTCGACCTCGGCTTCGCCTCGGCCGACAATTACATGGAATCCGCCTACACTAGTCAATATTAGAGGTAATTTATGTAAAGTAGAGAGTCTCTACCATGAGTTGGCATTCGGGATCGTTGTCGATTCGAAAGTATTTGCAACGCGCTTCAACCAAAGAGAAAGACCAAGATGCAAATACTTTAGGATCGAAGCAATGACATTGCTTAAATCGTTACCCAGCATTAATCATTGCTGCTGATTTTGTAACTATCTAGCTCAGAGTAAGGGACTCTACCTACCCACCAAATTTCATTTAACCCTGACGCGAAAAAAAATCGACAACACAATAATCATCCGCCCAGACGACGATACATATACCTATACGAGTACCTACTCGTAACTAAGAGATAAATACACGTCGTCTTAAATACACAGAAACACACCATTAGATATACTAAATACACCATTTTAGTACCTCTCTGAATGAGAGACAGATGAAGAAAATTGAATCAGGCGTTAATTCCGACAGCCGTCCGACAGATGAACCGTCAGACCGGCAACATCTCCTACATCTTCTAAAGATGCTTCGTAGAGAAGGAAAACACGTGTCGGATTTTGTATTTATTTATTGCAGCGGGAATACGCAAGTAAGTATAATGGGTTGGCACTAAATGACTAGCACTTTGGGCGGAATAGCAAAGTAACATTACTGTCGTAATTTATCTAAAATAAGGGAAATAGCTCATCTGAGAAAAAACATATAAGGTTAATAGCTGGAAGTGACGAATATTATGTCAAATCCCCGAATAAATATAACATTTATTATCAAAACGTATCAGCATTGCGGTACAATGCCTCAAGGACCTACTTTAGATTTAAGGTAGGTACAGGTAGGTAGTTAGGTAAGTTACACTTACTGTATATATTTCGAAAATAAATGTTGTTTATAAGTATACAGTACGAGTAAGTGCAACTTTCCTAGCTACCTACCTTAAATCTAAAGTAGGTCCTTGAGGCATTCTACCTAGGATGCTGGCGGCATTTCCTCGTTGTTTCGCAATGCCGATACGTTGTGCGAGGAAGCTCTTTAGTCACCAGTTACATCAACCAGACGAAGAATAAGTAAATGTCGAATTACAAGTTAAATAGATCATCTGAAATAAAAAGAATAATTAAACAGGCGAGAATGGCGTACGTTATGTTAAACTATAAGGGTAAATAACTCACCTCGAGACAAAAATAATAAGGAAAATGTATGAGTGTTAGTTTGTCACTACTATACTATACTACAATACTGGCTGACTATCCAGTCATAAGACACCTTAGTTTATTCGTAAGAATAAAGTAAACAACTACTTACAAAGACATCCAATAATACTCAATGTAAACCTAAATGTTAAGCTTTAATTAAAATAAATTTTCTTATTAAAATATTAGCGAGGACATTTCATTAGTTTCGTCAAATGTCACGCAGAACAGGATTCGCGGGGGTCACCGTTGGCCGCTAATGTCTTTCACAACTTAACCCCTGCCTGCACATTCACACAAGCACAGACTATAGTTTTAACCAGATGTCGCAAGCAATCTCAGTCGAACAACACGGGCCTCTGAAACATTGGAAAGGAGACAGCAAAGTGAAATCTTACCGGACAAATTATTCTGTCACTTTTTGCGGAGGTAAACATGCACACAGACGCACTTCTCACACATTAGGTACATACAGAAAACAACCTGTAGTAACGACATCAGTACATAAAAAATGATACAACTACTTACTCTGGTAGATCTTGCATACTTCGATCTATCTGGTCACAACACAGTCCGCGTTAGATCATTCGAGCTTGTACTTAATATTAATGGTCAAACTTTATTTTACAAAAATATTAATAAGTCGAATGTATCGTTTGGTTTAAAATACTACATTTTAGGTTGTCAAATGATTTCATATGCATATTATTATAACACAAATACGTATTTTTTGGCGGAGTTACAATTAGCCAGTTAACGGTGTTGGCTATGGTACCAGCAAAAATAGACATAAATTACTGGCTATTGCTGCGTCTAATTCAATATATAGTCTGTGTACACAACATTTTGTACTAGACTTCCAATCGCTTGCGTACAATTTAATTCTACCCGCAGATGTAATATAACAATAGCCAGAGCTGGGTTTTGTTGTAGTGCACCATTACCAATACTGTTGAATGACCACGTTTCCAAACATTCCATGTTTACAAAAACCACAATATTTTTTTCTTTCGGATTTGTGTTTTTATGTCATCATGCTCGGGCCCTCTAAGGATTAGGAAAGGTGAAAAAAATGTTAGTCCTAAAACTATATTCTCCCTACTACCACAGCGTAGGGATGTATTCCATACAGTGAGGTAACTTCATACACGGCCAGTGGCTCGGCTCGGTGGTCAGGGTTGTCAAAAACTATGCGAAAGATATTACAGTCTGATTGGCAAACTAAGAATAAAGAATAAGAGGGATGTCTTATAAAGTTACTATACTTCGTCTATTGGTATTATTATGTTTTTTTTTGTTTTTTTTTTGTCTAAAGGTAAAAATTAAATATCAGGAAGAAATTATACAATTTACACGAAAATAATACCAAACTTGACCACACAAACACATCTCAGGTTTCCTATAAGTCAACAATTTACGTAAAAATTTCGAGTGGAAAAGGAACTGTGAAAAATGAATTTCCTTATTAATAATTTTCCGCAGATTTGGGCGGTCTAGACCGGTAACTAATTGCAACGGCAGGTCTATCGATAATATAGTAAAATTTGACAATTCTAGTGTCTGTTTATGCTAAGTTTCCTAGATTTTGATAGCACACACTGTGAAAGAGTTAAGTAGACGTCATATTTTTTTTTTCATTTTATTTAATCGTATGGCATTACAAATTTTGGTCGCTCTAAACAATTACAAGTTAATATCTAGGTTCTTTACCCATTGGGCTACGTTTTCACTTAGTGTTAATAAGTCCAGAGGGGCTCCATTGTACTTCCTTTTTGAGCACTCATGGACAATGTGGTGAATGGACTGTACAGGTGCTCCACAATCGCATTTCGGTGTGTCTCGCCAACCACATCTAAACATGTACTCTCCAGTTCGGCCGTGCTCAGTACGAAGTCTATTTAATTGTCACCATTCCCGCCTCGGGGCCGAGAACCCGTGAGGTTTGTGGGTGGGATCGTAGCTTGCGTGAGCTCCCTTGGGCATGTTGGCGGTCCAGTCCTCTCTCCATTTGTCATTGATGCTGAAGCTACGCTCTTTCAGTTCCTGTACCGTATTTTTTTAATCAAGCAATGTATTTACCACTAGAAAAACTAAGAAACTTATTGATTCTACAGTCAAACTGTGTAAACAGTTTTCTGGGATGTAGTTATTTTTAAGTTTTTGTCAATTGTTTTTATTGAAAATTTTATAGGAGTTTGACATTTGAAATAACACTTTAAAGTTAAAATATATACAGTAAGTGTAACTTACCTAACTACCTACCTCTACCTACCTTAAATCTAAAGTAGGTCCTTGAGGCATTGTACCTAGGATGCTGGCGGCATTTCCTCGTTGTATCGCAATGCTGATACGTTGTGCGAGGAAGCCACCAGCTCTTCGGTCACCAGTAACATCAACCAGACGTTTCGCGATTTCTACGAAAAATTTGCGTGCGCTGGGACCCCATGGACCAAGAGTTTCGACCCCGAATGGTACAAAAAAGTACTTTACTTTAAAGTTTGACAGTTAATTTGCTTGGAAGATAACGTGGTTTGATTATAGTTAAGGATTTTCCTGTGTGCTTACCATGAGTTGCACGCAACTGTATTCTATAGCGACTGCAGCGCTCGAAAGTATGTCCATCTCGCTCCTACCATTACTCTGGCAGAAGCGAGACCGACATATCCCCGAACGCCGCAGTCGTTATCGAAAACGGCCACGTACAACTCATGGAAAGCACACTATTTCTACATTGTTCTATTTAGACGACCGGTTGTCGTAGTTGGTAGTGACCCTGCCTGCTACGCCGATGGTCCTGGCTTCGAATCCCGGTAAGTGCATTTATTTGTGTGATGAATACAGATATTTGTTCCTGAGTCATGGATGTCTTCTATGTACTCGTATTTATGTATTTGTATATTATATAAGCTTGTTATGGTTGGCTGCGTCGAAGAAAAGAAAAGCAAGGGGAGGGTACCTACACGATGGTCAGATGCCATCCGCGACGTCACAAGCGTCAACATCCAGGGAGCTATTCACCTGTTGCTGTTCCGCCGCGAAAACTATAAATATTTTGTTTGTGTTGTAGTTGTACTGTAATAGTTGTGTAAAACTAACTCTAGTTATGTAAGTTATCGTATAAGCTAACCCTATGGACTTAATGGTTCGAAATAAAGCATTTGAATTTGAATATTCAGTTAGCCCAAGACTGAGGGGCTTGGAAAGCAGTAGTGAGACACTGGGCTCTTGATGGTCACGACCCTCAGCCCTGAGGAACCGACGAAGAAGAAGAGTATTATATATATCGTTGTCTGAGTACCCGTAACGCAAGCCTTCTTAAGCTTACTGCGGGACTAGGTCAATTTGTGTAAGAATGTCCTATAATATTTGTTTATTTATTGGCTTCGCTGCACTGAGCCATCGGTAAGCTGCATCAATAACTTGATACTCGGTTTTGTGTAACTGCCCTAGTGTGGACCGGTTGATGCAACAGTAAATCAAGTGTGATTTACTAATACGAGTATGTGCAAACATCAACACCCTTAGTTAGCCATTGTAGACCGTATTTCAATGCAATAAGTGTTACAAATGGTCATTAAGCAATGTTGGCGCATAATTACATTAAATATCATCGGTGAATACCTACCACCTACCATATTTGCAGATTTCAGTGTTTATCAATATTATTTATAGTAAATTCCGTAAGATCTTCCTGGTGTTGGAAAGAGATATGTTCATACCATTTTAAAACGGTTATATTAGTTTATATGACTGTATATAATTAAAGGCATTAAACGCGTGCGAGTCGTAAACTGAATGATTTGACTAAGGAACTAGTTAGACATTGATTTATTCAACTGTGGAATTCCTAGCGTGAGACGTAAACTGGTGCAGCGATATTTCGAGTTTTCTAAGTGAGCGTGTCGTCATTCTTTTCGATGCCTTCTGCATATTATTATTTTATGTTCTCTCTTGTAATCTTTTAATTAGTACCTAGTAAACAACGTAAGTCCATTGGTTAGCTACAGTTAAAAAAATGAATTGTTTGTCCTTTTTCTTTCCGTGTGTTTGCGATAGTGAGTAACATTAGTACCTATTAGTTAAGTATTGTGTCACTACCTGTGAGTTCTTGTAATTGGCTTCCTGTATCTACTATTGTTAACTATATTCCATGTAAAAGCTGTTGGATCTCCAAAAAAAAAACTCGAGTGTGGGTTTTTGAAAGATGCGTCATTCGAATCGAATTACACACACTTGTTTTATATACAGACATTCTCATGAGCTCTTCATGATGCATTCAAGCTGCATATTTCGATTGCCTTTATGGCTTTCATGAATGAAAACTTTTGTGACATAAAATTGTAATTCAGAGACAAACTAACGTTCAGTTAACTGTAACGTACGACTAGCGTGCGACATTGTTTGCAATTAGCACTACTATCCGTCATCCCGACTGATATTTTAATAGATAGGCAACGCGCATGTGACCCCGGAGTTGCAGGCGTCCATAGGCTACGGTGACCGCTTTCTATCCGGCGGGCCGTATGCTTGTTTGCCACTTTGTGTTCTTGAGCATTTGCTTTAACTTCGTCATGTGGCTTGGTATAATTAAAGAAACAGAATGGCATAGTTAGTTCTATTAAATTCGTTAATTTTTTTTAATTTCTCATACAAAATATTACATGTTGCATCAACCGCTAATGTAAAACGGGCATTAGAATTGACTTTACTAAGTAAGTGTGACAACTATGACAATATCAATGTCATGTCGAATACTCATACTCCATTTACACACATGTAAATCCCATGAGATAAAATTTAATTAGTAGTTATTTTCTAAATGGAGCTAATTAAGATACCGGTGTCTTTGAGAAATTAACTAAATTACGAGTAAAGTTAAAGAATGCACCCTTGAATTTAAAGCAATTGCTCCAAAATACGTTGTATAACGTCCGAGGCAGCGCTGATGTATGAATGAATGAATGAATGATTTATTGGTATAAAAGATAACACTATGATATGAAAAACAGCGGTCCCCAAACTAGGCCGAGCCTGTATCTTGGGAACCATTAATGTAGCGGTATCCCGCTCGTTCAGTCAAATCTTGGGACGTTCAGATATATCAGAGCATCCGAGGTATTCAAAAATATCTGAAAAAGCACTTGACGCCTTGACAATAGAGGCGTGTTCAGATATTTGTGAACACCTCGGCAGCTCTGATGTATCTGATGGCGACTGTATGAGGGCTCAATGTAAACGGCTTATAGAAAGCAAAGCTTAATATTTTAATTTTATTTTCTGTTTTTTTTTTTTTTTTTTTTTTTAATATTGTATGACACATGGATGACCTGTCTGAAATAAACAATATAAATTTGAATTAAACAAGCTTGCGAGTAAAATTGTGTAAAGTAACTGGCCAAGTGCATGTCGAGCGACGCATAATAGAGGATGCCGCATCTTAAAACGATTCATCTCTATAAGCAAAAGGGCGTATATTAGCGGATAGCGGGTTCAAACCCTGGGCCTGTACCACGAAAATAGAACGATTGCGGATTTGTATATCAATCTCTCTCGACGACCGGTTGGCGTAGCTGGTAGTGACCCTGCCTGCTAAGCCGATGGTCCTGGGTTCGAATCCCGGTAAGGGCATTTATTTGTGTGATGAACACAGATATTTGTTCCTGAGTCATGGATGTTTTCTATGTATTTATGTATTTGTATATTATATATATATATCGTTGTCTAAGTACCCGTAACACAAGCCTTATTGAGCTTACTGCGGGACTTAGTCAATTTGTGTAAGAATGTCCTGTAATATGTATGTATTATTATTATTATCTCTGTCACACTTACATATTGGAGTGACAAAGAGGTTTTCCCGTCAATGCCAATTTTCGATGTTCGTGGTGGGCTAACTGGCTCGGTTTTTGGAACATACTTCCGAAATATCGTTTGAAATTTACCAATTGCTTTTCGGTGATAGTAAACATCGTGGGGGAACCGGACTAATCCCAAAAAGGCCTAGTTTACCCTCTGGGTTGGAAGGTCAGATGACAGTAGCTTTTGTAAAAGTAGCGCCTACGCCAACTTTTGGGATTAGTTGCCAAAGCGGACCCCAGACTCCCTGAGCCCTGGCATAAGCCCATAAAACGCTAGAAATTAGAGGACGAAGACTAGTCTTGTAATACATTGATTGAATGAGGGCAAGGGTGCGTAGCCAAGATGCCAATCGCTCACGCTCAGTCGCTAACGAAACGCAATTGTCATTGTCACACTAATAAGGAAGAGTGATAGAGAGAGGTAGCTACGATACGTTATTAAGCGTGAGCGATTGGCATCTTGGCTACGCACGCAGATATGCTGACGATCAATGCACCTTTGTGTAATACATATATGTACTTACATTGTTGTTCGTCTATACGAACAACACAGGCATAGGAAAACGAAGGATTAACAATTCCGCGATTTAAAAATGCACAGAAGGCTGCCCTTTAACTTCGCAACTTCTTCAGTTCTATAACAGCCTGAACGTTCGTCACTAATCAGAAACCAAAGCAACCCACTTTCCTCTGTTACCACCTTTGAGCACCACGGGGTTCCAACGCATTAAAAGGGAGACGGCAAAGTGACATCTTATCGTACATTTTATTATGTCACTTTTTGCGTGGGGAAACGTGCACACATACGCACTTCTCCCACATTAGTCATACAAAAACAATGCAGAATGACGATACTAACACATAGAAATTGAGACAACTACACTAACAAATCTTGCACACTTCGAACTATTTTAGTATATGGACTAGTCTATACCCCTCTATAGTATAGACCCGCATATGCCCATTGGGGCTTGTACTTTGGCAGAACTGTATACAGGGTGTTCTTGAGCATTTGCTTTAACTTCTTCATGCGGCTTGGTATAATTAAAGAACCAGAATGGCATAGTTAGATTTATTAAATTCGTTAATTTTTATTTTATTAATTTCTCATACAAAATAATTACATGTTGCAGCAACCGCTAATGTAAAACGGGCATTAAAATTGACTTTACTAAGTAATTGACAACTATGACATATCAATGACCTGTCGAATTACGGAAAATAGTAGGACTACTAACAGGACACAACACACTAAACAAACACTTACACAGAATGGGCATCACGGACAGCCCGATGTGCAGAGCATGTATGGATAAGGAAGAAACAACAAAACATGTTCTCCTTGAATGTAAACAGATAGAAGTATACAGGAGCAAATACTTAGGAACTCCCAGCACACTAAAGGAAGCAATATGCAACCTTAAAACGATGATAGGTTTCGTGGACGAACTAGGGTGGTTAGAGTTAGTAGAGCTACCTCGCTGTCACGCAAAAAAGGCACAATGGATGTCGATTTGCGGAAAAAGCCCAGGATAACTAACTAACTAACTAACTGACCTGTCGAATACTCATACTCCGTTTACACACATGTAAATCTCGTTTGAGATAAAATTAAATTAGTAGTTATTTTCTAAATGGAGCTAATTAGAATACCAGTGTCTTTGAGAAATTAACTTAATTTAAGCTAAAGAATGCACACTTGACTTTAAAGCAATTGCTCAAAAACACGTTGTATATGCCGACTCCCCCCTGTGTTGCTTGAAGAGTACGAATGAAGGCTTTGAATTTAAGATCAGGAACTTGTCTTTCTTTTCATGATTGAACTTTGGTTTTTCTTCCCTTCTGATCGAATGTTCTCAACCTTTCATTATTTAACTTAAAGTCATACGTATGTCAAAGAGCCCCGAGGAACCATTTGATTTGGAATTTCTACCAAAACTTTATTCTTTAAATTACACGCAATACTTTTTCATTAACCCACACACCGATATATAAATGCCCTAATCAGGATTCGAACCCGGGATCTCCTGCTTCATAGGCAGAGTCACTTCAGAATTAGCTATGAGGCCGTTCAAATATTATAATACAAATATTATTGAGTTACTTACACAAACACATTTAATTTCCTTTAGCTAATTCAAATGAAAGCAAAATTATCAAACTAGCAAGAAATTAACTAACTAGTTTGGATTTACACATTAATACCACTGACATCGCTATAAAAAACTTACTCATTCATACACATATAAATATTTATTTACTATCTAACATTACTTTGCAACGGTTAGTATTAAAATGTACTGCATAAGTCACCGGGATGCGCAGACGCAGGTCGCGCGAAGTTCATAGGTAAAGGAGCCGGTATATAAACCCTAACCGATGTCACCCACCACATATTGGTGCTGTCCGTGAGTGCATCCAGACTGTTACAATGGTGAGTGACGTCATAGTACAAGCTTTAATTTAACTTGCAATGTATGTTGGTTTGTTAGGGCCAGATCTAAGGTGTATTTAGTGAATCAACTATTTCTTGCTATTCTGTCCCGTCAGGGGACAAAAGGAGCAGTTTGTTAGAAGAAACGTTGTAGTATGATCTACTGAAATGCTTGGTAAATGAGCCATCATGGAAAGATAATATAACTAACAAATAAGACCATGTTTTGTGAATTTTAATGTCATAAAACCGTGACTCTAAAAGTGACCCAGGAGACATGTAATAAGCTTTAGACATTAGTTTACGCTCTACAAAATTCTTAAATTTTTTAATCGATAGTGCAATTACTTCTACTGGGAATTTATTATAAACCCTTACACAATTGCCCGTGAATGAGTTTTTATTATATGGAGCCGAGTGGTGGGCACTGCGAGCTTATCCTTATTTCTAGTATTAATACTATGTATATTGTTGGTTAACCCATTTAACTAACGTCACGTTGAAATGAAACACTTTAAATCGGATTTATCCCGTTAATTAACACCACGTTTCGAGCCCTTTACAGCCCTTCTCAGTCATCATCTTATCCTTATGAAAACGAGTGCTGTAAAGGTCTCGAAACGTAGGGTAATTGCGCAAAACGCGATAAATCCGTTTTAAAGTATTTCATTTCAATGAAAGTCGCAGTAACAGAAGACAAAATGAACTACCCGTTGTTCAAATAACTTCACTTGGTTATGTAGATTAGATGACAATACAGTGTTACACTTTGGAACTTATTAATGCGGAATAAGGAGCAAAATTGAATACAGGTGCATATTTATGACGCCGACCGTACGAAATATCATTTGATATTTACTAATCGCTTTTCGGTGAAGGAAAACATTGTAAGGAAGCTGGACTAATCCCGATAAGTGTGTACCATGATTGGTACGTAACTGTTAGGCGTTAGCGACTGCGCGTTTCTAAAGTATGTCCGTCTCGGTCCTGCCAGAATAGTGGTAGGAGCGAGACCAGCACGAACGACTAGTTTATAAATAATATAAATAAAATAAATATATAAATATTATAGAACAATTTTACACAAATCGACCCAGTCACGCGGTAAGCTCAATAAGGCTTGTGTTGTGGATACTAGGCGACGATATATATAATAGACAGATACATATAAATACTTAAATACATAGAAAACATCCATAACTCAGGAACAAATATTCGTGATAAACACAAATAAATGCCCTGAGCAGGATTCGAACCCGGGACCTCCTGCTTCGTAGGCAGGGACCAACTAGGCTAGGAGGCCGTTGATGACTAGTTTACCCTTTGGGTTGAAAGGTCAGATGGCAGTTGCTTTCGTAACACTAGTGCCTACGCCAAATCTTGGGATTCGTTTCCATAGTGGACCTAAGGCTTGAGCTGTGGCATAAGCTGGGAAAACTCTAGGATGAAGAAGAAAAATGTTGGCACAAGGCAAAACGTGGTCTTAGAAGAAAATTAATCATTTAATAAAAAATGTACTTGATTTTTAATTAAAGTCCCTGTACTTTTCCTGTCATATATCTACTTGATACTATCAGACAGATAAATGTCTAATTTTCAACATTTGTAAATATTATAATAAATTACTGATAACAATCACGTATTTTAGTTTCGGATATCTTAGGATGCCATTATCAAGCGTCAAACGTGCGCGACGACGCAGGCGACGCAGACTAGTTAAATTAGATATTTGTAAATGTGTCATTCAGCAGTTAAAAATAAAAGTACCGAACGATACTTCAACAGCTCTATGACCGTACGGTGCAAGTGATAAATGACGAAATTAGAAACAAAAATACTTTGTATGAAGATAAGTGCTTTTTGAGCTGTTGTGATACGAAATGCACCTACATGACATACAATAGCTATTTATGCAACAAATGCGGAAAGTCAGTGATTTCCGACGAGTGTATAAGCCGACACGAGTACGAAATCATCTTTACGCATGTGTTTCATACAATGTTTTACTATGCATTGTTCGAGTACATAAAAAATCATATCATGACAAAACAATTTCATTATTTTTAATTATTACTTGACAGTACTTTAATTATTAAAATTTAAAGTTATATTATTTTATAGTTTTCTGACATGGAAACCAAAAAAAAAAAAAAAAAGTAAACGCACTGCGGCCAAATCGTGCGGAAAAGTACAACTTTCCGCATGATACGCTTCGTAGAAAGCTCACTTTTCGAGCACATGCATTGTAAAGTGATTTTACAAAGTGATTTTTTTTTCGAATTTCGTTTTTTTTTTCACTTGCGTCGTACTCAGGGTCATTGACCTAAGCTGTTGAAGTGTCGTTCGGTACCTTTGTTACACCCTGTATATCGTCGTCTCGTACAAACAACACAAGCCTTCTTGAGCTTACCGTGGGACTAGGTTGATTTGTGTAAGATTGTCCCATAATATATTTTTTTATTTTTATTTATGACACAATTAAGTAAGATTTGCAAAGCTTCAAACTCTATGTATCGCATTATGAGCGTCTAAGTAGGTACGTACAAAAAGGACGCGAAATATGAAAGATCCTTGTCAGGCCACCTCACCTTTCCTCTTATGCCGTGCCCATCCAACATTCCCTGTCACGTTTCTTGAGAGATATGACGTTTACGTGACCCTTCATCATACGAGACGATGTCATAAAACACGACGACATTAAAACATCACCGTAAATTTAGCTTGCAAATATGTTTCCGACTTTGGTTGTAACTTTTACGAAATCGCGACAGTCTGTCATTGTCAGAAATAAAAAAGTATGTTTATTTAAGTGTTAATTATAGTAGCATTTTTTTTGTTGATGGTGTATTTTAAATTTTTGTTTTATACCTGTTCGTGTAATAAGAGTTAATAATGCACTGATCATTATTTTTGTATGCTTGTAGACCTTGTAAGTTGACTGAACGGGACTCGGATAATTGAATCCAGAGCTTTATAATTTACATAGATTTAGTTGATTTTACAACCCAATACTGAACCGCTCTAACTCTGGTTCCCAACGATGTACAGTCGCTAACACCTGGACCTGATACAGTCAAGTGCCAAAATATTTATTGAAAAAATCGTCTCATAAATATGGTGCTAAGCTCTTATTAAACCGGAATAAGATGCTCGTATGTGACATATTTTTGAGCGCATCCATACTTCTTCTGTTAATAATGAAGTGATATTTACTTAACCTGGCTCTTACAAAATAATCACTATTATCGCAAATAGTTACGCTAATTCTCAAACCAATAATATACATATCTACATATATTCGTAATTAAAATTGCTTGTTCAAAAACGTCTCTCAGATAGCTGCCATTTCCAATATTCATTCTAGTATTAATTTTAATTAACTACCTATTTCATTGCAAAACCTGCTTTGCTAAGTTTCGTCTTTTTCTAACTAACAAAAATAACGATTAGGTACGATACTTAATTAAGTCATCGTTTACTTAAAAAACACTAAGAGAGATAGAACACATATTATGAACTGAAAATTAGATTATGTTCAGAAAAAGGGTTATATTTTAAAGCATCGTATCTTGAAACCTATAAGACTTCCGGTAATACCTAGCTCAAATTGTTAAAAATTTGATATAAGTACTTCAATATTCTGTAACAACTGTCACGTTTTGTCACAAAAACTATGGTTTTTTAATCACATAATTTTATTGAGTAAAAAAGGGCATATACCGTTTATCCACAACGCAGGTTTCGTCAACTCACAGGCAATATATCCACCACAGGTTTCGTCAAAACCACACCACCACAGGTTTTTTAATTGAACTTCACATTTTTGTTAATGTATTTGTATGTAAATACTATATATATATATATTTAAACAAAATCAATTTAGGAAAAATTATAAATGTACAATCAATATCCGCAACGTAGGCTTCGTCAAGAGGGTACAATCATAAATCAGCAACAGGCGTCGTCATCACACAAACAATAAAGCAATCCGCAACAGGCTTCGTCATTTTTCGCTTACTCTACCTAGTGATCTAAAAGAGACCACCCCGAGTCGCCTCCGGTGCAAAGGTTCCCATCACACCAGCAGCGTTTCCGCGCTGTATAGCTAGCGAAATCCTCTGCACCAGATACGACCCGGACCCATTTTTGTTTGCAAAATTCACTTTCATACTTCCCTATGGAGTCCAAACAACATTACCAAAAATGGATGGTTACAATGCGGTCTATTTTATAGAGGAAAAAATTGTAAGATTTGGCTGGCCTACTGCGTTTTAGATTTAACAGCGACATGAATAACGTCATAGGAAAATCTTATTGTCTAAATCCCCGTACCTGAGTGTTGCGGTTTCGACACTCCTTTAAATTGCCAACATTGTTCGTGAAGAAAGTCAAACGGTTGAAAGTTCATCCGGCATGTGCATTTCCTGGTGCGAGGCACGGAATCGCGAGCATTTCGTCACTGCATTATCGCAGTATACAAAGAGATGCCGGAACAAATATGCTTGTTAAGGCACTATTCATATCGGTGTAGGGATGACGACTAGGTTGAAAACTTTCATTCGAATTAGTCCGTCAGGTTGGTATTTTTTTTTGTAGAAAAATCGTTTTTTTTTTTTGCTAAATTGGAAATATTTATATTATTTCTCAGAATCGCGAGCTTTTTCATTCCTGGTATGAGAAAAGTGTCCTAAAATTTCCATACACTTTTCAAACTTTACATTGTTACCGCCATACTAAATGTATGAAAAAATGGTGGCGAAATGGAAAAAAAATCCTGGACACTTTTTTTTCTTCTACTAGGATTGAAAGAGCTCGCGATTCTGAGTAGAAAACATATAAACATTTCCAATTTAGCAAAAAAATATTTTTATACAACATAATAACGCGCAGTTGGAATATCTAAAACTATTAGACACGTATTATTTCCTGTTTCAATTTAACTAAAATTAACTACGATAAAGAGCATGAAAGTTCCGGGGTAGGGGCTTGTGACGTCCCTATTAGGTCAGAATTGTACCTAATAGTGACGTCACGCGAAACTTGTACGCACTGTATTTTCGAATTTTTTAATGTGACGAACTAACAAAAACATACGGGGCAATAGTTTTTGATGAAGTTATAGCCGGACTAAAGATCTTTTTCGACGACTAGCCTATTATGTAAATGGGGAATGATGAAGGATGACTCACACCAGTCCGATCCGATTCGATCCGATCCGTGACGATCTATCAGTTTCCATAGAAAGAATCACGTGATAGCTCGGAGCTCTCGGAGGTCACGTGACGTTTTATATAAAAACTGAAAGATCGTCCCGTATCGGATCGGGTCGGATCGGACTGGTGTGAGTCATCCTTAACTCAATATATATATTTTTTTATTGAATAAATAAAAGAGGTTCTCAATCTGACTGTTTATATTTTCTTCTTTTTTTACATTACATTTTACGTAAGTTTAATCGTTCTTGATATTTTTTTTTACACAAGTTTATTCTTACATAAATTTTAAAGGGGCATATGCATGATAGTTGTTTTGAAACTATTTGAAAATAAAGAAAAGCAATAAAACGATTTTATTTTTGCGAGTCTAGCGGAACAATGCGGCGTTTGCATTTATGTTTGTGTAAACTCGATTAACGTTGATAGGATTGTCGCGAAGTATGGCAGGGGCAAAATGAAATAAAAACGATATTTAATTAAAAATATGAACTAAATCATTCAAGGGTTTGCCGAGATATGGGCGTCACAAGGTCATATTCGGGACTAGCCATGGTTTTAAAAAACAAAGTACTTGGTAACAATTCCGTCGCGTGTATAGGGCCTGTACAAAAGCCTTAAGCAAGGGTGTAGTGCACATGCCAACAGGTTTTTGCTCAGAGATGGCTATCAGGCATCTTATCGTGGTTCATCTTCACATTAAGCAAATACAGCATCGGTTTCGTGTTCCATTGTAACTCAATTGTCACTTGAATACGCGCCTTTTAGCTCAGTGACGTGAAAATAGCTTTTAACGTATAATCTCTAACTTAGATCTGGTAGGGCAAGCTTTAGTTTATCGGAGACATGAAGTTATTCCGTGGTAGGGAGTTTACTTACTTAAGTAATGATAACTACTGTGTCATAGTGAAAGTGCCGCTATATTAAGGATATAAGAGATATTTAAAAATGGTAACTCGCGTAATTAAGTCGATTTTCACTCGACATGTTTCTATTATTTAAGCTAGTGACCGGTTTTAAATATTATTAAATTTTGTAATTTGTTCAAGTCTCGCGAGAGTTTCATTAAAGTAGTTATGAATAGGTATTCCTTTCCCACATTTAAAAAAATATTACTTTAAAATATATATTCATGGTAGCACTAAGTAGTATTTATATTACAGTTTATAGCACAATTTCACACTAGATAATACAAATTATTAAAAGCAATTGCCAAAAAACCGTGTAATAACAATATCACAACAGCACGATAAGCAAACGTTTTGACAATCTCTTTAACATAAAAAAAATCAGAACAAGTGGGAGTCGCTTTTTCCGCGTACTGGCGATTTTCAGCGATGCGCTCGGAACAAGTTTTGAGCCCGTCGCTTACAGTCCGCGTATTTTTGTCACAATTACTGCTAAGCTTGCTGCACATGATATATCGTAGCGATTAATCTATGCGATTTGTGCAGATTTAACTGTCGTGTGTATGACAAATATCTGCTACGATTTGTTATACATATCGATAAATCTGCGCAAATGAGCTTACATGCATGCTTATGCTGTAGCAAGCTTTACATGTTTCGATTACGCTGATCCAATCATCAACGTACTTCTTAGACGTTAACTTTTTACATACTACATCTTTCAAAAAATATCAGTAGTTAAAACGTACTAAAGGTAAATAAGTGATACTTAAGGATGACCGAGCTGGCCCCTATTTCACCACGCTGACCAGTGTGACAATTCCTTAAATGACTGAAGGCCTAGTATAAAAGTTGTACGACACTTACTTCACGATCGCGTTAGCGTATCGAGAGTTCAAATTATATTTGCCGTTTATTTAAATCATCCGGCAACTTTCATATTTTGACCCCTCGATACGCTAACGCGGTCGAGAAGTTAATGTCGTACAACTTTATATTTATTTTTTGCGACGGGAGGTTGAGAACATTAATTGCATGCAAAAAATACGCAAATTGGGACTAATTGACTAGCACGTTTGGCGGAATAGCAAAGTAAAATTATTTTAGTAGTGATTCTTACAACAACCGAAAATACGAAAATCGAAACCGAATTCTTACGAAATTGACAGATCATGCCTTCCCGTCCCGTCCCGTTCTAGTGTGAGTCATCCTTAACTAGTCTAGAAAAACTTTATATTTTATTTTATGATTAATAAGAGTTATTTATGCGCAGATCTCCTTCGTATTCCTGTCGCTGCTTGTCTGCGTGGTGGCCCAGCAGCCTAAACCGGCGCCGACCGGCGAACCAATCCCGATCATACGCTTCGAAACAGACGGGCCTAACGTCGATGGGACTTACAAATGGGCGTATGTATATATCCATGTTATCCCTTCGCTGATCGTTTGATTTGCCAGTAGTCAATAGCGACTGCGCAATTCGAAAATAATTGCAAGTCGCTCCCAGAAGTTAAGAACGAACCAGGGTGCGTAGCCAAGATGCCAATCGCTCACGCAGAGTCGCTAACGAAACGCAACTGTCATTGTCACACTAATAAGGAAGAGTGATAGAGAGAGGTAGCTACGATACGTTATTAAGCGTGAGCGATTGGCATCTTGATATAAATACTTTCGAATCGTGGAGTCGCTAGTCGTCCTTAAAAGAAAATACCTTAGGAATGAACCACAATTTTTTGGCCGCAAGTAAGGGACCAAGGTTTACCTAATCAGTTCAAATTACCTGTTCGTTAGTGTTCTGTAGTTTTCTTGTTAGGCTTGTATAAAGTTTACGAACAACTGTCCAAAATTTTCTTCCATTAGCTACGAAACCGGCAACGAGATTACCGCTGAAGAATCAGGCTACGTGAAGAACTTCGGCAAAGGCGAGCCCGAGGAAGTGCAGGTAGCTGAAGGGAAGTTCAGCTACAAGACGCCGGAGGGGCAGCTCATATCTCTCACCTACATCGCTGATGAGAACGGGTTTCAGCCGCAGGTTGGTACCTTTTTTTTATAACCTACTACACTACCACAGAGTTTATAATAGTTCTTAAAAACATATTCATATAAATTAATTTATGTATTAAGCAGAGACGTCTCATCTTAATACAAGAATTAATTTAGTATGGGGTTGTGCATTGTTATCGATGATATCTAAAATGTCTTAGAACATTGATGCCGTACAAGTGTTTAACATATCCGGTAGATGTCGTTACGCGTCTCCCTAAGACGTATAACCAAATGAAAGTAGTGGAATCATTCGCCGGGGTCGACCGGGCGTCGCTAGCTCAATTGGCAGAGCGATCTGAGCGGTGTCGTGGGTTCATATCCCGCTCGACGCGGAGAACATTTCCATTTTTTTTTCATTTATAAAAAAGATATACATCTCTCTTAGAAAAAGAAAATACAAACCTTTTTGAATATTATTCTTCTTTTTCTTCTTCTTCAGCGTGTGTTCGCCCACCGTACGCATACGCCTCTCCAATCTCTCTCTATTTTGATCGGTTTTTAGTGCCTCGCACACAGACTGGTGCTGTCTCATTTATGTCATCGGACTAACGGGCAGGTCTGGCTACACTTCTTTTGCCTAGCCGCCGGGGTCTCCATTCTAAAACGCGCCTCCACCGCTCGTCTTGGCGTCGGCACACATGCCCGGCCCAGGCCCATTTTAGTGACGTCAACCTTTTTGGTGCGTTTCGGATTAGCCCGTTCTGGAGTCGTCTGAACACTACGCAAAAATAATTAACGCTAATTAATTAATTAATTTCTACGTCTACGTATACCTATACTCATTTGAACGCCTAAAAGCGATAGATCCATTTTCTTGCATATTGATGCCAAAAAGATAGCCGTCGCCCATGGCTTACGCCAACATAAGTAAGGACAAGAATGAACAAAATGCACGCGCAAATTTCAACAAAATTATATTTATCTTTATGACACGAAAACTTAAGGTTAGTCTGGCCTCTGCGCGTCCATTATTTAATAGAGACGTATAAGTAGGTACTATTATTAGCTTAAATGATTATTGCTTAAATTAATAAATACTACTTACAACAGAGGTATTTAGTTTTCAAATAATAAGTACTTATATATTTATCTATTCAAATTGCTATTTATTTAGGCAAACATACAATATTAATGTATGTATGGTAAATTACAAATCGTAAATTGCATTCACGTGCATTTTAACTTTAAGGTGTGCTGGCAATAACAATTATAATTATTGCATAAATACTAAAAATATCTAAATATTATTAATCTCCATAATAATTCAAATACGAAGAGACATATTGTTTTATTAGTAATTAGGTAAATAAATAAATAAAATATATATTGTGGAACAATCTTACCCAAATCGACCTACTCCCACGGTAAGCTCAATAAGGCTTGTGTTGTGGGTACTAGACGACGATATATATAATAGACAGATACATATACATACTTAAATATATAGAAAACATCCATATCTCAAAAACAAATATTCGTGATAAACACACAAATAAATGCACTGACCAGAATTCGAACCCGGGGCCTCCTGCTTTGTAGGCAGGGTACAACTAGGCTAGGAGGCCGTTAAATATATTTGAAATCAATATGTAAACAAACAGCTGTAGGGTTAGCATGGTTGCCATTTTATCGCTTATCACGCTATGCGTCACTTTCGCACATACATACTTGTTAAAACGTGGCAGCAGCGTCGGTAAACGATAAAAACCCGACCATCATAGACTAGCTGGTTAAGATAAAATAAAACAGAAAGCCGCATACAATACAATTTGATAATAATATCAGTAAGTACATTTCACTCGCGACTCAAATAAAAGGATGACTCACACTAGAACGGGACGGGACGGGGCACGACGGAACGACCTGTCAATTTCTATAGAAATAATCACGTGATAGCTTGGAGCCCGAGGTCACGTGACGTTTTCTATAGAAACTGATAGATCGGCCCGGTCCGATCATGTCCCGACCCTTTCTTGTAAGTCATACTTAAGAAGTTTATTCCAAAGTGGATTGTTTTTCTATGCGCTATAATCAGCCGCACAAACTGCAATTGTGTAATGATACCTAAAATTAAATTACGTGTTCTTAACACCTGTTAAAGCGATGCAACGCCCGAGGCGGCACCTGTTAAGCTGGGTCCACACTTGTGTCATTTTGCCGAGTCTCCGTTGCGTAGCACCAACGCGTATCATCAGGCATCAGGTTATAGACAGGGTCATTCGCACACCTTGCAACCTAAATGGTCCTGTAAAAATCAAACCCTACCTCTTCCAAGCGAATAAACTGTCAAGCATTTAAAGGATTATTTTATACGTCAAATTTCTGTGAAATTATCACGTTTACTTTCACACTCTGTGCTATCAAGTCGGATTATATGCTATTTCAGAGGAATTTCCTCCCGCAGACGCTCTGGCTGTGTGGATTGAGCTATGCGGAGTTTTTCCCGAGGGACTACAGTAAAGGGTTCGTCAAAAAATTGTACATGTTTTCAATGGACCGGCAACGCGCGTCATGTGACACCCTTGCAGTGGCATGCGTCCATAGGCTACGGTGACTGCTCTCTATCAGGCGGTCCGTGCTTGTTTGCCACCAACGCAGCATTAAAAGAAAGATAGTTAGTGTGGACGCAAATAGATCGCGATCACTTACGATCATGATTTTTTTAAGTGACGAAGATATGATACGGCATAATGATACCAGTGTAAACCCAGCTTAAAGTATGCGATGCAACGTGGTATCCTTGACATGTTTTCTCTTGGGATCATCGCGTCGTAACGTTGGCCATACGAGGCAGTAACAATTCAATGTGTCCATATATTTTACCTTTAGCACATTGACCGGAGAGCACAGAATCGTATACTGGAATGACTAGTTTGTGGCGTGCCGTTAAGTATGATTCATACGTGGAGGAGAGGAAATATCTGCTTTATCTTAGATACTTCTTAAGGATGACTCACTCCCATCCGATCCCGATCCGGGACGATCTGTCAGTTTCTATAGAGAACGTCACGTGACATCCGTAGGCTCCGAGCTATCACGTGATAATTTCTATAGAAACTGACACATCGTACCGGATCAGATCGGATCGGATTAGTGTGAGTCATCCTTTAATAGGGCTTTTTTCTATACCCAATTGAATTAAATATTCAATGACTAATGCATTTATTGGTAACGTTTTGGTAATAAAAATATAAAATGATACTCAGTAGGCACGTATGTTATGTAAGGAATGCTATGACCAGACAAAACGGTTGCTGTCAATAAAAAAAAAATCTAATATAAGAATTTAGGAACTCTAATTATCACATGTTCTGGCCGTCAAAGCAAGTCATAGTTACTACTTACTAGAACTTCGTTCATAAACACCTCACTAACATAGATATAAGTATATAATGTAACTAACCATATATGGATGTAAATCTGAAATAAATAATTTGATTTGATTTGATTTGAAACACGCTTCGACAATTTAAAGCGGAGGTAGAACTGTAGAAACACTAATTATTCCCTACGTTTAACGCAAAAAAATAAATTAACAACTTCTAAGCTAGGGAAGACACAATTATTTATTTATAATTAAGAATTCCTATTCTTGACAGCAAGAATACAACAAGAGAACCGCAAAATTCAGGCGATGTTTGATTTTTTTTAAGAAACAAAAAGATAGGAATGGGCACAGCGGATGCATACATATAATGTGTATCCGCTGTACCCATTACGATATTATCGTTGAGTGTGGTAGAACACAGCACAACGAATGTCGTTTCGCTCAAATCTGGAGCAGAGCCCATCAGTTCTGGGGAAGTACCTCCACCTTACAGAAAACCGCAGTTTAATAACACTAGACCCTACTCATAGTGTTGTGTTTCTTTTGGTGAGTAAGGTCGCCAGAGCTCCAAGAGGATTCACTGTGTTGACAGCTGGGGACCCACGGAGAAAAGCCTGTCCCTTTAGCTGTCAACACAGCGAATCCTGCTTGTTTTTAAAGGGTCGGCAACGCGCATGTAACACCCCTGGAGTTAGGCGGGATAGGCTACGGTGAAGTACGGTGACCGATTACCATCAGGCGGGCCGTATGCTTGTTTGTCACCGTCGTAAAATAAAAAAAAAAGTTATAGTAAAAAATTGTAAGTTCTCATGTCCCACTACTAACTATTAAGCGTGTAAGGGGCCGCCATCTACGAGGTTCGTCGTGTGTATGTCGTACTTTACAGCTACTCCATACGCCATTGAAATTAAATTAAGCGTAATAGGCGTAACCAAATAAATCCTCATTGGAATCGCTTTTTCATTTTAAACAAGCAGTAACTTTAAAGTTTTGCTTAACCTCGAGACTAGAATCATATAAAATCTAGACAATAAATAAGTCTTTGACCCAGTCAAACAAGTAAAGATTCCCATTTCGTTTTAGAGGTTTTGCTCTTGAAGTGTTTGAGTAAAATTGAAACAACTTTTAAAATATACGAGGTCAAGCAAGGAATAGGTAAAGTATGTGTGAGTGTTTAGATATTTGTTTTTTTTATATTTTTTTTTGAATTGTTATGTAGTTCAAAAATGTGAGCTGTATAAAGGATGACTCACACCAGTCCGATACGTTCCGATCCGATATGGGACGATCTGTCAGTTTCTATACAAAATGTCACGTGACCTCCGCGGGCTCCGAGCTATCACGTGATTATTTCGTGATATAGAAACTTAACTCATAATTTACGTTTTTGAAATTAAAATTAGAGACAGGTAACTTTTTTGTATTTTTGACAATCTATATTTCGTAATCAATGCTTGTATAAGTATTAGATAACTACTTATACTATACGTAGGTAGTGTAGGTATACACTTAAATGTTGGAAAGGTTGACTGTACACAGTATTTTTTTTTAATAAGTTTTTTTAGTACAGAGCTACGGACTTAGTACCTATTAATTTCTTATGTTAAGTACCTGGAAGTTATGCTATAAAATAGTAAATATTTTTGTCATAATAATTGTATTTTTTATACATTAAATTAATCTGTAGTCATTTATTGCTCTCATAGGTAAATAAAGCCTTATTACACGAAAAGTCCCCTTGACCTTGATGTGTTGAATATTGATAGTATTTTCTATTGTATTTTATATTCGAAGTATAAGTTGTATTTACGAAAAAACATATAATTTACAAAGAAATGTTATGTATTTCAAACCATTGTAACTTAACATATTCGCAAAGTGAATATTGCTCTGAGTGTTCATTAACTTATTGTTTTATGAAGTCATGTGTACGTCTCGACCTTTCCTTAAATGAATTTGCGGCGAGAAGTTTCCTAATATCTTAGGTGATTTTACTAACTGATTATGCAAGTGTTACCCGCAAGTGCTTAGTATTGAATAGGTTTACCACATTTAAATAATATTATAGGAGAAACAAGAAATGTTAGGTGTTCTGTACGCATTTTGGCTTGATAAAGGTGCGACCACATGCTCAAAATACGACGACGGCGGTGCAGTGACGTGCCGTAAGCGTTTTTACTACGTGCTGTCTACACCACTGCTCTAAATACGTTCTCGTTGGGAAAACGCTGCGACGTGACTTAAACGTCATTTTACCGTTTTACCGCATGCTCAATTGGCAGAACGATTGGCGATCATCGCAGAGTTGCGGGTTCAAATCCATCTCGGTGTCATGAATTTTTAAAATTGGAATCGTTCCCAGGCGTTTTTGTTTAAAAAGAATTATTATATCACTGTGGCATATATACTACTTCTTATTATGCATTTTACCGTGTTTACGTTGCGTTAACGTACTTTTTCTACTCCAGCATTTTCATCTGTCAATTAGTTGACTGACAGCGATACCTATTAAAATTGTATAAAAGTATTTTCTTTTTATATTATTTATTAGGTTTACCAACAACTTTTTACACTAGATTACATTATAGGTAATAGTAGATTATATTGTAGGGTAACATAATAAACAATGTTGTCTGTGGCATTCCATAAGACCACTGTAAAGCGATGCTCTAATGGATTATCTTACAATATTTGCACACTGTTGATTTTTAGTTTATTTTTGTAGTTTTCCATATGCCATCTTTCAAGATTCTGCTTGTTTCGCTATTTTAGCTGTCGTGGAAAAACTAGCGCATGTAACAGCTCATAATTGGTTCTTACAACTCCCGGGTCTATTATTACAAAACTTGACTTCGTCTCGTTTTGTAACGGCGACCCTTAAGTTTTAAGAACCCTTATTATATCACTGTTGTAAACTACTATCGAACAGCGGTATGAGAGCATGCAGTAAAATGATGCTTACGCCACGTCATTGCGATTCCGCACCGTATTTTGGGCAATGGTGTGGACACTCCTTTAATCGAATGCTGATGTAATTGATGATGCATCCAATCATATCCACATCTCTTTGGTATACAACATGGGATCGCGCAAGCCACATACAGCATATTTATTAATGAGAACCTAAAGTGCTGAACTTAATTATGCCTAAACATCCCACCTGAAATAAAACTTAATAAATCTCTTCTTTCTAGCGTTTTTCCGGCTTATGCCATGGCTCGGGGAGTCTGAGCTCCCCTTCGGCAATTAAATCGCCTGATGGTAAGCGATTAACGTCGTCCATGGACACCCGCAACACCAGAGGTGTCGCAAGTGCGTTGCCGGCCAAAAAATGACAGATTTAAAAATGACAGTACATTTTTTTAAATCTTTCTAAATCCTATTTGAAAAATAATAAAACCAAAATTATAAGCATGGTCTTAATATCAAACACTTTTTTTCTTATTAGTAATAAACTAGGTAGTAAGAACCCGTCGCTACTCGAAGGTGAAGGCATCCTCTAGTGACTTCCAAAGGTCTCTGTCGATGTCGTTAGCTTTCTGAACCCATTGGTCGCCCGCTACTTGTACAATTTCGTCAGTCCATCGCGTTTTAGATTTCCCTTGTTTTCTGGTTCCTCTTGGCCCTTTCCAAATGGTTAGTCGGTAAATCCATCGGTTGTCTGTCATCCTGGCTACATGTCCTGCCCAGCGCCACTTTAATTTCTTACTTAATAAATAAACGTGAATAAAAATTAACAAATGCTGAATTAAATTGTATCATTACAATCATGAGATCTTAAAGAGATATTGCGAAGTTATAACTTAACCAATACTTTATTAAAGCATAAGATATGCGTTTTTGCTGCCATGTGGTATATTTAACTTACAAATGTATTTATCATTCGTGACAAATTGTTCTTCTGTTGAAACAATGTCGCCGACTGGCAAAACTCGTCCCTTGCCAAGTATGCCGTAAATATTGTGGTTATCAACAATCTGCAGTGTGAAGATATTTAAATGTCAAGTTCGCGATCTCCATCCTTCCAAAACTTTACAAGTCACAATAAAATTTACTAACTATAATTAAGGATGACTCATAATCTCTATAGAAAGAATCACGTGATTTTTTTTCGCTAATAAAAGTCACGTGATAGCTCGGAGCCTTCGGATGTCACGTGACGTTTTCTATGGAAATTGACAGATCGTCCCGTCCCATTCAAGTGTGAGTCATCCGCCCATTAACATCAGTCAACACGCAAGGATATTATGGCATCCCGTGGGTGCCATATTGCTTTAACTACCATGAACACGAGTTTGATTAATTGTGCAAAGAAGAAAGATAATGTTTTAACCGTTTTGTTTTCTTCTTTTGAAAATATTTATAAAGTTGATTCCGCACATATTTAACTAATTCCAAGAGAATCGTAGAAAGAGATGAAAATTGAAATGTAACGTCGTTAGATGGTCATTATGTGGGTCAGGAATGACATTAGCGAACAATTTTGCATTGATGATGATAGAAACGATAATTCGTACGAAAACGAACTTACTGGCATAAGAATTAAGAATCAAATTCATACACAGAACTACAGAGACTGTAAAAACTTTATGGCCTGTTGGCTTTAAGGGTTACCCATTAACTATGTATCCTATCCCAATAGAATTACAATTAATACAAACGGTACAATGTAGATGTAACAATAAAGAACGTGTTTAACCGATTTGCAGTGCCGGACTGATCTTAAAGGATGAATCTGTTAATTTCTACAGTAAAGCATCACGTGACATTCGAGGGCTCCGAGCTATCACGTGATTTTTTCTATAGAAATTGACAGTTTTTCCCGTCCCGTCCCGTGCTAGTGTGAGTCATCCTTAAGTGCTCCGAAAACAAAGTTTTGAACGGAGCACTAAAAAACTAGAAACACATAGTATAGAAGTCCTTGGAATACCCTTTCAGGGTATTTCAAGGACTTCTTAAACATAGAATATACTGTATTCTTAAAGAACTAGAATTGTGTGCAAGACAACAAGACAACATTCATCATAAATATTCGTCAGTACAGCCCATTTCATTACTATAGGTCCTTACGACGCTCCTAGAGTTAACTACAAATTTACTTAATTATCGCATGGTATGGCGCATTAACTATAATTAACGCATGGCGTGATATATAATAAACGCATCGCCAGCTTTCGTGAGCGCACATAAACAAATATTTTTTAGTACCGACATGAGCTTGTTTCAAATTACCTAGCTCTACTCTAGCTTAACTGTTTGAAAATAATGTTACTTACGTAAGAAACTGTGTTTACCATAGGTTTTACTTAACCACGACTCGATAGCGACTGCGCTATTCTAAAGTATTTACAACTCGTTCCGACCACTTATAAAAGAGCAAGATGCATATACTTTTGAAGCAGTCGATAGCGACTCAAAAGCGAAAGCAGCTACTACTCGAGCCGATATTGGTAAACTGTGCGGGCAAATGCCGCTGCGAAATATCAAACGTCGACCCTTGACCTCAGGCCATTTGCAAGTCCAATTTATCGACAAACATGATGGTCTACAAGTCAACGCCCGTGTCGTAAAAGTTTTCAACCTTTCAACCCCGTATTTTCTCAGAAATTCAAACACAAAGGGAGTTACTCTGTGTGTTCAGTACCTCTCTTCTTTTGCGTATCACTGTTGACGGAGTGGTCATCATGGTGTTGTGTCCTGAGTGACCCGATTTACAATTCTTCGCCATTCTTCTCTGACAGCGGCTCTGCGAGTGCCCACATGTAATACCGTCTACCGCTGCTTTCACTGTGTTTGTCAAGTTGTTTGCTTAAAGTCTACCATACACCGTAAGTTTTCAAAAAATTTGCATATTTCAAAAATCATATAGACACGCTGCTAGAGTCCACACGGAAGAATAAGTTAACATGCCTTTTACATTTGAAAAATCCATTGTCAAAATATGCGACTACAGTAAGTCGCATTATTACCAATTACTATATTACAACGGTGTATTTAATTTGGCTGCTTGGGTGAACTGATTCAGAGAGAGGTCAGAAAATCAGTGACAACCCACGGAATTAGAGAAATAACAAACTTATACACATATCTATTGGATACTTTCTATACCTTACCAAATAAAAGGACGGGTGTATGCCTTTGATCATAAATTTTGACGCCCCCGTCAAAATTTATGATACGACAGTTCGTCTATGCTAAGTTTCATAGATTTTTATGGTACACTGTTTTTAATGATCCGTCGCGGGAAATGAGCCGCATTGTAATCGTTATTTTTAAAGGTATCATTCGAAAACTAAAGAAATGGTTTTAGCCGTAATATTTCTATTAAATTATCTCGAGAAATTATGTGTAGCATTTTCCAAACCTGACTATTAATAAATTCGATTTCTAAACTTGACAGGAGCCATAGTACGGTCCTCCTTGTCACAACAGTAACAATTGCTAAAGGAAAAGTTTATTCACTCGAATTATTAAGAACTTTTGACAACTGCGACAAAAAAACAGGCTGCAATGTAAAACGGTAATGTCAAATTAACTACTAATGAATGTAATGACAATTTTGAAAATTTTAAATCTGAGATTCAATACCTTAAGATGTCACGTAAAGTCCTTGACTGTGCGTAGATCCGCAAAACGAACACTAAATCGACCTAAGACATTATCTGCACATTCGCAAGCATATTTCACGTCTTAATCGAATACCAATTCGTCAAGAAGCTCCATTATCACCTGTCGTAACGTATTAGCAAACTATATGGCCAGTTACGTAAATAGAATACGTTAATTTAAATTGTATCTATCAGTATAAATCAATGGCGGATGGTGACAATAATGGGAGTTAGTTTTAAATTTGTTTTGTAACAGTGGGCTGGGTTGTCATCTATTGCGTTTGGATCTGGTGATCGGTTTGCGGATTTTTTTGTGAAATCTGACCTTTGATAAACTCATCTACAAATCTTTTTGCGAATCTGGATTATGAAGCTTTTGATCTTCACCGTGTTAAGGCGTTTTCAACTAAATTTCTTAAAAAGGCAAAGTAAAAATATTCACAGACTCAAACCCGTGACTCTGGAGATATGGGCGTGTCATCTCTCTGCCCACTGAGCTACCGAGACAACACCCGTGGTCCAGAATTTCTCCACGATATCCCTCGTAGTCGCCTTAGCAATATTTGCCATAACAAGTACTTTTGTTGGTTGGGTACAGCGGATGCATATCGTTTAGTGTGGTAGGGCATAGCACAACGAATGTCGTCTCGCTCAAATCTGGAGCAGAGCCCATCTGGGAAAGTTCCTCCACCTTACAGAAAACCGCAGTTTAATAACACTAGACTCTACTCATAGTGTTGTGTTTCTGTTGGTGAGTAAGGTCGCCAGAGCTCCAAGAGGATTCACTGTGTTGACAGCTGGGGACCCACGGAGCAAAGCCTGCCCCTTTAGCTGTCAACACAGCGAATCCTCCTTTTTTTAAAGGGTCGGCAACGCGCATGGAACACCCCCTGGAGTTGCAGGCGTCCACAGGCTACGGTGACCGCTTACTATCAGGCGGGCCGTATGCTTGTTTGTCACCGTTGTAGTATTAAAAAAAACTTTCTTACGGTGTTGCTGCAAAGCGATGGGCTGGTATCCCAGAGTCGCGGGTTTGAGTCCAGCCCGGGGTCATAAATTATTCCACTTTAGATTTCTTTCTAAGAAAGTTGCTATCGTTCGCAGACGTTTTTACTTAAAAATAATAATTCTTATACTTCATTATAATCCCAATAAAGGATGACTCACACTAGAACAGGACGGGACGCGGCGGGACGGGGTGGGACGAGAACATCTGTCAATTTCTATAGAAAGCGTCACGTGACATCCGAGCGCTCCGAGCTATCACGTGATTCTTTCTATAGAAATTGACAGATTTTCCCGTCCCGCCCCGTCCCGTGCTAGTGTGAGTCATCCTTAAGGCCTAGTTTATTCTTCGGAAGGTCAGATGCCAGTTTCTTTCGTAAAACCTACGTCAAATATTGAGATTACTTGCCAAAGTGGACCAGAGGCCTGAAAATGCTAGGAGGGTGCTAATACATGTATTTTTTATATATTTCCAGGGCGATCATCTCCCAACCCCGCCGCCGATCCCGCCAGCAATACAAAAAGCACTGGAGTACCTCAAGACCCTACCTCCGACTCCGGCTGCGACCAACCTGCAGCCCCAGTACCAAGCCGCACCGTTCAGGAGATTTTGAGTGCTTTAGTTATATGTCATCTTAGATAAAATCATTGTATAATAGCGTAATTGAGCGTCTAGATCTGGCGAATGCACTGATTTTCAAATTTCTCGCTAATAGGAGTTTATGCGACGGTGGGATAATATAGGCTCTTAAAATACAAGGGTCACCGTTACAAAACGAGACGTCGACTTTTGTAATAATATACTCAATAGTTTAATGAATGAATTATTAGCTGTTGCATACACTAGTTTTTCTAAGACTGCAATAATAGCGAAATTTTGAATGGTGGAATGTTTAAAATGTCGCATGCCAACTATAGAGATTAAAAACATCATATTGTACGAATCATATTGTTGTGTGTTATTATATTGTATGGGTATCGCTTAGCGATGTTCTTCCGATGATGTTTTAATCCTTACACTTTTAAGCTAAATTTATGCAAAACTCATACAAGATGCTAAATATGAAGCATCCGATAGATCTGGACGCATCTTGATTAACTTTCTTTCTACCTACAAAAAAAATACTATGATGCTATAGGGGCTCATTTCTCTAAAAAACAATTTATATAGAATATAACATTTAAAACTTTCGCGATTTAAACACATATTTAAACATAATAATTAAACGGGTCTAACGCGAATTAATTTGTTTACCTTATTTACCGACGTTTCGACACAGGTTTCACTGGTCATGGTCGCGGCTGACTGATGTCCCAGCAAAATGTCAAAACAGAGATTTGTGTAACTACCCAGCGAAAAGTCTATGTAGAAATTTGGGGTAAACACACAATTTTTAAACTACCCACAAAACATATGTTAATTATTGTCAATAGTCCGACACACGACACTCACAATATCCCCGCGTACATCCGAAGATATATCCCGTGGCTGCAACTTCTGGATCACTGGTCCCCAAGTTGGTGATAAGTTAACGGTGATAAGTTATGTACGGAAAGACATCCAGAGGTCAACAGACAGCCAGCGTTCTTACCGTATGTGAAAGGAGTAACGGACAAAATTGGAACAGTACTTAAGAAATTCTCCATCAAGACTGTATACAAGCCGTTATTCAAAGTAGCAGATCTTTTACGCAGTCCAAAAGATGTCATTCCATACCAAAACCCGGGCGTGTACAAAATAGAATGCAGTTGCGGAAGTGTGTACATTGGCCAAACTAAACGGAGCGTGCAAGAGAGGGTGAAGGAGCACATAGCGGCAGTTAAAAACCGCCAAGTACACAAATCCGCGATCGCCGAACATCTTCTTACATCTGGCGTAAATCACTGGATTGAACTCCATAAACCAAAAATTGTCTCCACTGAACGCCATTATTATCCTCGAGTAGTTCGAGAGGCAATTGAAATCAAGAAACACCCTAGAAATTTTAATAGGGAGGATGGTTTTAACTTATCACCAACTTGGGGACCAGTGATCCAGAAGTTGCAGCCACGGGATATATCTTCGGATGTACGCGGGGATATTGTGAGTGTCGTGTGTCGGACTATTGACAATAATTAACATATGTTTTGTGGGTAGTTTAAAAATTGTGTGTTTACCCCAAATTTCTACATAGACTTTTCGCTGGGTAGTTACACAAATCTCTGTTTTGACATTTTGCTGGGACATCAGTCAGCCGCGACCATGACCAGTGAAACCTGTGTCGAAACGTCGGTAAATAAGGTAAACAAATTAATTCGCGTTAGACCCGTTTAATTATTATTATATAGAATAATTTATATGTGCAAATAAAATCCTGTTTTACATTGTTACCTACTTTTCAGTAGAACCCTGTATCATTTGGTATATTAGAACTCTGTAAAGACTGGTTATTATAACTCTTTAACACACTTTGTGCACGTTAGACACCCTAGGACCTTACCATGACGTCTTGACGATTCAGTTGACGACCTAAACTGAGTCGCTTCCAAGCTGAGCCTAAACTGAACCTACACTGAATCGCATTACGTCATGGTAAGGCCCCTGTTATTTTCTCAATAAAGTAAGAAAGAAGCTCGTCAGTATAATATAGGTATTAGCAGGAATGTATGGGCGATAAGGGTAAACTAAATGTCAGATATCAATCGTCATTTTGAATTTTGCAATTAACCTACAGTTTATATATCAACTAGCTATTATTTTATAGGAAACTGTACTTATATATTATTAAAAATATTAAGTAACAATGTTTATGACTTTAAATGGAGTAAGTTTAGGTGTAGCTTTTAAGTTAATAATGATGAATTAAGTCATAGGGGAACACTCGCACCACCCAAGTTAGTTAAATAACCCGGAGTTAAGCGTTTTTAAGTATGGATTTTATTTACCACGACGGTGGTAAACAAGCATACGGCCCGCCTGATGGAAAGCGGTTACCGTAGCCTATAGACGCGTGAATCTCCGGGGGGGTCACATGCGCGTTGATGACCCATTAAAATCTTTATACTCCTTTTTTGAAGAACCCCATACTGTAATCTTTCGGGAAAACCTCGGCAGGGAGCTCATTCCACAGCCGAAGCACCCGCGGGAGGATATACATATATTCCTCTGAAACCGCACAGTGCGTGACCATTTGCGAGTTGCGTTAGATTTGAGTTTGCGAATTTGACAGCTTAACTCCAGGTTTGCGGTTAACTCCGGGTGGTGCAAGTGAATCTAAGCAATATTTTTTCACATCATAAACGTCCGCTGATTTCGCCAAATTAAGAATTGTGATGATTTCTAGGATCAATGACTTTCTATGCGAGCCAAATAAAATTCTCAAACAGACATTGTCACGCCGAAAGATTAACTTCGTCATTCTCGCTCTCTTTTCTTGGTGGGTCAAATAAAAGAGATGCAATTTTATGCAATAACAAATCACGAAGAATGCTGCGGTTTGATAGGTTAGCCGTTTTGATAGCCTTTATGTTATTTAACTCACAAAGTGAATAAAATAGGTTTTTTAATTTTAAACTCAAAAGAATAGACTAGTTCTTTATTTCAATATCAACAAAAACACATAAAACTAAAATAAAATAAATGTTAAAGTAAATATTCCCCATTCGGCCGTAGACACTGGCAGCGTTTCTTCGCTGTATTGCAATACTAATGCGTGGGCGAGGAAGCTGCCAGCTCTACGGTCGCCGGTAGCGCCCACAAGCCTCTGAAATTCTGTACACGAAGAACATGATATTGCCAGTCTTTTTAATACTCTATTAACAATAATAATAAATTTACTAGCTACAATTAAGTTACTAAGTTATTTGATTTTTCGTGGGAGTACAAACCGATTTTTAAATTAAGATTTTTGCAAACATGTCTTAGTTCTTGAAGTACTGAATAACCTTACAGTAACCCTGCATAAGAGTGACATCTGTCCCCTTCTAGCTATATGGATTAGACAATGACGTCAAATACTGCTGCAAAATTCTTATGCTAGTGATACAGGATAGGGTCAAATAATAAATACTCATACATTGACAGCATAGATATAGGATAAAAGAACTGAATACCCTAACAGTAAAAAAAAGTTATAAAAGTGCCACAGTTGCGGCACTTTTTCATATAGTCTTGTTTGGAAAGTGACGTTTCATTAAGTGCCAACGGCCTATAAAGTTTCAACAGTGTTGGTAGTTCTGTGTATGAATTTGACACTTAATGCTTACGTCAGTAAGCTCTTTTTTGTACGAAACATTTATCGTTTGTATCATCAATGCAAGTTCGCTAATGTCATTTTGACCCACATTTGTGCCGTTTTTGTTCTGATTTGTGGGTCTATTTCTTTTAAAAAGCCAATAATTTACATTTATCTTACATTGAAAAACTATTTAACCTAACTACATCGCTTAGTTTGAGTTAGTTCACTAAGGGCCACTTGTACCACTCGGAGTTAGTCACACAAACTAGAGTTAAGCGTTTTTTGTATGGATTTTGACAGCTTAACTCCGGGTTACCGGGTTACCCTCGGTGGTGCAATTGGGCCTAACAATCATAATTAGGCGTTATTAAAGTTCGTTTGATAAGAAAATCTGGTTTTGGTAAGATATTTTCCTTAGTTATATTCAGTTTGTTTAAGTTACAGGTAGACGTAAACAAACAAAACAAACAAACAAAAATTTATTCGCAGAAAAAGGGTAAATTACATGTGTTAGTGTAGATATATTACAAGATTGTATCACCTTTTTCGACTGTAAAAGCAGTTTTATTAAAAAAAGTATTTTTTTACTGTTTCAAAAGTGTTTTTTTTCTTATTCCTTTTTGTGTTTTAATTACTTGGCTTAGACGTGTTGTTATATGCAAATTTTGCCAATTACCGAGAAGGTTACCTGTATACCTAATAAAATAGATTTAACAACATAATAAATAAGTGTTTTTACTTTTTCCCCTGAACATCGACTACTATAGATAGACCAACTTATATTTCTACCACTTTTTAGAACTTCAGCACTTTTTAATGCCCTAGCCTAATTGGTAGTGGCTCTGCCTACGAAACAGGAGGTCCCACGTTCGATCCTGGTCAAGGCATTTATTTGTTTGTTTATCACGAATATTTGTTGTGAGTTATGGATGTTTTCTATGTATTTAAGTACTTATATTTATCTATTTGTTATATATGTCGTCGTTTAGTACCCCACAAGCCTGATTGAGCTTACCGTGGGACTAAATAGATTTATACAATTTTCATTAGTAATTTTGGCTATTTGTCATTTATTCACATTTTATTAAAAGTTAATATTGCCTGTCACTAAAATTCCACATACTAGAAAAAATCGCCAGCATGCGTTGAGACCAGTTGGCCTAGTGGTTATGGTGTTGGCCGCGTAAGCTGAAGACCCGAATTCGATCTTCGGATTAGCCACCGATGGTGTTGGTCTTTTTCTTTAGTATATGACATCTATTTCAATTTATAAAAGTTAATTTCATTTACATTATTTCCCATATCTTTTTATTAGCACTGTGGGTGTATAAACCGTCGGATTATAGTTTGTACGACCTTGCCATTTATTTATGTAAATTTATTACTTGTTAAAACGGAATCAGCGTTGTAAAATTTGGAAATGGCCATATATCTTAATCTATGCCTATTGTATAATGTAATTATGCATTACATAATGTGCAGAATGATGGACAGTCAACCAATCGGAACCCTTGGCCACTGTAGGACTGTCATAGTGACGCTATAAATCAGATTGTAAGAAATCTCTTACTGCTTGTCATTTTGACATGGTTCTAGAGTGGCCTAGGGTTCCAATTGGTTAACTGTACATGAAAGATGTCGACATTTTTAACTCTATTTGAACGAAACTTTTTATTGTACCATTATTGTCATACATCGCGAAACTATAAGGGTTCCTAGTTGACTGCGAAACGCTATGAAATATTTATTCAGAAAATAAATAGTTACCCACCAGTAACTGTGGAACGAACTGTCGCCAGCGGTGTTTCCGGACCGATACGACCTTCAAACCTTCAAGAAAAGAGCGTACTCCCACCTTAAAGGCCGGCAACGCACTTGCGACACCTCTGGTGTTGCGGGTGTCCATGGACGACGTTAATCGCTTACCATCAGGCGATTCGTTTGCTCGTTTGCCACCTATAGCATAAAAAAAAGTATTACTTATTCGAACAATGTTTTAATGAAGGACATAATATATTAATATACTTATATCGGGTTACTCACGTCTATAAAGTCGAAAATAGCTCGACATGTTTCAGAACGGTCCGCGTCCCATAATCATGAGTGAGAAGCGCTTGCGGCGATTGCTCTGCGCACACTGAAGTGCTCACGGGAGTTTTCTATTTAAAAAAAGGACATAATATAATTAGTTAATTCGAGATTTTAAAATCCCTAAGCAAAAATTTAAGTTCGAACCAATATTTTAATTTAAAACCCCAAATACAGAACTGGAACTGACAGACTGGAAGTAAGCTATTCATTATATAGATTTATGTGTAAAAGGAAGCTTTTGAATTATGTTTTTTACCTTACCATTAATCCGCTGTCAGTTTCTCATGTTCTTGGTAATGATCCCATCATTAATAACGATTCCGATGACATTATCTTTAATACACATAAAAGAACAATAACGGAACAAAAAGCAAAAGAAAACCAACAATTAAAAGGTCAGATGTCGGTAAACAAAAACAAAAATGCATAACAAGAGTATTGTGTGATATTATAAAATACTCATAGATAGTTCAAGGTAAGAACGCTAGTATTTATAGACCAATGAATGAAGAGTTGAATGTGACAAACCAAAACCAAGGGCAATAGTAGAAAATAGTGAATTGTATCACAAGTGATTAAAATGATATGATATGAATTGAAAGAAATGTCATGTCATATACTACAGAAAAAGTGACCAAGGCCCCCAGTGCCCAGGGCTAGGATCGAACTAGCGATCTGCTTAAGAAGCAGAAAAAAAAATTGCTTTCTGCAGCGAAAGCAAATGGTCTGTGGTTCGATCCCAGCCCTGCTCACCGGGGACCTTCGTTACTTTTTCTGTACCTAGTATATGACATCTCTTTTAATTTATAATTTTAGGTAGTTACAGCTTAAACTTGAATTAATTTCTATAATAATAACTATGTGGAAGAAACCGATGTTTTGCTAGAATTTTGTCAATTTCGACTGATTTTTAAGCCTAGATTTCTCAATAAAAATTTACTACAATATATACAATACATATAGTATGCCATTGGACCACAAAAACCCTATTTAAGATAGTAATTATTATTATTTTTCCGAAAGTTCACAAATCGAAAAGAGACTGTTCCGGTAAGGAATGCACGGGTTGATACTGTAAGTGTGGTGTGTCGTGAACGTGATCGAGTGTCAAGTGAGAAAGCGGACGGTAGTAGTGCCAGTGACAACACATAAAGTAAGAGAACCCGTAAGAGGGTAGATCGCTATGGCGTGTGGGTAGATCACAACTAAAAACTCGCAGCTCATCAGTTTACTCCGTGAACATGACGCTTGCAACAGTGTCGAAATATCGGGTGCTCAATAAAACAAATATACATGGTAATTATCCCGTTTTAAATATTAGTTATAAGTAATTATTATTATTTGCGTTAGATCACACAGAAATAGAACTATACACACAAGCGTTTTTTAAGGAATAACCGTAGATCCCATAAATCTTATTTCTCAGCTGGCGCCAAAAAAACGGTTTTATTGTTTTGATCAAAACACACAGATTCGCTCAATGCGGACTATCTCACTCGTCGTAGAGAAATTCAGAGGAAAAGACATCAACGAAATTTACAAGCAAAATATACAATTGGAATGAAGTTTTCAGTCCTCCGGCCGGTAAGCGCCACTTTACGCAAAACTAAATTGTCGCCTGCCGGCTCCGTCGGGCTGAAAAATAGTATACAAACCTCGGCCGGTAAATGGGAAAGCCTCGGATCACATGTTAGTCGACCTCGGCTTCGCCTCGGCCGACAATTACATGAAATCCGAGGCATTTCCCTCTTAAACGGCCTTGGTATGTAATGTACTATTCCTTATTCCTCTGAAAACACTCATTAATTTAGTACTTATTCTATTTGAGTTAATGCACATTGTAATCATTTCTGCCTGTACTATCTTTAACAGGGTTTTTTGTGGTCGAATGGCATACTATTTGTAATGTATTTTATGGATTTTTGTTATTGAGTAATCTCGATTCCAAAATCAGTCGAATTCATTAAATTTTTAATTAGTATTGGGGTTTTCCACTGATATATTATTATACGAAATTAATTCAAGTCTTGTCTATTGTAGATTGAAGGTAGGTAGAGGTAGGTAGGTAAGTTAAACTTACTGAATATAATATGTTGTTGTTACTTATATTTTTAAATTATTATTTTTAGCATGTTATATATATCATTTATCAACCATTGGCTTATATTACCTACTAAATAGCTGGTGCCCGGGACTTCGTCTGTTAAACACAATATCTTTATAAATTGTAGCCTATGTGTTATTCTGATGTATAAGCTATATTATTGTAAAGTTTCATTAAAATCCACTCAGTAGTTCAAGAGTAACAAACATCCTTACAAACTTTCGCGTTTATAATATTAAGTAGGATAGTTTGGTAATAATTTAATTTGAAATATTTTCGAAATGCGTAAGGACCGTTAAGAGACTTTATAAGACAAACTAGCGGTCAGACTATACAGGAAGTTACAAAAACCTGGTCATCTGTGAGCCTCATTACAATGTGATAAGGTTCACGGATCAAAAGCATTTTTGCTATATCCTGTATATATATTTTTTTAATTTTATAGAAACGTCTTCGTCTATTGGAGTACAAATGATTTGTGTGCGCTATAACGCTGTAATGATACAATTATAATATATAATGAGGAAACAAATTGATTCATCGTGACGTTTATCATGCCTTGCATGTATTGATTTTATTGTTGTTAATAATGATTTATTTGTAATACATTGAAAGAAATGTCACATACCACAGAAAAAGTGACCAAGGTCCCAGGTGAGCAGGGCTGGGATCGAACCAGCGACCTCCTGCTTTCGCGGCAGATTTATGTATTTATTTGTAGATAAAAGTTGAAGTGCACATAGTACAATGGGAACACCGCATTGGCTTGTCTTTTTCCATCTTTAAGTTTATATTTATAGATGGAAAGCAAGGAACGGTGAAGCGTTGCGACTCAAGGAAGAAGGTACCCAAATTGGATAAAGGTCATGTATACATATTTTAGGTACTTTGGCTGTATTCATATCTTTGTGGCTGACTGTACATACACTTCTCCCGCTTCCTAGCGTTTTCCCGGCTTATGCAACGGCTCAGGGAGCCTGGGGTCCGCTTTGGCTACTAATCCCAAGATTTGGCGTAGGCGCTAGTTTTACATAAGCTGCCATCTGACCTTCCAGCATTTCGTGGAATGAGCTCCCTGCCGATGTTTTCCCGAAAGATTACAGTATGGGGTTCAGGTACAGATTTTAATGGTTCGGCAACGGGCATGTGACCCCCCTGGAGTTGCAGGCGTCTATAGGCTACGGTGGCAGCTTTCCATCAAGCGGGCCGTATGCTTGTTTGCCACCATAGTGATATTAAAAAAACTTAGAAACCAGGCCATATTGAGATTAGTCCGGATTCCCTCATCGAAAAGCGATTGGTAAATATCAAATGATATTAGGTACGTAAGTTCCGAAAAACTCATTGGTACAGTCACCTGCAATAGTATAGGACTCTATGAAGGCTGCAAAATAATCTGACACATTCTTGTTTGTAGCGTGTCACATATTTTTGGGGCCTTATACTATTGCAGGTGACTGTATGAGCCGCCAGGATTTGAACCCGCGACCGGATTGCAAGTCGCACGCTCTTTCCACAGGACCACCAACGCTCTCACTCTTTGCCTATAACATGATATCCATTTAAAATCAGCTAAACATTTCTAGCCAGAAGGCATGCCAACCTTTTGGATGATTGGCAATCTTATGCTTACACGTCTTGTAATATGCTCAAGAAGGTTTCGCGCACGAAGGATCATGCGCGGGCGTTAATGGCAATGCTATTCGTTTGTGGCATTATTACATTGTATTTTTACTAAAGATGTGTATTTTTATTTTCCGAAAATACAGTCAACCAATTGGAACCCAAGTCAACCAATAATCCAGTCATTGAACTGACAGCTTGTATCGAAAATTTGATTATTTGAGGAATAATTTATAATAGCAGATTTATTTAGCGTAACGGATATATCGTGAGTCTAGTATTATGTAGGCAATAAAATACAACAATATATCGATACATGCTAATTGTTACAAATATGTACACACATGTTACAGACGATTTTGTGGTAAGATTTTTAGACATTTTTTTAGACATTTAGACATTTATTTATATTCACAATGTAAATTTTACAAAAATCATAAAGCATTAGTCCCCGCACTAGGCGACGCCTGTTTCGCGGGAAACCACACATTTTTACTCAAAGGAAAAGGATGAATAAATAACATATAACATTATGTGTGTATGTATGTATATATGTATGAAGTGTGAATGTGTGTTTCATGGTGTATGTGTAATGTGTGTATGGGTGAGCTCTACTTAAGTATTCTCAGCAAGTTCTCTATATCTTCATAACAAAGCGATTTAAGCCACGATTGTACTTTAGTTTTTATTTCTTTTGACGAGAAATCTTGTAAAGGGAATTTTGTGCATATTTTATTATAAATGAATGGATGAAGGAATAAGCAGAATCTTTGGGCAAACGTTGATTTTGTTGGTGGAACCTGAACTCTGAAGTTGCGTTTTTGTGATGATTCAATGTATTCGGTGGAATTTAATACTCTCGAATGAAATTTTAATATTACTTGTAGTATATAACTTCCACGGACATTGAGTACATCCATATTTTTGTAGACTAACACGGTATATATGTATATGCTTTAGGGAAATCGCATATATGTAATTGTAAAGCATGAATTAAATCATTTATTATTCATAATAAATGTTTTGATTTTTTTTTAAGTATGCACACTACCATATATAAATTATAAATTCAAAGAGATGTCATATACTTCAGAAAAAGTGACCAAGGTCCCCGGTGAGCAGGGCTGGGAATTGGGATCGAACCAGCGCCGGAACCTGCCAGAACGCATCTTAAACGTTTAAAATAAGAAAGGATTGCATAAATAATACTTAGGATATTTCGGACTCTGGTTGCCGTGATCGGGTAACTCAGTGGTTAGGGCGTCTGCCGCGAAAGCGGACCTTGGTCACTTTTTCTGTAGTATATGACATCTCTTTCAATTTATAATCTATGAAACTTAGCTTAGACGGAAATTATGTTCTTATGCTACTTGTAATGTTGGTAACATGTTCACAATAGTCGAAACTGCATAACTATAAAGGTTAAAGATGCAACAAAGAAATTGACTTACACCCAAGACATATATTACCTAACTAAGTATTTTACTTTGTAGAAATGTTAACCAATCGTATTTTATTTATGTTACAACAGATATGATGACGATAGATGATTTTTTAGCATATTTGATCTTATGACCGCGGAATTCTGTAATTTATTTATTGGCGAAATTTTACATGGTTATTCAAATAAATTATGGTATTCCTTCGCGGGGTTAATGGCACTGGGTGCGTAGCCAAGATGCCAATCGCTCACAATACAAAATGTATCGTAGTTATCTCTCTCTATCACTCTTTCTTATTAGTATGACAATGACAGTTGCGTTTCGTTCGCGACAGGCAATTGCATCTTGGCTACGCATGCTGACCTGATGAAAAGTAGGCGTGGCTATCAAACGACAAGGCGCCAATGTTTACTGACATAAAACAAATATACAATGTTAACCGCCTACCTATATGCCAACTGTTTACATATAATTTAAACTTTCGTGAGTCATACTGATATGAAATTGCAACGGTTAACACTCACGTATTTTTATCACAATACGCGTGGCATGTTTCGACTGCATCGGGCAGTCATCGTCGGGCAGACAGAGTGGTGTTGTTACCTTCGCGGCTCGGGCATCACTGATGATCATCGATGATGATGTGACGGTTTAATACAAGTGTTTTAATGCCTAAATATTTACAATTAAGTACATACACTGTACAATTAAGTATATACACACATAGGTATCATAAACTGTCCACGATGCTTTCAAACCGCATACTTACATGTCGACCGCCATTAAGACTTAATAATGAGAGCTTTTCTGAGATTCAATTATTGACGTTTATATTTTTAAAATTCAGAGACAACCTAGAGTTGGCGCCTATTTTCATATCGTTCGATATCAAACAACGTGCCATTTGCGTGCGACATTGTTTGCAATTGACACTTCGTTTCGAACTAAACGTCATCTCGACTGATATTAGAATATAGGCCAAATCAAATTTCCCTGTTTGTCAAAAATGTTCGAACTTTGAAAAAATTATACTTTCGAAGTCGATAATATAAATTGGCTATAATAACATTTTACATTACATTCACACATAAGAAATTGGTTGTAACAAAAAAGGTAATTATTATGGAGGGTTTTATGTGCAGTTTTTTAACGCATTATAGAGGGCTAATGATAATTTATGTGGGCATATAATAGTAGTTTATGCAACAGTGATATAACTCGACTTCGTCTCGTTTTGTAACAGCGACCCTCAAGTTTTAAGAACCAATTATGAACTATTGCATACGCTAGTTTTTTTACGACAGCTAAAATAGCGAAAAAAGCAAAATCTAGAAAAGTGGCAGAATGTGGAAGATGCCGTATGCCCACTACAGAAATTACAAAAAAAAAACATAGGAGCAGTGTTCTTATGGAATACCATAGACAACGTTATAATGTATACTTTTTTAATATCGCTGTCAGGCATCTAATTGACAGATAAAAGTGCTGGGGTAGAACAATATGTAAAGATGTATAAGTAATATAAGTTTGAAGTAAACAATGGATCCGAACAACATCGATTATGAGTGACAGGACGAGTAAAGTTCAAGCTAAATGTTAAGACCTTTAAAACTAAACATTAGTTATTGTAAAGTTTTTATTAGTTCAATTATCAAAATATATAAGCAGTGACATTTAAAATAACGTATGGCGGGAATAAGGTCTAGGTTGGATGCGTTGGTGGCCCAGCGGTTAGAACGTGCGTATTCCTATCCGAAGGTCGCGGGTTCAAATCCCGACTCGTACCAATCAGTTTTTCGGAACTTATGAGTATGTACAAAATATCATTTGATTAAGGCCGTCCCCTATCCCAATGACCTCGGCGATTTGAGCTTTCTTCCCTTCCCGCTTCTTTTCCTCACCGGTGATACAATACGTCAATATCAATAAGCATAAGTCGTCACCTAGGAAGAGCTGCTTGTACTAGAATGCAACCCTATAAACTACTAGTGCCATCTTACACGACTCGGCAACTTAGGCAACTCGAGTTTTCGGAAAAATGCGTGTAATAGCTTTTTCTCGAAAAGTACAAAACCTATCCAAAAATCAGTAGATGCGTTTAAAGTAAACATAAATATATACTGCTTGTCTTAGTTTCTTGTACTTACGACGCATAATAAGGGAGTAGATACAGATTTAAGGTAAAAAAAAGGGTTTACGGTTATTATTTTTTTCTCTTGATGTATTATGTTTTTCGACAATTTAGTAGAACCAAATGTAGACCAAATACCTAGCTACATTTTTTTAAGCGTTGTGCTTGGAGCTGAACAAAGCCTATTCACTTTAAAAACAGTGAAATATGCCGGGTAGCCCCTTAACACTCACGTATTTTTATCACAATAGGCGTGACATATTTCGACTGCATCGAGTGAGTGAGTGATGCCCGAGCCGCGAAGGTGACAACACCACTCTGTCTGTCCGACGATGACTGCCCCATGCAGTCGAAACATGTCACGCCTATTGTGATAAAAATACGTGAGTGTTAACCGTTGCAATTTAATATCAGTATGACTCACTCAAATTTTAAATTATATCATTTGATATCTTTGAGTTTTAAACCAATAACCAGAGTAGGAATTGATAGACTTCCCCCTCTGCTGAATGGGTATCACATAGTTTCATACTCATTGTATGAACTGTCGTTTATCTGACATAGCCATTTGTACGTTACCTACGAATAAAGGATGACACACTAGATCGGGACGGGACGAGGCGGGACGGGAAAATCGGTCAATTTCTATACAAAGCGTCACGTGACAACCAACGGCTCCGAGCTATCACGTGATTCTTTCTATAGAATTAGACAGATTTTCCCGTCCCGCCCCGTCCCGTCCCGTGCTAGCGGGAGTCATCCTTAACTATACATTTGACGTGTCCCTCCCCCGCAAAAATGGCAGACATTGTGTATAGGAAATAACAGACATTGCCAGTCCAGTTGATTAAAAAGTAAAAGTTTGATATTTACTAACATATTTTCGATGAAGTAAACCAGTGAGTCTAGCTTACCCTCTGGGTTAGAAGGTCAAATGGTAGTTGCTTTCGTCGTGAGGAAACCAAACCCAATAAAGTCTAGATTACTCTCTGGGTTTGTCAAATGGCAGTCGCTTTCGTAAAACTAGTGCCTACGCCAAATTTTGGGATTAGTTGCTAAAGCGGACCCCTGGCTCCCTGGGCCGTGGCATAATCTCAAACTAAAACTCAAAAGCATTTATTGAAATAGGCCAAAACTCAGCACTTTCCAACGTCAAATTGAATACAAAATAAATAAAAAAATACAAAAAAAAGCCAGGAAATGCTAGGAAAGAAATAAAGAAAATAAAATAATGTGTGACAGAAACAACTTAGGCATTAACGTAGACTACCCATCGACATAGAAATAAATAGACTTGGCAAAAATCGTCTTATAATGTGTTCCAATTTTTACGCTTTTTAAGGATGAAGTCACACTAGACCGAGACGGGGCGGGATGGGACGATATGTCAATTTCTATACAAAGAATCACGGTGATATTTTTTTTTAATACTACGACGGTGACAAACAAGCATACGGCCCGCCTGATGGTAAGCGGTCACCGTAGCCTATGAACGCCTGCAACTCCAGGGGTGTTACATGCGCGTTGCCGACCCTTTAAAAACTTTAACACTCCTTTTTTGAAGAACCCTATACTGTAGTCCTTTGGAAAAACAGCGGCAGGGAGCTCATTCCACAGCCGGAGCGTCCGCGGGAGGAAGTTCCTCTTAAACCGCACGGTACGAGACCATTTAGGCTCCAGGGTATGCGGGTGAACACCCTGCCGACGGCGAGCGGTGCGGTGGTAGAATGCAGCTGTTGGCATCATATCAAAAAATTCTTCAGAGCACAATCCATTGTACAAGCGATAGAACACACATAAGGAGGCGAAGTCTCTCCTTAGGCTTAAGGGTTCGATATCGCTTGTGAGTTTGGGATCGTCGACAATTTGGACAGCACGTCTTTGGATCGAGTCAAAGGGCCCAAGCTGGTAGCTCGGAGCACTCGGATGTCACGTGACATCTTCTAAAGACTCTGACAGACCGTCCCGTCCCGCCCCGTCCCGTCCCCTTCTAGTGTGAGTCATCCCTAAACCCATAATTTCTTCTAGTTAACCAGTCAAATATAAACTTCACTTATTTAGACCATAGAAAAAAAACCGTGTTATTTCATGATAAACTGATCAGAAGATAAGTATTGGACCAAGCCCGTAACCAACCAAACAAACGAAAAAAAAAACGATGGATTCCGAAATTGATTTATGGGACATTCAATTATGATTGGCAATTTTAATTTTAGGATTTTTCGAAAAATCCCGTTTGGCAAGATCTATGCACCTCGAGAAAATATGACTAATGGTTTCTTACCAGTTTGTTTTTGACTGAAACATAATATTTATTGTAACTAAATTAACCTACTTACTATACATACTATGTATTTTACTTCAAACCAAATCTTCAAAAATATTTCAGGACCACCAAAACCTCCACACATGCCCACAAGATATCGACTGGCAAAAGATATGTATATCAAGGAGCTAAAAGCCTAAAAGTGACGTATAGTGATAAACGGAACATCTGCTTACAAAACGGCAATTTTGTTAGCATTTGCATGCGACTTACGTCGTATTATCCACGAGAGGCGCATCGTATATCAACTTTGAAGTGCCGCAGCGCAGGAACATTATTAACTGATCATCAGTAGACCTTATGGCATTGGAATTGAGACTAAAATTGGTCAGTTCCCAGTGTTGGCGATGGTACTCCAATTTCACGGGCCTCGGCGCTCATATAAAAGCGGAGGCTGCGATCTGAAAAATCATTCCCGCCTCACACATCTCACGAGGATCATCGAAAACAGCATAAAAATAAAAATGAAAACGGTGAGTCAGTTCAATCAGAATGTTATTTTTGTTTGTTATAAAAGTCTCATTATTGTGTCATAAGCATTGAATAAAGTTATTTTTATTTATTTATTTTATTATTTATTAAAAAAAAATTAACAACTCAAAATTTGGGGATTTTTTATAGGGAGTCAATTTAATTAATTAAAATTTGTATGTCTTTCCCATCACGGAACAATGGTGTTCCGGATCTTTGGGAGGCGTGCGCGGAGCCGAAGCCAACACGCAGAGGCCCTTTCGACAATTTAATGAAATGTAAGGGGTACACCGAGCGGATGTTGCACCTGCCCGAGTCATGGGACGCACGCAGAGGCAGCACCCGCCAGGGTGTATAGACTATTGAGATTTAATGGAATCTAAAATATGCTGGACTATTAGGTGAAAGCGGTGGACTAAATACTGGGTTATGGAGAATAAAATCGGACGTCTGCCTAACAAAACGGTAATCATAATAAATAATTAATTAAAATATTATTATTGATTACCTAGTTTAGTTGAATGAAAATACAGTTTATTTATTTATAAATTATTTCTTATTTGGAAGTCATGAATGGCCGTAATTTAACATGTAGTATCTTCATCTGTTTTATTAATTAAAATTATAATATTATACATAATTTAACATGCATAACATCAATTCGAAGAAAAAAAGAATCGAAGAAGTATGTTAAGTACTTATTCTGTTAGTTTATAGTATGTAAGTAGGTATGTTTAGAGATAGCTACCGCGAATTAGAAAATTAAATTATTGAAAATAAAACTAAAAAAACAAGCGACACCGTTCTAATCAATGAAAATCGCGGTTGACAAGGTCAATCTAAGATGCTTCCGGGTACGTGTTTAACAAGACCTATCTAAACAATTTAGGAACAGTCACTCTTCTCTTCATAAAAAATGTACTCCTAATTTACGTGTTCCATTAAAAAATAATTGAGTTGCAAAATATTTTTTCGTACTGTCTCTCACCTTGTTTTTGCCGCATTCATTCTCCCGTGGCCCGTTCCTTCGCCACCTCAAACAATGCGCGATGGCACGATACGGTGATCCTTTGTAACATTGTACTCACTACAATACTATCTTGTGTTCCCACCACATTGATTTTTCATCAGACGTACTGACGTAAAAATGGTTTCTTTTGGCATTTAGCAGATGTTAATAAAATTAACCATTTGATGGTTATTTTTCTTCATCTTCTTAACATCACACCGACCTTTGTCCGGGACCGCTTACTTGCGTTTTTCCACTTTTGTAATCTCGTTTTAAAAAAATCTCATTTTCTTAGTCGTTATACCTCTTGATAACAAGAGCTGTCAGGACGAACCATAAGGGACTATTGTCAATATATGCGATTAATCAGTTTTAAAGTGATGCATTTTAATATTTTTGAAAGCAGTCACGTAATTATTAATGATTATTGATAAATTATATTAATTTAATAAATATATAAATATTGTGGGACAATCTTACACAAATCTGCCTAGTCCCACGGTAAGCTTATTAAGGCTTGTGATGTGGATACTACGCGACGATGTAGGTATATAGTAGATAAATCCATAACTCATGAACAGATATTCGTGATAAACAAACAAATAAATGCCCTGACCAGGATTCGAACCGGTACCTCCCGGTCCCGTTCATCCATGTCAAAGTTTCCTATTTCTAGTTACAATTTGTTGCAATGGTGATCTATTTTTTTAAAGTTTCATTAAACTAAATTTTACAACAGCGTGTACATATATAATAACGTAGTTAAATAATACCCACTAAATATGTTAATTTGATGCTATAATCAGTACTTGATCCCAATTTTCCGCTACTTTACCTTTTATGCCATCATTAGTGCCGGATTAGTGAGATTGTGCCATATTTTATTAGCCTGCTTTAGTGTCCCGATGTCGGGCAAAATCTAGCAATTTGTACTGATTTTAGGATTCCGTCAATTAATTACTCTTATAGTTTACATGTCTGTCTCTTCATCTGTTCGTTCGTCGCATCCAACGCACTCAAGTCGTCTCACCATCTCTTCAAATAAATAAATAAATAAAATAATAAACTAGCGGCTCTGTGAGCTGTATACCTCACGAGATGGCATTGGTACTGGCAAAGTTCCGAAGCGCCTTTGGGGGCTATGGCACTAGGAACTTAGTGCCAATTCCCGCCATATTGATAATATCAAAAAACTGAATCTACTTTAATAAAATGTAAAACGAACTTACAAAATTTCTCAAGAATTTGTTTATAAATGCGACCTGTGAAGGAGAAATAAACAGACACGCGAAAGAACTTTTGTCTAAGCTAAAACGTAGACGCTTCGTTCGCTCGTCAATTAAAATAGTAGTAGTGAACAAAAAAAGGTACAAAATTACCCAATTCCCATGCAAATAAATGATTTTTTTATGATTTAAAAATAGCTTAACATTCTACCTGTCATTTTCCAGTTCATCGTCCTCTCTGTCTTCGTCGCTGCTGCGTACGCGGCGCCTCAGTTCCAGCAACAGTACCAACAGGGCCAGCAGATACCCATCCTCAAGCAAACACAAGAGGTCAACTTCGACGGAAGTTATCAGTACAGGTAAATTCAGGATCTACATCGGAATCCGTAAAGGTTTTTCCTATTTTTGCTTTATCTAATACTCTTTGTCATAATGATAATTTGTCCTAAACTCATATGATCTAATATTGTTTTCCTACACATCTTTTCAAGGATGACTCACACTAAAATTGATCGGGCCGGAGCGATCTGTCAGTTTCTATAGAAAACGTCACATGAACTCCGAAGCTCCGAGCTTGGACCATGATTCTTTCTATAGAAATTGCAATATGGTCCCGCCTCGTCCTACCCCATTCTAGTGTAAATCCTTTCACCTACCTTTATGGCAGCAATTTGGATCTGTGTGAGGTCACAGTTTTAACCTAACCGACATTTCTAACAGCGATTCGTGGCTGTGTGGTTTGTTTTTTTAAAATAATCGTTATGATTATGTCAATGGTAAATTAGGGATTATGATAATTAGTACAAAAAGTTTTAGGAAAAACGTTATTAGGGATTTCGAGGGAGACTCGTTCATTAATTAGTACGAGCTGAATGGCCGATCGGACGGGGCATGCAGCCGAGCGCGGCGTAGATGTTAAACACAAGCAAATGTACCGTAAATGGGGAGAATAGGGACGAATTTGAAGTTCAAACTTTGATAAAATATATTTCAAGACACGTTAATTTATGTATGTAAAAAGTGTTTCAATTATATGAATTTTAGATGTTCAATGATAATAATTATGTCAGTTCAATTCATAGGCTTTACGGTAAATAAATACAAAATAATATGAAACCTCAGCGCACCTTAAGTGTTTGGGAGAGATAGGAACTGAGTGAGATTGAATAATTGCTACAATGAATACAATATTACAATTAAATAGGTATGTACTTGCCAGGAGAATAAAGTATTTTGGTAACAATATGAGTAGGTACTTACTCTAGTCTCAAAATACAAACACAGCCCTCTACCATCCCTCTACTCCCCATTCATGACCCAACTACCTTCGATTTTCCCTACTCGCCCTATTTTACTGTATCTGAGCATCCTAAGTGTATGTAGCACAGGCATCGCTGTGTCACTTTGGATTTATGAATTCGATCTAAGGTAAAGTGCGTTCAGGGGCCTTACCATGACGTCTTAACGTGATTCAGTTCCTAAGAACCTAAGTTCTTAACTGTGCTCAGGTATGTCAGGGACTCAGTTTACAATACAATACAATACAATAACTCTTTATTGCACCTCAAAACAACAAAAATAACACAAACTGGTATAGATTACACATGAAAAAGAGGCAAACAACAGGCGGTCTTATCGCTAAAGAGCGATCTCTTCCAGACAACCTTTGGGTAGAGGAGACACTACACTAAGAAAAGTATACATACAGTAGGTGGTGCAAAACTGGAAAAAGTATTAGTTCTTAACTGTACTCAGTTGTATGGCAGGGACTCAGTTTAGGTTCTTAACTATGCTCAGTAGTATGGAAGCGACTCAGTTTAAGTCTTAAACTGAATTGCGTTACGAAAGGAACCAAATAGGCTAATAATGTTTAGGTTCGTGCGATTTCTTCTTAATGTCAGTGAAGAAATAATCAAAACACGTAAAATGTATGATTTGGTTGCTAAAAGGCTACGAGTCTTTCCCATGCCATTTATGTCCAGCTACTCGTATTACTAAGTAACCTTTTTGAAATGATCCAGGTTTAAGATTTTATAGTCATGTAGTTTCGAAAGCACACAACCATACAAAGTAATCTAAGACGTTGTAGTCTGGAGAACTGGGTGGCTATTCATTTTTTGGTCACTTCTGATATGCCATGTACTTTGCGTTTTGTTTATGCATGACATCAAAGATCGACCCTCAAACAACAACACGATTTTTTTGGCTTGTAGTCCGGTTGTTTTTAGAGCCAAGGTAAGGAATGAGAATGATTCATAATAGAATGGGACGGGACAGATCGAAACGGAACGGGACAGGACGATCTGGCAGATTCTATAGAAAGCGTCACGTGACATCCAACAGCTTCGAGCTATCATGTGGTTCTTTCTATAGAAATTGACAAATCGATTAATAATCAGATTTATACAAAAATGGGATTTTAAAAATCAAAAAATAATATTTCGATATATTTGGGTGCTGCCAGATTTGGTACACGCTTAAACAAGGGTTCTTAAGTTATCTCATTTTATCTATAGAAGGTAACAACGGATTCTCAAACAACAATAAATCCCATATTGTCACAGTCAAACAATAAATTAATGGATATATTACGAAAGGTTTGCGACGAAGCCATCAACTTCGAATTCCACCGGTGTCAAGAACATTAAATCTGAGGTTTGTAGGACTTGTAGGATCTACAACGCCCAGCCCATTTGACGCAACACTTCGGGCCCGAGGCGCAAAATATATGTGATATGATTCACCCATTACAAAATGTTATATGACGTTTTTGGGGTAAAGATACCACTTTGCCAGTAACCGATAAGCCGCTAAAGCTATGAAGATTCATTTGGAAATGGATCTTATAAACAACTATCAAATTGGTATCTTTTTCTCAATTCAGGCACATATGTAGGAAAACCAGATGATACAGGCCTATATACATAATGAGGTTGCGTCAAAGGCGGCCATGATGGTGAAAAGTTATTAGGAAATGCTAATTTTATTAATTTAATTTGTAAAATTATGCTAAGCCTTTAAATAGAATGAGATAAGAAGCTTGCAACATTATGCTATGAAAATTAATTTAGTAAGATTTGTGCATTTTTATTAAAGTAAAGTAAAAATGCTTTATTTGCCTTAAATGTGGTTAACAATAGATATTATGATAGTATAAGTATCACAAATTTAGCTATATTTTAGCATGCAAAATACATTTTTGTACAAGTACATCTTAAAATCTATAAAATTAGTTCATGCATTCTCTTAATTAATTAACAACAGGCAATAAGAAAAAATACATGATAAAATAATGATAATAATGCGAAATTGTCATTAGTTAGTGCAGAAGTCGAAAAATTATTTTGTGTTGTTAAAGATAATTATCGACTAGCCAATCATACAATGTCCTTTTGAATCTATTTGTGTTACATATTTCCTTAAATGGTAAATGATTAAACACTTTTATAGCCATTATGTGACAGTTATTTTGACATAATGCACTTTTACATATTGGTCTTATTAACTTTGTAGGATCTCGGGGGCGCAACTTTGAATTTGAAATAAGTTTACGTTAGACTTAACATAAATGCTTATTTCTAAAATGTACATCTAGTACTCGTATGTATATGGTCAGCAATTTAAGTTTTTTGAATAAGTCTCTCATCTCTTAATAATACACGAAATATATATTACAATGAGTATTTACTAAATTATTCATATAATATATGATATTATCTTCTGTTACCGCGTATTGTGTTGTGTTATTCATATATGTATTAAATTATTTATTTATTTCAATAGGTAACAAGTAAATTAATAAATAAAGTAATATTTAGTAAAGTAATTTACTTACTAAATTCAATTTCCAAGGAGAAAAGATTAAGATAACATTGTTAGATCATGCACATTTTACGTACAATAATAGTCGTAAAAATATTACGAAACACGAACAGAACTTAGTTTTAATTACATCTCAGAATGAAATAAAAGATACATGTATGTAATTTCAGACCACTAAATATCTCACGTCTGTATATAATAACCTTAATAGGCTGAGTGATGATGCATCTTGCTCACACATTTGGGTAGAAGAGGGACAAAAGATCACAATCGTGTGTGGGGTACTAGCTGACGATAAGAATAAAACTAGCTAGTTCCACATTAATATTTGTATTGTCACTAACGGCACACAAGAGTCACAAGCACACAGAAAGGAAATAACAGTTTAATAGCACAGCACAAGATCGTTACAGAAGAAAGTTATAAAAAAGCACAGAAGGTAGTTTAAGCACATAAAGAAAGGTACATTAAAAGCAAAGCTACAAGCTTTGTTCGGCGCACAATGCAAACCGAATATTTATGCTTAGCGAGTCGGCGCGTAAGCGTTTACCGTTAGCCCGGGCGGCGCGAGCGCATGCGTCCAGCCTCGAGAGTGATATATTGCCGACTGGCAGGAATTTCCGAGCGCGCACGAATGCGCGCGGGCGCCAGCCGAAGTTCGGCGAAGCGCTCCGAACGATAAGAAGAGTACTGACTCTGCGCTCGCGGTGCGCGGTGCCCTAACGGTATTTTAAATCTAAACGTAATAGTTATTTTACAATATTTATAGCTAAACTAGTGGCATAACTTATAAGTAACAGTTGTCGCCACATCAGCCCCCCTGGAGACCTTTAGGGTCGATAATAATCAGGGAAACGTATACGGCGACCAGAACGAGACACTTTAGGTTCTGATGGAACAGTAACGGGGCTATTATTAGGCACTAAGGTCGATGACGTTTTCGTAGGTGTTTCCGACAAAATGTAGGCGGGTTTTATTTTAACCTATCAATTGAGATCGAAACTTCCCTACCAGCGACGTCAACTCTAAAATATTTGTCTGACCTCTCGACAATCCTATAGGGGCCAGCATAAGGTGGCTGAAGGGACCTACGAACTAAATCCTGTCTAACAAAAACGTGCGTTACGGTTGCCAAGTCTTTGTACAGAAAGATTTTGGTGGAACCATGACGAGTGACAGTTGTCGGCTGCAACTTTTTCATATGCTGCCGCAAACGCGATAAGAAATCCGTGTAGTCTATCAGTTGGTCAGGAGTCGGTTGTAACAAATCGCTAGGAAGTCTTAACGGCTCGCCGTACACTAGCTCGGCGGTCGAAGCAGACAGGTCCTCTTTCCACGCACTCCGTATGCCCAACAGCACTAGTGGAAGGATTTCAGTCCAACACTCGTCTGCGTGGCACATTATGGCAGCTTTAAATTGGCGGTGGAATCGTTCGACCAGGCCATTCGCCGCCGGATGATACGCAGTAGTCTGCAAGTGACGTGACCCTGTAAGACCTGCAATCTGACGGAAAAGATGCGAGTCAAATTGTCTACCACGGTCGGTAGTAATGTTTTGAGGGCAACCAAAACGCGCTATCCACGTGGAGATGAAAGCCTTGGCAACACTTTCCGCCGTTATATCATGTAAAGGTACTGCCTCAGGCCAACGCGTAAACCTATCTACGGCTGTGAGACAGTACTTAAAACCATTCGATACAGGCAATGGGCCAATTAAATCGACGTGGACGTGCGAGAACCTACCGCTTGGAGGCTTAAAATCATGGACGGGAGCGTGTACGTGTCGCGAAACCTTAGACCGTTGACAAGCAATACACCCACGCGCCCACACCCTACAATCCTTTTTAATTCCCGGCCAGACGAAACGCTCAGTCACCAACTTGATAGTGTTCCTAGCGCTAGGGTGGCTAAGTCCGTGAAGGGAATCGAAAACTACTTTTCGGAACTCGGACGTAATAAAAGGACGCGGGGCTGACCCGGACACGTCACAGAACAGCTTGACCGGCCCAAATGCAACTTTCTGTAAAATAAGTGACGAACCGCCATTGGTCAAACTGCGAAGCTCAGTGTCCGTAGATTGTGACAAAGCTAAATTTTGTAGGTCAAGTCCGTCTGTAATGGCGTCAATCCTCGACAGCGAGTCCGCGACAACGTTTTCCTCGCCGGAAATAAACCGGATATCCGTTGTAAATTGCGATATGAAATCTAAATATCTAAATTGTCGCGGAGAACATGAATCGAGAGATTTTTTAAAAGCTGAAACTATCGGTTTATGGTCAGTGAGTATGAAAAATGGCTTTAACTCGATCATATGTCTAAAATACTTCACTGACTCATAAATGGCCAAAAGTTCGCGATCGTAGGCGCTATATTTCATTTGAGCGGATGTCAATTTGCGAGAGAAAAATCCCAATGGTTGCCAATTGCCCTTGACTTCCTGCTGGATAACGGAACCGATCGCGAAATCAGATGCGTCCGAGACGATAGCTAGAGGCGCGGATGAGTCGGGATGTGCCAGAAGAGCGGCATTTGCAATACTTGACCTGCAAGCATTGAAAGCTTCTTCCAGCTCTGGTGTCCAGACTACTGGGCTAGTGCTCTTCACCTTTGGACCACTTAGTAGTGCATGGAGAGGAGCCTGTAATTTAGCAGCACCAGTAATAAACCGCCTATAGAAATTTAGTGCCCCTAGAAAACGCCTAAGATCCTTAATGGTTTTCGGCCTTGAAAAGTCCTGAATAGCCTTAACTCTGTCTCCTATTGGTTTTGTACCCTCTGAGGAAACCAGGTAACCTAAAAACTCAATTTCAGGCACCGAAAATACACATTTGTTAGCATTAAGCAAAATGCCGTGTTCGTTAAATCGTTCAAAAACGGCGCGCAAATGTGCCTCGTGTTCTGTGTCGTCGACTGAAGCTACCAAAACGTCATCGATGAAGGGAAAACAGAAATCAAGATCCCTAAGGACTTCATCCATAAACCGCTGAAATGTTTGCGCAGCATTACGCAAACCAAAACTCATGAATGGGAATTCGAACAGTCCAAAGGGCGTCGTGATCGCCGTTTTCGGAACGTCCTCGGGCGCAACGGGAATCTGATTATATGCGCGCACCAAATCCAACTTACTAAATACCTTGCAATTAAAAAGGTTATGCGAAAAATCAGCAATATGCCGCACTGGGTACCTATCGGGAACAGTCCGTGCGTTAAGAGCGCGATAATCGCCACAAGGACGCCAACCCTTATCTTTTTTAGGTACCAAGTGCAGCGGAGACGACCAAGGGCTCTCAGATCGTCGCGCGATACCCGTGCGCACCATATCCTCAAATTCTCGTTTCGCAATTTTGAGGCGATCTGGTGCCAATCGCCTTGGCCTTGCAAATACAGGTGGCCCTGGCGTAGTCTTAATAAAGTGCTGCGTCTGGTGTTTACATTTACGCTCTTGAGGATTACCGGCAGGTCTAATAATATCCGGGTACTCCTCAAGAAGGGTATGATAAGGCGTATCACTTGAAATTACTTTAATTTGCGGGCAAGTACAAGCTGAAGCAACTACACCGGCTGATGAAAGCAAAGTTGTGCCGTCGACTAAGCGAGCATAACGAACATCGACAAGCAAATTATAAAGTGAGAGAAAATCAACCCCAATAATTGGTTTGCTTACATCAGCAATTATAAAGCGCCAACAAAACATACGGCGTAAATTAAAATCTAGCGACAAAGTAAGCCAGCCATAAGTACTTATAACAGTATTATTTGCAGCGTAAAGTTCATAACTAGTCTTATGACGACGTTGCGCACGCAAAAAACTAACCGGAAAAACACATAGATCGGAACCGGTGTCTACTAAAAATTGCAACTTTGTCTTCGCATCCGTAATAAATAACCGCTTGGACACAGGAGCACTTTCACTGGCCGCTTCAAGCGACCGGTCTACTAGTTTTTTGAGTACGCACAGGGGGAAATGCACTTATCTGCCTTGTCCGCATACTTGTAGTGGTACCAGCACAACCGCTGGTCATCACCGCTGGGTTTGCCGGCCTGCGACCGGCCCCTGGAACGATTTCGTGGCTTGCCGCGGGACCTCGACCGGGGCTTACTCTGACGACCCCGGGAGGTGGACATCGCGTCAAGCCTTGACGTTAACGCGTCGATTTTCCGGTACAACTGGTCAAGCGCAGCGTCAGGAACGCCTGATGAGGATGCTGCAGCTACCTGGTAACCAGGTCCCGGTGGTGTAACCTCGTGCACCTTATCCGCCATCTGCGCCACGGTATCCAGGGGCAAATTGTCCTGGAACGCGACGATGCTCTGCAACACCGTAGGCAACCGGCTCATCCATAAATGGCGTATAAAATCATCCGGGTAATCTGCACCCGCTAAACTCCGGATGTGACGCAAAAACTGGCTCGGCTTCCTATCCCCGAGTTCTTCTTTCATCATCAGTTGCTTTAAACGCTCCTGCTTAGAACTCGACAAACGAGCTATGAGTTCCCTTTTTAACGTGCCATATTTATCGGTCTGCGGCGGATTGGTTATGATGTCCTCCACCTCCACCGCATATTTATACTCCAATACCGATATGGCATGGTAAAACTTCGTGGAATCACTCGTTATCTTCGTCAAAATAAACTGCCCGTCCAGCTGGGCGAACCACATAGAGGGCTTATCCGCATAAAAAGGCGGCGGTTTCACACTAATATGGCTCACAGTCGGCTCACTAGTAGAACTGGACCCCAGCCCAGGACTCTGCACGGTCCCCGCGGGCGGTACACCATCCTCATTAGGCATTGTAAATTTAAAATGTGAAATGTCTATTAAAAACGCTTAAATTTCTATAAAGTCAATGCTTGTAAAAAGATAAAACCATAAAACGTCTTTCAAATTTAAAACACACCAGTCCGTTCAAAATTTAAAATTCAAAAGTGGCCGTTGAAAGATAAAATTTAAAAATGTCCGTTAACGGTAAAATTTAAAAACGTTCGTTACGCAACTGTCCACTTCAACAGGGGTCACCAATATGTGGGGTACTAGCTGACGATAAGAATAAAACTAGCTAGTTCCACATTAATATTTGTATTGTCACTAACGGCACACAAGAGTCACAAGCACACAGAAAGGAAATAACAGTTTAATAGCACAGCACAAGATCGTTACAGAAGAAAGTTATAAAAAAGCACAGAAGGTAGTTTAAGCACATAAAGAAAGGTACATTAAAAGCAAAGCTACAAGCTTTGTTCGGCGCACAATGCAAACCGAATATTTATGCTTAGCGAGTCGGCGCGTAAGCGTTTACCGTTAGCCCGGGCGGCGCGAGCGCATGCGTCCAGCCTCTCGAGAGTGATATATTGCCGACTGGCAGGAATTTCCGAGCGCGCACGAATGCGCGCGGGCGCCAGCCGAAGTTCGGCGAAGCGCTCCGAACGATAAGAAGAGTACTGACTCTGCGCTCGCGGTGCGCGGTGCCCTAACGGTATTTTAAATCTAAACGTAATAGTTATTTTACAATATTTATAGCTAAACTAGTGGCATAACTTATAAGTAACAGTTGTCGCCACACGTGTATGGCTTTAAACTTGAAGCTTTGTCCTATCATTAGATTTGCTCTTTACCGACGTGTTACGAGTACATGTCTTACGCCAGAGGCGTTAAACGTTTCTGGAATATAACAGCTACAACCAGCCCTATGTAACTCTCCACGCGAACTTTAATCGATTGTCTTTTGTCTTGTGTCCGTATACCGTGTTTATACTTCTCGCGCCCACCGGTGTATGCCGCCAGTATTTTATAATATTTCTAATCGTTGGCAACCCTAGGCATGTAGAAGTAATAGGGGCCGTGCGTCAATTGTTTTTCGCAGTGTTCAAAACGGTTTGAATTCGCTTTTTCTACGAGAGATATAGATAAATATCTCTTAAGAACAACATTTATTTTCAAAATATATACAGTAAGTGTAACCTAACTAACCTCTACCTACCTTAAATCTAAAATAGGTCCTTGAGGTATTGCACCTAGGATGCTGGCGGCATTTCCGCGTTGTATCGCAATGCTGATACGTTGTGCGAGGAAGCCACCAGCTCTTCAGTCACCAGTAACATCAACCATAACTATTATAAAATCTGTTGTATAGTCATTTTCTACCAATACCACACACCGCACAAGTAGGTTCAATTCAAACAACAACCCCGTCTACTGATAGGTCTTATGCCATTTCAATTAGGATAACAATATTAGATTGTGTTACAAAGGATCAAAATTACATATTTCCAGCGTGGGCGTACATTGTATTCCGAATGAAGCGATGGATTCTTAAGTAGAATCCTGAGCGTAATGAGGGATTCAAGCGTTATCACCCAAGATGAAAATGATTTTGATACGTGTGACACATACTGCTTTTCACACCAACTAAGAGGAAACAAACAAACCCGTTAAAAGTATACCAACACCACGATAGTTAATGCCCGAAAACGTAAAAATGTGTAGTCATTGAACAAAAAGGTACCACTTTGATCCCTCCTAGCTTGAACAGAAAAAATACCTTTTTCTGAATAGGTGGTGTCAAAATTAATTTTGTGTTGAAGAGAGACATCTGCGGACGAAAACTTACAAATTTATAATTGAAAGAAAACTGGAAAAAATCCCACGTCGAGCTTGATTCGAAACTGCGACCCATTTGCACGCCTACCACGAACATCGAAAATTGGCATTGACGGAAAACCTCTGTCACTCTAATATGCAAGTGTGACAGAGATGGACACACAAATCCGCATCCCATTTTCGTGGTACTACCCCTGAATACCAGTTAACCGCGCCTTATATTTTGTTCCAGCTACGAGACGGGCAACGGGATCGCGGCGCAAGAGCAAGGATATCTGAAAAACCCTGGCGTCAAAGACGCGGAGGCGCAGGTCGCTCAAGGCTCCTTCTCCTACACTTCCCCTGAGGGCATCCCCATCACCATCACATACATCGCTGATGAAAACGGTACGTTTAATAAGACAAAACTAAACACAACATAAATACCTCCGATAAGGAGCGATAAGCAAAATCATTGCTAAAAAGTGAACCAGGCGGGTAGCATGGTTACTTTTTTATCGACTTCATAAATCGGTACTCACTTTCACACTTACATACTTGTAAGAACGTGACAGCCATGATAGTCGATTTAAACCCGACCATAATAGCAAATCAGACAGGCCGCTTTAAAACTAAATGAGAGCATATAGTTATAGAACTAAGTACTTATTTAAGGATAACTCACACTAGGATGGGGTGAGGCCAATCGGGACGATCTGTCAATTTCTATAGAAAGAATCACGAGATACTTATACTCATACTCATACCGCTTTATTCATAAAACCAATGCATTATGAATTCGTTGTAAGTATAGAACGGGTGCTTAACGAGCCAACCTTTTAATCGTTGCTTAAAGCTGTGAAAACTTCGTGCCTCAATAATGTTAACTTATTCGATTTGGCTAACTTTCGCCTAATGCCTACAATTTTACTCGCATTTTGCGTACTGTAACTTGACACCATCTCTTGATAGCTCGGAACCCTCGGATGTCACTTGACGTTTTCTATATAAACTGACAGATCGTCGATCAACGTGTGATGCTCATGAATATATATATCATTTTCTCATTTTGACTCACGCATCCTGCTCAGATATTTGTGAGCTCTTTGATCGCTCAGATACAACTGACGACTGGACCTGCATCTATTATCCAATTTCAACAACGCTCATGAATTTAAACAATCAACCTCCATCGTCAAGGTTTCCGAAACATTAGGAATCATTTCACAATTTATACGGTTAAATGCTTTAATGTATGTTTTAAACATTTATTTTTTATGGTGTTGAAATTATTATAACTTCTTTTTCTATTTAATATGTCAATAAGACGCATTATAAAGTTTTGAGACTCACAGGCATTCAAGTTAAAACCCTGAAAGTTTAACCTTTCTTCAACGTCCTAACGCTCTACTATTTAATGAAGGATTGTTTGAAATTTAACCCCTAAAAGTAGGAAAAGGGTTGGATGTTTCATATTTTCGCAACCCATCAAAGTATTACGATGGAGTTGAATGTTTCATCCGTATCTGGCTGAACTTTGGCTCAAATAAAAACAGGGTGTATATTAAATTTGAAAAAGTTTAAAATGGCCTGATGCTGTTTTATTCACTGGATTAATCACTCTCAATTCTGCTTTTATATATGTAAATCCGTATATATATTATATCCACTATTTAAATATGCATTTTTTTGGTTGCCAGGTTTCCGCGCTGAAGGTGCTCATCTGCCTACCCCCCCTCCGATCCCAGAGGCCATCCTCCGTTCCCTCCAGCTGACAGCCCAGCCACAGCCACAATTCCAGCAGCAAGGCTTCCAGCAAGGCTTCCGAGGCTAACTCCCGCACCGAACCGATACTCATAGATCCGTGTACCTAGAACATACTCAGTATAAATGTTTAGTAGTAGTTTAATATAGGTAATGTTACTGTGATTTATTTTATATTGCAATTTTCTATATTAAATGATATAAATATTTATGTGTGCCGTTTTATTTGATTATGATTATAATATAAGTACCTACTGCTAGCTATCTCGGCGCGAGTGTTGCAAGTACGGTGTATAAAAATCCGGACGACTTTCGTCAGAATTGACACGACATATCACAAAAAAAAATCCTCTTACTGAAAGCAAAATATTCTAATAAATATACTTATACTTAATTAAGGTTGACTCACATTAGAACGGATCCGTACGATCTGTCAGTTTCTATAGAAAACGTCACGTGACGTGAGCGCTCGCTATCACGTGATTCTTTCTATAGAAATTGACAGATCGTCCCGTCCCGCCCCATCCCGTCCCGTTCTGGTGTGAGTCATCCTTAAGACTTATTTTCCTTCGCATCTAAGTTGTAGCTCTATAACGCTTCATTATTAAATATCTATTAGATTCAAGGCGTAATATGTATGCAAGTTTGCTTATTCGTAAAATAAATTATAATATAAACCTACATAAAATACCATTCTCTGTTAAGATCAAACATTTTCTTGAAATTAATAAATTTTATGTTAATTACTTGTGCAAATATACAAAGTGGCGAAAACGACACAGTTATGCCACGCAATGAAATTAAACGCGCAAAATTATACGCAGATGGTGATAAACATTCGGTTTAGCAAATGCCAAATCGCATTGAGTATGCATGCCAAATTTTACATATTGGACAACAAAACTGTTCATATTTTTTTAAATTACTTTTAGTTTAAGGGAGCATTCTTTAGCTTAAATTTAGTTAATTCTTAACGATACTGGTATTCTAATTAGCTCCATTTAGAAGATAACAACTAATTTTATTTTATCTCATACGGTATTTGCAAGTGTGTTAACGGAATATGAGTATTCGACATGATATTGATATGTCATAGTTTGTCACTTACTTAGTAAAGTTAATTCGAATGTCCGTTTTACATTACCGGTTGATGCAACGTGTAATTATTTAACATGAAAAAAGAAAAAAATGACGTGTTTATTAAATCTGGCTATGACATTCTGTTTCCTTAATTTTATTATACCAAGCCACATGCTGAAGTTAAAGTAATTCAAGAAAAATACGGGATATAGGTAAAATATGTTAACGATTTCGATCAATGCTTGACAACTTGACGTACCGTATCTGTACGTATACCAACAGCTACGTCTAGTACATGTACAAGGTTATTTACTTACATTACAGGAGAAAAAAGTGTAGTTAAACCTTAAAGCCCTTAAAGGATGACTCACATTAAAACGGACCGGGACGGGACGATCTGTCAGTTTGTATAGAAAAAATCGTCCAAACGAGCCGTCAGAGGTCACGTGACGTAATCTAGAGAAACTGACAGATCCGTCCGGCCCGGTTATGTCCCGTCCCGTTCTAGTGTGAGTCATCCTTTAACAGATTTATTGTACATATTATATGGGACAACTTGTTTTATATTTTACTCATTAATAGACGATTGTGCTCTATACTATAGTCTAGTATTACAAAAAGCTAGTATTGACGGCAGGACGTACTTATTGCTGTTATTTATTTTCTTTATTAAGGAAAACAAACAGCTACAATCATACATATGTTAAATACATTTAGGTGGATCAGAAGCCTACAAAGTTTCGGTTGTAACCCTGCCTGCGAAGCAGGTCTGGGGTTCGAATCCGGGTCAGGGCAATTATTTGTGTTTACCACGAATTCCTGAGTTATGGCTGTTTTTATGTATTTAAGTATTTATATGGATCTATCTATTAAATACCCCTGGGCCCCATAACACGAGCAAATAATAATATTGTCTTCTGTTACCGCGATTGTTATTCATTGAAATTAAACACTTTAGATCGGATTAATCGCGTTTATTAACACCATGATCCTACGTTTCGAGCCCTTTACAGCTGTTATGGTGTTAATAAACGCGAACTCATGGTGTTAATAAATGCGATTAATCCGTTCTAAAGTGTTTAATTTCAACGAGCAAATAATTTAATCGTACGTAGTTGGTACTCCCCAAACTAAATATCGTTTGTTCGGCGACTTTTAAAAATAACGTGTGTTTAGATAATTAACACTCTAAAGTTTGTTGAAGACGCTGCGAATTTTGTCATTTTTGTACGTATATTGAAAATACTATTTAGCTTGTATAAAAAAGTGAAACCTACAGAGTACATGATTTTTAAAAGTTGTTGAGCTAAAGTAAAAGGATTAAATATTTTGCTCTTGTTGTGGGGTCCACCCAGAATATCGTGGTCTGTTGCCCACACGACAAGCCTTATTGAGCATATCGTGGGACTAGGTCAATTTGTGTAATATTGTCCCACAATAGGTATTTATTTATTTAATACAAAAATATTGCTAAGCGCACAATTTTCTAAAAGTTTCTGTTCTAACGGAAGTAGACTTGTTTCCGTATAGGCAGGTATTTATGGGCGTAAGCAGTATATTATACCGAAAAGGATAAAGTAAGTATAAAAACTTTTTGCCATGAAGTAACAAACGAAAAAAGTATGGAGGGTTGTTAATTATAGGATGACCTGCGTTTTTTCTGTTTTTTTCTTATCAGATTACGATATTAAACGGATTATCAGCATTTTTGTTACACCTTGTATATAGAATTCCAAATTGTTTCAGCAATAAAATTGGGATAATGTTTGTGATTATTTAAATGAAATGAAATGAAATGGTTTATTTCAGACACAATTGTCGCCACCTATACTAAAAATGTCAACAGTAAAAAAAATACACGAAATTTAAAAATAGTCAAAAAAATAATTAAAAACTCAAATAATAATTTAAGCTAATTTCTAACAGCAGTAAAAAAACTATATCCATTTCTTTTTGAAGTGGACACACTAGAACAAGAGAAAAGCAATAACGATTATATTTGACTATGCACGATCACAGATCCTGACTAAACTATAGTGTATATTCCGCATGTGGAAACCGTTTACTGTGATTACTGCTATGATACATCAAATACCATTCAAATCATTTAATTGATACCTGCACTATCTCGGCATCTACGACCTAGGATCTAACCTCAACACTATAAATAAACCAGCAGTTTCTCACAAACGTTACTGGGATATTATCGTCGCAAGCGCTAGCGACTATTTGCCTCAAACTAAACCAGTACTTGTCTGAATTAGAAAAGCTATTCTAAATCTAATTTAAATTTGGAGAATGAGTTGGAGTAGGCCGAATGATGTGACGGCGATCGTATGTACGGTTGGCTTCATAAATATATATGCACCTGTATTCAATTTTGATCTTTCTTCCCCTGTAATAGGTTCCAAAGTGTATAGATATTTATAGACGTGACTTTAGGTTCATTTAATTCCACTTTTTCTTTGTGACATAAACTTACATGCTCTGATCTTGATGAAACGATCTCACTCCTAATAAATAGCAGCCACGCTTGCTGGATTGTTCACAGAAGCTTCTACACTGGTCTACCAATCAACACGCTCAAGCGATGGGAATCGGATGCCGGGTTTCAACATTTTGAGAGCCGTATCTCACGTCTGCCCTCAGGAAATTGTCTAGTTGATATTTTGGCATCTATTTGTCTTCAAAAATTATTAGCACTTTGAATTTTGACGTGAAATACCTTTATGGTGAACTGTTAAATACATAAATTGTGGTGGTTATATGATAAAATATGCTTGTTTGTTCACGATATAAACGCAGGTCAATTATCGAATAGATCATTGTATACTATATCTACTAGTGTAGGTTAAATAATGACTGAATGGGAAGCGTAATGTCTAAACAGCAGGCCTACCACGAACATCGAAAATATAGCTTTGACGGAAACACCTCTTTATTACTCCAAGCCAGTGTGACAGAGGCGGATACAACATTTTCGTTGTACTAGGTCAGGTATTGTAGGTTCTAATCCTGACTGAACCTTTAAGGACCGTATATAAAAGCTTCATGAAATATAAAATCATGGTAGGTATATGAAAGCTGCATGATGCCCTTCATGAAGCCAAATGCAGACACAGATGGAGGAGAAACATTAAAGAAATTTTAATATTTTCCGGGAGAATCACAATCATTACCCTCAGTACCTAATGAGGAACTCGATGCGAGGAGGGATATAAAATCTTGTCTGTTTTTTTATAGAAATTGACAGATCGTCCCGTCCCTCGCTTCCCGTCCCGTCCCGTCCTAGTATCAGTCATCAGTATCAGTATTTCCCTCGATTTTACAAAATAATTCAACAGTTGTTTTTTCATAAAACTATAAAACATCTCAACAGTTTTCCAGAAGTTTCCACTAAATTAAGCTCTCCTCCGCCTCCTTGTCAGAATATTTAGAGACATAAAACACTTTAGATGAAATAAAATAAACGGCGTTAATTACTTATACATTATAACTTTCTTGTAACTAGGTAATTAAGGATGACTCACACTAGAACGGGATGGGACGGGACGGGACGGGACGGGACGGGACCGGACGGGATGGGACGGGGTGCGACGGGAAAATCTGTCAATTTCTATAGAAAGCGTCACGTGACATCCGAGGGCTCCGAGCTATCACGTGATTCTTTCTATAGAAACTAACAGATTTTCCCGTCTCGCCCCGTCCCGTCCCGTGCTAGGGTGAGTCATCCTTTATACTACTTGTACATGTAACTTTCGAATTAAACTATTACTTGTGGTCCGCTTCGAACGTGAACGTGAACCCCCCCCCCCCTCCCTATCGTCCCTTGAACGATTTGGCTCATATTCGAACTTAAAAATTCCATTTATCTTATCCAACGGCCGGCAATATTTCGCGAAGATCCGAAGTATCGTCGATTAAATATACACACATACAAATTACGTCCAAGACTCCAAGTAGACTTTAACGTAAAGCGCCACCTCTCGTGAGCTAGCTGCACTAACAAAAGCGTTATGAAGTATCTCTAGCGCCGTGGCGTGAGATTGAATCAATGCCGTTCCTAAGAATACCGTCAGATGGCGTTATTTGTAATGTGTTGGTACTATTACCAACTACGCCAACCGGTCGTCTTCGTCGGTGATGTTTGGCTGGTCTGTAATTTGAAGTATGCAACCGACCCGCTTTGGGTCATGCCATGACAAATATAACCAGAGGGCCTTGAACATTGAAAATCGTCTTTGACGAAAAAACCTCTTTATCACTCCAATGAGCAACATAAAGAGGGAGATACAAATTTTCGTGTTACTAGGTCAGATTCCTCTCCTCACACGATATGGGACGCAGACAACAAAAATACAGATGATTTATGAGAGTGAGCCACGTGGCTAGGCGTACTTTGGCCACGTGGCTAGGAAAAGCAGTGATAACCTAGAAAAGCTGATGGTCACTGGCAAAATAGAAGGAAAGAGACCTAGAGGTCGAAGCCCGACACGTTGGACTGACCAGATCCGCTCCACTCTCGACACCACAGTACACGAGGCTCTACAAATGGCTGCAGACAGGAACAAATGGCGTCAGATTATACGCAGCAAACTTTTTCCTAGAGGAGGTCACGACCCTCAGCATTGAGGAAACCGACGCGAGGAGGAGGATGAGAGTGAGCCACACTAGAACGAGCTGGGACGTGACCGGACCGGCCCGATCTGTTAGTTTCTATAGAAAAGGTCACGTGACCTCCGAGGGCTCCGAGCTCGGAAATTATCCTTTCTATAGAAATTGACAGATCGTCCCGTCCAGCTCCGTCCCGTCTCATTCTAGTATGCTTAAAGGCGCAATCAGTATTATTTTCTGATTAGAAAAAAAAGGAAAACCCTTTTCTTAGCGACTTGCATGATTGTGGTAACTGTAGTTACCAGCTGTCACCCTTATTTTACTTGACAATAGAGTATTGTGTTCTGTTACCGCGATTGTTATTATTGAAAATAAACACTAGAAAATTTAAAACATTTTTAATTTTTATTATAGAATGCACTTCAGGCTATGTATTACTAGCTTTATAAGCCCCTCTGGGCATTGTAGACCAACCTTTGTTTTTGTTTTTAATTATTTTTATTTTTGGATGTAGGTAGTTCGCACAAGTAACTTTTGGATTGACGGGGAGAATTCGCATTCTCTCAGTCATCATCTTTACCCCGTGAAAACGAGTGCTGTAATAGGCTCGAAACGTAGGATCATGGTGTTAATAAACGCGATTAATCCGTTCTAAAGAGTTAAATTTCAATTGACAATAGAGGTCATTAAAAAATAGCAATCGTGTGAGAGGCTAATCAGAATGCATTACTGGTAACGCCCTATATTTTTGTTCCAGCTCTGTAGTAGTGGTAGATTGCAGCCACGGGCGTTGGTGCAGGCGTCGCAGGCACGATGATAACATTTCCAATGATTGCAATTCCAGTTACATAATTGAACAATGGCAATGTAATTATAGTCATTATTTGTCAAGATAGCACCGTACCGCCCGCTGGTCCGTCTGTCAACCACGCAATCCGAGTGTCATAGGTACTCGTCATACGAAACTGGGTCAGTCACCTTTGATATTATTTGTATGTCTCTTGAATTGGTTTTAGTGTCCCCAATTTTTTGAAAGCTTCTTATTATTTCTTACGGAGGATAAGTGTTTAAAAGAAGTTTGGGTAGTTTTTGACCTGAAACTCTTTCTAGGTCGGAGTTTCGCGACATATGTAGGTACTTAGTGTTTCTTGTGACAATCGTCAAGGGCTCTTCACAAAAATTTTTGTAAGCTCCTTATTAATACTTCAGTTCGTGTTGAGATCATCATTATCAACATTATTTCAGCCATAGGACTAAGGGATCCAAACCCCGTCCCGTTTTATGTCGCCCCATCCCGTACCGGTCTAGCGTGAGTTCCACTAGATACTTGCGACATTAAAAAAACAAATTCAATGGTTTTATGTATATTTATGTGCGGTTAAACATGGTACTTGAATAGCTCATTCCAATGGCATCTTTAAAAAATAAAAAAGTGGCAAATTAAACTATTTTTTCATTATTAACTATTTACCTAGTAGTTATTTTAATTTTAATATTTCCTCACAATGTTTTAGAAAAGCACTATACAAGCCTCGGCCGGAAGAGAGATTGCAGGACTTGTTTTATCCGACCTCGTCTACGACTCGGACGTCTACCACAATCTCTTCCTGCAATCCCTTACTTCACGGCCTCTGCAGTAATGTACTATTTTGCCAAATATCTACTTGGTGCACATCACAACCCATCGGACAGGCCTTAAGAAATAACTTCAAGGTTTATAAAACAAAAATTTGATTAGTCTAATATCTTCGGAACACTCTGAGAGTCTGAAAAAGCGTCACTCATCACTAAGAAGCATACGTTTATAACATGCATACGTTTTATAACATGAATAGTACAATAATACACTTACTGTATATATTTCGAGAATAAATGTTTTTATTTAAAAAAATATTAAAGAGATATCTGATGATATCAAAAAACAATAAAATGCCAAAGTACAAGTCATGTAACACTTTGTCTCCGATTTACGATCCGTCCATTCATTGGTCGAATCGACCAATCGCATGTTGCGTCATAGTTAGCGGCCAGCACGTGAAATGACGCATTGATGGTATATTGTTAGCTGGGTGGTTTTCATTTCATTCATCAAACGTGACGTCGCTCTGAGACCAGTCAATGCGGAGGCCGAATTTACTTATAAAATCGTTAACGTTTATTATCAAATTTGTTAATAAACCAATAGTTATTGCGAGTTTTCTATGTATTTAGTATATAACAACAGCAAAATCGACGTGTGTACTGCTGCGCGTACTGGTCTTGAAAGTAAAGAATTAGGTCATAAATATGATCAAGATGTGTTTTATGGCGGCCGTCTTTTACTGTTTGTAACTATGAAAACTTGAAACTATATTTAAAAGATTTATGAAAAATGAGTGCAACTTTTTTTCAATGACGCAGAATATCACGTCAAAAAAACTCCGTCAACTTAGTTTTTAAGTCTTTCTTCTGTACTTAATGCTATAATATTCCTTTATTTAGCTATATTATAGCTGGAAGGCCCAAATCATTTCATAGAAGATTGACGTATAAAATAACACTTTAAATGTACATTATCTTGGAAAAGATAACGTGGTTTGACTCTATTAATTATTTATTTTGAATCTATTAACAAGAACAAAATTAACATTATATTTGTATTTTATTTGTTTCGTGCAATAATATCTGAAATGAGCAAATTATTTGAATATTATTTAAAAAAATAATATAGTTGTTTATGCAACAGTGATATAACATATATAATAAGGGTTAATAAGGGTTCTTAAAATTAAACGGTCGCTGTTACAAAACGAGACGTTGCCAATTTTTGTAATAATAGACCCGGGAATTTTAAGCACCAACTATGAGCTGTTACATACACTTGTTTTAACACGACAGCAAAAATAGCGAAACACGCGAAATTTTAAATGGTGGCTGATGTGGAAGCAGTGTTAATATTGTATGTAAATCCATAGGAGCATCGTTTAGCGATGTTCTTATGGAATACAATGGACAACGTTATAATGTATACGGTTTTAATACCGCTCTCAGTCATCTAATTGATAGATAGAAGTGAGTACAAAAAAAACTATAAAAACCCTTTTTGACTGGATTATGCCGTAATATAATCATATCACAACGAAAAGATGGGTACCTTACCTACGCAACGAAGTGGTTATTTCGTTCGATATGATTGATTTGATTTTGTGCAATTGATGACATTTGTAAAATGTATGAACTTTAGCAACCATAATTTTGATTAAAGTTGCATGACGAAACATTAACAGTGTATCATAATACACTGTATTAAAATTTAATCAATTATTTTTTAGTATTGATCTTTAAACATATGTCCGTATTTAAAGAAATAATTAAATAACACAATCTCACACAGATCGATCTATGACATAACCCCAAACTGAGTAAAGCTTGTACCGTGGGTACTACATGACAATATATATACTTAAATATAACTATTATTTTTAAGCAGAAATTTCCGCGAACGATACCTATTTTCTCAGAGCCCAGAGTCGCGGGTTCGAGTCCCAACCGAGGTCATAAATTTTCCCACTTTTCCCTTATTTCTGAGAAATATTTATATAAATAAATATATAAAAAACGTCCATAACTCAGAGTCACATTCGTGATAAACACACAAATAAATGCTTACCAGGATTGGAACCCGGGACCTCCTACTATAATTATGTCTTATATTCCGTCGTAGCATTATAACTACTTATTTAATAGCTTTACCTAACTATTAAATAAGTGGTGTCTCACCGCTGGGGCGGCGGAAGCTGATGAGGCATAATTGGCAGGAGCTCTTGCATACTTGATTCAGCATTTATTAGGTAATTTGAATATTGGATACTGTGCGGAAAAAACGGAAAGAGATAGCCTTTGTCTGTCTACTATGGTAAAATTATGGATCTACATCGGAATAATTAAAGTTTTTTATCCTATTTTTGTATTCCCTAATATTATTTGTCATAATGATCATTTGTCTTAAACTCATATGTCCTAATATTGTTTTCCCTAACATCGTATTAATCAATTTTTCTAGCAGACTCGTTGTGGTGTCATAGTTCTAGCCTAACCTAACCGACTTTTCTAACAGCGTGTCGGTTCTGTTAGAACTCGTATTTGGGATTGACAATTATGGCAAATATACGTTACGGACTATTGATAGTTACGGATTATGATCATTAGGACAAAACAGTTAGGACAAGTGATTTTCTCTTCTTCTTCTAAGTCAGTCCCTCACTGCTGAGGATCGTGACTCTGCCGATTAATAATTATGAATAGTGATTTTAGGACAAACGATATTAGGGATGTCAAGGGAGACCCTAAAATTATGAATGTGTTTCGGAATGATTCGACATTTAAAATACTCGAGTGCCGTACAAAGTTAATGTGGGATGTTATCGAGGTTGCAGTCACCGCAAGATGCAACTATATACCTATAATACTGTGTACTTATCTAAAAGAAGGAGACACAGAGAATGATATGCTTCATACTGTAAAATAATCAAAGAAACTTGGACTTTTCGATAAAGCAACAAGGTTTTGATTTCAACACTTTTATTTTGGTTTTATCGTCTTTTTATCTACCATCAAGGAACGCGAAGTTGCATATGTACACGTAATCTTTTGGATCTCACCAGTCGCTATTTTGTTGTCCTTAGTAATACGGTAAAAAGGTTCGTTAAAAACTTTACTTCTTTGTTTTACGTGGTAAGTTGTTTATATTTTAACTAGTAACTAAAAAGGATATTGTCTTCTGTTACTGTGATTGTTATTCATTGAAATTAAACACTTTAGAACGGATTAATCGCGTTTATTAACACCATGATGATGACATCATCTTAACCCTGTGAAAACGAGTGCTGTAAAGGGCTCGAAACGTAGGATCATGGTGTTAATAAACGCGATTAATCCGTTCTAAAGTGTTTAATTCCAACTAAATAGGACTTTTTTTAATGTTACTTTTTATTAATAAACCTCAACGGTTATGATGTCACCATAGTATACGATGTCAACATTATCAGCCCAATAACATCAAGTTCAAATTAAATAAAAAAAAAATATATTAAGCATGGTTGTGTCTTTATTTTTGAAAGATAAATGTATAATTTTTTAACTAGTAAGTTGGATTTTTTAATATTCCTATATATAAATAATTACGTATGTAGCAGTCTTAATATGGATCTGTAAAAGGTTCATTTTCATACTAAAGTTATTGCAGGTTTTTAGGATATTTAGGTTTCTTTTTTCACGACTCGTGCTCATTTGCGCAAAATCAAAAATATGTGCGTTTTTGTTATGATTTGGAATATTTTTTAAAATTTTTGGTTTTGTGTGGAAATGAATCAAATGAGTCAGAATTGGGTCAAAATAAATGCAACCATTTGTATTAATTCGTCAGGGAGCTATTTAGATATTTTAATACGAAGCGCCCCGTAGGCAGAACGACAAAAAAAGCCATTCCAACACATTCAGTCAATTTTATATTACCTAAAGAGTAATTTGTGTGATTTTCTTACCATCTTAAGATAAGGGTATATTAAATGTGGTAGATACCTATATAATAGACTAGCGACCCGCCCCAGCTTCGATAGGTTATTATTTATTATGCAAATAAACCTTCCTCTTGAATACTCTATCTATAAAAAAAAACCGCATTAAAATCCGTTTCGTAATTTTAAAGATTTTAGGATACAGACAAACAGCGACTTTGTTTTATACGAGTACCTACTATGTAGTGATAGACAATTACGACTCATAAAAAGTAAAAAAAAGAACTATTAAGTAGGTACAATTGTATATCTGTTGTGTATGACATGTCTTTCAATTTATACCTAAATCAATTTACAGATGATTGGTAATTTCGCACTTGTATGGATACTAATTATAGGAGCTACTGTAGCCCAAAACGAAGATGCACATTCTACAATATTGGAAGAAACCAACAATAATGATGGCAGCGGAAATTACCATTTCAGGTAAACAAGAGATATGTTATTTACTTCTCTTTCTAACATCAAAATAGGAGTCTGACCTGTAGACTCCCCCTCTTTCAAGACCCAAGACTTCCTAATGGCTAAACAATTTTAACAAACTTTCGAAAATAAAATCAAAAAAAAATGTTCAGTAGCACAGTAACTAGCTTGGTGTATTGCCATTTTATCGTTTTTTTCGACAACAAACTTATCACATAAAGTTTAGTTGGCATACTAACGTGTACCAAATTTATGTTTCCCATAGTGTAATTTGGCATAGGTTAGTTTATAGACCGAGCGAGCGAAGCGTGTCCATTTCAGCTAGGGCAAAAATGTTTTCCTGTGTCCAGCTGCCTGTCCATTTGGTTTCGTCTACAGATCGCATTATTCAACCAATTTTGTAAGCAAGTTCGTTAATTTACAGAATAATTTTTAAGTGCTAAAGTTTTTGGAATTTTTTTTAATGGGGAATTATCACAAAGGTCCTTAGCTAAGCGCCTCTGGGAGACTATAGAAAGTTTGTTGTGATAATAAAACAATACTTCTAATTTTTACATATTTTTATAGGTACAATACGTGCAAGCTATATAATAGAATATAAGCACTATTAAGTACTAAAATAGGTAATTGAGTAATATGTAGGTCTCACTAATGAGAAACTTTAAAGATCTAAAGCGTGTATTGAATAAGTACTTTGCAAAGACAGAGTCGCGAGGTCTATAGCTGACACAGCCATTAATATTAGTATGCCAAATAAAAATATGTAAAAAGTTTTATGCCAAACGTTGTATGACTATTTTCGGTGATATACTAGCTTTCACCTAGGCGTATGGGAAGTCTTGTTCAGGGAATCTCTCCTTTTTTCACTTATACTTTGTGTCCACTACCAGGAAATAAAAATAATACTAACAACATATTATTTTTTTGCAGCTTCAAAACATCAAACGGCCTGTACAGGACGGAAACTGGTCAATTGACCGACAATGATTCAAGCCAGAAATACGCTGTACGCGGTTCTTATTCTTATATCGACCCTGATGGCAAAGAAGTAATCGTTCATTATGTAGCTGATGAAAACGGATACGTCACTGTTAGACCTGACGTAGTTGTTCCACCAGGTGCTGTTGTTGCTGTAAGTACAAGAGTTTTTGTGTAGTTTAACAGTAGTGTTATATTCCAGTGCATTTTGTCATATTTCTTCCACACAATACGCAAAGGGAACGAAAATCTACAGAAGCTCATTGTGATGGGGAACACCGAAAGCAAAAGGTCCCGTGGTCGTTAACCAACACGGTGGACAGATCAAGTTAAAGATGCGTCTTCATCCCGGTACTCGGTCGTATAAGACACGCATAGGACAGAAAACGATGGCGACAGATCGTTCGCTCCTGATGTATAATACTGGCGGCGACGTGCCCCAGCGGGCGCAGGATGTGTGGGCAGCCCGTATGTTGCGGTACGGGCCAAGACAAAAGACAATCGATTCTACGTCACCTTTAATATTTGTTTTATATTTCAGGCTGGAGTCCCGGGGCCTATAGTGGCGTCTCTACTAGGCTAAGTTGGCAAGGATGTTAATGAAACGGCTTTTTTATGTGTAAAAGATGTTCTACAAGGACATAATAAAATCCAGCTCGAGTGCTAAGGACCTACTTAACAAGATTGTATAATAAAGTTTAGAGGCAATGTAACTACAATAAAAATATAATCTGCTTCTGTTTTTATTGAAAAAAAAATTGCATTAAGTATAAATAGTTTCTTTTTCCTTTTTAAGGATGATTCACACTAGGACGGGACGGGTCGGTATGGGACGGGACGGGACGGGACAATCCGTCAATTTCTATAAGAATCACGTGATAGCTCGGAGCCCTCGGATGTCACGTGACGTTTTCTATAGAAACTGACAGATCATCCGGTCCCGCGCCGCCCCTGCCCGTCATAGTCATCCTTTACCTAGTTTTTCATTGTAACAGGTTACGTGGTGTTATGTTTAAACCACGTCAATAAAAGTTCAGAAACATGTCGAGCTATTTTCGACTTTATTGACGTGAGTAATCCGATATAAGTACGTATTTTATTATGTCTAATACTCACGGGAGTTATCTACCTACTTATAGTTTTGAAACACGCCTAACTCTACAAATTTATGTAAATTAAAACATAAAAACTCACTCATAATCCTTATGATCATACTTTATTTTTAGCGTTATTATAAAATTTAAGTTCGTATTATTACAATGTAAAGGCGTATCAACATGTAGCAAGCATGACGAGATGGACCTTTTTTAACCAGAGTGCGAATAGTTGAATTATGTTGTAGTGTCAATGACTTGGGCATGGACAGGTCCTCGTCTGGAATGAAGCCCATACGTAGCATTCTTAAGGAACTGGGTGTGGATATAAACAGTAGTACACGTTTTGTAGTCGCAGTTCCAGTTGGGGTCTAGAGAAGAAAAACTTTGACCGAGATGGTAAGTCTTACGCTTTTGGGCGTATTTTTTAAATTTTTTCTATCTATATCGGTATCCCTAAAAGTTTTTTATCCTATTTTTGCTTTCTCTAATACTGTTTGACATAATGATCATTTGTCCTAAACTCATATGTCCTAATATTGTTTTACCTAATCTCGTTTTAACCTACTTTTCTACCAGTGATTCGACTCTTATGAGGTCACGGTTTTAACCTAAGCTAACAGACTTTTCTAACAGCGATTTGGTTGAGTGAAGTCGTTTTTGAGCAACAATTCGATTATGGCAAATAATCGTTAAGACAATTGATCGTTAGGGATTATGATCCTTAGGACAAGTGATTTTAGGACAAACGATATTAGGGATGTCGAGGGAGAACCATCAAACTTTTTTTAATTGGAATTTTTAATGTGATTTTTAATCAGAATCGCATGCTCTTTCGATCCTAGGAGGACAAAAAAAAGTAAAAAAAGTTAGAGGAACAAAAAAACGGCTACTTGGGAGGTCTGGTTTTTTTTTATGCTATAGGGGGCAAACGAGCAAACAAATCGCCTGATGGTAAGCGATTAACGTCGTCCATGGACACCCGCAACACCAGAGGTGTCGCAAGTGCGTTGCCGGCCTTTAAGGTGGGAGTACGCTCTTTTCTTGAAGGTTTGAAGGTCGTATCGGTCCGGAAACACCGCTGGCGACAGTTCGTTCCACAGTTTAGCTGTGCGAGGCAGGAAGTTTCGGGAAAAGCGCACAGTTGAGGACTGCCAACCATCTAAATGGTGAGAGTGGAAATATTGTCGCGTAGGGCGATGGCGGAAAGAAGCTGTTTGCTGTTATTGATAAATTGAGTGATGGAAAATTAAAAAAATTCATATTTGGGGACAATCTCACACAGATCGACATAATCCCAAACTAAGCAAACTAGGCGACGGCCGACGATATATACATATATTAATTATGTCATGATATCCTTATCTTTCTATTAATCTTAAATTAAAAATATATTATGCTAATTAAATATTCGATGTACTAGTTAGTCGTTGTCGGCTAGTCTGACTTCAAATCATATATATAGAATAAAAGAAATACCCAATCAGCCGAAAAAAATTACGCCAAAAAAGTGCTGCAGTTGCTAAATAAAACTAAACCTAAAAATGAAAGCTTAAAAGAAAATAAATTTAAGACCCACTAAATTAAACGGCCCCGATTGGAAATAGGTGCCCATCGCGCTCGTTACGTTTCCGCGTTGAATCGCGAATGAAAGTCTGCTCCTGGAACGAACCCGAGCGAGGATCAAGGCCCCTTTCCTGCATTAGTAGTTTCATAACAAAAACAACTTATCATGACCGACTTTTATACCTAGCTTTAATAGCGAAACAAAAAAATCCAATAGCAATATCGAAACGTATCCATTACAAATGCATAGGTATTAATTACACATGCCAAAAGTCGCCTTTGAACCCGAAATATGTGCAATGCAACACATTATTGTATCAATAAACAAATTTTACGACTCATTGATGAAAGCTTATTCACTAACCTTGACATATGTTGGGCACAGGTACCAGCGAGCCTCTTCGCGGCAGCCTCTTTTATAATATTCATTAATATTATAATACCAACCTGCTACAGCCTTGAGGGACAATTAAAAAAATACGTATTCAACAACAATGGATTGGGAACGTACAGTTTCGAGTAAGTAATCTGTTTTTAAATAAAGTAATTAAGTTATACGTTTTTAAGCTGCCTAATTCGCTATTTAATAAACTTGTTACCTTGAACTCTGTTGAACGTTCATAAAATAATTATTAATTGATTAATTTCATCATGGTATAGGCAGGTAAGTAAAGTTCTTAAGGTTAAGTTTATTATATTCGGATTGCGTAAGCATCGTTGCACATTGTAGGAGGTTGCATACATTGAAAACAGATAATGTCACTGGCAGGAATTAAGTCATAAATAATGACTTATACCAATCCGATCTGATCCGGGACGAACTGTCAGTTTCTATAGAAAACATCACGTGACCCCCAAAGGCTCCGAGCTATCACTATATCTAAAGTATCTTACCCTAAATTTCCATGTGCATCTTCTCAGGCATACACACACATACATACACACACACACACACACACACACACACACACAGGCATACATTCACAGCTTAATGCATGATCACATATAAGACTGAAAATTAAATAAATTAAATTAAAACTAACGAAATAATTGTTAGAATTTTTGTTAGATATTTTTGTATAATGGGAGAGGACACTGACCTCTGTAACACAGGTTTTTATACCTAGCTCAGAAGTCAGGGAATTCAACCACAACTTTGTACCGAATTTTTGGAAATAAAAGTTTTATTTATTATTATTATTTATTACTGATAGATCGTCCCGGATCGGATCGGATTGGTGTGAGTCATCAATGTCATCATTAAAGGATAGGTATAATTTATTGTAACAGACAGTGTAGGTACAGTGCTACGTTTTAACACACATTTTTAGTACTCGGTCACCTGACAGTCCTTTTTTTTTTTTACGGAGTGGAGAATGCAGTTACGCACCGTCCCCCGACCTCGGGTAGGTCATTTGGGGGGTGTGTGGGACTCGCCGCTCAGTGCTCCTTCCCCTAGTGAGAGGAAGCAGAGCGGCCCTACCCACTAAACTCCACTCCGGCGTTTCACCCTCTATGCCGTTGACGAGGACGCCATGGGATTCGCGTGCCTGTCACCATGACGCCCTCCGGCGGCCCCGGCTTAACGCCAGGGCTCCCGCACTAAGGAGGGAGAGGCCGGAAACGCTTGGTCTCTCCCCCGACGACGTGTAGGGCCATACAATGCGGGTACCGCTGGCCCCACTAGAGGTCTAGGCGAACGAATGTTCGTCGTCTTCGGCCTCGCCGCCTGCGTCGGAGAGGCAGCGCGTCAGCGGCTGCTTCACGCTCCCTCTCCGCCGCCTCCTTCTGTGACATGACTTGTTCGCAGAAGGAGGCCACCGCTTCCCAGATTCTCTCGCTGCTCAACATTGATGCTATGATGTTGTGCAGCGAGAGATTGACCACACCCGTCTCAGCAACGAGAGCCGCTCTCTCCACGGCCCAGCGATTGCACTCTTCCAGAGTGTGCTGGGCCGTGTCATCCTCCGCTCCGCATTCCGGGCATTCAGGCCCGGGTTCCCTCCCAATTTTGTGCAGGTAGTGTCCGAAACAGCCGTGTCCGGACACTACCTGTGTGAGCCTGAATGTCAAGGCCCCCTTTTCCCGCCCCACCCACTCGTCCAGCTTTGGGAGGATAGCCCCTATGGTTAGTACGCCATAGTGGCTATCCTCCAGAGCGTCCCTCCACTGCTGGCGCAGGCGCTCCGCAGCCGCCCGCGCCATCCTCTCGCCCTCTTCTGGGTCTGGGGGCTGTTCTCTCCGTCTAGCCTCTGCCCTCCAATTATACCTTTCGGCAAGTACGGATGCCTCGAGCTCCCACGGCGGGGTGCCCGCGAGGAGGCATGCGGCGGCGTGAGAGGTTGTGCGGTAGGCCCGCGCCATTCTCTGGGCCAGCACTCTTTGGGGCCGACGGAGTGCGGATCTTGTGCGCTCCGTCAGGCGTTCTGCCCATATGGGCGCACCATAGAGCGCCATGCTCTTGACTACCCCCGCGTATAGTCGCCTGCAGTCACCTGACAGTCCTGACTCAACTTATGTATTGGGTAGTTGTCAGTCAACTCAGTCACATCATAAGTTCTACCGGAAGGTTTTCGCCTGATAAAATTATAATCCATGCTTTTCAATAAAAATATACATAAATAGCCAGTGGTTGAAAGCCTACTTTATGCTGATTAACGTGTAATATAATTTTATCTAAAATATACGATAACAATTCGTTCAATTCCTGTAAACGTAGATATAGTCGTTAGATTGAGCATGCGGGCAATTTCTGTAAATTTTATTTTCACATAAGGGAGTTAATGAGTAAAAATTGTTTATTTACATAATACCTCTAAGCGTACTTCGTAATCAATGTTTAGTTTTCTGACAAGTAATGTAGTTAAAAATTAAAGTCCGTGCTATTGCGGTATGCAGTACTAAAACCTCTTACAAGTTAAGAAGAAAGTTAGAAAAGGAACAAGAAAGAAATTAAAATGAAGATCTACTTTAAGAAATCGCGTGTTTTTAAGTATTTATTTATAACTTTTTTCCGGAAGTAACGTTCAGTTGTCAAAACCACAACAGTAATATATTCATTAAATTATATCTAAAGTTAATCACTATTAAATAAGATTCCAAACCATATATAGGTATTAATAACAGGGACTCGCTGCCTCTGCATATTTAAACTGTAAAAACCTCTGTGACAGAACTTATGACGACTAAGTAAAAGATGACTCACACTAAAACGGAATCTGTCAATTTGTATAGAAAGCGTCACGTGACATCCGAGGGCTCCGAGCTGTCATGTGATTCTTTCTACAGAAATTTACAGATTTTCCCGTCCCGCCCCGCCCGTCGTACCGTGCTAGTGTGAGTCATCCTTAAAATGAGCGGCCGTCGTTATCATATTGCCGTCACGGTTGACGCGAACACGTCGCCACTTATTTACCAAAGAGATTAAAAGTATCTAAATAATCATTGTTTTTTTTAATACTAGCTTAATAAATAGTGATCATTGTAACATAAAACTTAAATAACAAGAAAATAATGACTAAACATAAGCTAAAATAAACAATCTGCATTGTACCAAAGGTCCCCATAATGCCTGCAGCATTCCCCGGCTGCACAGCAATGGAAACCTGTTGAACCAAATACGACCCTGAGGGTCGCAACCCCTTTCTTGGAGGCGTCACCCAAGCTCCTTTATAAGACGAGAAAACAAAAAAAACATTGTAACTAAAATTTCCGTAGCATGGCCTGTAGGCCATTTAGGAACAACGCTGCACTGCAAGGTTGTTGCACCTGGAATGTAACCTTTACTTGTATGTGAACTTGACGTCTTTGTCATGTTTTGTCGTTATAATCAAACGCTAATCGCAATTTATATTGAATGTAGCATAATCTTTGATCTCATAGTGATGAAAAATTATTTGTGTAACCAATAAATAATTTTTCATTTTTTTTCATTTTCATAGTTAAGGCTACATGAACTAAGGTCAAGAACATTCCAAGAAGGCACAAGTATGCTCTTACATCTCATATTTGTTTTGCATAAACAAACTTAGTGTTTTCATAAGCAGAAAGTACTTGTACGCATGTAATAATACCGATGGTCAAATGACTGTCGAGAGGAATAAGACCAAGTGAGGTATATTAGTTTCTTTAGATTTTTAAAGACAGTCAAAAAAGCCCAGCTCACCCTCACCTCCATTGATCACCTTTTCTGTAGTACCTATATGACATCTCTTTCAATTTATAATATAAAATTATTGAAGTCAACTTAATTATTTGTATTCATTTCAATTTTAGAAGGCAGTCGTTAATATGGATTTTCAATACAACATTTAATTTCAGGTATGAAACTCACGACGGCACATACAGAAGAGAAGACGGTGGCCAGGTTGGACCGGGGGGATTTCTCGTGGTTCGTGGTGAATATGGATACGTAGACTCCAATGGCCGCCCCTTTGCCTTGCGGTATATTGCAGACGCCAACGGTTTTCAACCCCTGCTGGGGGATGACACGAGGTTTAATGATAGACGGATTTATTGAAATAAACTTAGTTATAATGAATAAAGTTGTGTTGAATCATATTGTATATTTATTTGTAGCATTGTACTTATTCAAGGGTACGTAGCGAAGATGCCAATCGCTCACGCTCAGTCGCTAACGAAACGCAACTGTCATTGTCACACTAATAAGGAAGAGTGATAGAGAGAGGTAGCTACGATTCGTTAGCGTGAGCGATTGGCATCTTGGCTACGCACGCTGGGGTCTTAACATGACGTCTTATCGTGCTTCAGTTTAGGTTCTTAACTGTGCTCAGTGGCCTTACCATGTATGGCAGGCTGGCAGCGTCTCAGTTGTATGCCAGCGACTCAGTTTAGACCTTAAACTGAATCGCGTTAAGACGTCATACTTTTGATTAAATTTGATAATAACTAACCGAATGTTTTTTTTCTTATATCTCGAAAATCACTTAATATACGTATATTATCCACAATCGTCTTTAGGGTCAACATCGTCTGTTATTTACATCTATTCACGTAGGTATATTTTTCCTATCTATAACTATTATGTTCTGTTGTATGATATCTAATGTAAGGCACCTATCGTATTATCATTTCCAAATTTATGTCTAAGATGCATAATCTTGCTTGATCTTGCTTGCTTAATGTCATGTTTGCTTTTAAAGTTAACACAACAACTAAAAAGCGCCTTCAATGTCGCCACGACATCTCAGTTTAGGGCGATGACCTCAAAACATCAATTAGTTACATAATACCCAGTTTGCTTTAAATGTGAACTCGCGACGTCTTTATTTCGGTAATCCCTTAACCGATTTGGCTTAAATTCAAAGATAAAAATTATATTTATTCCATTTATGGACCTACCAAATTTCAGAACGATTCGATAAAAGGTGCTTGAGTTATAATCGAACAATATAAATGGCGGATTGTTCCAGTTGACTCAGAGATTTTCGCTCGCTCTTTCAACTTAAAACAAGCATGAATCAAAATGATTCACGCAAATACTTGAATCTAATTTCACTTTTGTTTTCAACAATATAATTTTTATTGCAATCGATAACCTTATTTTATTGTTTTATAGTTCGTTTCGCAATAGCATTTGTAATATAATATATATATACTCGAAGATGTTTATGGTTGTAGTAAGAAGTTACATATATTTTTATTAAAAATACAATAAAAAAAAACAGTGTTACATTTCTTGACGTACATACTAGGCAAAGCCTGTGGAGGAATATCAAAACAAATATAACTCAATTAAGACAACTGATGACGGTGTCATTTCTCAAATTTAAATGATTAAACGTTATAACAACTAACTATAATGATTAAAACAGTGATTTATCTCATTGCGTTAATGGTAAGTCAGATAATGAGTAGATAGGTACAGTTAACCAATTGGAAATTGTCAACATGACAAGCAGCATATTAATATACTTATACCGGGGTTACTCACGTCACGTCGAAAATAGCTCGACATGTTTCGGAACGGTCCGCGTCCCATAATCATGAGTGAGCAGCGCTTGCGGCGATTGCTCTGCGCACACCCGGTATAAGTATATTAATATGTCTTATAACCACGGGAGTTTTCTTACCAGTAAGAGAGTTCGAACTGATTTATTGCATCACCATGACATAGCCCCACAGTGGCCTAGGGTTCAAAATGGTTAACTGCTAAGCTTGTACACAGAAGATATGAAGGTTTCTCAATTCTTAAGTATTGTTAATAATATTGCAATACGGGTGCGGTAGGCTATCCATTTGCGGTATTAGCGGTATTGTTTATCCATGATTAGGTACACCATACAGGTATTTAACAACTTATAAAACACCTTATACGCATTGATTAAAAGCCCAAAATAAACTCAGCAGATATGATAATGATGGTTCACTCTTAAGGCCCTTTAAGTACTTAATATAATACTTTGTTGCGCCAAGTATCTGACAGCTAGAAATACTACATTGTCTTTAGGTATATGTTATTTTACAATCGTCTTTAATTTTATGAGGTTCTAAACGGACCATAATAAAAAAAATTATATCGATGTGTTACTTTTCTCACTGGTACGACTTACGGTAAAATATAGGAGTTATAGTTTGCTCAAACAGTAGTTTATGCAACAGTGATATAATAAGGTTGATATAATAGACCTGAGAGTTTTAAGAACCAATGCATACGCTAGTTTTTCTACGACAGCTAAAATAGCGTAAAAAACAATATCTCGAAAGGGCAGAATCTGGAACATGTCCTATGCCCACTTCATTGACGTGAGTAACCCGATATAAGTATATTCATATGACATCTATTTTGTTCTTAGTTCTCAAGTTTATTAACGTATTTCGTCTACTTATATTAGCATTTAGCTAACCTGTAAGGTTCTCAGAAATCTTCAACTTATTTATGATTACATTTACCCATCTTAACCTTCAAATCCGTGATTAAATTGACGCTGACATTTAAAACCAAATGTTATTAGACTGCATTACAAATATAAACAAGTGTGTATTAAGCACATTACATTTATCCAAAAATAATGACTTCATTAAAAAAACCGGCGAAGAGCCTGTCAGGCCATACTCAGTGTAGGGTTTCGTAGTTTACCGTCCGTCACAATATGCGGTCTTAAGACGGTTTTTTTTAAATCGATATCATGATTTTATTAATAAAAATAAAGTAAGTAACTTCGCAGCTCTTACGACTTTTACGTCCTTTTAATTGATTAAATACGTTTTTTTTGCAAAAAATAAAAAATGGCTTAACTGACCGAATTCATAATAATTTTCATTGGACGTATTAAAGAAAGCCCTTCCATTTACGTTTTCATATTTTTTGGACTTACGGTTGAAAAGTTACAGGCTGGGACACATTTTTTTTTAACTTCCGTAGCGATTATTCCCGAAGATATTCATTTTATCAGAAAATGTTTTGGCAAAGCCCTTATTATTTTCCAAATACGAGTACCTATACAACGACATCAATCACTTTTAAGTTGAAACGAAAAAAAAAATCAGCCTGCTTTACATGTATATCTACGCAAGGTAGGTCGCTACCCTAAAACTAAAACTTTTCTAGTACTAACGGTCAATGAACTAAGCCGCAGACGGACAAACATACATTACAGACATGGCGAATCTATAAGGGTTCCTAATTGACTGAACCTTAAAAACATCTACTCAAAATTAGTACTTCTTTAAAGGTTCCACTTTGCTGTTCATAAGGTTCTTTTCTGAATGAGTCCTCATGATATAAGTGTCTTAAATGCAACCGATTGGTACCACTTACTAAAACTATTCATATTTCATAAACCTTCTACTTAGCATCTGATCATCTGATCAATTTCCATTGAAATACAATTGTGAACTTTACCAACCAGGTGTTAAAATAGATAATTACTATAATCTCAAAATAATCATCGTGCTATTTTAGGTTCATCACAACCATATACGTCCGACCGAAGCTGTCATTTACACATAGTAAGTGGTATTGCTAAATATCATGTCAGATTAGTTTTTGTAAAATATTTACCAAGTCTTAACCTTGTGCCTATTGCAATAGAGTTCATATTAATGCGATGGATGCATGGAAAGGTCAACGTTCACTTGTTTCCATTTTAGCGAGGATGTGGAGCTGAGAAGACTGTTCCCGAACGAGTTTCCACAAGATTCCGTTAGGAAAACTGGGCATATTGATTCTGAAGTAAGATTATTCATTTGGTAGTTAAATAGGATGTATCTATTTAGTAATGGGAAATATATCCAGTAAATGTAAGTTACCTAACTACCTTCCTGCTTCCTCTACCTACCTTAAAGCTAAAGTAGGTCCTTGAGGCATTGTACCTAGGATATATTTATATACTGTATATATTTCGAAAATAAATGTTTATTTTCATTTGTGTAATGTACCCATTAGGTACCTACCTATCTACAATGATGTTTATTATTTTTTTTTTATTGGAAGACAAAAATTACAGTTAAATATTAACAAATGCTCCACAAAACTACAATTTGTACTACAAAGAAGAAAAGCTTGATGATATTTTTTTCCATAAGAAATGTCCTATAGAGAACTTGGTTATCAGTTTTCCGGGCTGTTAAACCTTGGTTGCAAGCTGCAAGTTTTTTTAATAGCAATTGCCACCTAAATATTTGGATTCTTCTGTATTTGTGGGTTAAGGTGGGAATTGCATGATGTTTTCTTTATCAAATTCATACTATTTTAATTATAAATTCGAAAAATTACAAATACGTAGATACATGATTGTGATGTGCACAGGTATAATAGATTAGAAAATAGTACATTACCTAACTAGTGCGGTAAAACAAAGAAAGGCCGAGATCGCATATGTTTGCGACCCGAGCTGCAAGCGAGGGACGTAAATATGCGAATGCGATCAAGGGCTTTATTTATTACCTCACGTGTTAGGTACATCATTTAATGCCTACACTTGGGCAGAAGCAGAAGAAAAAGGCTCTTTATGGCCAGTTGTGGCATAAATAAATTTTCGGGTTTGTGTAAAATACCGAGGAACACATTACTGTTTATCTATATTGCATTTATGTTTAGCTTCTGGGTCGTTATGCTGAAATCCGGCACTACTTCCTACATCCGATGTCCAAACTGAACAGTCACTTTGAAGAACTGGCTTGCTATGACGATGGAGGAAAAAGGGTAATTATAAGCTTCTATCAGTATAAAAGACAATCATTGTATACCTTTAAGAATGACTCACTCTAGAACTTACGGGGCTATCTGTCTGTTTCTATAGAATACGTCACATGACATCCGAGGGCTTCAAACTTTCAAGTGAAAGTTTGAAGAAACTTTCAGATCGTCCCGTTTTAATAGGCGTAAGGACCTTTAAATGACGTGTCCTAAGTTCATTACGCTCTCGTTTACAAGCTGCGTCCATTTCGTCAAGGTCGTGATCTTATAGTTGCCGATTTCTAAGTCTGAACTTTTGACACTTGAGTATTGACGTACTTAGTGATGAGGCTAAGACAAATCGTTTGTCAAATTCAGCGATTATTGATTTTAGCGATGAATTGTTTGATTCGATTTTACTACTACGGATTTGTATTTGATAAGACGTGGATAAGACCGAGAAACTTCGACAAACTGCGCATTTGTCATACGATTTTTTCCAAAGTCATCTTAGTTTCGTTCAGAAATCAATACTGTTGAATTCTTAAAATGTAAGATAAAAACCTTCATAGTTAAGTTGTCTTATTTAAAATAACATTTTTTCCCACATCGTACTTAGTTTTATTTTCGTTTTAATCGTTTTGTTTTGATTTTTTACTGTATTGCCTATTGATAACAAGATCGATTTTTATCGATTAACAGACAGTTGTATGAATTGGAACAGCAGACATGGTCACAACACTAAATTTAAAAAAAAAACGACGTAGACCGTAACTGTTGGCATGCTAAATTGTTATCGTAAAATATTCAATAACTAATATATGAAAAAATGTAACATTCATCACATTATGTTTATAAAAAGTAAAATATTGTGTTTATGTACATGACTAGCTGTAATATCTTTATGGGATTTTGTTTATAATTCCAAAGTGTCTTGCGCGTTTACGTTCTACGGGTATTTAGATGTGTCAAAAGTTCAGACTTAGAAATCGGCAACTATAAGTAATGAATGCGATTAAGAAGAAGACAAATTCTCTATAAGGATATAGTACGTTACCTAACTAGTCCGGTAAAACAAAGAAAGGCCGAGATCGCAGATGTTTGCGACCCGAGCTGCAAGCGAGGGACGTAAATATGCGATCAAGGGCTTTATTTATTACCTCACGTGTTAGGTACATCATTTTATGCCTACACTTGGGCAGAAATCGGCACTTTATGGCTAGTTGTGGCATACATTTTATTCTAATACGCTAGCTGCTATTCGTATTCAAGATTAGGTAGGTATATACATACAAGTGAAGGATGACTCACACTAGAATGGGACGGGACGGGGCGGGACAGGGAAATCTGTCAATTTCTATAGAAAACGTCACGTGACATCCGATTGCTCCGAGCTATCACGTGATTCTTTCTATAGAAATTGACAGATTTTACCGTACTGCCCCGTCCCGTACAGTCCCGTCCCGTGCTAGTGTGAGTCATCCCTTCTTAGTGACCCGGAACTTTTGCTCTTGAGTGTATAACTTTTCGTTTACAGACGTGTAAAATGGACCCGCATCGCTTTACCTCGGAAGAAAACGCATATTTCCTGTCGCAAAAAAAACAAAGCCACCTTGATAGTCGAAGAGTGTACTGCATATTTCTTCTCTGCTTTACTAGAGACGAACTAGAAAAAGTTGTTATGGAGTTTTGAAATAAAGTTCATCTTGTTTATTTAGAGCTTTTGGATTTTTTTTTAAGTTAGAAAAAGTGACCAAAGCCCTCGGTGAGCAGGGCTGGGATTGAACCAGAGACCTCCTGCTTTCGCGGCAGATGCCCTTAACCACTGGGCTGCCCGATCACGGCAGCCAGAAATTCATCTGAAATTTCCTAAGTATATGCAATCCTTTCCTTTTTTAAATTTATAAATAAATAAATAAATAAAATAAATTTGACACGTAATTTACAATTGTTGTTTTTTATGATATACGAGTACGTGAGCCACAATATGCTATGTGACAAAGTGTCACATAGTGCCAAAAACAAACCTTTATTTGGGTACAAAAGTGTACCTAACCTACACATATTTTGTTTTCAATGCATGTGCTCGAAAAGTTCGTACTCTAATGGAGCCAAATTGTACGGAAAATAGTACTTTACGCACTAATGCGAAAATGGATTTTCATAGTACTTTTCCGCACACCGCACCCACGCCTCCCGGAGGACTGCGCCGCACGCCGCTACATATGCATAGTAAATCATTGTATGAAACACGTGTGTAAAGATGATTTCCGACTCTTGTCGGCTTATACACTCGTCGGAAATCCCCTACTATCCGCACTTGTTGCATGAATAGCTATTTTGTTTCGACAGCACGTATATATATCCGTACTCAGTCCAGTATAGATCCGACATACCAGATATTATAATGAAATGCACGTATTATGATAGGTAGCCTTTTAGAAACTTAATTGTGCATATATCACAAGCAGATCTGATTCGCTCGATTTAACTTGTCTCATTATTTAAACGTGTTACAGAGATCATTCAATCTTATCTATTAACGATTCAAATCATACGTCAATACCCAGTTATGCAAATAATCTGGTTCGCGATCTCCTGCTATGGTCAAACAATCTGATTACATCCCATTCTGCTTTCGATATTCATTTGTTATAGACGCCCCTAAGATAGAATGGGAGTCTAGACAATAGGTTGCATAATATAATCACGTACCCGGACACTCGGTCAGTTATTCGGATATCTAAAAGGGTATATTGCGAATAAAACTTTCGAAGTCTGTATCTCTTTCGCTCAACTGTGAGTGCAATAGAAAGGGACAATCAAACCGATAGGTCGATTAGGATCTCAGACGTTCCCATGGCCTATAGGCGAAATTGGAATCATCTTTATTCACGTCTTGCGAACTAGAATTGGTTTAACCGTTTTGGTAATGTCAATTTTGGACCAGGTCACTTGATAGTTGTGTAATTTTTCAGATTTGCCGCATCAAATCTCCTCTGGTGGTATTTAAGTGACGACTTTGTTATTCTGTATTGTATGTATAGTAGATATTATAGGTATACATTTAGTTTTATAAGTTATTCAATCTTTTAAGTTTGTTTTATTGAGCACCCGATATTTCGACACTGTTGCAAACAAACTTATAGGTACATGGTAATTATCCCGTTTTAGATATTAGTTATAATGCAAATGACCATGTTAGCTTAAAATCGTATAATATAGATAAAATACAATAAATACTATCGTATAATATATAGTCTAATTCTGCACACATTAATTGATAATTATAATTACTGTTATTTAGGAATATGGGCTCAGAAGGATAATCAAGGATATTAATTTTAAATTATAATCAAAGTTTATCTCACACTGAATACATGAAAGAAAAATACAAAAACCATACTAATAGATATGAAAAGGCATAAATAAGTAACATTTAAAATCTTCAATTATTTGCCATTCTTGTTTGTAATGGATATTTACTATTTAATAGAGTTTTTAGAGTTTATTTTAACTTGGAGTTTTATTAAAAGAATGCAATGCTTACTTAAATAATTTTATTGCAACTCTTAGGTATAAACATTGCGAAATTCTAATAAAATAAATTACAAAAAATATGCATATTGGTACTACTGGTAATTGGTCTAACCGAAAAGCTTTTAGATAGTTATTTGCTTATTTCGAAATGACCATCAACTTCTCAATCATCATAAAACACGACAAAGCATTTAAAAAATTGTTTGCATATCGTTTTCGCAAATTTGAATGATCTGATTGAAACGTTGCCAATAAAAATTGATGTTTACAGTTATTTGCATAACTTGTTAGTGGTTCAGCGGTAAGATATGCGGTTTTTAGTCCGAATGTCTCGAGTTCAGAACACGTTCGTCGTAAAAGTGAGCTTTGGAACAAATAAAATCATTTTTTAACAATCGCTTTTCGGTAAATCGTGAGGAAACCAGACTAATCCCAATGAGGCCTAATTTCTTATTTAGGTTGAGGTCAGACGGCAGTTGCTTTCATAAAAACTAGCACCTATGCCAAATCTTGACTCCGTCTCCCTGACTCCCTGATTCCCTGACTCCCTGAGCCATGGCATAAGTCTGGAAAACGCTAAAAAGGACAATGTTATGCATATGTCTTGCAGTATTTTACAAGATGAACTTGCCACTAAAATGCCTGGCACGTGTTACATAAACCGATGTCAACGACATTATGTCACATAACCTTGTGAACCTTGTACCACTTAACGTTATTTACATTGTTGATTATTATGTCATCTTTGTATGAAAAGGCGGCAGATTAACCCAAAAAACATGGATCGTAAAGCCCTTCATATACGGCGCGATTAATTTCTTCGAACAATCTGACAAAAATTGAGACAATTGGTCGCTTCAAAAATGCCAGTCTACACACGAACAAGACATTTATTTGGTCATTACGATGGATCATTTACTTGTTTGAAAGATAGGTGCAGAGCGTGCGGTGCCTGCGCCAATAATGAGACATAAATATAATGTACAGTTAACCAATTGAAACCCTAGGCCACTGTCCTAACATAGTCCTACGAGTATGTCATAGTGACGCTATAAATCAGATTTTCAGGAATCTCTTACTGCCGTCATTTTGAGATGGTTCTAAAGTGGCCAGTGTGGTGGTGGTGGGGGATCCAATTAGTTGACTGTACGAGTGTTCAACACCACAAGTTGCCATCTTGAATGTCAAGTCAATGGCAATAGAGGTAACAGGGTATCAATTTTGGGCATTGGGAATTTGAGAGTCGAGCACTAGTACATTTAGCTTAAAGGGTCACTTACAGTAGACAGTAGAGATCACAAGATCTATCGATTCCTATAGAAAGCGTCAAGTGATAGCTCAGAGCCCTTGGACGTCACGTGAAACTTTCTGTAGAAATTGTCAGATGGGTCTACTGTGAGGTCTGTGAGTCCTCCTTTAATCGTTGAATGCAAAAAGAGCCCTACAATGTTGATTCTTCGTTATTCTTGGCGGGTTTTGTTGCGATTCCGATATCGTCTTCGATACGATATTGACATACACTATCGATCTGTAACAAAGGATTGTAAAGATGAATCGTACCATATATGGGGAGATTTAAGCTACAATTTTTATTGTTGATATCCGAAATAGATTGATGGTAACTATGTATCGTAACCCATAAACTGTTACTGCCTTTTACTGATGAGTCGTAGGTAAGTGGCAGAGGTCATCAGGCGACTGCGGTGTTTGGTTGATGTAACCCGACCGGTCGGGCGACCCGTCAGGCGACTCTTCGGCGCAATATGGTGATGATAGAACCTTTAAATAAGAGTTCGCGAAATTTTGTAAGATGTTGATGTTTACTTTGTTATGAGAATTGTGAACAGTAAAATGATATGAGAGAATGCAATTTTTATTGCATTTTATATTTTTATGCAATGATGTGTTCCGGATTACTATGTAAAATTTTGGTATACTTGGATTGAAAGCATTCAAAGCATTTATTTGTTCAACATAGTTGTGCATTACAAGATGTTAAAAATGTTTTTGTATCACTATGTATGTCGTGCCTATTGGTTTTAATAGGTACCTTCTGAGGGACAGAATTTTAAATATACAAGTAATTTATTTTAGTTTAATAACACTCACATTTACATGTATTATGTACTGATAGCTAAGTGTAAACAAGTTTAAATATTGAATAATCCTTAAAATCAGTAATTATATTCTAAACCTTTACAGTAGCTCTTTAAACTGCAATAAAGCGGCAGTTTTGAACTAAACGGGTATTACTTTGTAACTGTATAAATAGTGGAATTATTAGTCAATAGGCAAACATAATAAAGTGGGTAAGTAAAATTTAGGAACTTTAGCAAATATTTTAATCCGCAAAGTAAATAGTTCATAGTTTGTAGTTTCTATCCCTATTATTACAATTTCACATATTATTATAAGTCCTTTTTAAATAGGCTATTGATCAAATAAATGTCAATCAGAGGTTTGTACGTAACATACAAATAGCTATGTCAGATGTATCTAATATAAACGTCAGTCCTCTCATACTCACTGTATGTATGAAACTCTGTCATAACCATTCGGCAGAGGTGTAGACCTGTCAATTGCTACTCCGTCTGGTTTAAAACTCAAAGGTTCATTGTGTTCTTTAGTTACAAAAATACATAATGTTGTTAAAATTAAAATAATTTTCATTTGATTTCATTTCAACATAGACCTTATGCTATTTCAATAGGGATTACAAAAGGTCAGTTACCGTTGGCGATGGGACAGGTCTTTGCACGACCTTATTGATATGACCAGACCTAGGAATCGGTGGGGCAAATTTTCTTGACACGTAGGGACTTCCTATATCGATAAACTCAATTATCGATGTTCACCAGTGATCGCCCCAACATTGTGTGTGTTTATGTTTACATTGTGTGTGCATAGCATATTTTAAATAATCGCTAGGTTATATTAAGGTAGATCGTAATACATATTCCACTTCAAAATAGGATTTATCAACCAAGACGAAGACGCTTCATGTCCGAAAATGTAAAAGAAATCCTGGTCGTTTACTTTAACAATAGTAGATGGGACGGACATTCATGAAGAAATATAATTATTATTACAAGTCAAATTTCAAAAATAGTATTAAAAAAAGAAGAAAAGACTTGAGTTATTATTGAATTTGATTTTTACACTTTAGAAAAAAAAAATTACAAGCAAACCTTTGACTTATCAGTAGTATATGGAACTAGCAGTTTATCGATATAGGAAGTCCCTACCTGTCAAGAAAATTTGCCCCACCGGTTCCCAGGTCTGGATATGACAATACGAGTGTCTCAAGATCTTTTGAACTCCCCACCCTCTCAGCTACTCCTGCTGCTGACTGTACAAGAACCACGGAATGTGTAATGAGCTAAGCTCTTAAAACACCCATCAAAAACCAATTGGACACAAATTATTCAGCGCCAAACGTCAAACCTTGACCTTTTTCTTGATTACCGACTTCACGTTGCGGTCCGTACGCGTATTAATTTCCGAGAATCGTGCGCATGGGATTATGACATTTATAATTATGCACACAAATGTCAATATCGCGCGGATGGTGTAAGAAAATGCATCATCTTCCGAATAACTTTAGTCGATAGAAAATGTTAAAGGCCGAATTATTAACTTGAACCTATTGATGTTCCCATAGCCTTATGAGATTGTAATATTTTGATATGTTTACATCGTAATTGACTACTAAATATTATTAATTTATTATAAAATGTTGCTGTAACAATGAATTATTTTCTAAAGGTTTACCTTCAGAAAATAACTCATTGTTACAGCCAAAATTTATTAAAACATTCTTAAGGATGACTCACACTAGAACGGGACTGGACGGAGCGGGACGGGAAAAATCTGTCAATTTCTATAGAAAGCGTCACGTGACATCCGAGGGCTCCGATCTATCACGTGACTGTCTATAGAAATTGACAGATTGTCCCGTCTCGCCTCGTCCCGTCCCGTCCCGTCCCGTGCTAGAGTGAGTCATCCTTTAATCGCCTATGAAAGAATAACGTTATACCTGACGAATGGGAAACTGATTGTTTGGTTCCAGTTTTAAAACCAGATAAAGATAAATCGCTATCTGACTCGTATCGACCTATAAGCTCTTACTCGTACCTCTTGTGTTAAAAAAATTTTGAGCATTTTTTGAAGCAATGGTTAGAACTTTTTGTAGAAAAAAATGGTATTTTAGCTTATAAACAGTTTGGTTTCCGCAAAGGTCGATCTTCGCGTGAGAACTTTTGTCAGCTTCAACTTGATGCACAACAAATTCTGTCGAATAATCAGTATCTCTTGTCAGTATTTTTGTATATCACCGGAGCACTTAATAATCTGAACGTATCCGTTCTGTGTAATGAATTGTCAAATATAGAGGTACAGCGAAAATAACAAATTGGATACGAGTATTTTTGTCCAACAGAAAGGTGTATCTAAAAGTCAATAAACACTTGTATGACCCTAGATTTTCTTCTTTAGGAGTTTGTCAGGGAAGAATACTATCCCCTGTACTTTTTATTTTGTATACAAGGCGGTTAAATCTAATATTTGGACGAATAAGGTACGGGTCAATCCAATAATGCGGCTGCAAAGACAGTGAAAACCACAAAAATGCTGCATGTTGCTGCAAATTTAACTCCCTGCTATATTGCAATGATAGCTATAGAACTTCATAAAGAGGGTATATGAGTAGGTAATACAGGGTTTTTTACATTACACATGGTGCTACTTTACCGCCCTAGGGCGATAATGAACACTTTACGTGTCTGCGTCGAATATTCAAAGGGCCAAAATGGACTGTAAAACGTCGTACAATACACGTGCGAAGAGGTAATTCACAACTCGTCGTCGTCGTTTAATGTATAGCAACTCGTTCCGAATTTTGTCTTTTTCGCCCTTGTATCAAATAGGCTTGTATCATGTACCTACTATTTTTTAATATTTTTCTAGCTGCCAAATATTACACGGTTCATTTAAATTATTAAGTATTTGTTTGAATATTTATATTTATAAATCAAACTTATCACACTTGGGCGGTTTGAAAGCTTCTATACGAAACTTGTACGCGGCGAGCTCGCGACGTGTGTGCCTCCACACAAAACTCGCTCGCAAATCGTCCGAACGTTCGAAAAGAAAATAAAAATAAAAGTTTAAATTCTGGTGAACGACTTTGCACATCAACTGGAAAGAATAAAGAAAGAATAAGAGAATGATTTTCTCTCAGTTATCATCTTAACCCTGTGAAAACGAGTGCTGTAAAGGGCTCGAAACGTAGGCTCATGGTGTTAATTAACGCTTAATCCGAACTAAAGTGTTTACTTTCAATGAATAACAATCGCGGTAACAGATAATACAATTTAAACTGTTGTTATTCATACTAGTATTTATATAACAATTAAATACTTGAGTTGAATTACCTTTGTATTATTAGGTGTTAATCTAAAAAATACTAAATAATTAAATATATAGACAATAAATAAGTCATCATTGGTATTTGTACGTTAAAAACTTTTTCGAATTGAAGTAAGTGCTTATCATAATATCAAGCTCTAAAACCGGACAACACGTTAGCTATAATACCAGTGCTGTCAATTTGGCACCTCCTTATTGATGTTTACCGACGTGTGATCGTGATTGTACGTCAGCGAAAGTATACTAACTCACACTACAGAGTAACGACCGCGTAAATGGGTCGTTCTTCTTTTTTAGCGGCATATTTTCTCACGGTATGACAAGGTAACAAGGCAAAAGGCGCCGCTAAAGGACCACTCTGTTAAGGTATTTTCTAAAAAACCACTGGAACTAAAAATACGTTACTGTTATGAAAAGAGCCGTTAAATAGTCTTGTTTAAACAAATACCTGTGTATTTTTAATTATTATTTTCAATAAATCAATAATTCTGCTTATTGTAGTCCACTGCTGGACGTAGACCTCCCCTAGGGTCCGCCACAAAGTACGATAGTTCGTGACCCTCATCGTACCACTACCAGCTACCAGATGTTTATTATTTCGTCCTGTCATAATTTTTATTAGTTCCATGTAAGTGATATACACTTATTCAAACTTTCACGATTTTCACATATTATATATTTACTACAACGGGGCTTAATCGTGTACAGATTTTGAAAACAAACCTCCGACGTTTCAAGGGCGACATTGCCCCCGCGGTCCCGGAGAAAGACTGTGTGTCTTTCTTCCCTTCGTTGTGGGCAGCGCAAGACCGGTCATTGCGGAGATCCTTGGGGGAGGCCTTTGTTCAGTTGTTGACTTTTATAGGCTGATATTGATGATATATAAATGTAATCGCTATCAGTTACTGAAATAGAAGAAATTATTCCTGATCACTGATTACATTTCAAACGTCACACCTATAGGTACTTAAATAAATAAAATTATAAAATATGGTGTTAAAATGCATATTGTATTTTTCTTCTCGCAGTAAATAAAAATGTAAAATGCAAATTTACAATCCGAAAAATCAAGAAAACGACTTCACGGTCGGTAAAAAATAAGAACGACCCAAACATAAACAACATCCGCTATTGTGTTTATGCGGGGCCGAAGACAGCACTATATTTCTTTTGATAATGGGGTTGTTGGACGAGGTGAGAGGTCAGATGTTACAGTTGCGAAAACTTTTTAACCTGCTTTCAACCATGCACAAAAATGCTATTTAAATTTGAAATCAATAGCGAAGGGACTAAGGTAAGGTAAGGTAGATATTTTCGTTTTAAAATTAAGTTATACAAAAAAAATTAACTCTGTTCCAATTGAAAATAGTTTAAATTTCATTGAACTAATTAACCCTATGGGTAGGACAGTGGTTCTTAGGAGGTTAAAATTTTGCTAAGAATTCAACGAAAAAAGTATAAGGCTGATGTCAGGTCAGTGTCACCGCATTTCACTCCGGTTTCTGAGTGAGATAACGCTACGCGCATGTATAGCGCTGTCCCCCTTGCGCGTGCGGTGCGAATTGTATTCAGTGTGACATCCGACTATCTTACGCTCGATAGGGTCGGGCCGAGCCGGGACGATTTGGTATTTCCATAGAAAACGCCACGCATGAGAAAAATCCAATGAAAACACGTTGAAATCGAGGTCGCGACAAAAAATGGACACCAGGGGATATCTTACTAAAATATATTGTGTCACCATTTGAGTGAAAATCTAAGCCATTTTTTATGGTGGGCAGTGTTGGCATTTACAGGTCTCAAACGGTACTGTGTTTCAAATTCAAACATCCATAACTCAGAAACAAATATTCGTGATAAACACACAAATAAAAGCCCTGAGCAGGATCCGAACCCGGGACCTCAGGCTTCGTAGTCAGAGTCAGCTCCAAGAGGATTCACTGTGTGGACAGCTGGGGACCCACGGAGCAAAGATTGCCCCTTTAGCTGTCAACAGCGAATCCTCCTTTTATTAAAGGTTCGGCAACGCGCATGTAACACCCCTGGAGTTGCAGGCGTCCATAGGCTACGGTGATCGCTTACCATGAGGCGGGCCGTATGCTTGTTTGTCACCGTCGTAGTATTAAAAAAATCTAGGATACTTCGCAAAAGTCTGCCGCTACTGGTAGTGTCCCAGAGATATTAGCCACGTCGCATCAAACATGATTAAATTCTATCTAAATCATCATTACAAAATAATCATCAAAGATTTTGTCAAATTCATCTTTACATTCCCATTTCTAATCAAATGAATTGTTACATAATAGCTCAATAACAGAAAATACTTAAACTTCAACAAATTCTTTCTATGAATCGCCTTCTTAAAAGTAATTATAATCACCTTTGATTAATGCTGCGTAATAGTACCAATTATACCAACATCAGAGATAAACGAAACTCGTACATACTCAAACTGTTGTCTGTCACACAAAATTATACAGTCCGATAAACGTTTAGTAATGAAACACTATTTCTGTGCAGCAGAGTAAATTACCTTTTGAAATTCCTATTAACATTGACATTTGTAGTCTTATTAAACGTTACTTAACAAAACGCGGGTCATGCGATGTCCATACACATATGTACACAGATGAACAATGTGTACGTATGGCCGTTCACCGCGACAGATGCGCCAGCGCAGGCCGTAGGGCAATCGAACCGCGCTATGTTGCAACCCGGCATTAGAAGAAATATATAAGAGAACCGTTAGGGCACACAAGCATACCACAATCTTGCAAATCCTCGAGGCACGCAGTCGCCAAAACCAAAAAACTAAACCAAAATGAAATCGGTTAGTTGAGTGAAGTGATTTAATAATATGTGAAGTGTTAGTGATTTTCGGAAGCATATATCGAGTACCCTGATTGATTTCAGGTGGTGTTCTTAGCTCTGATTGCTGCTTGCCTCGCGGCTCCTCAGCAGAATCCTCAAGATGTGCAGATTCTGCGCTACGAATCTGACAACTCTGGATTGGGTGGATATCAATTCGTGTAAGTGACTGTGCTACTTAGGTTGGCAGCAAACTTTTTGATAATTGACATAGGTTAAACAAGTCTTTTTGATACAGGTATGAATTGTCTGATGGGAGTAAGCATGAAGAACAAGCAGAGCTGAAGAATCAAGGCACGGAAAACGAGGCTATCGCCGTCCGAGGGCAGTACTCCTGGGTAGGCCCTGACGGCGTCACCTACACCGTGACCTACATCGCTGACGAGAACGGGTTCCAACCAACCATTGAGCAGGGCCCTGGAGGAGCCGTCCCCCCAGGCGTGGTCGCCTCCCTCTTGGGCTAGTTAAGTCAATAAACTGTCTTTACAGTTCTGTACATAGCGCAAATTATGAAGCTGTATATAATATTTATATACTGATTCAATAGTGTATATTATATTAAAATGTTATAAATATGCATTGGTTTCATTGAATATTAATGAATGTACAGTTGAAAAAGTTTACGAAAATCACCAATATTGGAAAGTAATAAATAAATCATGATTAAGGATGACTCACACTAGCTCGGAGCCCTCGGATGTCACGTGACGCTTTCTATAGAAATTGACAGATTTTCCCGTCCCGCCCCGTCCCGTCCCGTTCTAGTGTGAACTATCCTTTATTGGCCTGGCATTGGTGGCCAAGCAGTAAGACGTGCGACTTTGAATCCGAAGGTCACGGGTTCAAATCCAGTCGGCTCGTAGGTATCAATGGGTTTTCGGAATGTGTACGAAATATCATTTGATATTTAGGTACGAATCGTTTTACGGTGAAGGAAAACATCGCGAGGAAACCGTACTAATCCCAATTAGGCTTATTTTACCCTCTTTGGAAGGTCAGATGGCAGTCGCTTTCGTAAAACTAGCGCCTACGTCAAATCTTGGGATTAGTTGCCAAAGCGGACCCCACGTTCCGCAGGAAGACGAAGAGTCTTCAGAACACTTCGAAAAATCTAAAATTATTATTTCCTAAGCGCCTCAATCTATGCATATTTTGCATGTGAAATAACCTAATGAGTATTGCTCATACATTACTAATCTGACCTTTAGGTCATACTGAAATCCCCAGATGTGTTTTATTTTATTATACACTGGATGATCTTTTAGTGAATTCGTGGTATTTTACGGGGTCAGTAGGTATCTTAAGTGGTGTTTTAATAGTAACTAAATGTCCTAATATAATGTCTTATGATGACTCACATTAGAACTTGACGGGACGGGGAGGGACGGGACGATCTATCAGTTTCTATAGAAAACGTCACGTGACATCCGAGGCCTCCGAGCTATCACGTGATTCATTCTATAGAAATTGACAGATCGTCCCGTCCCGTCCTGTCCCGTTCCGTTCTAGTGTAAGTCATCCTTTACGGGGTAGTCACACTAGTTGCAATTCGCATCGCTGTCCGGAGTGAAACATGTTTAGACATCACTCAAAAAACAAGACCCATCTTCGGTAGTCTGACAGCTTGAGAAAGAATCTCGACGAATTGACAGCTTTGCTTTTCGAAATCTCGAAGTCCATTCACATGCGTTTGCGCAAACTTACCCTCAGAAGCGCAAATAAAAACCATTAAACATCAAAGACAATAGAAATTATACCGTTCTTATCTAAAACCTGACCTCAAAAATTAAATTCGCACTATTGTTATTTATATCACTTGAGTTGACCTAGTAAATAATAAATCTAGGCTTTAGATCAATGACCTACCTGCCTATTTCAGTTTTATATAAAGCTATCAAACATTATATATATATATATATATATATATTAAATGGGATTTTTTAATGTTCAATAATCGGTAGCGACCCCTAAAATTTGCTTGAAAAATCCAGAAAAAAACAGACGTAGTTTTTTTATATGCCCCGTTTAAATTTTAAACTTCGACAATATAAGAACCACCCTGGTATGTAACTATGTACGTTAATTATCAAAGGGTTTTATATATATTTTAATTTTAACTACTTAATTAAATCAGGCAATGTATCACCAACTTTTGTTTTTATTTATATTTTTTATATTATTGAATACATACTATAAATTTTTGATGGACGGGGAGGATTCGCATTCTCTCATCATCACCCGTGAAAACAGTGCTGTAATGGGCTCAAAACGTGGGGTCAAATTAACGCGATAAATCCATTTTAAAGTATTTCATTCAATGTAATTTTAAACGTCAAACTTTTATGAAATTATAACTACTTAACACTTTCACAGCCTGTACTATCTAAATCGATGAAACTAGTTGGACTCTATGATCATTGTAGGCCTAAAATAAGAATTGTACGCAATCCACGCCATCTCCCGTCATTGATGAACACTACCACACTACTAAAGTGCACTTTTTTGTTCTCTCGCTCAATGTGGCGTTTGGCCGTTTTACGCTAATATACGCTAATATTTACGAAATAAAATGAATTGACGTGGTGGATAGATAGATATGCCACGCGTGTAAAATGCGATACTATCAAAATCACATGGCCAATTTTTTTTGTCCTAATAAACAATTCCTCACGATTATTTACCATAATTTTATGTACAATTGTAAAGCATGAATTAAATCATTTATTAAATATAATAAATGTTTTGATGAATGTTTTCAAGTAGTCACACTACTATATATAAATTATTATAAATTGAAAGAGATGTCATATACTACAGAAAAAAAAATACTTAGGAAATTTCGGACTCTGGTTGCCGTGATCGGGTAGCCCAGTGACTAGGGCGCGAAAGCAGGAGGTCGCTGGTTCGATCCCAGTCCTGCTCACCGGGGACCTTGGTCACTTTTTCTGTAGTATATGACATCTCTTTCAATTCATAATTTTTTGATTGACCAAAAAAGACACAGAACCGAATCGCTATGAGAAAAGTCAGTTAAGCTAGGTTTGAACTGTGAGCTCACACAGAATCGAAAGTCAGTTAAGCTAGGTTTGAACTGTGAGCTCACACGGAATCGAATCACTGCTAGAAAAGTAGGTTGAAAATCGTTTCAATCGCTTAGGGTATCGAACTATTAGGGCAATATGAGGGCGACCTATTAGGAAAAATGATAATTATGACAATCAGTATTAGGGAATACAACAATAGGATAAAAAACTTTAGGGAATCCTATATAGATCCATGAAAGCCACTAGGAATCTCACTTTGTTATAGTGGCAAAATAGCAGTATGAAACTTCACACAAATCTACTACCTTGACCGTACGGCGTACCTACTTCCACAAGGTAGTCAGATGCAATTTAGTCCCACTAATTTGAATGATAACAATATTATAACCTAAATAGTACTTACTATTTCCAAATCTTCCAACTTTGGCATCTATCGCGTCTTAAAATTAAAATTTCTCGCTTTGAATTTGTTGAGATATAAAAACATAATAGTTTTTATAATCATTTGCTTCTAGTACCAATCCAGTCTGCCCCTATCCGTCAGTACTTTTAGTAATGTTTAAAATACAATTCCATAACTACCATAGTTATGGAATTGAAAATAATTCACGTTACGAGTAGGAGTTTTAGGTGTTATTTGCGTGAATTAGCAAGGATGAAAAACCACTAATCGAAATCACAACGCATAAAAAAATACAAATCTAGCAGAAAAGGATGTGGATGACGTTTTGTAAACAGTTTGTGATTGGCCAATCATTGCCCAATCACAAGACAGAAGCCACTAACAACGTGTTTAAGTAGAGGCAGACAGGTAACGCGACGGTTTTAACTTCCGAAATGTTAGCATCGGACAGATACGCGTAGAATCGAGTCTTCTTAAACGCGGACGCATGTTAAATTGACCTTCGCATTTTTCTAGTTAGCTAAGCTGTTTATTTCTGAACTTTTAAATTTGAGTCGGAAGTGCAAGAAACTATTCAACATTGAACAGTGACGGCAGTCTGGTTTCCTAAGTCCCAAGAAAATAGATTGAAGAAATTAAGGTTGAAGAGTAAAATATCTATATTTGGAGTTTACTCATAAGGATAGTCACAAAATTATAAATTAGCATATGCAAAGCGCTAAACAAGTTTATAAAAACGCTTAAAATTCAAAATGACTACTCATTTGGCTAAAGCAAGTCTTCTTTCGATACAACAGAATGAAACTGGTGAGTTTTATATATTTTTAATTCATGGAAATGCCGTAATTTAAATTTTTTCCGGAAACTAAGAGTGACGTATGAATAAAACATGTTATCAGTCGCATTTTTGATTAGTGCATTTATTTTTAAATAAATTAAATACCGATGAATAAAACTAAATTAAAATCTTGTTTGTATCTTGTATTCGTCGTCTTGCAAGCCGTTACATCGTTTCCTTTTTGGTTTTACTACCGAATATTTTCTTTGCTTCTGTTTTTTGCCTTTCTATACAAATGGACACATCTTTCTTGTCCGGCATGGCCCATTAAAGCGTGAGTCATCCTTTATGGAGAAATAGCAGCTGTAAAACTTGTCTAACTTCTATTTATTTCATCAAAACATTTTTTTTCAGGTGATCTGTTTCTTGGCTTGGGTTCTCATAGCAGACGCAAAACCCTACAGGCAATTCTATCGAGGGAACAGCTGGAGCAATACAAACAATGAACCCGGTTATGGGAATGCGTAAGATACTTACACTAAATACATCAATCTATATATAGAGCCCGGGTACGCTTTCCTTAGAGCCCCATGAGACATGTCTATGCAACATGCGGAGAGTTAAAAGCGAAGCGATTACGCAGCGGTTCCATAGACTGTAGAGTGATAGGTACATAGTATTTAATCGGACATTACGCAGCGAACTCGCTGCGGGATCACTTTACTGTAAGGCCAGAAGGCCTAGTATAAAAATTATACGACATCAACTCCTCGACCGCGTTAGCGTATCGGGAGTTCAAATTATGTTTGCCGTTTATTTAAATCATCCAGCAACTTTCATATTTTGACCCCTCGATACGCTAACGCGGTCGAGGAGTTAATGTCGTACAACTTTTATACTAGGCCTTCCGAGGACGCTTGAGCGGGGCGTGCAGCGTTTATGTTACATAAGCAAATCTATGTAACCGTTCTGAGTGCACGCTGCTCAAAGCACATACACGCTGTACACACGCTGCCCGCTCCACCACACGCGCCGTTCACCCAACGAAGTCTGCGTGACCCTTTTTTGTATTTATGTTTGTTTTTTTTTCCTTTTAAACACGTATTTTATTTTTTATTTTAAGCTTATTATTGTAATTATTACTAACTTTGTGTGATAAAGTTAACGTAAATTTAAACGTTCATATTTTTCAGGGTTGGGCAAGCGGAGGGCACAAGGAAGGGAGAAAACCGGAACCCGGATAATGCAGGCAAGACCGTCATCGCTATCAATGGCGTCTACATATTTGTTATTAACGGCGTCAACCCCGTCATGAGCAACGAAAATAATAACAATTTAAATGTCAATCCGCCCATGAGTAAAACAAGGCAAAACTATGCAAACCGCCCCATTAGTAATACAATGGAAGATAATGGAGATATAGAGTCTTCTACTGAAGAGGAACCAGGAGTCGCACCAGGAGTCATAGCTTCTCTGCTTGGTTAAAAAGCTGCTCATCAGACCAACGAGGAATTCTATGATATTTTTAATGATCAGTAAATCTGTATACTGAATGAGCAATTATATGTATGAGCAAGCCAAGGGTATTGTTCAATTTTGGTGTGCGATAAAGGATTTAATATTTGATTGCTTTTTTATTCAAGACACTCCCACAACAAATTCATATTGTCACCTCATCCAGCTCTACCTTCTTCAGGTCATTAGTTTAGCTAGTAGATGGACGTCTCAACCAACGGTCTCGGGTTCTCGTATGGGGACCATGCACGACTGCCAAGACGGCCATGATCTCCATTCGAGAACCCTTCTACTTCTAGATTGACACATTATTTATAGTTTATCGACAGTTCCAAAGTAATGTGGCTAGGCTTTAGGTGCCTGGTTTATCCTAGAATAGCTTTACCTCTCCGTACTCGTTTTGTGCCTTGGCCTTGGGTTGTTGGTTGCTGCGGTGTGGGCGGCGACTGAAGATGCTGAGCGAATTCATAGATATTGTGAGCTGTGCGGGGAGCTCACATGACTTAATATTCCTGGGGAGCGTCACTATGGTATTTTATGAGAACCACATGAAAGCGCTATGAGTGATGCAGCCCACGCACTGAAGAAACAAAAGCAGCAGGATGACAGAGCTGGAAATTATCGAGCAGTTTCAATATGCCATCCGCGGTCTTCAACACCAAGTCCACTACAGCAAAATGATGGCTTCAGTAAGAAAATGCTCCAACTAATTATGATGGACGTTCAAATTTGAGGATTGTCTGAATTCCTCAAGAATTTCATCATCAGAATAGAAATCAAATCAAAAAGATGAATGTCACAACTCTGGTCTGCTCAAGTTATTTAAGGAAACACCAAAATCTCAATATTATGTGCCTTGGAATATTGAAAAGTTCTTTGTATTTCTCATGGGGGATCTATCCATCATCAGATCAGAACCAAATTCTTATAGGACCAACTTGGAGGTGATCCTTCTTTTTTTATTTATTAGAAAGGCTTAAAAAATCCTTTAAATTGGACGACATAGCTCGGAATTATCGGCTTTATTATTATCAGCAGCAGTATACATTGATTATCAGCAAGTGTCTTAACAAATTTATGGTACTTATTCGAAATAAATTGCTTAATTTACTTAAGAAAACCGAAATCACCTTGCCTTGTGCGTTTGAAAATTAAGGAGTTTCCCCAACATGGATCCCATCAGAATATATATATAAAAAAAACAGACGAATATAATTATAACCGCCTCCGTCGAATTCTGGACGTCGGTTATTTATAAATAAATATGACAGACTATCGCGGTTCGCTTTAGATGTGTAAGTTGATACGGAATATGTGGATCGCGAAGTAACAACGCGGAAATCAAATCGGATGAGGGTGAGACGAGACACTAATACGGAAGCCGATTCTAAATTTAAAATTTAATCTGGTTTTACTACATCTATACCTATTTATAGAGGAGTCTTCATTAGACCCTGTGATAACGGGTGATGTAAAGAACTCGGAACGACGGTTTTTAGTTAATATAAGCAAAATTGGTCAGTTTTAAAGTGTTTCACTGGTTTCATTATCGTCTGTATACGATTTTTTCACGACACGCAGTGGATTTTACGTACACCAATAAGTACCATAATTATTATTTGACGCAATGAATATCTCCCGTGCATTATTGAATGATTGTATCATATTATGGTTATAAATAAAGGAAAAGTATTTAATTTATATGAATTGACAAATATATGGCAACTTAATAATTAACATAATTATTATTCAACATTATTTATTATTCAGCACTAAATAAAGTAATAAAACGCTATAAATTCTATATTTCTCGTCATTTGCTTGTAGCAGCACTTCATACAATACAACATTATAATGAGACTGGTGAGTGGAAATTATGATTCTGTTATCTGTCTGTGTGTATCAAGAATGTCACGACAGTACCTCGCATTCGAGAAAGACACCTGTCACTTTCCAACTGTTCGGATTAGACAAAGAGAAGTGTCTCTTTCGAGCGCGAAATACGGTCACGATGCTCGCGACACTCTCCTGCTAAGGACACTGAAATAAATACTAGGGCTACATATTCATCATAACAAATAATTTCAGTGTGTGATCTGTAACTTGGCCTGGATAACCTGGATTGGCCTGGTAGTGACCGCATTACCTAACAAGAATACTGATATCGAACATGTCAGTAACAACAATATGAGAGACGAAGACCAAAGCACGGCTGAAATAGGTTACGGCAGAGAGTATTACAAACCTGCTATACAGTACGAGGATCAAAATAAAGAGACTCGTATCTTTACAGAACCGTAAGTTTGAATTTATCTTATACCAGCATCACCTTACCATATTAATAAAAACATCATAAGCATAGTGTGCTGCCTAATTGATTGAGTAATTATGACAGAATTTCTGCTGGCTCAATTAACTATTTCTTTTTGTTATTCTGTCCTGTAAGCCAGGAGACAAATGCATGTTTTGTAAATGTTAATGCCATTAAACCGTGATTGTATTACTGACCATGGAGACCATAACCACGGCAAATAGTGACAAACAATTGGTTGATTAACCTGCTTCATCTAAATTATTTAGGTACCTACTAGATATGTAAGCGTTTTATCGAACTGTCGCCCATAGTTTCCTACAAATAACAGCTAAGTGTGAAAACATAATTCTCAAGTGACCACTCAGCGGGCGTCAAATTTAATTAAAACTTATGTAAACATTCCGTGCAACTCTGCACCAAACTTACACGCGGTATGCCCCACTGGACGTACTTTAACGCTTCGTCACGAGACGCCTGTTCTGTCTGGTATTGTTCGGGATGGACGTCACATATTCCTCAAATGACAATCCATATATTTATGATTCAGGATCGAGAAAACTGCTGACACTAATCAAATCCCTGTTAACTCGGGACCTACCACTGCTATAGCTATCAATGGCGTATACATATTTATAATCAATGGAGTCTCCAATCCCATCAATGACATTGGCAATGGAAATAACAACGAAGTCAAGAATGCATACCTACCTCCTATTAATACAGTGAACAATTGAGGAATGGAGCTCACTCTTACTGACCAAGAAACTGAAGGTCCAGGAGTGATGCCCGGAATCGTTGCTTCTCTCCTTGGATGAGTAAGATAAGAAACTGCTGATTTTAGTAGTGGAAAACTAATGTATTCATTCTAATGTTTCTCTTTGTTGAAGTTAGAGTTTAAATTATGTACTTCTATGTTAATTGCATCTGCGTCCTTGAATAAAGTTTTATTTTGTGCCCTTGCTTCTCTTTGTTAACAGACATGTAATAATTATATATATATATATATATATATATATAATTATTACAACATTGAATTATCGAGTAGTTCCGTTATTTTAATACGTACATCCTGAGACGTCCCTGCAGCTTATATAGATAACGATAGCAAAAAAAAAAATGTTACTAATAAAATAACTAACTATTTTACAGTCATGAACAAAAGTCAAGAAGACACTTTTTTAGATCAGAGTCACCCAATAACAATACTCCCATAAATAAATGTCTAGGAAAACATCTTAGTGTATTAAACAAAAATATTTCTCTAGATCTAGATATAGGAAGTACAGTTATAGGATTAACAAATAAACAAGATAAGTTCGATGAACCTCACACGTCGACCTTTTATTGCTCCACTCATCTGTCATATTATGAATTTGTGTATAACAACTGGTGTATTTCAAGACAAAAATTGACAAAAATAAAACCAATTTTTAAGAAAGGAGACAAATTAGACATGGCTAATTATCGACCGATAGCTTTTTTATCAGTTATGTCTAAAATATTTGAGAAGGCAATCTATATAAATGTTTATAATTACTTTGAAAAAAAGGATTATTTGCTTCTGAAGAAAAAGGGTTCCGTAAAAACCAGTATTTTAATTCAGCAATATATGAATTGGTATCTAAAATTTTAATAAGTATGGATAAGTGGATACCCGCAACAGCTATATATATGGATATGACTAAAGCCTTTGACTGTGTACATCCTAAAATTTTAGTAAGCAAACTCGAAAGGTATGGAGTTAGAGGAAACAAAATAAACTTGATAAAGTCGTACATTAGTAATAGAAAATATTATACGGCCGTGACAAAACTATGCTATGATCTAAAAACAGAAGTAACTTATACCTCAGAGACAAAAGAAACGTTCTATGGAGTTCCGCAAGGGAGCATCTTTAGGGCCTTTGCTTTTTCTCATTTATATAAATGATCTTCCCAAATCTACCCAGCATCCTATGGTCCTCTTTGCGGATGATAGCACTACTATATTTACAGGAACTGAATTTAACAATTATGATATAGAGATGAGCAATACTCTGAAAAATATAGTAACGTGGCTAACCTATAACAATTTAAAAATAAATATTGGAAAAACAATGGTTATGAACTTTAGACAACAAATAACTGATTTGGATGAGCTGGAGGTAAATTATTATGGGGAAAAAATAACTCAGGTAGACAACACAAAATTTTTAGGATTGCTCCTTGATACAAACATAAAATGGAAATATCAAATTGACAGTGTATGTAAAAGATTGAACAGCTACTCCTATGCGCTCATTATGTTAAACAAAGTATCAAGCCAGTCAGTAATGCTAACAGCTTATCATGCCTATGTTTCTTTTACTCTCCGCTATGACCTAATCTTCTGGGGTTATTCAAATAACTGGAAAATGGCTTTCCAGGCCCAGAAAGACTGCGTTAAGGCTGTATGTCGTCTGCCACGGTTGGCACCCTCTAAGTCTCATTTTCTGAATTTAAAAATCTTAACTCTTCCCTGTCTATACATTTTTGAATTAGTAGTTTTTGTTAAATGCAACCCAACTTTATTTGAACGACTAACCAGTCAGCGTCTGCGATACTTGATCCGTGCTCACCCGGCAGACACTGCTCTCTTATCAAACAGTGTTCTAGGTATGGCTCCTAGAGTATATAACAAGCTACCTGAAGCCATGAGGAAAATCTGCGATGTTAAAGTATTCAAAAAAGCTGTAAAAGATTTCTTGACAAAAAAGGCATATTACTCCTGCGACGAATACTTGACAGAAAACACATCTTATTAATTTGATAAATTTAATTCTTTAATAATTTTAAAAATGACATTTAATTGCTTGTTTCCATTACCAATATTTTATTTCTATTTTATTTTTTCTCTTAATTTTATGTATAATGATAATGATAGTGTTTTGATGTTTATAACTTTAATTTTCTCCTTTTATTATTGTTATTATTTGTTCAAATTTTAATTAATTCTTCTGTAATGTTAATTTTGAAATAAAATGTAATATAGTACATGTATGCATGATTTTAAAATTAATTTCGTATGGCCTGTGGGCACAACATACTGATGCATTTCTATCTGACCATCTTATACAATGTATTGTTGCATTAAACCTATGTTTGACTTGAATAAATGATTCTGTATTCTGTACGTTTCTTTAATGAATAATTATTTTTTATTATCATTAGTCCAATATCTATATATTCCGTTTGAGAGTTCTTACGAGACATCCAGTTAACGAGGAAAACCCGACTAACACACCAGTGGCCGAGCGTCATTGATTAAATGTTTTTGTTTGTCTTTCCCATCACGGAACAATGGTGTTCCGGACCTTTGGGAGGCGTACGCGGAGCCGAAGCCAACACGCAGAGCCCTTTTCGACAATTTAATGAAATGTAAGGGGTACACCGAGCGGATGTTGCACCTGCCCGAGTCACGGGACGCACGCAGAGGCAGCACCCGCGAGGGCGTAAAGACTATTGAGATTGAATGGAATCTAAAATATACTGGACTATTAGTTGAAAGTGCTGGACTAAATACTGGGTTATGGAGAATAAAATCAGACGTCTGCGTAACAAAATGATAATCAATTTTATTTCCGGCAGACGGTGACTCGCCCACATAAGATGGGCCCCCACAAAAAGCGACATCTAAGATGGCTCGAGGGCAACACCGGTATGAGGGCTGGGGGTAGAGAGGTGTCACTGGACTTTAAACATATAGCCAACTCGCCACTTAGGTTTCCACATCTACCCTCGAGAACACAGCTCTCGCGACCCCACTCTGAACGGCCGGTTAAGGCAAGCCAGAGGCGGAGGACTTAATCGGACGACGGAGTCCCCCAGGAGCGCTCAGGTACGTGGGGTCGCTACTCCCCAACAACTCGCCACAAGCTGCCCTGCGTTGACTGATTGCACCGGTCGAAACCAGTGGGCGATGGGGTCGTCACATCCCTATTTTTGTTTTATTATTATGACTGGTAAATAATAAAATGAAACACTTTAAGTGAATTAATTGCGTATATTGACTACAGTCCCAATCGTTTCGAGCCATTTAGGTTTAGTAGATAAAGGGTTGATCCTGTTCAATCCATGTTTTACCTGTCAGTAGTGGTATCTTCTATAACCTTTCCACGATTTTATTTTATCACTCGCATTTCATATAAAAAATATGTTTTCTCGTATAAAATAAATACAATGTATTCACACACTTTATACACACTTCTATCATAGATATATTGCTCACAGATAAAAAAATGTACAAAATACAAAAAGAAAATACCAACATTCAATACAACATTTTTTTTCTAATCCTGCACTTATCTGTTAATTAGAGCAGAACATCGCGATGGATTTTCATACAGTATAATAACAATGATGAGTTTTTTTATTAGTATAGTTAGCATATGACAAATTTCACACTGCCGCCATTTAAGATTTCGCTATCTTCGCTTTCGTAAAACTAGTATGTGTAACAGTTAATAATTGGTTCTTAAAGTTATCTAATTTATATAGTACTCTCGGGTCGAGTCTCGTTTTGTAACAGCGACCCCTGAGATTTAAGAACGCTTATTATATCAGTTGCATAAACTACGAGTACCTACTATTAAATCCGACAGAAAAGTATACGTAGGTATTCTATCCACATATACTAGCAAGGATGCAATTATTCACGTTCAGCGGTGGGGCTCCCGGGGGTGGCGGAGTTCCTTCAATAATCTCAGGATGGTATCCATTCTCGTCAGCAGTATAACGCACTGTGTACTTCACGCCATCGACGTAGAAGGTGTACTTTCCACTGATGACCAAAGTCTGCACCTCTTTGCCGTCGTTGACCACATTGACCAGTTTGCCTTGCGCCTGGACGAGAGTGCCATCGCTCAGCTCATATCTGTTGATCAAAAAGTTGGCTCAATCACTTTTCTAAATAAGTGCTCCATAAACAATGTTATGTACGGAGCACTATAATCGGTGGAGTGTTTGTTGTTAACGTGTACATTTGCCTGTTTTAAGTATAAATTAAAGGCCTTGCATGGATCTTTTTTTAAATTGTGATTTTTTTAAAGTTATTTCTTGTAAAGTAGGCAAATTATCAAATTGATCCCTTAATCTAAACATTTAAAAACATTAGGGTTAAGAAACAAATTAAATTAGCAAAAAATTTTTTTTTCGTTGTCTATGCAACTGTGTAAACGTAAGTAGGTATAAAAATTACTAATCAAAAACCAAAAAAATGCGTCCTATCGAAAAACTAAATGTACAAGACTGAAATGGTTAATTCGTCCCGGAGCTAATGCCTGAATATTCAGGCCAAGTTACATGAGAAAATAACTACGTTGTTTTGAATCCCTTGTTGCCGCCAGGATTATAGTTGTCGTTGAGGATGACTTCCACATTTTGCGAAGGGCTGTAAGGCCTCGCGGCTGCTACTGCCACTAAACAGCACATGATCCACTGAAAATTAAAGAAAAATACTAGTAAAAGATATTAGTATGTAGTTTTCAAAATGATTCATACTAATATTATAAATGCGAAAGTAACTCCGTCTGCCTGTTACCTTTTCAAGCTAAAACTGCTTAACAGATCAAAGTGAAGTTTGATACGGGGATGGTTTTGACTCCTGGGAAAGGACATAGGGCAGTTTTTGTTATAATTATACGCACAAGAATTATCGAGTATATAATGGATTTCTGCTAATTCATTCTATACATCATCATCATCAGCAATCTTTTAAAAATATTTATGGAAATCCACGGAAGGTTTAAACGGAGATGAAAATTTCATCACAATGCATGAATTCCGGCGTACTGGTACAAGTGACGAATCAAACGAAAACTCACTGATATAATCCATGCGAGCAAGAGCTTTGAGTTTGTTTAGATATTAAATGGTACATGACACAAAATAGACATGTAATATACTAAAAATATATCCATATTCATCTAGTCGTAGTTTACTACGTATACTGGACCAAGTGGTAGTTGGCTCAGTTTATCAAAAACTGGAACTCAAAAACTTCACGTATACTGGGCTAACTATCATTTTTTCAAAAACTACTATTAATTTCGAAAAAGTAAAAATGTAGATTTATTCAAAATATATTTATTAAATATACTTGAAAATTTCATGAAGTTATTCCAACGTATGAGTTAGTTATGGAACTTTGTACCTTTGAACAGCTCTCCTGTAAAATCATGATTTTGCACTTGGCTCAGTATACGTAGGAGGTATCGAAATATAGATTTGCGTTGAGACTAGTAACAAAAACATATTTACAACTAGCGACCCGCCCCGGCTTTTCACGGGTACAATGTATTATACAAAAAAACCTTCCTCTTGAATCACCTTTTCTGTTTAAAAAACCGCATCAAGATCCATTGCGTAGTTTTAAAGATTTAAGCATACATACTCGTACATACACATACAACGGGAAGCGACTTTGTTTTATAATACCACACTGCTGCCACGTTGACCACACCCAGAATATTTAAGAGAAATTATAGCAAAACTACTTTGAGCGGGTCCAAACATTGACGTCACATGTCTGTATTTTAAATATGTACTTAAAATTCCACAGTGAACACCCACAATGTACAAAACAAGTCTTGATATACGAGAACGCAAGATCGTTTCACTCATACTTTCGATCACAACACGATAACATCATACTTATCACTTTTCAAGCATAGCACTCATTGTTTTTATACTGTTGGACGATATTTTTATCATTATAATACTGTAAAATAATTTTCAGCGCAAAAAAACTAAAATTTAGTATATAAATCTTCTTTCAATATTTTGAAACAGATTCGGGGCATTTTAAACGCCCGCCATTTTGACAAGCTTGGCCATGACGTCATCGACTACGGCCGGCTGTACACCAAACATTCGTGAAGCCGAGACGCGAGTGTACAGATCTCCCTGTTCATTCGCGATCTCGGCTCCTCGAATGTTTGGTGCACAGTCGGCCATATTCGATGACGTCACACTCGACCAATGAAATTTCGTTTTGAATTTCACGCATTTTTTGCACTTTTCTATAATTATTTTCACAGCAAAAAAGAAATAACAGAGATATAATGCTCGACATAGTTTCCGAAAACAAATATAACCCTTATCTGTTTCAAGTGCATATAGCCCATTATCAAAAGTTATATAATATTGATTACGTACTGACCAGTTTCATTTTGATGTTGTGGAATGATACGGTGGAATGAGACAATAGTTTTAAATTCAAATCTTTTATATTGGAACAAATCTAGCTAAACAGGTAACGTAGGCGTATAAATACTACATGACTTGCGAGGGTTCCATCCAAAATAAAATTGTCTTACAAATTTCCATTTTTTTTTTGCTTGGTATTAAGTTCATTTTTTTCTATTACATCATTGTGATAGAAAACAAAAGAACTAAGATAATATAGTATATATGTTCAAATGGTACTCGTACTTACAGAAACTTAAATCCGAGTCGAAGACAAGGGCTTAATTGTAACACTTGTTCGTAATCCTTGTACCTCCCGTGATATATACAATATTTTTCATCACATTAGCGAGGAAATAAATAAACTAAGGCACTAGGCAGATAAATAAACATTAATTATTAGCGACAGTGTAGTAGCACAATCCATAGGGTACCGAGGTAAGCGGTGGTTACATGCAGTGTGCGCGTGGGGCGTAGTCTTCAGTTCTTCAGAGCCAACCAGCTGACACAATGAAAAACTGACGAAGACACATACTGACGGACGGACAAACAGCGGGTTTCGATTGCCACGGAACCATAACCATTTTGACAGGTAAAGTTGAAGGTCTGCAGCTTGCTAAAATAAATCCAACCGAATATTAAATTTTAAATTTTGACATTTAATTTTAATCATGTTCCGTGTTTTTATCTACAACGTATTTATACCTAGAACTATACACAAAAGGGTAGCAAATAAAATTATGTAATCGTGTTAAAAAATATTATTTTAAAACTTCCTCCTTGTTGTGGCAAACAACACATTATTTTTCATTTGCATCACACCAAACGGCGGAAAGTTGCCAGTCTGTCGGTATTCTACAGGTTGAATTTCGGGGAGTGTGCACAGGAGCTTCATGAGCTTATTCCACCGTCCCCATTCTACCATTGGACTTCTAAACGCACGGCCGGATTCCACTTCCACCCCTACTTGGAAGACATTCCACCAATTCGCACGAAGCGCTTTGCCTCTTCTTTTTTTATACGGTCTGCCAAGGAGTAACATATAGCCCAACAGCCTTCAAATCAAGGGTAAACAGGCACCTTCTGGGCGAGCTCGCTCCGTGGTAGGCCGCGTCTTTGCCCTCGGCTAGTCTGTGGCCAAGAGATCACTCTTTTGCTCGCCACTTGTTCAGCTCACCATTTGTTATTTAAAAAAAAACATTAGAATGAAGTATATGTTTAACTAGCGTACCACCAGAAAAGTAACAACAATGTAACAATCCTTATTTAATCGTGTATATTCCCAATGAAATGGGAAAAATTTAACAGATATATAAAAATCGAGCTTAAGGACAGACATTGAAGGTTGTGGGCATTCTAAAAAGGTGCAACGGAACCCTAAAAAATATCTGACGGTTACAGTTGAAGGTCTCTTGCTAAAATAAAACTTAACTGTTTGATAGATTTTAAAGTGCATACTTTAAAATCTCGTCACGGCATCGTGACGTTTTCAGACAAAAGGCACCACATTTGCCGGGCATCTCTACTGGATCTGTTAATTTATGTATGAGGAATATGTCTGGCGGATGCCTAATAGCGGACATAACGACTATAGCCAGACAAGCGAGCGAGCGCAGTAACAGTAGGACAAAATAACTATATCCATCCCTTTTTTCAGGGTGGTAATACTAGCGTAAGAAAAAGACAGTATGATGCTCTCTATCCTACTGTTACTGCGCTCGCTGGGTTGTCAAACTATAACTACTATAATTATGGCCGGAGTCGGTTGGTTGTTGGGAAGCTTTGGTGGGCCAACGGTTAAGCGACTTTTAATCCGTAGGTCATGGGTTCAAATCCCAACAGCCCGTACCAATGATCGGGTGATAATGATGAATGTTCGGGTGGCCTAGTGGTTAGGGCGTCTGCCGCGAAAGCAGGTCGCTGGTTCGATCCCAGCCGTAGGTGCGTGGCCAGGATGCCAATCGCTCACGCTACGTATCGTGTCGTGGTTATCTCTCTCTCTCTCACTCTTCCATATTAGTTCGAAAATGACAGTTGCGTTTCGTTTGTGACTAACCGTTAGCGATTGGCATCTTGGCTACGCACGCTGGGCACTGGGGGCCTTGGTAAATTTTTCTGTATATATATATGACATGTCTTTCAATTTATAATCGTACCAATGAGTAATCAGAACAGATCCCGGCGAAAATGTATACCTGTCTATACATCTGTAAACTTATTTTATTAAGCTGTTTCTACCCGCAGTAAAATGTTAATGTGTTCCGGTGAAAAGGACTCCGGACTGAAAACCAGCGTTACAATAGTGCAGTAATAAGCTGACGTAAAGCCCGTTCCTTTTGTCACGCATAGTACCTATATAATACTGAAATTGTATTGTACACACTATGTTGTGATTATTTCCGTGATCGTGGCAATAAATTATTTCTTTCTTTCTTTATTTATTTCTTTCAAAATATCATTTATATACTTACCAATCGCTTTTCGGTGACGAAAAACATCGTAAAGTGACTGGATTAATTCCGATAAGGCGTATTTTGCCCTCTAGGTTCAAAGGTCAGATGGCAGTTGCTTTCGTAAAACTAGCGCCTACGCCAATTCATGGGATTATTTGCCAAAGCGGACCCCAGACTCCCGCCGTGGCATCAGCCGGGAAAGCGCTAGGAAGACAAATTGGCATCTTGGCTACGCACGCAGTTCAGATATTTATGAGCGCCTTTGCTGCTCCGATATCTGATGGCTACTACCAGGGAAACGCAGTGCTAATTAAGAAACATATTGTAATTAAAGTGTATGTAGGTACCTATTTCCGGGAGTAACGGGCTTTAGTAGGTAATTACCTACACCTTACATTTAAATGAAGGTAAGCTTGTAATTATCAAAATCAATTTACAAGCTCGCTTCCATTGCCCGAAGGTAATTTTAATGTACATAATAAGTTGGAGTGACCATCTACTTATTATTTTGCTTTAATATTAGCTTAATTTATACTCCAGTAGTACATACCTACGCCTTTAAGTTTGTATAGATTTTGATGGCACAAACTGTGAAAATTGTATGGATGTTGGACGTACAAAATAACACATTAAATGTTTGACAGCAACGAAAATAATGTTACTTTGCTATTCCGCCAAACGTGCTAGTCAATTAGTGCTAACCCGTTATACCTACTTGCGTATTTTTTGCATGCAATTAATATGTTCCCACCCTCACGCGGCAAAAATTAAATACGCAAATAGATAATATAACAAATCACCACCAATAAAATAAACCTCGACTGCGTTTCGCCTCTCTACGAGGCATCCTCTGGAGATGCAGTGAGACCCTGTCGTACTGGCGTCCGACAAGTAACTTGTAACTTGTAAAAAATACGCACGTATGGCACTAACTGACTAGCACGTTTGGCGGAATAGCAAAGTAACATTATTTTCGTCGTTAATATGGAATTCCGCAAAGTTACGCCTGATTCAATAATGTTTGACAGTTCATTTTCTTGGAAAAGATTATGTGGGACTCACATTTGATACTCAAGATGGCGAGGGCGACTCTGGAATAGTTTTATGTTATTTGTCTGCTAAACGTTGTTTAATGTGTAATATTGATAGCTAATTGTCCAGTAAACTAACGAAGTAGTATGGATGGATTGAGTGAAGGAGGATATAAGGAAGATAGAAGTGAATACTGAGATGACAAGAGAAAGAGTAGAATGGAAGAGGAAACTATGTTAAGCCGATCCCATATAACGTGGGCTAAGGGCAGGATGGAGCATAAAACAAAAACGAATAATTACCTATATCATAACACAGCTGAAGCGGAAATAAGCAGGACACTTGGTGAGGAGGACCGATGGGAGATGTTCAAGGCCCTAGCACAAGAGTGTAACGAAAGTATATCGCGGCCGAGAACTGTCACTGTCTAATCCAAGCATTTAGAAAATTACAAGTGTGTATAGATAAAAAACTTGAGTAAGTCACTTGTTGTATGTAGTAGTGAGCTATTCGAATAGGCATTTGTTTATCAGTGTTCAAATTTTAAACATGTACGAGTATTGTCTATTCGAATAGCTCACTACTACATACAACAGGTAACTTACTTAAGTTTTTCGCCTATAACTCGCCCGCGAGAGCTGCATCACTTATGCGCTAGGCCTACAGGTTACTGAATGGCTAAGAAGGTAAAAAAACAGTATGGTCGGCACAATGGTCAGATGATATCTATTCACATGTGTCGAACGACAAATAAGCAGTGGATGAGGTTGCCACAGGACCGAGAAGGATGGCGTAATAAAGAAGAGGTCTATTCTCGCAATCAACAGTGGGTGGAAACAGGCCGTTAGATAGATAGATAGTATAAAATTGGTTAGTGCGCTTCTTGACCTTTAAAACTAGTGTCTTACGAATTAATTTGCCTATTCATTTGAATAAACTTCGCACTAAAACGATGTAAAATATTTACCAATCTTTTTTATAGCTGATAATTTTATTAATAATCATAAACAAGAGTGTATAATCACATTCGTTTTGCAAAAACAAAGCGCAAACTGGTTGCATGCAATTTTATTTTATCTATCTAAAATACAAATAACAGCAATATATAATCTTTTTCTTTTTATATATATCGCTAAGATAAAAGAAAAAAAGATAAGAAAAGAATGCTAAACGAGCTAGCTAACTTTCCTTTTTTTTCATTTAATAAATAAGTTAAGACTATTGGCAATAATCGGATACTTGGTGTATGTGCCCAAGGAAGGAAAGGGAAATTAATAGAAGTAAAAAAACTATATTCTTAGGCGCAGAGACTAATAAGCCCTTGGTTTATTAGCTCTCTGCACAATAAAAGTCGAAAACAAACATAGTATTTTCGTCAAAATATTTGAAAAAATATAGTACATTCCGAAAAAACGAGAATAAAAATTACGGCGTTGACAAAACGCCACTAACTTTAAAAATCGAAGTCTCTTTCAATGCGAAATCGGTAATATTTGTATACTACTGAACCAAGGAGACCCCACCATCATCCCTGATAATGCCAGTCGGCTCAAAGAGATCAGGCACTTTGATGGTAGCAAGAGACCGACGAAAATCTTCTCAAGTATAGGACAGCGACAGCAAACTTGACGTTTTTTACACCTCCGAATCTAACTAGTATATGTAACAGTTAATAATTGGTTCTTATAATTCTCTAATTTATGTAGTACCTACTCTTGAGTCGAGTCCCGTTTTGCAACAGCAACCCCCGAGATTTAAGAACGCTTATTATGTCACTGTTGCATAAACTACGAGTAACTACCCACATAAACTAGCAAGGATGCAATCCTTCACGATCAGCGGTGGGGCTACCGGATCTGTCGAAGTTCCTTCAATAATCTTGGGATGGTATCCATTCTCGTCAGCAGTATAACGCACTATGTACTTCACGCCATCGACGTAGAAGGAGTTCTTGCCACTGGTGACTAAAGTCTGCACCTCTTTGCCGTCATTGACCACATTGACCAGTTTGCCTTGCGCCTGGACGAGCTCATATCTGTTGATTAAAAAGGTTGCTCAATCACTTTTCTAAATGATTGCTCCATAAGCAATCTTTTGTACGGAGCACTAAAATTGGTTGAGTGTCAACACGTACATTTGCTTGTTTTAAGTATAAATTAAAGGCTTTGAACGGATCTTTTTTAGAATTGTGATCTATTAAAAGTTATTTCTGGTAAAGTAGACAAATTATCAAATATCCCTTAATTTAAACATTTAAAAACATTGCGGTAAAGGAACAAATTAAATTGGCAAACATTTTATTTTTTGTAAATGTAAGTAGGTATATAAATTACAAATCAAAAACCAGCAAAGTGCGTCCTATCGAAAAACTAAATGTGCAAGACTGAAATGATTCATTCGTCCCGGAGCTAATGCCTGAATTTTCAGGCTAAGTTACATGAGAAAATAACTACGTTGTTTTGAATCCCTCGTTGCCGCCAGGATTATAGTTATCGTTGAGGATGACTGCCACATTTTCCATAGGGCTGGAAGGCCTCGCGGCTGCTACTGCCACTAAACAGCACATGAACCACTGAAAATTAAAGGAAAATACTAGTAAAAGTAATATATCAAAGTGAAGTTTGACATGGGGATGGTTTTGACTCTCGGGAAAGGACATAGGACAGTTTTTGTTATAATTCTGCGCAGACGAAGTCGAGGGCAAAAGCTAGTATACATACAAATGAATTGCTGCTAATTCATTCTATACTCGAGGACGGCTGGACCGATTAGGCAACCTTTTAAACATATTTATGGAAATCCACGGAAGGTTTCATCGGAGATAAAATATAGATTTGCGTTGAGACTAGTAAAAACAAAAACATATTCACAACTATGCAATGTATTATACAAATAAACCTTTCTCTTGAATCAATATTTCTGTTTAAAAAAACCGCATCAAAATCCGTTGCGCAGTTTTAAAGATTTAAGCATACATACATAGAGACAGCCGAAAGCGAATTTGTTTTATAAATACTACCACACTGCTGCCAAGTTGAACACACCCAGAATATTTAAGAGAAATATAACAAATATTTAAACATAATTATTAAACGGGTCTAACGCGAATTAACTTGTTTACCTTATTTACCGACGTTTAAATATGTGTTCAAATCGCGAAAGTTTTAAATGTTAAATATAACAAAACATTTATTTAATAAATAACAAAAAAAATTGGAACGGGCTCAGACATTGACGTCGCATGCCCGTATTTTAAATATGTACTTAAAATTCCATAGTGAACACCCTCAATGTATAAAAATAGTCTTAATTTACGATAACGCAAGATCGTTTAACTCACACTTTCGATCACAAAACGAAAACATCATACTAATCAATTTTCTACTCCAGCACTTCTATCTGTCAATTAGATGACTGACAGCGATATTTAACTAGTATACATTATAACGTTGTCTGTGGTATTCCATAAGAACACTGCTCCTATGGATTTTCATACAATATAATGAGCACTGTTGTTGTTTTTATTTTTTATTTTTTTAGTGGGCACATCATCTTCCCTATTCTGCCACGTTTCTAGATTTAGCGTTTTACGCTATTTTAGATGTCGTAGAAAAACTAGGGTATGCAACAGCTCATAATTGGTAATTATATCACTGTTGCATAAACTACTATTTCAGGCTTAAACTCATTGTTTTTATACTGTTGGACGATATCTTTTATCATTATAATACTCTAAAATAATTTTCAGCGCAAAAAAACCAACATTAAGTATATTTAAAACAGATTCGGGCGTTTTAAACGCTCGCCATTTTGATAAGCTTGAAGAAACATTCGTGAAGTCGAGACGCGAGTGTACAGAGCTCCCTGTTTATTCGCGTTCTCGGCTTCTCGAAATTTGGTGTACAGCCGGCCGTAGTCGATGACGTAACACTCGACATTGACATTTTCGTGTTAGCCGTTTTGAATTTCACCCATTTTTTTGCACTTTTCTATAATTATTTATTACAGCAAAAAAGAAATAGAATTAAGAAATATCGACAGAGATATAACACTGAGACGACATAGTTTCCGAGAAAAAATATAACCCTTATCTGTTTCAAATGCATATAGCCTATTATCAAAAGTTGTAATATTTATTACGTACTGACCAGTTTCATTCTGATGTTGTGAAATGATACGGTGAAATGAGACAATAGTTCTAAATACAAATCTTTTATATTGCAACAAATCTACCTAAACAGGTAACATAGGCGTATAAATAGGTACTACAAGACTTGCGAGGGTTCCATCCAAAATAAAATTGTATTACAAACTCTATTTTTTTATTGCTTGGTAAGGTATTAAGTTCCTTTTTCTTTTCTATTACATCATTGTGATAGAAAACAAAAGAAGTAAGATAATATAGTATATGTTTAAATGGTACTCGTACTTACAGGAATACAACAAAAAAGTCACATTGCTTTTATAGTTAACGGCCTCCTTAGCCTATTTCGTAGTGACCCTGTTTACGAAGCTGGAGGTCCCGGGTTTGAATCCTGGTAAGAGCATTAATTTGTGTGTTCATCTGGTTCTGAATTATGGACGTTTCCTATGTATGTATATACAGGACGTCCCAAGACTATAGACTATGGAGATGAAGAGAAAGTACCTTAAATATCGTCGATAGGATATTTTGCTGAAAGATGACTTTATGTTATTTTTAAAAGTTATTAATAATGCATTCAAAACTAAACCTTATACTTTCTCTTCATGTCCCATAGTCTTCGGACGCCTTGTATATATCTGTAAGTATATCGTCGCCTAGTACCCATAGTACAAGCGTTGCATAGTTTGGGGCTAGGTTAATTTGTGTCAGATTGCCCCTAAATATGTCATTTATTAAATATGTATTAAAATAGTACATTACCTAACTAGTGCAGTATAACAAAGAAAGGCCGAGATCGCAGATGTTTGCGACCCGAGCTGCAAGCGAGGGACGTAAATATGCGATTAAGGGCTTTATTTATTACCTCACGTGTTAGTTACATCATTTTATGCCTACACTTGGGCAGAAATCGGCTTTTTCCGTACGCGTAGCGTGCGGAAAAAGGCACTTTATGGCCAGGTATGGCATAAAACATTTTGACAGCTAAAGTTGAAGCTGCTACAGCTTGCTAAAATAAATCTAATCCAATATTAAATTTTAAATTTTGACATTTAATTTTAATCATCTTCCGTGTTTTTATCCACAATTTATTTTACCTAGAACTATACACAAAAGGGTAGCAAATACAATAATGTAATTGTGTTAAAAAATATTCTTTTAAAACTTTTTTTTTCTTGGTGTTGCAAACAACACATTATTTTTCATTTGCATCACATTATCAAACATTACAATTAAGTATAAGTTTAACTAGCGTACCAATAGAAAAAGTAATAAAAATGTTACAATACCTATTCAATCGTGTATATCTTCCCAATGAAATGGGAAAAAATTTAACAGACATACAAAAATCGAGCTTAAGGACAACCATTGAAGGTTGTAGGCAGGCATCCTAAAAAGGTGCAACGGAACGCTAAAAAATATCTGACGGTTACAGTTGAAGGCCTCCGGCGTGTTAAAATAAAACTTAACTGTTTGATAGATTTTATAGTGTGCCGTGATGTTTTCAGACAAAAGGCACCACATTTGCCGGGCATAGATAGGCCCGGATCTGTTAATTTACGGATGCCTAGCGGACATGGCCGAAAATCTGTCGGTTGGTTGTTGGGCCAACGTTAAAGCGACTTTCAATCCGAAGATCGTGGATTCAAATCCTAACGGCTCGTACCAATGAGTTTTTCAGAACTTATGTAAAAAAAAATGTCGTACACGGTAGAAGAAATCATGTATGTATTTTTTTTTTAGGATTCTGTATTACAATTTATATAATGACTGAAATAACACTAGTGTGTTAATGAGATAACCTAATCAAGTTAAATTTGTACCCCACGCGACTAAGTTACGTACACAGATAATACATTTAAATTTAATCGGATTTCAAATTTTTTTTTTCAAACAAAGTCACTCTGTTTTTAGTTAAATACAATGAATTAAAACCTTCTGAATTATTGAATATATGTGAAGTTGTATTAAATAATTCATAATTCACAATAATTTGTACTTTAAACATAAATAATTTTATTTTTTATTTTTGCTGTTTGGTGGGCCTTTGCTTCAACAACGCGATTTGAAAAAAATATATAAGTACACTTCAATGGCACGCCGCGGTAACCTGTTTACGTAAAACATTGGTGACCGTTTTCTCGCTTTATTATTATGATAAAATGCAACTATTAAAGAATTAGAAGTAAAACTTTAACAATATGTGGATTAGGCTCCTCTGAAAACACAAAACGCGAGTGCTATCATGAAAATCTAGTTGTAGTAGTGATAAGTATACCTACTTATTTGTGAAGTTTGGGCTTTAGCTTAGGTGGATTTATTAGTTAAAAATGTAAAGTATTGTCATCAACCGACGTCGAAAAGCAAACACAAGCAGCTTCAAGTAGTCAATAAAGGTCAAACTCATATGCTAATTAACATGTAGGCATTCTGACATGATTGTGACACTTAATTTAACGTTTTTAACAAAAGTTAATAACATCGAATAAAATGTTGATTTTTACTTACAAGTGTGTTGAAAAATGTCGTATGAAACGTGTGTGCATGGTCATTATACACATCGGCTTCCTTATTCCGCACAATACCGCCTCGTGTATAATGACTATCATAGCACACGTGTATCACAATGTATTATTATATTTCTAATCAGTATAATTGTCTGGAGGAGAACTATGGTCGCTAATAAAAGCAGCTGATAGCTATTATTAACAACCACTGAACAAAATGAGATTTAAATGATCATGGGCAAAATTGATAGTTATCTCATTTGATAGGTCTTTTTTATATTCTTGTTTTGAATTCCATTGTAAAACTTATGCCCTTTGCATTTACATCGACAAAGGATATTATGTGAAGGTAACATCACTATCGGCGACGGGTGTACGGATATTTCGGATGGAGTTTACAAGTAAATAAACGTAGTAATATGTAAAAAAAAGTACCAACATGTGGAATGTGACACCATATTTTTGTATATTTGGTGTCCCCGACCTCTTATTGCAGTATAACATGGAGCATTTTGGCATTTCTGCGGAGCTGTATTCACTCGCGTAACTGGACTCGATCTAGTTTGGAATCCATGACAAGTTATAGAAAACGTCTTATATGCCTCCCTTTTTTATTTTAATACTACGACGGTGACAAACAAGCATACGGCCCGCCTGTTGATAAGCGGTCACCGTAGCCTATGGACGCCTGCAACTCCAGGGGTGTTACATGCGCATTGCCGACCCTTTAAAAACTTTAACACTCCTTTTTTGAAGAACCCCATACTGTAGTATTAATATAATTCAATACCTGCAAGATAATAATGAGATATTTTGTAATGTAAATGTTTAATGTTTTTGTAATGCGACATATTTAGGTTGACTAACTACTCTTTATTTTAATGCTTTGTATGAAGGAGGTTTCTTACCAAAACACATCTATTTTATTAAATCTTTTGATGCCTGATTTTGAATAATGTGACACTTTATAACTGCGAATGGAAAAACGTGAGACAGACATAATAATATGCAATGACAATTTTGCACTGTTTTCGTGAATTGTCAAATCAGTTCATACAATTTACAGCTCTACATCAGCTAGATATGGCTTGTTTTTGCAGATATCTAGGAGGTCCATTTAAAAGTTGAAGTACTGTTGCTTCATTACACGCCCAATATTATAGAGGATTAAATAATTTCTCATGCCTGTCGGCAGTCGTGCAATGATAAGTGATAACTGTGTATTTGAGTTATAACAAACACACTTACAGATACACGAACCAGTAGATGAATGCTTTTCTCTATATAATATTAACAAATTTTCATCTAAAAAAAAATATACCTACTAAATTTTATTAGTACAATGAACAACGGATAACAGAAACTTAATTACACGAGATCCATTTAGGTATATATGAGTATGAAGACAAGGCTACTATACTATATACACTCACTGGGATCTGCCGTAAATGGATGGGAAATTTGTCTGGTGGATGGGCGGTGGACATACCCAGTATGGAAATCTAACGGATTGCCCGAACGTACATGACCGGCATATATGTATAGTTGACCAGTTGGGCATCTATTATCTAAATCGGTAATATTTGTATACTACTGAACCAAGGAGACCCCACCGCTCGCCATCATCCCTGATAATGCCAGTCGGCTCAAGGAGATCAGGCACGTTGATGGTGGCAAGAGAGCGACGAAAAAATAACGAAAATGTAGAATTTCTATAAATCATCAGTCAGATTTCAATACTACAATGTTCAAACAAAAATGATCAATTTTCGTTGATAAACTGCCACGACAAGCAACCTTTGACATTTTATGAGCCCCATTAAAGTTTTACATTAAAGTTTCATCATCTATTCCATCCAATTTTATAGCAGGCTGCTTCGTTATTATACACTTTGTTTATTACCAATGATCGCTGGATTAAACATGCATGTAGTCTGCCACTAAACGACAGAGATGCTCTAAAATAATTTCAGCAAATAAGAACATTGAAACGGACTAAATGCAAATTGGACTCATGGCTTAAGTTTTCGCACACTCTTTTTTTTCGTTAGACCGAATGATGCTTTACTAATTGAAATGAAACATTTTAGGACAGATTATCTCATGAGCCTCTTAAGTTTAATTTGCCAACCAACCCGGATTTCACCTATAAACCTTATTCCATATGAAATTTACGTCATACCCTGGTTTTTTGTTAGGATAATGATTATAAATTGAAAGAGATTTCATATACTACAGAAAATGTAACCAAGGCCCCCAGCGCTCAGGCTGGAATCGAACCAGCGAACTTCTGCTTTCGAGGGCACTGGGGGCCTTGGTCATATTTTCTGCAGTATGTGACATCTCTTACAATTTATATACTTACCTAGTATTCTGACTAGTTAAAACATATAACATTTAAAACTTTCGCGATTTGAACACATATTTAAACATAATTATTAAACGGGTCTAACGCGAATTTACTTGTTTACCTTATTTACCGACGTTTCGACACAGGTTTCACTGGTCATGGTCGCGGCTGACTGATGTCCCAGCAAAATGTCAAAACAGAGATTTGTGTAACTACCCAACGAAAAGTCTATGTAGAAATTTGGGGTAAACACACAATTTTTAAACTACCCACAAAACATATGTTAATTCGCGTTAGACCCGTTTAATAATTATGTTTAAATAGTTAAAACATGATTAATAAGATTTATTTTATAATTTAAACTTTTGTGAGTCATTCTGATACTAAATTGCAACGGTTAACTCTCACGTATTTTATCACAACAGGCGTGACATGTTATGGTTATTTAAAATAAAAAAAATATTTGTTTCGTGCTTTAAAAAAATGTATTCGTTTATTTACTCGCACAATACATGGTAAAGCATTGATATACGTGCGTAAATATGATTTCTGACTCGTGTCGTATTCCGCACTTGTTGCGTAAATAGCTTCCTATGAACAGGTTTTTCAATTCTTTAACATATTAATGAATATTTTTAGGAGTTATTTCAAAATTTTAAGCGTTGCCTGTCAGTCTCTTTAACTAGGTTTTGTTTTGCAGTGCAAAAACCTTCACTAAGCAATTTAGGAGGATTTTAATAGGCATATTTTATTGCACGGGTGTCAAGGATTTAAGAAACCATTTGCGTTTATTTTATTATGTAAATAATATTATAATTAAAATTACCATTGATTACAAATTATTCAAATTTGACATTTAAGTGTAAATTCATACATTCTTAAATACAGTTGCTCAAAAAGTGCCCTTTTTTGGCGGATTTGCGTGCGCAAAGTTAGTTTTTGCGAATTAGTGCTTTTTACTTTTTTTTAAATTTAGTTTACTATTTACCACTAAACCAAAATTGGTAGTTTAAGATACTCATACGACGTAGAATTTAACCCTTTTTAATACGTATCTGAATGACTTATCCGTCTGACGTACCATTTTCGAGCTAAACTCAAAAACTGAGAAATTACTGGAAAGGCAGTTACTTGGTTCTCAAAAGTCAAGCTCAAGTCCTGGAATTGTGCAAACTCGGTTTAGACATATTTAGAATGTATGTATGTATGTTAACTCTTTATTGTAAAAAACCCAGATAAATTAAAATTTACAAAAGGAAAACAGTAAGTACAAAGGTGAACTTATCCATGTTTCTAGCGAAATAAAGTTATTTGTATTTGTATTTGTATAAGGGATCTCTTCCAGTTAACCTTTGAGTAGATGAGAGAAAAATGAAAAGAAGTAGACAAATATTATACACCTAATGTACAACAACGTACCAGATAAATAATAATATAAACAATATATATATATTTCCAAAATACATAGGAAAAGTACCTATATATATCACACTAACAAGGAAATGTCAGACAACACTAATAAAAAATAATAAACAGAATATACAGATAAACAAAGAGACAACAGCAACCAATTACACAGAAGCAGGTAACCACAACTTCTTTAACTTCCCCTTGAGCGACGCAATTGACTGGGACTTCCTATACGAGACAGGCAAATCATGAAATGATGTAATGAAGCTACTAGACAAAGGTTCCTGAGAGGGTACATTTTTTTTTAGATACGAGCAGGACTACGGACAAAAACACAAGGAGCAATAAAGAACGCTAGCACCGATAACGAAGCTCTCAGTGTAAAGGGTTCATACTCGTATGTGGGTGAGGACGGCGTCACCTACACTTTTACTACGACGAAAACGGTTACCAACCGAAGAAGGAAATCGAAGCGAGAAGTGGTGGAAGAGGCCCTAAAGAGTAACACTATAACAGGCCGGGACAACCTGTCAGTTTCTATAGAAAGCGTAAATTGACCTCCGAGGGCTCAGAGCTATCACGTGATTAAGATCTATAGAAATTGACAAATCGTCCCGTGCCGCCCCGACCCGTTCCGTTCTAGTGTGAGTCATCGTTAACACTGTTAACAGTAACAAAACGTTATTGTGTAAGTTGCAGTAGAATGTTCTTTGTTGTTATATTAAAAAAATAACAAGAAATAACAAAATCAACACTATTTTACAAATACAAAAAAATACAAATACAAATACAAATCGTTTATTTCCTTGAACAAAACAATGAACATAAAATACAGAATTAGGCACTGACAAAGGAAAAAGGTATGGGCACAGCTTAGCTGGTTTTAAGCCCATCCAAGGTCAATCAAAGAGGGAGAAATTACAATTTAGGTATAATAAGGCAATGAATAGAATGTAGGTACACAATAGTTTTTATAAGAAGTAAAACTAAAACTACAACTACTTACCAATTATTATACTAAACAATGGCTGAAACTACTAGAGACTGAAAGCGGTTGAAATCTGTCCCTCGTGGGTAAGCGCGTGGGATTTTAACTAAATTATCCCTTCATTTTCATCATCATATTTGATTAATCAAAGGTCATCCTCAATGATTTCCGCATTATTCTAAGGCATCTTACGGTTCCACGCATTCTTGACCAGATCGTCCGTTTACATTTTTGAAGGACTTCCCACGCTGTGTCTTCCGGTACGCAGATGCCACACGAGAACCTTTTTGCCTCAGCCGGTGCGAATTCTTCAAACAATATAACCAGTATATATTTACTGCCAGTCGAGTCTGGTCTCTCTTATTACCGATGTCGACGTCTTTGGTATGGTGCGACCAAATAATCTAGATGTTTACGGAGGGCGACATAAACTTTAGCAGGGAACAGAGCTTTAAAACTAGCGGCGAAACACGCATTTTATCCACTAGTGTGGAAAGTTGCCCTTGAGATTTGAGCGGTTTGTTCACTGTACGGTTAATTGGTAGCATTGGCTTTTAAACGATAGTTTTGAGTAATACATACCGGATAGTTTTAATTTGGATAAGATTTGTAATCGTATGTAGGTTTTATTTTATTTGCGATACCCAACCAACCATTTTGGTCGCACACTCTACAATGTTTTGTAACATGTAGTAACAGTTCGCACACAATGTGACCAAAAAATTTACCGTGGACTGGGAGCAATGAATGACGCCGGTCTGAATCTGAACCTCAGACCGGGGGACTGAACGGCGACCGAAAATGGTTGCTTGGGTAGTAAGGTGCAAAACTGTTGTACTATACTCGGCGGCAAAGTTTGTTCAACTCTCGTCTCTTGAGACTCGTAAAGCTCAAGGCTCCAGTTGTCCGGTCTACTATTCCGGTTTCTATACGATGTTTTTCTTCGCCGAAAAGCGATTGGAAAATATCGAATGATATTTCGCACAATAAAATCCAAAAAAACTCATTGCCGGAGTTTGAACCCGTAACCTTCCCTATTTGAAACTCCACTTTGGGCCACAGTATTTCAGAATTATGTAGTAACTTATGGACAACGTTATGAACACTCCGGTTCACAAGAGCAATACGGTATATGCTCAAACACTAGAAGAGTCGCGCCCTAGTTTCGAACACTTATTCGCTACAGGGTCCAGCGTACCCAGTAATTTCAGAGATCATAAAATCAAAATTATTGAAGAAGCTCTAGTCTAGTCATACAGTTTAAGCCCCAATAGTTTTTAAAGTAGGTTTAGATAGTGTTTTTAATTTATTTTTTATTGTTTTGCTTTATTCAAGTTATTTGAAGTAAGTCTGACATACGCATTTTTTAACTATAAAACAAATCTTGATTAATAATCAATAAGTCATAATTGGCGACACATTGCAAACATTAAAACAATTCTTAAAAAATGCAATTTTTTTGGCACTCTCAATGTTTCTTTAGGTACGTGTTCTTAAATTACTATTATAGACTCTTTCAAAATGACAAAACATCACAAAGTATTCTAAAATAAAATCCGTAAATTCACACAATATTTCTTCTATTTTCAGAAAAATATGTGCCATTTTAAAGAAAATGGATTTTCCATACAAAAAAAAAGTCTGTTTCGTAACGAAATGCATTACGAAACTGACCAAAAATAGTAAACTATTTCTTTTTTTAAATCAATAGAACTCGTGATTCTGGTTATAAAAAAACCAAAACTTCCTATATTTAAAAATAAAAGAAAATGGTACACTTTTTTTTAAATGCCCATAAACGGCATCGTCGTGCTATACCTAACGAATAGGTTTGAGTTCAAAATGTAGGCCACTGGGTCCAGAAGACCCGGTAGCGACTGTTCTAGTGTCAACGCATCTAAGATACCACATAGACGCTTTTTTTACGAAATCGACAAATAAAATGTATAAATTTTCGCTAAAATGTCAAATATGAACAATTTGTAATCAATGCTCATTTGTGTTGTAATATTTACATAATAAAAGTAATGCAAATGGTTTCTTAAATCCTTGACATCCTTGCAACAAAATACGCCTATTAAAATATTTGCTTAGTGAATGTATTTATAAGAAAAAAAAAACAACTGACAGGTAACGCTAACAGGTTTGAAATATATCCTAAAAATATCCATGAATATGTTATGGGACTGAAAAACCTGTTAAGCTATAGATATTTACGCAACAAGTGCGGAAAATGGTGAATTCCGGCGAGTGAATCATCACGACCCGACACAACTCGGAAATCCTTACGCACGCATTACCATGTAGGTATTACCAGTAAATAAATAATAATTTTCCTGTAATTTTTTTTTTCAAGCTGAAATCAATTAATTTTTACGGTTCCATACATAAAAAGGAAAAAATTCAACCCTCATAGGATCACTATGTTGTCCATCCGTCCGTCCGTCCGTCTGTCTGTCAAGTCCTTTTATATCGGGAACGCAAAGGGTAGCTAGATGAAATTGCACATTCATAAAAATAGGGCTTTAGAAAGAATTTAAATGAAAATTATTTTGAACTTGGTCAGATAAGCCGTTTTTTTTTTTTTTTGAAAAAAAAAACTATCTTCTCGGTTAAAACAGCGTATAAGTAGTACCTAAGAGCTGCGAAGATACTCATTTTTTTATTGTTATGAGCATGGTAGTATCTATTAAAACTCTTTTTAAATTCGCCTATTATGACGGACGGTAAACTACGGAACCCTACACTGAGCATGGCCCGACATGTTCTTGGCTGGTTCAAATCGGTAGCTTTAGTAGTTCTCGAAATATTTAACAATTTGACAGACAGACAGACTGAGTCGCACTATAAGGGTGCCATTTTACCATTTTGGTACCAAACCCTAAAACCAATAGGTAAATAAAAAATCATAGGTTCAATCAAACCTAGCTTTTTTTACATTTACTAGTACCGTTATCATTTGAAATACGTTTTTTATCAAAAAAATAATTTTCGATACAAGCTTTTATCGCGGACTGTACTTTGGTATAATAACATTGTATTGTCATCCAACCTTCATAAGCAAGTGAAGTTTCAGCTTATTCAAATAACGGGAAGTTAGTCAAATTCAGCTTTCAAGATTTGACCCTAACAAACACATAATCACACAAACACACACAAGTGGCACGTTAAAGTATGACTCACACTAGAACGGGACGGGACGGGACGGGGCGGGACAGGAAAATCTGTAAATTTCTATAGAAAAAATCACGTGATGGCTCGGAGCCCTCAGATTTTCCCGTCCCGCCCCGTCCCGTCCCGTCCCGTCCCGTCCCGTTCTAGTGTGAGTCATCCTTAAATAAAAGCTTGTAAAATTTTAAAAATTACGTTTGACGGTTAAAACCAATACGTTTATTCGCGAAGAAATATAAACGGGGTCTAACACCAAAGCCAAATTCCGAAATAATCTGCAGAAATGACAATATTTGCGTTGTTTAGTGACTCTTTTAATATCAACTAATCAACATCAATCAAAGTATATTAACTAACAAAGCGTATTATAATTAAGTGTGTTGCAAACTAATGGTTGTCCTCAAGATGATCCGAAGAGGTCACGTACGAGTGGTCAAATATTCAAAACCTTGTAGGATAACCGTCAACAAATATCTATGTTGTAATAAATACATCTCCTATATAAGATGGTAACATCCACTTCACACGCACAGTTTAGATTGAGCTGAATACCAGACCGAAAATGAAACTGGTTGGTCACCTTGTTTATTAAATGTTATTAAATTCCTTAGTTCAAGGTTGCCCGGTCTGTTTTATAGTGAAAAGTGTGTGTTGTGAACAAAGCTCCTCATGGATTGTTATTCTTTTCAGTTCCTTGTCCTCGCTCTGGTTGCTGTGGCGTCTGCTGCTCCTCAGGGGCTAGGGCAGAGATTAGCAGGTGGAATCAGGAATGTTATTACTCTTTTGAGATATGACTCGGACAACGATGGACTTGGAAATTATAACTTCGGGTAAGAAGCTGTTTTAATGAAGATTCGTTTAGAAATTAACTTTAACAAGCGACATAGTGGTACCTTTTAATAAAACAGCCACATATCTCATTAACTCTTTGAAAAACTAAATTTTTTGTTGGATCCTGATAATTAAGACAATTGATCGGGCGTTCTCACCCCCCACGTAACAGCGTTGTGTTCCTTGCAGTCTACGTCATTTTAAGTATCAATTAATTTTAAATTACGTTTAATAATAATGTTTGCTATTGTAGGGACTAGATCGATTTTTGTAAGATTGTCCCCCAATATTTATTTATTTAACATAAAATATCTAGGATTCTTGAAGCTGTCCAACCTGTACCTGTACTTAATAACTGTGTTTTTGCGTGTGTTGGTACCTACTTCAAAAATAAAAGTTTTAGTAGTAATGGAAAATCTATCGTCCATGAACTTAATAAATTCTATTTTTTCTTAGCTTATCGCGATTAGTACCTACTCATTGAAATAAAATATTTTTTGAACGGATTTAATCCGGTATATCAATATCAGTTTGTTGCCCGGGGTTTTCCCGAACGTAAATTAGCAACCCCTTAATCTCAAAACCCCCTGACTGATTTAAATTATATTCAAATTCAAAAAAATATTACTTTCTGCTCTCTAATTTCACGAAGAACCTATGGACGATATAAATTTCGTTGAAAAAACATTCCTACAAACAAACATACAAATATTTATACACTCGGAATACTCTTCCTTCGTTTGCTCGTTTGATTAGAAGACTGCCAAAAAAAAGTTTAACAAGCTTGTCATGTACAATTGTAAAGCATGAATTAAATCATTTATTAAATATAATAAATGTTTTGATTGATGATTTTTTAAGTAGTCACGCTACTATATACCTACTTGTCATGAAATATAATTTGGTGAGGGTCCTGGTCACTTAAAATCATTAAAAATGAGAGCCATACAGTACCTATATTGTAACTCATTTCTCAGACACAGAGGAAAAATGGAAAATCTCATGAATCATGATCACCTTCCTTTCTTATAAATGTTATTATCGTTAAAAGATGTTTCTGCTTTATTTTAATACTTAGTACAGCTTTTAGGGCTAACGCTAGCTGGCGCGGGTGCATGGAGCGGGTGCATGCGGCGACTGGATTCAGTATGGCGCACACGCTCCGTGGGCCCACTTCATTTAGCGCTGTTCATACAATTTCTTATTAGACGTGCGTCCGTTTCGAGTAACCCGCGTCAGCTAGCGGAGGCGCTTAGGCTTGTTCCATATCAAAAGAACCCAATGTGATTTTTTGCTATTGCTCCTAGAAAAATTCTCAAAGTCTATTTTTTTTAGATACGAGCAGGACAACGGACAGAAACACCAGGAGCAGGGTACAATAAAGAACCTTGGCACCGATAACGAAGCTCTCAGTGTGAAGGGTTCATACTCGTATGTGGGTGAGGACGGCGTCACCTACACTGTCAACTACGTAGCCGACGAGAACGGTTACCAACCGGAGATCGAGCAAGGCCCTGGGGGCGGCGTCCCGCCAGGCGTAGTCGCCTCGCTGCTGGGTTAAGCCATTACGAAGTCAAACGAAACTAGTCCAAATAAAATACTCTTACCAAATCTATGCAGTTTCATTTTGTACCACGAATCTACTAGGGTGACCAATTCCTTGAAAGGGGGAAGAAACAGCTGTCTCATACATTTCTGGGAATCTGAAAGGGGAAAAAAAACAGCTGTCTCATACATTTCTGGGAATCATGTGTCGACAATGTGTATGGATTAGCTGATTTTGAAGTTATCAGTTAAGTTACAATTTTTATCAGTTTCGCTACTTCTCAGTTTCGTACAAATCGTCCTAAAACGTTGCAATCCAAGCGCCTAAATCATATTGTCAGAAACGTTGCGGTTACATTACACACAGGCTCTTTTGCAATCTGCAAATCTTTTCGATGGCGAACAGCCGTCGAAACAACACAACATGACAGTTTACGCGATTCAGTTTATGGTCTTAACTGTGCTCAGTTGTATGGCAGCGACTCAGTTTAGGTCGTCAACTGAATCGCGTTAAGGGTCATTAAAAAAAGTCTAACATTTTCTTTTTATTTAATAGAACGAAGTTGGGTATTTATGGCCAGAATCACAAGTACTATTCCTATATTTTGCAAAGGTATGTTTCACAAATAACTCGTCGGTTAGAATTAACTACAGCCACATGAAACTAGTCAAACAACTCCCATGTTTTCAAACTTGACAGTAAGTACTTACGTCCCTAAGTACTGGCTGTAACCGGTTAGACTTATAGAGAAATAGTGTCCTTGCACCCACCCTCAAACAAAGACCAATTAAAAAAGATCTTACAAAGTTAAGGGTTTATTTTCGAAGCCTATACCTAAAACTTTTTGCACTAAGTACAAAAAAAAAACAAATGGCGGACTTAATGCCTACTAAAAAACTAGCATACAAAGATATGAATAAAATGGCGCAAAGGAAGAAATGTGTCGCTTTAACTTCAAACTCGGGTAAATCCATTCGGCCCTCACAGCAAATATCTACCTTATTTATTACCTTATCTTAATACCAAAAGCGCATAGTCTGACATGGATTTACCCGAGTTTGATGTTAAGTGACTCAAATAAGGTAATATTATCGAACTAATAGCAAAGTGAATTGAAGAACTTTATAATGTCCAATGACGACTTGCCTGGACAGCAAAGACATTACTCATGAAACCGGTGCGATGAGGAGGAATTGAAAGTTTGAGAAATACGGGCGGTACGCAGCTCACAACCTGGTTTACTTTTGAGGTATCCAGGAGTAGAATGCTCAAACAAAATAGAAAAAAGAGTGCAAATAATTTTGAGGACTCTCCGGCGACGGATGGGAAGCCAGTTGAGTTGACGCCGGTAACAGGTGAAAATAGCATGCCTTGGTTGGTCGACTGACATCGTCCGGTCGGTCAGCCAAAGTGCCACTGGACAAATCTGAAGGAGATGGATGGGCTTGAACTCGGACCTATGTTCAATCTGGCGAGAGATAGAGCAGGATCGGGTTACGGGCGAGCTTTTGTGTCAGAGGCCAAGACTTATTTTGAGTCGCTGAGCCAGCGCAGTTAGTTGAGCCAGCGCAGTTATAAGTGATGAACTCATGAACGTAGAAGGAAAGGTAAGCCAAGAGAAAGGTGCGAGACGGTCGATAAAAACAGGATTTCATGTGTTTACGTATGACAGAGAGGTATTACAGAAAAGACTGGCTGTGCCAACCTTTAGAAAATTGGCCCATGATAATCTTTTTAATAGCTTCGATTGAAAACTACTCTCTATATCGTCTGGTAAGTCTGATGGTAACAGTTATCTACACCCCTTTGCCAAATAATTCAGTAGGGCGTGCTGATACGGAATAAAAGAACTGGGGCCTTACCATGATCTCCAAACGCGATTCAGTTTAGGTCCTTAACTGTGCACAGTTAAGAATCTAAACTGAGTCGCTGGCATACAACTGAGCATAGTTAAGAACCTAAACTGAATCGCTTTAATACATCACGGTAAGGCCCCATTTGAATCACACTAGGCGATCGAGGCATAAGATTCACACAAATAATTTATTACTAATTTAAAAGTACGAGCAGTCCTTTCAATTACTCGTCTCTGGTGTTAACTATTCAACCCAGCAGTGAGCAAGTGCCCACTTTTAGCTATTTGTTCTCTTTTCTCAACTGCAACCTCACGGCGTACTCGGTCTCAAGTTCTTGTACGCGTCGCACCCATAAATATTAGAACACTGTGTTAAGCTCTTTATTTATTGCTTAATTATTATTCTAAGTGACCGCTTATCGTTTTAATTGCAAAGCAATCAGGAAACTTTAATTTTAATACAATTACCGGTTTTAATAAACAAGGCTTGTAATTACGTATTAAAAAAATCAGAACGTTTTTTAATATACGGAGATCAGGAAGGTTTAAAAAGTAACTTAACGCCAGAGATCAATTCTGCTTGAAGTTTTAGTTCACGAAAATGAGTAAGCGTTCGAAAAATACAAAGGTGAGTGACAGTTTTTCTTATAATTATTACGACAAAGAAATATTACAACGATAAAAATGTTACATGTCTTATTTCTCTACCACTGTATTATAGTATTTACCCTTCACAGAAACGAGACAAGTGATGTGAATCAAGTTCTCTTGAAATGTAGACTTTGTCATATTGTCGTAAGTTCTTAATTTGAAATGTATTTGGTTGTCACTTAGGATGTTTTAGGATCAATACTGTTAATTCATGCATTTGAGGGCTAAGTATGCCGTTATTGATATACGCTCATCAAACCGCCGTTAACTAATTTGTCGTTTATCCTTATCTGTTAGTTTGACATTTACATTTGTTAAAAAGGGACAAAACATATTTTACCTGTTAAGTTTTTATGAATAAGGCGGTTTTATTATTATTTTAATTTAATTTATTTATTGCAATTTCCTGTATAAAAGCTGTTAAAAATATATTAGAACATAATTATATAGAACACAATATTTCAATTATAAACAAAATATAAAAAGACAGAGCATTAATAAAAGAGAATGTGTTTAATTGTAGCTATTTTTTAGGTTTTTAGAGGTAATCGGTTTTAACATACTTAGACCGGGTTACTCACGTCTATAAAGTCGAAAATAGCTCGACATGTTTCGGGACGGTCCGCGCTCCATAATCATGAGTGAGATGAGAAGCGCTTGCCGCGATTGCTCTGCGCACACTCGCGGCAAGCGCTTCTCACTCATGATTATGGGGCGCGGACCGTCCCGAAACATGTCGAGCTATTTTCGACTTTATAGACGTGAGTAACCCGGTCTAAGTATGTTAATATGTCTAATACTCACGGGAGTTTTCTATGTAATCGGTTTTGTTATATAGCTTTTACTTAATTTTATTTTAATTACTTTCTATGAATATTTTTATTGATAAATGCTTCGAAACTGAAAAGGGCATTTTATTATATCTAGAACAGGTGAATATTTTTAGTAAAATGTACCAACCACATTGTTAGTTTTAGTCAAGTTTAGAAGTGAACCATATGAACAAGCGACGAAGTCGTTCCTTGTACTAAAAAAAGCACATTTATTGAGAAGTCACAACATTATTGAACCCATTGAGCTACCTACCAATAAATTAGCGGTAATTTGCAGTTACTGGCATTTACAATTTGTTTTTCAGATCCAACTTGTTATAATAACGTGTTGTTTGATCGGCTCGGCCCACTGTGTTTCTCTTTTTGGCGTCGACTTAGGTGCACCGTCAAAAATTGTGAAGACAGGAATTGGACAGATGTAAGTAGAACTTGGGCCTTACCATGACGTCTTAATGCGATTCAGTTGACGACCTTAACTAAGTCGCTTCGTCCTGCGGACCACTAATGCACAAAAGAAGTATCCACCTCGGTAGGCACGAACTGCAACCTTATGAGATACACAACATTACAGCCCAAAGAATCTGGAACTTTCTGGACTCAACGGGAATCAGTTATGATTTATAAAGGACTGCCACAATACCTATATCACAACTGGTCGACGCGGCAACTTAATTAGCCCAAAAACAACAATAATAAATAAAATAAAAAAGTCGCTGTTATACAACTGGGGCCTTACCATGACGAATTAATGCGATTTAGTTTAGGACCTCAACTGAGTCACTGCCATACAACTGAGCACAGTTAAGAACCTAAACTGAATCGCGTTAAGACGTCATGTTAAGGGCCCTGAGCACAGTTAAGAACCTAAATTGAATCGCTTTAAGACGTAATGATAAGACCACAGTTGAATGAGAGCGAATCAATTAAGATCCGAAGCTGAATTGCTGTAAGTCTCTTGGTAAGGGGGCTAGGGCCTTACCATGACGTCTTAACGCGATCCAATTTAAGTAAACTAAATCGCGTTAAGACGCCATGATAAGGCCCCTTATTAAAACTGCTTTTATTTGACAGAAGAGGACATCCACATAGGGAAATAACAAATTCGCGAATGCTCACATCCATCAGTTTTCTTTCAGTCTCTTTCCAGTGGATGCGATATATTCCACTCCGATATGCAAGTGAGACAGAAACTTATTCGTATATAGCGATGTCCTACTTGCACACCGGAGCGGCATACAATAACCGGATTGATAGATATGAGTTTTGAAATTCGGACAGGAAAGAAAACTACAGTTTAGCTGAACACTCAAGTTTTCTCTACTGATTATTTATTCTTAGTTGTAAACCAAATGTTATGCTTTCATTAAATAAATCAATGTCGTATCTTAAACAATTATGTATTTATGTCCTCAGATCACAAGCTTTAAAGCCAGTGAGTCCACAAATACCAACTATTACATTTGGTGGGAATAAGGTTTCTATAAATAATGCCAACGATAATCAAAACGGCACTACAAACGCAGGGCCTTTAGGATTATTTGATAAGTAAGTAAAACAATATATTTTGTAAAGATACAAGCCTCCATTGCACCACCTAGGGTTAGCTGTTAACACGAAGTTAAGCTGTCAAAGTTGATACAAAGAAAACGCTTTAAGGTCACGTTAGAACGAGCCGGGAGGGACTTGACTGGACCGAGCTGATCTGTCAGTTTCTATAGAAAAGGTCATGTGACTTCCGAGGGCGAGCTATCACATGATTCTATAGAAATTGACTGATCGTCCCGTCCCGGTCCGTTTTAGTATGAGTCATCCTTAACTCTGGGTTAGTTGGCTAACCCCGGTTGGTGCAAGACTGAGCTGTGATTTAGCTTATCCTTGGATTATTTTATGGATCAAATCGTGCTAGCTAAATTAAATACAAATAATTTATTTGTATCTTCATTTATCGTTGCATATTATTGACCCGAATGTCAACACTGATCTTCTGGCAAGACCATTTGTGGTACTTTCCAGTTTTTCAGCGTGCGTAGCCAAGATGGCAATCGCTATCGCTCACTCGCGAACGAAAGGCAACTGCCATTGTCGCACTAATAAGGAAGAGTTATAGAGAGAGATAACTACGATACGGAGCGTTAGCAATTGGCATTTTGGTCGCACGCAGGTCTCAATATAAGCACAAAAGTTAAAAAAACAACTTTGCTCCCTTGTTTATTAAACGACTATTCATCGGTATACCAAAAAAGGGACTGGGTTTATAGCTAAAAACGTTATTGTACTTTTAACAGGATCAAACTACAACAGCCATCAAATAACAACCAATTAATCCAGGACACCCTTTCTACCCGCAAACCAATCAAAGTTGACCCTGACAGCGAGAAAGTGCCCGGGTCACTAGCTGTGAAACCCAACCAGACAAGTCTGAATCAGGATTTCAATGGGGACACGCTTGGCTGGTCGGAGAACGGGCCTGAATACACTACTGAGACGGATTATGAGGTACTAGCTTTTGCCTACGGCTTCGCTCGCGTTAGAAAGAGACAAAAAGTAGCCTATGTCACTCACCATCCCTTCAACTATCTCCACCAAAAAAAATCCACGTCAATTCTTCGCTCTGTTTTGCAGTGAATGACGGACAAATCAAAAGAGACACTCACTTTCCCATTAATAATATCGAGCCATCTTAGATGTCGCTTTTTGTGGGGGTCCATCTTATGTGGGCGAGTCACCGTCTGCCGGAAATAAAATAGCTTACCATTTTGTTAGGCAGACGTCCGATTTTATTCTCCATAACCCAGTATTTAGTCCACCACTTTCACCTTATACTCCAGTATATTTTTGATTCCATTAAATCTCAATAGTACAAACACCCCGTATAGATTAGCAATTTTAACTATAAAACTCTCGTGAGACTCGAACATATTAAATAATATTTAAAACGGGTCACTCACGTAATTTAGTCGATTTTCGCTCGACATGTACCGGCAGCTGCAAGTACCAGAGCAGATAGGGCATTAGCCCGCAGTATACGACTTGCCTCTGTCGCGAGTGGGCGCTCCTGATGACGTTCTTCGTAAAGAACGAAACATGTCGAGCGAAAATCGACTAAATTACGTGAGTGACCCGTTTTAAATATTATTTAATAGTACAAACACCCTGGCGGGTGCTGCCTCTGCGTGCGCCCGATGACTCGGGCAGGTGCAACACCCGCTCGGTGTACCCCTTACATTTCATTAAATTGTCGAAAAGGTCTCTGCGTGTTGATTTCGGCTCCGCGTACGCCTCCCAAAAGGTCCGGAACACCATTGTTCCGTGATGGGAAAGACATACAAAAAATATAAGTATGGATTCTTTCACTATTAAAACAGGTTTATTTGGTAACTACGAGTAATAATCTCCAAACAACAAAAGACTGTAGGTTTAGGTAAGAAGATCACATGCCAGCCGCTTTCGTAAAACTAGCGGTTACACCAAATCATGCGATTAGAGTCAAACCACGTTATCTTTTCACAGCAAACTAACTGTCAAACTTGAAAGTGTTTTTTAAACGTCAAACTTCTATGAAGTTATGACGTTTTCTTAACACTTTCGCAGTGCTATCCAAACCTAGGAAACTTAGCATAGACTGACTCTAGTTGTCAAAGTGGACCCCAGGCTCCCTGAGCCACCAGGAAGGAGACAAATATCAACAAATTCTCTTGGTACTAACCGACTGCCTGAGCCGTGGCAAAATCGGAATAACGCTAGGAATAAGAAACCCATCAACACTTCTATTGCTGCTGACAGCTGGCAGCCCATAAACGTAGTAACAAGTGTAACAGCGAGGCTAACAAGTAAAAATAATCAATAAAATGTGTCAACTATGGTACGGTATTGAATATGACCCTTCCGCTAAGGTGTAATTCTAGTGTTACTTACTTTACAGGCTTACCGAAACGGTGTTCAAAGTTTAACCTCTCTATCGCAATTGTGTACGAAATAACGACAAGGAGAGAGAGGTAATACTTTGTGGTTCACGTATAACGTTCATAAACACGCTCAGATAAGTGAAAACTAAATAATTTAATTTTTGGATAAGTGTTTTTAGGAGTAACGGACAAAATTGGAACAGTACTTAAGAAATTCTCCATCAAGACTGTATACAAGCCGTTATTCAAAGTAGCAGATCTTTTACGTAGTCCAAAAGATGTCATTCCATACCAAAACCCGGGCGTGTACAAAATAGAATGCAGTTGCGGAAGTGTGTACATTGGCCAAACTAAACGGAGCGTGCAAGAGAGGGTGAAGGAGCACATAGCAGCAGTTAAAAACCGCCAAGTACACAAATCCGCGATCGCCGAACATCTTCTTACATCTGGCGTAAATCACTGGATTGAACTCCATAAACCAAAAATTGTCTCCACTGAACGCCATTATTATCCTCGAGTAGTTCGAGAGGCAATTGAAATCAAGAAACACCCTAGAAATTTTAATAGGGAGGATGGTTTTAACTTATCACCAACTTGGGGACCAGTGATCCAGAAGTTGCAGCCACGGGATATATCTTCGGATGTGCGCGGGGATATTGTGAGTGTCGTGTGTCGGACTATTGACAATAATTAACATGTTTTGCCGGTAGTTTAAAAATTGTGTGTTTACTCCAAATTTCTACATAGACTTTTCGTTGGGTAGTTACACAAATCTCTGTTTTGACATTTTGCTGGGACATCAGTCAGCCGCGACCATGACCAGTGAAACCTGTGTCGAAACGTCGGTAAATAAGGTAAACAAGTTAATTCGCGTTAGACCCGTTTAATTATTATGTTTAAATATGTGTTCAAATCGCGAAAGTTTTAAATGTTATATAAGTGTTTTACTGTTTGTATAACCTCAAAGTTGGGCTAGGTACTTAAAATTTATTTAATGAATGTCTTCTTCTTATTCCTAGCGTTTTGCTTTTGAGCCTGGGGTCCACTTTGGCAACTAATCCCCAGATTTGGCGTGGGTGCTAGTTTTATGAATGCGACTACCATCTGACCTAACCCGGTAAACTAGGCCTTAGGATCAGTCCAGTTTCCTCACGATATTTTCCTTAATTGAAAAGCGATGAGTACTTAAATATCAAATAATACTTCGTACATAAGTTCCGAAAAACTCATTGGTACGAGCCCGGGTAACCCGTAAACTTCTAGGTCACCCACCACTAGGTCACCAACCACTAAGTCACCAACCGCTAGGTCACCAACCGCTAGGTCACCAACCGCTAGGTCACCAAATTTGTTTTATGAATGTATTAACATAAAATATATATTTTCAGACGACAACCGAGGATGAGTCACCAAATCGCATCGGCGGTCCCCCGCCCGCAGTCTTAGCCTCTCTGCTTGGTTCTGGTTAAAACAAGTGCACCTACCTAAACTACTTACACTAATATTATTTCGATTATCCTTATCTATAAGTAATAAGAGTGTAATTTTATTATAGTATTAATATGTCTCACGTTAGTTTTAATTCGGTAAGTAAAAACTTTTGTTTCCAAGGATCTTTTATATAAACTGTAATGCATAAACGCTCATCAAATCTCCGTTTGCAAATTTGTTTGTTAAAAAGGGACAAAACATATATTAACTAAAATAGGACTGCTAAGTTAAGGTTATAAATATATGCTTTCTTTCTTATACAAATAGACATGCTTATTATTCTTATTAAAAAAAAAATATTTTTATTTATTTGAAAATGAAAATGAAAATGAAAATGTTTATTTTGGTTACGAAAAATAATTTTACAATTTGATATTGCATGAGATCTCCCAGTAAGTAATAAATATACTTGTATCAGAAGACCCCGCTACATTCTAGTGAGGTTTGTTATACAAAGTAACCGAACATATCTTTATAGGTAATTAAAGGTAAGTGAAATAAGTTTGAACTTGACAAAATTAAAGTTAAAGGTAGTATAGTAGTATAGTAGTATAAAGGTAGTATTTAAATATATAGTAAAGTTATTTACACATAAACAAAAAACCATGAAATGGGTTGTCCGGCGGACCCCAAACTAGGCTGAGCCTGTATCTTGTATTAAAGTAAAAGATTTAATCCCGCCTCTCCACGATCTGCCTGGGAAGAATCCTGGGGTTTTTTGTCACTTAACCAGAAGGGAACCAAAAACCCTTTAACTACTAATACTTGCCGTGCATGTATAGTCAATACATTGGAACCCTAAGCCACTCTAAAACCATGTCAAAATACCAAGCAATAAGAGATTTCAAACAATCTGATTTATAGCATCACTATGACATAGTCCTACAGTGGTATAGGGTTCCAATTGGTTGACTGGACAGGGCAAGCGGATTCGAGGTAAGATACCCACCAGATGGTCTGACGCGATTCTAGAAGTCACAAATGACTCCTTGTATGGACTGTCAAGTCTATTACTACTTAACTGTGTGAATAGATGTAGGAATAGCCATACACCGCATGGCTATTCCTACCAAACCTATTTGCTGGACTTGATGACTGATTACTAGATTATTTATAGGTATTGCAAATAATTGCAAATTTTATTTTTGTGATGTGAATTTAAATTAAGACTATGTATACAACTTAAACACTGCGTGATAATAAAGAAATAAAGACTTTGCTGGAAACCGTTTATTTTGTTTTGCAAATATTAGCTCCTCGTATATTAATTAACACCTGCATAAATATTATTGATCTAAGGCTGCGTTTTACCAAATTTTTATTCCGAGAATAACGCTTACTCTCAGATAGTAACGTCACTCAAACGTTAAATTACTATGGAATTTTGACTTTAGTATCTAAGCGTAAGCATTACTCTTGGTTAAAAAGTTTGGCCAAATCCAGCCTAAATCTACCAAGTCAGTAAGTGCATTTTTGCACTTGAAAAGCTGAGAATTTCTTACATTGTCGTGGAATGCACCGTTGGCGCTTACACTTAGAATTATCAAATGCTTTAAGCTTTTTTATCAGTTGCATAATACGGTTAAGTACCTACCAATTATTATATAACAACCAGTATACGTACTTACTTAACCTTAAATATTACTATTCAAGCTGCCAGTAAGAAAATCATTACGGATATAAGTAATTACGTATAACAAAAAAGACAAAAAGTTCTTAGAAATACACGTATCTACGTACATCTTCAGAAGGTTTATAAACATGGTCAGTCATTCGTGTCGTGGGCTCTAAACAACAGGCCAGGCCGTGTCGTTTCCGATTCCTTTTTGTTTTATAAAGTTTTAATTTAGGAAAATGACTAAGGTATCAAAAATTGTTAAGGTAAGTCAAATTGAATTATGATATTTGTATTGTTTAAAATCTATCGTTTCAATTTCAACTAAGTGTGTAATCCGGTTGAGCTATGCGATGTTGATTTACTTAATTTTATTGAAGACACTGGAGGCCAATAGCACCATCCGGAGTCAGACGATTAACCTGACATTTGCTGTCAAATTCAATACAAAAAAATGCTTAACTCTGGGTTAGTACAGTCACCTGCAAATAGTACAGGACTCTATGAAGGCTGCAAAATAATCTGACACAGTCTTGTTTGTACCGCCATAAGAGCGTGTCACATATTTTTGCGGCCTTCATGGCGTCATATACTATTGCTGGTGACTGTAGATGGTGGTTCAAGTGGCGCTTATAATAAGCTTAAATTAATAATCGTTGCTTCCATTGTGTTCGAGTATTAAAGGTCCATGCGCATCACCTATTTAACATAAATTACCATTATAAAATAATAATAAAAAATCAAGTAGGCAGTTATACTCATAGTAATTGGCGTTCACTTTTCATATAATGTGACTGATTTAATAATCTTTTTTTCAGCTGCAATCTGTTATTATAACATGTTGTTTGGTTGGGACGGCATCCAGTTCTTCTTTTTTTGGAGTCGATTTAACTGCTCCCTCGAAAACCGTTAAAACTGGATTTGGGGACATGTAAGTACTTAACATTTTAATTCGGTATACTTTCATAGTGGTATACTCCATAAACTTCTAGGCAGAAATACGGTTCCCGCTGAACAAATAGGTCAAAGAAATCAGAATTCAAAGATCATCAAAAGAGGGACCTAGATGAAGTTGAAAACAGTAATGACATAAACTGGACATAAGTTGCAGTTGCACCTCGTTATATTAAGTAAACACCGTGTTTTACTTTGTATATTAACCTTAAGGTTAGATTCATCAGGTTAACACGAGTTAGAAATTCCCTAAGAAACTAGTGTCTTAATTCTTACAGTTTTTAAAATATTTAATTAATAAATTTAGCTATATCAGTGTAAATGTTACTAAACCACCGCTGACTCCACTAAGCTCTGTGTTTTGGCATGTGCTGTCCTGATTTAACCCGTGGAGCGACCTCCCGCTTAAATATAAAATGGCCGCAACTGCCCGGCGAATTTGAGTAGAAAGATTTGAGGTTACCTTTTGATACTTCATTTGAAATTGTGCTTTTGTTTTATAATTATATAACATATGTTAGACATCGTTAGAAAGCTGAATAAATATGCTATACATGACAATTAGAAAAATGTAACTGACCTGTGATTATCAATCCAAAAACAAACATTCCTTTTCGAGTTTCATTTGTTTTTGTCACTCATTTGAACACTTTGCCTTTTTACACACAACTTGTTCACATATTTCACACTTGTTATATATATCATTTTGATCGTTATAACATTCCGCGTCGATAGATACCATTGGTTTTCACCAAGACGCGCTATGCACTACACAAGAACTATTTATTTACGCAATGTTTACGCGCGCGCTACGCGGGTCCGTGCCGCCTTTAAAACTGTCAAACTTTGGAGGCTTTTATCATCAAGTTATGCTGCAATTTTTCAAAAACCAATACATAAAACAAAATCTTTATCTAATTTCCAGTAATTTGATATATAATTTATATAAGTAACACTTAACTTTTCATTTTAAAACTCACAACAAACGAAACACAACTTTCCGCAAACGGGGTGTAATGACGGCTCGTTCAAATTTTTTCACACGTCTCAGAAATTTATTCTTTTTGGTGCCTTGGATTCGAGTAAATTGCCGAATATCCACGTTTTTATGTTGGTAGAACTGTCACGCACTAATTTTTAATACAATTTGGAGTGACAACATAACCGAATCTGACAAAGAAGCCCACCAATAGCAGCACTTCTCTTATAGTCACGGTGTGTCTATAGGGCGCTACCCGCCAACAAAAGTTATGGACACACGGTGTCTATAGGACGCTCCACGGGTTAAGTTAAGCTTTGTCATATTTGATACTTATTTTATAGCTCTTAAGGACCTTTTACTATTAATGTATCAAGCAACGTGTTGAATTTAACGGAAGTAAAAAAAACAACCTGTATAATTCTGAAGGCCTAGTATAAATTTTTACTTGTTGACATTTACTTTGATCGCGTTAGCATATAGAGATTTCAAATTATGTTTGCCATTTATATAAATCAACCGGCTGCTTTCAAATTTTGAGCACTCGATACGCTGACGCGCTAATATCTACTTTGGTATCAAAGGCTGACCTATCTCAATCTGTTTCATTGTATAATTGACCATGTGATCATGAATGTTGAGCTTCTAGGAGCTTCTAGGTTTATGCAAACTATTAGATACATGCATTTATTAAAGTGATTTCAAGCATGCTGGGAATTGATTCTTGATAATCCTCTAATTTTCTTGGCCAAATATACCTAAGTTTCATGTTAGAATTATTGTTCCCAGATCACAGGTGCTCAAGCCTCAACAACCACACAAGCCACAGATTTTCAATGATAATGCATACAGCAATCAACACATGGGCCCATTCAACTCAGCCCGAGGAGGAATGCTTGAAAAGTAAGAGATATTATTTTAAAATTAAAATAACGCATCCAGATACATACCCTACCTGCCACCCTGGTACATTGGCACCGTGGTCGTGACCACGTGCAATCAGACTCAGAGTGCGGCCATAGGCCATGTGTACTGCATGGTGCAAACTGCCATCAACCGACCTCATAATGGTGTCAATCCATCACGTACAGGCCCTATCCTGACGTATCCTGAACTATGTGCTTCTCCACATCATGCTTTGATGATCGCATAATGTGTCCGAAGAATCCAAGGAGGATGAGAGCCGTGTAGTGATCTAAGCTCTTCTAAGATGGTGATTTTAGTTTTTCTGGCTGTCCAAGGTACACGCAGCAGCTTTGCCAACACCACATCTCAAAAGCGTCGATTTTGTCCACATCATAGCTTTTCAAACTCCACGTTTCGACACCGTTGTTGGCCCAAAGTTATTAGATTTCAAGACAACACATACACCTTATCGGACGTATGCAGTTTAAATTCCGAAGAACTCATTGGTACAACTCAGTGTTTGAACTAGCAACACCCGTATTGAAAGTCGCTCACGGCCACACGTGTTTTTTATGACATGACGTCTTTACTCTATTATTTAACAGGCTTTACCCACAACCATCAACAATCAACAAACCAATCCAAGAAGTGAACCATTCCTCTGATCATGAACCAATCAAAGATGACCATGACCCTGATAACAGTGAGAAAGTGCCCGAGTCACTGACCTCGGAAACAAATCTGGACAATCCGGAACAAGATTGCGATGGTCAAACACTCAATTGTTCGGAAACAGGCTCTAGTGATTGCACTACTGAAACTTCTGAATATGAGGTTAGTATAGTAATCGTAAATGGGGTAAGATGAACCAATTCTTTTCACCAGGTAGACAAGACAACAAGGCACATAATGCTAATCAGCATAAGGGCGACTTTTATCATACGCATTGAAAATCCTACTCATCTTACCCCAAGCATCATCATGTCTGGCATGTGGATTTTCAATCTGAGATCAATCATTTTTGATCAGTATTTTGTATACAATTTTTAGGGATTCATAGTGACAAAAACGGAAAAAACGGAACCCTTATAGTTTCGTCCAGTCCGTCTGCTCGTCCGTCCATCCGGATGTCGCAGCAGTTTTACTCAGTAGCTATGAAGCACATGGTAATGATATTATAGCTAGAGGTGTATTTTGTGTGCCGCTACTTAGTTTTGTATATAAGTTGTGGAAAAAGAACATGTTTAGGGGGTGCCCCATACATTTGTCTTGAGAAATAACTTAAAGGATTCTTGATGCCTTGATATTTTGAAGGCACTCACGCCTTTTTGCTTGCTAAAGTTTTTCATTATTGTTATGAGCATTGCTTCTATTAAAACCCTTTTTAAGTTCGCCTATTGTGACGGACGGTAAACTACGGAACCCTATACTAAGCATGGCCCGATATGCTCTAGGCCGGCTTTTTATTTGTATGTTTTGACAAAGTGTTATACCAATATCACCAATATCTTTTTCTTGGGATTATTTTTTGCGTTAAAGTTTTATCGAAAAAATATCAAAAACACCGAATCCATTGTAACACAATGACTGATGGTTATGACTATAACTACTACTAGTTACTACTATACTATAAACATGTATAATATTTTGTTTTAGACGACAACTACTGAGTCTCTAAACCGCATTGGAGGTGCCCCGCCTGCAGTTGTAGCTTCGCTTCTCGGTTAAAATATTTGCATGCTTCCTTTTAATTTTAGTGGACTATTTAAAGACATATTATTACCTTACACGTATTCATATAAAATTAAATTATTGAATTAAGTGCAATCTTGTTTGATTTCTTATTACAATTGCGCGTATTCTTATTACAATTGCGCGTATTCTTATTACAATTGCGCGTATTTTTATTACAATTACACGTATTTTAATTAAAATCACACGTATTTTTAACACAATTACACGTAATTTTAATTACAATTACACGTATTTTTATTACATATACACGTAATTTTAATTACAATTGCACGTATTTTTATTACAATCGCACGTATTTTAATTACAATTGGCGTGACACGTTCCGTCTGCTTGCGAAGGTGACATCGCTCTGTCTGAGAATCGCTGCCCGAAGCAGTCAAAACATGTCACATCTCATCATATATCGTAACTACGCATTTTAAAACCGTTTTAACGTATGAGAATGATTAATGAGCGCTATTAAAATGCAATATTTCCGGTTCATACTTTAATCTCGTTTTTCATATAATTAAACTAGTTTTTGATTTTTTACATTTAGCGTAGTGAGCGTTTTGCGTCGCCGAGGCCAATAGGTGAATTGTAACCAAACGGGTAAACTAGGAACCATATATAGATATAGATCGATTGATAAACAAATATATAGGAATAGAAAACCTCTTCGTATTGAGTCATTAAAATATTTGTAGATATTTCGTTTTTAGAAAAAAAAAATCCATAAAAAGTATGATCCAAGAAAGTTTTAAAATATTGGAAATGGATTTATGAAAGAGACTTTAACTTGAAAGCCTAGGCAGCCTAGTGGTAAATGTACCTATCGATTCCATGTCGGTTGCCAGCTTCGGCTGCTTACGCCGTTAGAAAATCAGACAACTAACTAATGTTGAGACTAGTTTATCACAGTTATTTTCATAGTGTAATGTCATACGGTATTCTGGTTTGGGGCAAGGCAGCTGACATACAGACTATATTTGTTTTACAAAAAAGAGCCATTCGTTTCATATATAAGTTAGGTAAACGTGCATCAGTAACGGAGCTATTTAAATAAATTAATATTTTATCTTCTTACACTAGAAACAAAAAAAAGCTAGCTATCAGGAAGTGTCGTGTCCGGAAAGTATACAGGGTGGAAAGACACGACGATCCTTCTCGCAAAGGGGGGTTAGTTTAAGTGAAGGAGAATCGATTAGTAATGTTTATATTTTTGTTACGAACAATCAGTAAAAATATTAAAATTAATTAATGTTCTTCTTAGTGACAACCCTGCTATTACTATGTACTATACCTACATGTAACTGTAATGTGACACTTTATGTTTACAAAAATTTGCTCGACATACCGCAGCACTCGCTCTTCAAACCTTGGTGCAATGTGAACTACACCTCCTCCCCATTGGTCGTTTTGGCCCGTTTGTGGTACTATGGGCTGATTATTTGCCACGCGATCAAAGGCCCGTAAAATTGACATACGGCTAGTTGGGTGTGGTGGAGGATATCTTTGTCGATAGCGTCGTAACGTCTCGGTGGCATTATAATTACACTCCCCGTATAACATAAGCAAATTTAGGTAATCGCGGGCTCCCAAGGGCATTTTGAAAATAGGTTTTATCACGTAATTTGCAATTTATTTGCGTCACTGTTTTATCACGGGTAAGACTGAGTAAAAATTAATATTTTTCCCAAACAAAATAATACAATTGTGCAAACTACCCACTTACAAAAATCTAACTTAACCATAGAGAAATTGAGACTAAGGGCAGTTACAATAAATAGGTTCATAAAGCCAATAATACACCGCCAGAAGAGCATACTAGGCGGGGTGCGTGGAAGCTAGAAAATGCTGTTGGTTAACCGATTTGTATGGAAATAAATGCAAAAGTAACATGTTTATTTGAATTATAAAAATAAAGGCTTCAGAAGATATTATTTTCAATTCTACGATTCTGCATGTATAACTGCCCTTAGTCTTAATTTATCTATGGTTAGTTAGATTATTGTAAGTGGGTAGTTCACACAATTGTAATATTGACTGGGAAATATTATGGGGTAGAAATGTTGTTTTGGTAAATGTCACTGACCTTTGTGTTATTGTTAAATGTTATTGAACCTAATGAGGGTTGTCACTTGCAGTATTTTGCATCAAAAGTTAACTGCCTATAACTTAAAAACGCTTACGAATATGAGCCTAGTTTCTTTAGAGGAAATACAGTACTAAATCTAAACAATCCCCCTTTTGCGGAAAGGATCGTCGAGCCGTTCCACCCGGTATAAGTCATTTTTTGGACAATTTATTCATTTCTAGAAGTTTGCATCTACGGTTAAATTACAAACTTAATTCAGAAATTATTTTGTACAATTTTCCAAATACTGTTCAACCAATCAAGTTCAAAATAATTTTCCAATAAAGTTCTTATTAAGGTTACTTATCTACTTTTTTTTTGACCCAATAGTTCAAAAGTTAGAAGGGGGGGACACATTTTTTTAAACTTCTGGAGCGATTAGTTCCGAAAATATTAACTTTAACAAAAACTGTTTCTAAAAAATCCTCATTATTTTTCAAATACCTATCCAATGATATGTCACCCTCTAGGGTTAAAACGAACAATAATCACCCCTCACTTTTCGTATACGGGAGGTACCCTAAAAAATTATAAACTTTTTTATTTTACCACTTTGTTGGCGTGGCCGATATACGTATTCGTACAAAATTACAGCTTTCTAGTACTTTCAGTCACTGAGATTATCCGCGGACGGATGGACAGACAGACTTGGCGAAACTATAAGGGTTCCTAGTTGACTACGGAACCCTAAAAAAGAAAAAGTTTTTATAAATAAACGTATCTACGTACATCTTAAGAAGGTTTGTAAACATGGTCAGTCATTCGTGTCGTGGACTCAAACAAAACAACAGGCCGGGTCGTTCCGATTTATTTCCGTGTTATAATGTTTTACTTAAGGAAAATGAATAAGGTATCTAAAATCGTTAAGGTAAGTCAAATTGTATTATGACATACTAGCTGGTGCCCGCGACTTCATCTGCGCAATCCTATCCTATCCTATCCAAACTAATATTATAAATGCGAAAGTAACTCTTCTGAATTTCTGACTGGAGTAGTAATTATGGTCTCTATGTTAATCCCTCTAAGTATCATAATTGGCAGTTCAAAACTGATTTCCAGAGTAGACTTCATGAACCACCCACCTATTGTATTCAACGGTATCTCGATTCCTTACTCTGCGCAAGTCAAAAACCTGGGTATCTTTTTGGACCGCACTCTGTCTTGGGTGCCACAGATCAATGAGGTCAGCAGGAGGATGTTTGCCGCCAATGTACTCCCAATTTTATATTATGCTGACGTTTCTTATATTGATATTACAGAGGAGCAACTTAATAAGCTTGAGCGTATCCAAAATATGTGTATTAGGTTCATATTTGGGTTACGAAAATAAGACCATGTATCCTCTTTTTGCTCCAAAATCAAGTGGCTTCCTATTCGGCTTAGACGAAACTTTCACATTCTTTCTCTTCTCTTTGGCATACTTTTTAATCCTGCTACTTCCAGCTACTTCAAAAAACGTTTTAATTATGTAACCTACGCTAGGTGTGCTGAGAACTTGCGTCTTTCAGTTCCTTCTATGAGCTCCTTTTCATTCCAGGTGGTTATTTTATGGAACTCTCTACCTGACGACATTAGACCTGCTAAGTCGTTATCAATTTTCAAAAATAAACTGCAAGATTTTTACTTTTCTTCTACCGAGCGGTTTTCCTACTGTTATGCTGTGCTTTTGTAATTTATTTATTTAGTCGTATGGCGTACAGCACCAACAGATACCTACAACTATAAATCGACATTAAGATGGGTCAGACACGTGATGGCCTCGTCACTGAGAGTGATCAGGTCTTCCGGAGGTCGATCGGCGTAGCATGTTATGGGGCATTCCTCGATAATGTGCTTTTGTAATTATTTGAGTGTATATGTTTATGTATGTTTATAAATTTTTTGTTTATAAGTATGTGTATGACTTCCCTTTTATATTAAATTTTTGTTATATTAATATGTACTCAGTTTTGATTTACCTATACATTGTTTGGATTTCCATGTGTATTGACTCTTCTACCCAAAGGTTGACTGGAAGAGATCACTTCTTAGCGATAAGACCACCTGTTGTCTACCATTGTATATATTTTAGTGTTTAATTGATCTTGTTTTTATTTCCTCGTTGGTGAACAATAAAGAGTAAGTATTTGTATTGTATTGTATTGTAACTCTGTCTGTCTGTCTCGCTTTCACGCTAAAACTAATGAACCGATTTAAATAAAATTTGGTACACAGATAATCTATAGCCTGAGAAAGGACATAGGCTACTTATATTTGTAAAAAAAAGGGTTGAAAGCGGTTAAAAGGGGGATGAAATGTTGGGTGAAAATATCGTCATTTTTAAAGCTAGAAGCTTAAAACGTATTTTTTAGGCAGTTGATTAGATATTAAAAAAATACCCTTAAGAGGGTAAAATAAAAATAAGGGATGAAAGTTTGAATGGAAATTCGCCTTTTTGAAGCTAGAACGATGAAACTTTTCTCCTTTGCTAAAAGCAAAGCAATTAGATATAAATAAAAATGCCATTGAAAGTTTGTAAAAAAAAATACGCACTAGGTGGTAAGATAACAAAGGGGATGAAATGTATGGAAATCGGTTTATTGTTGTGATATAAGTTTGCGACAGATACAAAATATTAGGTAATATTTACTAAGTCATTACAAAATGTGAAACTGAAGTTAACGCAATCCCAACCGATATTAATTCCAATAATCCCAACCGATTTACCATTCCAGTTTAAAAGAGCCCAGTTTCCTCTTAAAGCAGCCTTCGCAATAACAGTAAATAAAGCTCAAGGACAAACGTAGAAAATAACAGGTGCACATTTAGAAAAAACTGTTTTTCGCATGGGCATCTAAACGTAGCGTGTTCATGAGTCTCGAGTCCACAAAATCTTCACGTGTTAGCAAAGGATGGGAAAACAAGAAGCGTCGATTACAGAAATGTGTTAAATTAATTTATATGTATCTCGCAGTTACCAATCATGACAATTACCTGGTTAATTAAATTAAGTTAAATTAGTTAAATTAAGTTTTCATTTTTTTTTCTACTAGAAGCTGAGGCCCACGGCTTTATCTCCATTGTATTTTTTTCCATATTTTATTTTTGCTTACAATCACAAACGCAATAAAAAAAGAATTAGCGAGATCGGTCTAGTGACCAAGGAAATAAGCATTAATTATTTTTAATATTTAAAAAGTCCCCCTTTGGGTGACTTTGAGCCTTCTTATGAGGCCCATTGTAAGCGACCACGTTTCAGTACCGTATGTCATCACTGGCAACACACACTGATCGAAGACTTTCGTCTTCAGGCACTGCGGAGTATTGGACGAAAAGATGTGTCGCAGTGTGATGTGGCGACCGCGTACCGGAAGGCGCAGCGTGGGTCGGCCCCCCGCAAGGTGGACTGATGACCTGGTGAAGGTCGCAGGAGTCCGCTGGATGCGGGTGGCGCAGGACCGGTCATTGTGGAAATCTTTGGGGGAGGCCTATGTCCAGCAGTGGACGTCTTTCGGCTGAAATGATGATGATGATGATGATGATTTAAAAAGTAAGCGGATTAGTAAAATTAGGCTGTCGTAATTACTAATTCCACGCGGACGGAGTCGCGGGTAAAAGCTAGTATCTTTATAAATTGTAGCCTGTGGTATTCTGAAAGCTATATAATTGTGAAGTTTCATTAAAATCCATTCAGTAGTTTTTACGTGAAAGAGTAAGAAACATCCAAACTTACTAACTTTCGCGTTTATAATATTAGTAGGACTAGTTTCAACTAAGTTTTTCCAGTTGAACTACGCGAGGTTCATTTAACTGTATTGTGGACACTTGGGGCTAATTGCGCCAACCGACATCTGCTGTCAAATTCAATACTATAAAACGCTTAACTCTGGTCTGGGTTAGTTAACTAACCCCGGGTATTGCAAATGGTACTTATTATATAAATAATCGCCTTACATTTTACTCGAGTATTAAAGATCATGCGCGTCTATTTAACATAAATTACCATTACAAAATTATTTTCATAAATCAAGTAGTTAAACTGATAGTAATTTGCATACACTTTTCATATAATGTGACTGATTTAATAATCTTTTTTCAGCTGCAATCTGTTATAATAACGGGTTGTTTGGTTGGGACGGCATCCAGTTCTTCTTTTTTTGGAGTCGATTTAACTGCTCCCCCGAAAGCTGTTAAAACTGGATTCGGGGACATGTAAGTACTTGACATTTTAATATGGTATACTTCAATAGTGGTATTTTCCATAAACTGCTGCGAAAGATACGGTACCTGCTAAACAAATAAGTCAAAAATCAAAATTCAAAAATCATCAAACACACTGGACATAAGTAGCAGGGTGCGCCTCGTTCTATTAAGAATACACCGTGTTTTATACTTTATGTATTAACCTTAATGGGAGATTTTTCACATTGAAGGATGACTCACACTAGCACGGGACAGGACGGGACGGGACGGGGCGGGACGGAAAAATTTGTTAATTTCTATAGAAAGAATCACGTGATAGCTCGGAGCCCTCGGATGTCACGTGACGCTTTCTATGGAAATTGGCAGATTTTCCCTTCCCGCCCCGTCCCGTCCCGTTCTAGTGAGAGTCATCCTTAATACGAGTTATTTCCCTAAGAAACTAGTGTCTTCATTCTTACAGTTTTTGAGATATTCAAAATAAAATTAGCTGTATAAGTGTAAAAGGTTACTAAACCATCTACCCACTAAGCTCTGTGTTTTGGCATGTGCTGTCATGATTGAAGTTAAGCTGTGTCATATTTGACACTTTCTTTTTTAATAACTCTTAATGACCTATTACTATTATTAACGTATCAAGCAACGTGTCGAATTTAAAGAAAGTAAAAAAAAACTTGTATAATTCAAGTTGACTTTCTTTAATTTTGAAGGCCTAGTATAATACATTTTTACTCGTTTTATTCGACATTTAGGTACTTCAAATTATGTTTGTCATTTATATAAATCATCCAGCTGCTTTCAAGTTTTCACCTCTCGATACGCTAGCGCGCTCGGGATATAAATCTCAAATAATATATGGCAAGTAAATATTTATACTACGCCTCTTCTATCAAAAGCTGACCTATCTCAATCTGTTTTATTGTATGGTCGATAATGTGATCAACTGATCACGAATGTTGAGCTTAAGAATTGATTTAAGTGATATGTCACTTCAATACCATATCATAGTATCAGGAATAGTTTCTCTCTCAAAAGATAAGCTCACCTCCTAGGTTTATGCAAACTCTGGATACACGCATTTAGGACCTAATGAAGATAATAAAACGATTTCCAGCTTGCTGAGAATTGATTCCTGATAATCATATAATTTAATTGGTAAAATATAAGTTTCATGTTAGAATACTTGTTCCCAGATCACACGTGTTCAAGCCTCAACAACCACACAACCCACAGATTTTCAATGATAATCCGTACATCAATCGACACATGGACCCATTCAACTTAGCCCGAGTAGGGATGCTTGAAAAGTATGTGATATTATTTTAAAATTAAAATAACTCATCTCGATACATTACCAACCTGCCACCCTGGTACCGTGGCACCGTGGTGTATATAATCCTCTTCTTATTCTTCCTCGTGACCTGTGCTGAGGATTGCGACCACGTGCAGACTCAAAGTGCGGCCATAGGCCATGTGTACTGCACGGTGCAAACTGCCATCAACCATCTCGTACAGGCTATAGGCACCCAGAGCACGAGTGTTATTTATTTGGCCTAGAACTATGTGCTTCTTTCTCCATATCATGCTTTGATGATCGCAAAATGTGTCCGAAGAATATAAGGACTCGCTGATATCATAGCAATGAGAGCCGTGTAGTGATCTAAGCTCTTCTAAGATGGAGATGTTAGTTTTTCTGGCTGTCCAAGGTATACCCAGCAGCCTTGCCAATACCACATCTTAAAAGCGTCGATTTTGGCCTCATCATAGATTTTTAGACTCCACGCTTAGACAACGTACATAAATATAGTCCTCACGTTGGCCCAAAGTTAGATTTCAAGACAACACATACACCTTATCGGACGTATGCAGTTTATATTCCGAAGAACTCATTGGCACAAGTCAGTGTTTGAACTAGCAACTCCCGTATTGAAAGTCGCTAACGGCCACAAAATCAAAAATTCTAAAATTTATTCTGCAAGTAGGCCTCAAGGGCACTTGACGTCTTTACTCTGTTATTTAACAGACTTCACTCACAACCATCAACAATCAACAAACCAACCCAAGACGCCATCCAGTTCCCTGATCGCGAATCAATCAAAGATGACCATGGCCTTGATAACAGTGAGAAAGTGCCCCAGTCATTGGCCTCGGAAACAAATCTGGATAATCCTGAACAAGATTGCGATGGTCAAACACTTAACTGGTCGGAAACAGGCTCTAGTGATTGCACTACTGAAACTTCTGAATATGAGGTTAGTATAGCAATATTTTTAGTAGTATGTTGCGGTAAGATGAACCAGTTTTTTTAACCAGGTAGACAAGACAACAAGGCACATAATGCTAACCAGCATAAGGGCGACTTTTATCATACCCACTGAAAACCCTATTCATCTTACCCCAAGCACACCCTATCATGATGTCTGGCATGTAGATTTTCATTCTGAGATCTATTTATTTTGATCAGTATTTTGTATACAATTTTTAGGGATCCGTAGCCAAAATAGCAAACCAAATCAAATCAAATGAAATCAATTATTTATTTCGTCATCATAGGTAATAGGTATAGGGAATAGGGTGACAACTTAAACTATAGGTACAGCTAAGGTGAGCCTTTCGGCGTACGAAATGTACATCCTAAATACTTAAAACGAATTATATAGAGGTAATGAGAGAATAAGGTGCAAAATTAATTCTTAAACCAACAATAACGATAAAAATTAAAATAGTAAAAATAAAAAAAATTGAAATAATAACATGTCAATTCAGCATTATAGGAAGGATTTCAAAAAAATTGTACATAACACAATGGAATATTCACAAAAATGTGACACAAAATGCAGAAAATATCACAATGAAAACAAATATCAAAAACACACCGAATTGATTGTAGCACAATAACTGATGGTGATGATCTGATTGGTTACTACTACTGTACTCGTACTATATAAACATGTATTATATTTTGTTTTAGACGACTCCTGACTCTTTAAACCGCCTTGGTGCCCCGCCTGCAGTTCTAGCATCGCTTCTTGGTTAAAATATTTGTATATGTTTCCTATTTATTTTAGTAAGACATGAAATTAAATTATTGATATTAAGTGCACCCTTGTTTGATTTTTATTACAATAGGCTATTATGCACTTGAAAGTCTTGAAACAGATAAGGGTTATATTTTTTTCTCGGAAACTATGTCGGCTCAGCATTAAATCTCTGTCAATATTTCTTAATTTTATTTCTTTTTTGCTGTGAAAATAATTATTGAAAAGTGCAAAAAAATGTGTGAAATTCAAAACGGCTACAACGAATTGTCAGTGTCAATAGACGAGTGTGACGTCATCGACTACGACCGGCTGTACACCTAACATTCGAGAAGCCGAGAACGCGAAGGAACAGGGAGCTCTGTAAACTCGCGTCTCTGCTTTACGAATGTTTGGTGTACAACCGGCCATAGTCGATGACGTCACGGGCAAGCTTGTTAAAAATGGCGGGCGTTTAAAACGCTCGAATCTGTTTGAAAATTTTGAAAGAAGATTAAATACTTAATTTTAGTTTTTTGCGCTGAAATTAATTTACAGTATAAAAACAATGAGTGAATATTGCCTAATGCGCGTATTTTAATTACAATTGCACGTATTTTTATTACAATTGGTGTGACACATTCCGTCTGCTCGCGAAGGTGACATCGCTCTGTCTGACAATTGCTGCCCGAAGCATTCGAAACATGTCACATCTCATCATATATCGTAACTACGCATTTTAAAAACGAATTAAAATATGAGAATGATCAATGAGCGCTTTTTAATATGATTATGATTATAATCTGTTTTTAAAATGCAATATTTCCGGTTCTAATATAAAACTAGTTTTTTTAGATTTGGCGTGGTGAGCGTTTTGTACAACGAGGCCAGTGGGTGAATTGTAAACAAACGGGTAAAGTAGAAACTATATATAGATCGATTGATAAACAAATATATACACCTATAAGTAAAAAGTTACCAATAAGGTATTAACATATTTATAAATATATACCATTAAGCTATGTATTAACCACTAGTTATAAGAAACTCATGGATCCCACAGTCAAACTATGTAAACAGTTTTGTGGGATGTTGTATTTATTTTTAAGTTTTTGTCCATTGTTGTTATTAAATAAATATAAAAATCAAAATAATACGATTTTTTTTACTCCAGCACTTCCATCTGCCAATTAGATGACTGACAGCGATATTGAAAAGGTACAAATACGTAACGTTGTCTATGGTACTCTTTCGGTTAACGATGCTCTTATGTATTTTAATACAATATAGTAACACTATACTTAAACTAAAAATTTATATTATAATTTACAAAATAATAACAAAATTTTAAACTTAAGAATACAGATTAACTTACAAAAAAAACATAAACAACAAAAATAATAACACACAAATCAATCAAGAAACAACACAAAAAAAAAAGAAAAAAACATACACACAGCAACACTATTGTTTTTTTATGTTTTCTGTAGTTGGCACACGACATTTTCCACATTCGCTATTTTTGCTGTCGTAGAAAAACTAGTGTATGCAACAGCTCATATTTAACGGCAACTCTTGAGTTTTAAGTGAACTTTCTTGAAGTGAAGTTATTGAGAGAAAAAAAAGAGTTCTACCTGAGGGTCAGAACGGATACGTCATCTTCTGTTCTCGCGTTTTTTTTGCGGGTTTCCTTTTGCGGACTGATTCTCCCGTTTCTTTTTTGCGGGTTAAATTGTTGAGTATATACCAAAATCAACCAACTCTTTCATTTTAATTTAACAAAAAAAAGTGCACAGAGTTTTTTCCATGACGTGATTATTTTCATTCGCAATTTTTACCACTTAATTTTTTCTGAATAGCTTCCCTTCCCGAAAGCATTTTTAACCAGTCACATATGTTACCGATAGATTTTTAACCATTCGCATGTTTTTCTGGTAGGTTTTTTTTTAACCATTTAAATATTTTTCTACTTTATGATACGATAGATTTTCCCTAATACGAGTAGTAGATAGGTTACTTTAGTTAAGTATCTTTAGACGCCCGAAGGGTAAACTACGTTTGTAAACATTGCTAATTACGAGAAACAAAAAAATAAAACAAATTGCGAGTGGTAAAAAACCGTTTGGAGACACAAGCTATTGAGGAAAATATATGTGGGTAAATATCCGAATGATATAAGCGAAATAGCTGGATGGTTTGCGGGTTGCTCCAGGAAGGTAAGGGTCAATCTGTTTAGAGCTTTTTGTACCTCCTTATAAGGTACATGTAGCCTTTGGGCTCAGTATTCGCAACGGGCCTATAGGGCCCTCTGGGTGCAATATAATAACGCGTTCCGGGTGATAGTGGGACTGCCTCGCTTCTGTAGCGCATCGGGGATGTTTGCGGATGCGCACGTTGATTGTTTCCAGGCGACCATGCGCGTGCGCACCGCATCCCTGGTGCGCTGGGTGCGGGACAGTTCCAACATCATCCTGAGTATGATCGCTGGCAAACCTCATTGCCCAATATTGCTGCACTGCGGGAGTCTGCATTCTACCACCAGTAGAATACAGTGGTAGTGTTGTATATGTATTTATTGTAATATATGTCTTTATTATTATAAAATTTCCTCGCGGCTGTCATCTGAGTGTCTACGTAGGATCCTGGAGTACTTTGGTCACATTGCTAGGAAAGATAGAGGAAATATCGAGAAGCTCATTGTAACCGGCAAAGTAGATGGTAAGAGACTCGTGGACGCAACCCTATACTTTGGTATGATCAGATCCGCTCCGCACTTGACTCCACAGTCCACAATGCCCTCCACTTTGTACCACCAGAGACAGAAAAAGTTGGAGAAAGATCGTCCGTGAGAAGGTGATGCAGAAGAGAGGTCACGATCCACAATTCTGAGGAACACGACGCAAGGAGATGTCTTTATTACACGAAATAAATTATTTTGAATTTGAATTTTAAGCGTGTGACGTTCAATCCGACAGTTCGCGGGTTGGTATGATGGTTATGACGCTTACTCTGATCTGATGCTGAGACCCCACAATATGAATACTCCCCGAATTAGTAAGTGACAACATCAGTTGATTTACAAATATATGAGTTTTATTTCCAAGGTTTATTTTAAGCCCCAGACCTCCTTTCCTCATTTTTGCTCGAACTGTAAGTTCCACGTTAACTTCTTATGCCTACCTGGAACTTGTTTTTGTAATAATCATTCTGCGCTCATTTTCCTCATTATGGTCGTCCTCGTATTACGCTTATGATGAAGTAAATGGTAAACCGTGACTAGCAACCAACTTCACAAAAAAGGCTTGGATATGTGTTCACTAGTAGCTATTATTTAAACTGTGTCCATAAAAATTACACATATCAGGGGCCTTACCATGACGTCTTAACGCGATTCAGTTGATGACCTTAACTAGGTCGCTTCTATACAACTGAGCCTAATCTAAATCTAAACTGAATCGCGTTAAGACGTCATGGTAAGGCCCCTGGATCTTACAGAATTTAACTAGTGGTCTTTCCCATCACGGAACAATGGTGTTCTGGACCTTTGAGAGGCGTACGTGGAGCCGAAGCCAACACGCAGAGGCAGCGATTTAATGAAATATAAGGGATACACCGTGCGGATGTTGCACTCTAGGTAAGTAAGGGAGTTTTGTTTTGTAGATCTAGTTTAAGTATTACAGTTCCACTTTTATAACATACATTAGCTGTATAATCTATAGATCAGCCGAACAGCTACGCATTGGCCCAGTCCATACTTGTTCAAAACAACTTTTAACCAACCGCCTCATTTGAAGTATCTATAGCGCCTGTTAAAATGTTAATAGCAAATACTCAATCATATGTTAGTTTTACTATTGTATTAGGCGTTACATTTCAAGGTGTACAAAAGTATCACGAATTTGTAAATTGAAAATAGATGTTATATGGGGACTGAAGAAAAGGACTAAAACCATCGGTTTCCAAGCCGAGGATCAAACTCAGGTCTTCGGGGGCTAGCCACGTAAGCTGAAGACACGAGTTCGATCCTCGGCTTGACCTGCGATGTTGTCGGTCTTTTTCTTTGTTATTTGACTTCTATTTTCCATTTAAAATTGATAAATAGTAGTGTTACTAATATACTTTACAGTACACATGGCGCTACTTTACCGCCCTAAAGCGATAATGAGCACTTTACGTGCCTGCGTAGAATATTTAAAGGGCCATAAGTACTGCAAAACGTCGTACAATACACGTGCCAAGAGGTTATTCACAACTCGTGTCGATTTAAAACACTCCCTACGGTTGTGATTTAATTTATCGCCACTCGTTGCGATTTTCCCCTTTTTTCGCCCTTGTATCGTAATGTACGTACTATAGTTTGATAAGTTTCAACAAAAATAATACGCATAAGTAAAATAATAAAATCGTCATTTAATATTCAACTTCAACATTAAATCGCTCTCTGAAAACCTTTGCCACGTCTCTTAGATTACACATGCAAGTAGAATAAGTTGTACGACCACGTATGTCCTGCTCAGAATATCTCAAACACTCTCTACTCGAACTGCGACTATCCCTGCAATTTCTTCGTTTATATCTTCTGCCAAACATTCTTCTCAATGGATGTTTGTTTGATAAGTACGTTTTTGGGATCGTTGCAAGAGACTGAAGAGCTTCATTGTAGGAGTCCTGCGTTTCTCCGTAATGAAAAATCAGATTTAAAACAAGCACCAATATTAATAACATTATTTATAAGAATAATGATCAAATTTTACAATGCTGCAAATGCTGAAATATATAAAGGAAATTGAGGTAAGTACATGATATTTCAGTTAAAGTAAAGTGTATGGGCATAATCTGATACAGTCCGTGTGAGATAAACTAAACTTCAATTTAAATTCAAGACCAGAATAAAACCGGCAAAAGGATGCTTCCCCCCTCCATAACCTTACTTAAAAATACTGGTGGCACGGAACTCTCAGTGTGCGGCAATTATGGGCATTTTCAGAAAATAGTACACCATTTTAATGAAAATGGGTACTTACTCGATTTTCCATACAAAAAAATATTGTCAGTTTTTTAGCGGCCCATGTTTATGTGCAAAATGTATGAAAAAATGCGTTACAAAACTGACCAAAAAAACGGGTTTATTTTATTAAACTTGGAGAAATGCAAAGCAAAAGTGAGAAAGCGATTATTTGGTCTTGAATTAAAAATCGGAGAATAGTGCATACATGCGTAGTTAAAGTAAACCACATTAAAAATATGCTACTAATATTATAAAGTTTGTATGGATGTTTGTTACTCTTTCACGTAAAAACTACTGAAACTTCACAATAATATAGCTTATACATCAGGATAACACATAGGCTACAATTTATAAAGATCTTGAGCAGACCTAGGTATGTAATTTTATATAAAAGGGAAACTTTTAATGTCCGTGTCTTCTCTATTCATTTACGCAAACATAAACTTTATCTATATACAAATACTTACCAATTACATATTAAACTGCCAATAATAAAGTCGTGTATTTATAAACTCGTGACGAAACAGCAATTGATAGAATCATGGAATATGACGAAGAATCATAATTCAACCATAAAACGATAATCATGATTCTCATAAGCAATCATTGGGTTTTTCAAGCGCAAAACCGATTAGTAACAATTTAATCACCATATTATCCTACAGCACTGGCTTAGCAATTAGACGTCTGAATTTCTCTCGACTCGACACACCTTCCCTTAAAAAAACCGTGCACTGAAGGCCTAGTATAAAAGTTGTACGACATTAACTCCTCGACCGCGTTAGCGTATTGAGGGGTCAAAATATGAAAGTTGCCGGATGATTTAAATAAACGGCAAACATAATTTGAACTCCCGATACGCTAACGCGGTCGAAGAGTTAATGTCGTACAATTTTTATACTAGGCCTTCAGGCTGCAGAGATAATGGACTCCCACCCCCCTGCATAGAAAGTTTGTATATAAGGATAACTGTCATCTCTGCATCTGACCGTACAGTCATGAGAATATGACAAAGAAGATTCAACTCCTAAGAACCAGGATTCGAGCATAACAAATCGAGGTGCCTGCAATGAAAAATCGTACAAAATAACAGACATTTGCGTAATGATTTCGCGATTTAATTAGGCGCTTACCATAGTGATTGTAGTTCTTAATGTAAGAAGTAAAAGTAAAAAAATATGTTGATAATAATTTTCAGCTACAACTGTAGTATCTGTTGATGACGTCAAATAAAATGTAAAAAAAATCTTGTCTGGAATAAGGAGCATTGCTCAATTTCAATTTTGTAAAAAAAGTCCACGCCAAAGGGGCTGATTGGGTGTAGTTTTCTTGTCGCCTCTTTCTCCGCATGCATCAGCCAGAGGGAATCGTCGTAACGTAAGTGTGTATATATGTAATGTTTATTAATTCTCACAGGGAATTTTCGATTTTTTCATTTTAATTGTATAATGTCCTTCAGGCAATGTATCACTAGTTTTAAAAGCCCCTCTGGGCATTGTATACCAACCTATGTTTTTTTTAAAGATTTTTGTATTTAAGTAGTTTGCACAAGGAACTGATTGACAGAGATAATTCTCATTCTCTGTAAAGGGTTCAAAACGTAGGGGAATGGTGTTAATTTGTAAATCCGTTTTAAAGTGTTTTATTTGTATGAATAAAAATCGCCGTAACAGAAAACAATAATTATTATATTCTACTTCCCTATTAATGTACACACGCGTTCAAAATTGCATGGGTAATTCATGAATGAATTCCATGCAATTTTGAACGCGATAGTACCTACAAGTTTCAAAGGTAGGTCGCTTGGTGAAGTGCCAAATTCTTTCTTGCCAAGTTTGCACAAAAACTTGGTGGTTTAAGGACACTTTCACTGGATTCCACCGAATAGAAAGTGACGAGGAAAATCCCTACTGGAATACTCACACTCAGTAGCCTCGTGCTAAGTGCTAATCCATGCATTGAGGCGTATTATAAGGTTTAAAATTTCCTCTTTGCATTTATTGGTGCGCTGTATGCATTGCGAGTTGTGTCAAATTAGTAATAAATGTAAAACCAATCGACCTGAGATTGTGAAAGTTCAAAGAAGACTGATATAGTACTCTGTTTGACTTTTAGTTTAGTCCTTATTGATCAAAGTAAAGAAGAACATTCTTAAGGCTAATCACAAAATTATAAGTAAAATGTTTAAGTTACTGAATATCATCGCTTGCATGCCTCGTGGAGAACATATACCTTTTTTATTTAATTTCTCTCTCTCTTCCTAGCTTTTAATCCCATATGGTAGTGGGGTCTGCTTTCTTTATCTGGCTTTTCCACTTCGCTCTATCCTTGACATCGTCTATGGAAATCTTGCACTCAGCCATGTCCCTTCGCACTACATCCTTCCATCTTATCTTTGGTTTATTTTATTTATTTATTAAAAGACAAAAATTACAGTTACACAATTACCTAATGCTCCACAAAACTACATTCAGTTTGACTGTGGAGTTAGATATTAGTCTCAATTTACAATGTTTATAAGTATATTCTACTATATGTAGGCATTGAACATACATAAACAGCTGTTCAAGTAGGTATTTGTTATTACCTGGATGGACCCAAGAACCTTGTATGGACGAGTATGTGAATTTGTGGACGATGTAAGTATAAAGCAGCCTGCCCCCTTAGCATAACTTGTCAAAATGCGCCACTCTTTAATAAATAAATATTAGGGGACAATCTCACACAGATCAACTTAGCCCCAAACTAAGCAAAGCTAAACACCCATAGTACAAGCTTTGCTTAGTAGTACGATATACATACTTAGGTATATAGATAAATACATACATATATACATAGGAAACGTCCATAACTCAGGAACAAATATTCGTGATAGACACACAAATAAATGCCCTTACTAGGATTCGAACCCGGGACAACCAGGTTCGTAGGCAGAGGCAGGGTCACTACCGACTAGGTTAGAGAGTTATTATTTCTTTAAAAATGCTCATGAATTTAGTACTTTTGAACAGGGTTTTTGTGGTCAAATGCCATACTATTTGTATGTATTTTAGTGCAAATTTATTGAAAAATCTTCATTCGTCATGATAACCTAAATTAATAAAAAAGGTTTTTTTTTCACATTATAATCACAATATACTTATATATATTATCGGTTAGCTCGGTGCTTGTAGTTGATTCCGTCAGATGATCTGACAATTTAGAATAACATCTGATGACGCCGGATTGCATGATTCCGCCTGCATCAGCGCGCGTTTCTCACATATATATTGTCAAATACGGAATTAATTTAATATTTGGCTCTTTTAGTACCTACTTTAAGGTAAAAGTATCATATTTATTTAAAAGTTAGTTAAAATTACCTAAAATATCGTCATAACTTGAGTCGAAATACTTTTAAAAGGCGTAAAGACCCTTTTTTAAGTGTAACTTGATGTATGGACTCGAAGTTTTTTTTTTTTTTTTTAAATACTACGACGGTGACAAACAAGCATACGGCCCGCCTGATGGTAAGCGGTCACCGTAGCCTATGGACGCCTGCAACTCCAGGGGTGTTACATGCGCGTTGCCGACCCTTTAAAAACTTTAACACTCCTTTTTTGAAGAACCCCATATTGTAGTCCTTTGGGAAAACAGTGGCAGGGAGCTCATTCCACAGCCGGAGCGTCCGCGGGAGGAAGTTCCTCATAAACCGCACGGTACGAGACCATTTAGGCTCCAGGGTATGCGGGTGAACACCCTGCCGACGGCGAGCGGTGCGGTGGTAGAATGCAGCCGTTGGCATCATATCAAACAATTCCTCAGAGCACAATCCATTGTACAAGCGATAGAATACACATAAGGAGGCGAAGTCTCTCCTTAGACTTAAGGGTTCGATATCGCTCGTGAGTTTGGGATCGTTGACAATTCGGACAGCACGTCTTTGGATCGAGTCAAAGGGGCCCAGCTGGTATCCAGGTGCTCCCGCCCAAAGATGGCAGCAATACTCCATATGGGGCCTGACTTGAGACTTGTATAATAACAGTCTTTGCCCCGGAGAGAAGTATTGCTTAGCTCTAGTCATGCTGGTTCTATAAAAACTATGCTGTCAATTGAATTCTTTTTACGACCATCGTGTAAGCTAGTAGTCAAGGGCCAAATACTTGAAGTCCATAAGCATAATTTCTCAATCCTGGCAACTTATTATTCCGAGCCGCGGATAGTGGCACAAAGTTCCGGCTGTTACGTTTAGGTGTCTCGCTACGACAATAAAAACATACGCTAAATGCCTACGAATTACGATATTTGGGCCTAGAAGCAAATTCAGGTTATAAAAATAAGACACCACACACATATTAATAGTCTTGGCGCGTCTCTCTCACATACAAGAGAAACAAACATTCATATCATGTTGGTATAATGTACAAATCTGAATGTATTTTGGCCTGTTGTTGACAAATTCCTCTATCGCGGTTACATTTGACATGCATAACAAGAACTTTGCGGTACCTAATCAGTTTTATTCATCTTAGCACTTTTTTGGCTGCATTAACAGAAGCTGAGCACTAAGAAATTACACAGACAGAAAGTAGGTAGAGAATCTTTAAGAGCCACTCAGGAATTGCCATTTAACCCGAAGTTCAGCGTTTTTATGTATGGAATTTGACAGCTGAACTCCGGGTTAGTGGCTAACTCTGGGTGGTGCAATTAGACCTAAGAAAAACGAAGAAAAACTAGAAATAATACTGAGTTTCATAGCTAAGGGTAGTTTCTTTACAACGCTGTGTTTTTCTCCACCAAGTTTTTGGTGGGAAGATATCAACTGATACATTCCACCCAAGTTTAAAGACAAGTCGATTTAAAAAGTTAAAGTTTAACCAGTTTAAGGAATCAATCCCTTGAATAAGATGAATACGCGTAATGTCACACCTCGCATTATGTAATAGGTGGGTCGTGGATAGGTGCGGGCTGTGGTACCATATAAATAAAACATACTTAATTATGATAGGAATTATCTGCAATGTACAAAATCAACCAAATGGCATATTCAAAAATCAACCTTAATTTCTACGCAGGGAAGTTTGAATTGTAATAACATATTGCAAAAAAACAACCTGCCGCACGTTCTAAACACAAATCCATTCAGAAAAAAAAAAACATTTTATAGTTTTATCGTCGGTATTCAGCGCAGCGTGCGCACAACGGATTTATACATACATAATATTAGCTGTTTTTGCTAATTTGACTTCGCGCATTATGTACACGAATAAAATTCAGTACGAATAATTTAATTTGCTGCAAGTGATCTGACGAATCCTTAGTGAGTTTTGATTTGACGCTTTTGAAATGAAATCAGATTTTAACACAAACGAAATACACGGTGAAATTTAATCGGTAATCAGGAGTGGAAAAATATTAATTGTTAACCTAAATAGCATTCAATACGTGAGATCTCATGGAATTTACTTCGCCGTCTAATTAATAACAGTAAATTATATCGTAATTATATAGTAACAGTAAATTATAACCACTGGGCACATGGACACCCTACTTTTATTAAAAGGAATTAGTGTAAGTACAGTCAACCAATTGGAACCCTAGGCCACTCTAGAACCATGTCAAAATGACAAGCAGTGAGAGATTACTTACAATCTGATTTAAAGCGTCACTATGACATAGTCCTACAGTGGCCTAGGGTTCCAATTGGTTGACTGTATGTCAAGTGCCATCGCGATGGCGGGGAAATTGACAGAGCAGACGTCAATAAATTATTCCCGCAATTAGATTTTTTACCCATGGCTAACTTGACAAAGAGGTTTTCAACTCTTTAAACGCAACTGTCATTGTCGCACTAATAAGGAGAGAGAGGGAGTCATAGAGAGAGATAAGTATGATACGTCACGAAGCGTTTGGCTACGCATGCAAGTCTGCAAATCAAGAATAAATTAATATTATCCTACTCGTAGGTATATGCCAAAATTAAACAAAAAGTAATAATGTGGAAGACGCGATTGAAAGTCATTGGTTATACAATTTCCTTTTACTTTTAAATGATCAATTAAAAAAAATCGAGAGCCAAAACCCTTCTGAATAATTAAGTAGCCACCCTGGTACACTCGCCATCAGATATGCTCAGAATTATCTGAACACGCCTCTATTCTCAAGGCCTTAAACTGCTTGTTCAGATATTTTTGTACACTTCGAGCGCTCCGATATATCTGACTGTACAAGAAGTAGTATTTAAGATTGGCTAAAGACAATCCTCACGCAACGATCAATCACACCGGCACAGTCCCTATACAAACGTAGTGATGTAACGTACCGGTACTATCAAACCATTCATATGTCGATCACCAAGTAATTGGCTCAGTTTCAGCTGAGCCAGGACGGAGTGCAGCCGCGACGCGTATATAAGGAGTTCTTGCGAAACCGTCGCCATTCTACTACCAACCTGTCCAGGAAGTCATCCTAAAGCACACGACAATGTTTCTATTTCTGGTACGTTTTTTACTTTAGGATTGTTTGTCAACACAAGTTCGTGTCGCAATGGTTTAGTGTGTGAATATTTAACGCCTGTGCGAATTTAGTGACCTTAGTTCTAGCTGCAGGTATACAAGGTAATGTCATAGGTCCCTCCTTGTACGTTTAATAACTGTTGAATATTTTTGTTCGGTAATGAGGTCAAGTAGCTACCTGAAATTATTAGGCACAAACAGGAGAAGAGCTGTTACCATTATATATTTGTTTTGATTGATAATGACCTAATATTAAAACGTACTAAAGTTTATGTAAGTAGTTTTCTGTTTGCCACAGGGCAAACAAACTTACCGCCTTAAGCAAAGTGGTCACTGTAGTTTGAATGCCTAAACTTGTGCACTCCATTTGAAGAACCCCATACTGTAGTCCTTCGGGAAAATCTCGGCATACTCATTCCACAGCCGGAGCGTCCGCGGTAGGAAATTCCTCTGTAACGCACAGTCTTGAACATATTATTAGTTTTACCTGAGACCTAATATAAGTATTATCCTAAATTATACAGTAGACCGCAGTACGGGAAGATGAAACGTTAGATCTGGTATCTGACCTTAAGGGTGCCGGTCCACCAAGATCTATGCTGCGCTAAGTTTCTACCGACATACAAAACGGCCAAGCTGTTAGTTATATGAAACTTTTTTTTGAGGTTATATTTTACACAAATGTACCTAGTCCCACAGTAAGCTCAATACGGCTTGTGTTGTGGGTACTAGACGACAATATATATATAAAAGATAGATACATATTATAAATACTTGAATACTTACATAGAAAAAATCCGTAACTCAGGGACAAATATTCCTAACACACAAATAAATGCCCCGACCAGGATTCGAACACGGGACTCCTGCTTAGTAGGCAGGGTCACTACCAACTAGGCTGGATCACTAGTCACTACCAACTAGGCTAGGAGGCCGTTGAACTAAGCGTTGCATAGCTCTGGTGGGTGGTGCATCCTTACGTCTCAAGCTTTGATGAATAAGATGCCCCCACAAGAAACTTATTTGACGTACGATTGCAGTTATTCAGCATTCTCCTTTCCATTTATTTAAAAGCTGTCTTTGTAAAACTTACCTTTATAAACCAACTCGCATCTAGAATGACCTTCCAGCCCTAAACTTCATTCGTCTCTCATTTTCGTATTTTTCACAACTTTTTAAACTGGTAAGTCGTGCAATGATGTAGGGGAAGGTTGCTATCATTGGCCCGGTGCTTTAACTTTCGTTTTAAATTATTTAAGTATGAAAAACTATACAATTTTATATACATTTAAAACAGGATACCAATCATTTATATAATAATAAATGTAATTTATGTTTTTTTAGTAGTCACACTACTATATATTAATTATAAACAAAAAAGTGACCAAGAACCCCAGTGCGTAAGCCTGGGAGCCTTGGTCACTGTTTCTATAGTATACGGCATCTCTTTAAATTTATAACGTAGGTATATAATGTTATTTTAAAGGTCTTTGGAGCACTCCTGGCGCAATGTTCCGCGAGCCCTGCAATCGACGGCCAGGCCAAGCCGCAGGTTATACGATATCAGATGGAAACTGCAGACATGCCAAACTCCTACAACTTCTAGTGAGTAATATTTCAATATAATTCATCGTTAAACTATAAGCGGAGAAAAAGTAACTTCAAAACATAAATTCTAAACCTCAAATCACAGCACTATTAAGAGTCGTCATTCCTTTGAAAACGCTTTTGAATTTATATTTTTTTCGGTGTAATTTAACGTGAATCATAGTATTTTGTTCCTTTTATTATCAAACAGGGTCTAATGGTCATGTACTTTAGATTTTTTAAATTTAGAAATGTTACTTTAAAAATCACTCGATTATCTATTTTGTCTATTTTATTTATCTATTTTGAGTAATTTTGCAAGTAACATTTTAGCAAAATGTTACTTACAAAATCCTTTTTCCTCGAGATAAATACAAGTTTCGGCTCTTGTACGATATAAAATTAAGATCATAGTATTGCATACATTTACAGTTGGTTAAAATTACCTATACCTACTATTGTCATGATTTGTTTGGGTTGAAGTATTTATCAAATGCGTAAGGTCTTTTAACAGTTATTACAGTGACAAATTGACAATAACATCAAATATTGATTGTCACTCTGACAAGGTACGAAATCGTACATAAATTAAATTTGTTAACCGCATATCGCATGAGGACGTTTATTCTATTTTTATGTACTGTTGTATCTACTAAAAGTCAAGAAACACTTTTTATTATTAATATTTACTGACAAAGGCATGGAAATTCCTAGTAAAATTACGGCATCATAAAACATCCTGATTCATTTGATTGGCATGTGTTTACATAAGCATAACGATAAATATAAAGAATCACCAGTTAAAACATAAAAGTCAATGCATTTAAAGATCAAATAAATGTTACAAGGAAATCATATTTCATGAACAATCAATTCACAAGTCAATAAATGTAATGAATGTGATAATTATTAAATAAATCATGAGTAGTCGGTCAGTCATGATGATGTAATATATTGAAGTTAAACACTTTGGAACGGCTTAATCGCGTTTATGACCCTACGTTTCGAGCCCTTTACAGCACTCGTTTTGACAGGGTTAAGATGATGACTGAGAGAATGCGAATTCTCCCCGTCAATCAACAAAGTTACTTGTGCAAACTACCTACATACAAAAATACAAAACATAATTAAAAACAAAAACAAAGGTTGGTCTACATTGCCCAGAGGCAATACAAAGCCTGCTAAAGCTAGTAATACATTGCCTGAAGGGCATTCTATAATTAAAATAAAAAATTATAAAAGCCCTGTGAGGATTAACATACATACAACTTACGAACGCTTCCCTAACTGGCTTATGGGGCAGAAAGAAGCGACAAGAAAACTACCCCAGTTTGCCTCTTTTATCCATTTCATGTGGTCATGGTGTTAATAAAAACGATTAATCCGTTCTAAACAATGATGTAATAATAATATATTAGTTTAATTCGAAATGCATCTATAAGGGATGACTCACACTAGAACGGGACGGGGTGGGGTGGGACGGGACGATTTGTCAGCTTCTATAGAAAACGTCACGTGACTTCTGAGGGCTCCGAGCTGTCACATGATTCTTTGTATAGAAATTGACAGATCGTCCCGTCCCGCCCCGTCCCGTTCTAGTGTGAGTCATCCTTAAAAAATTGAATCGTTCTTGTCTTAGAAGATTTTCACCGGTATTTTAACGTACTGTACCTACCTACTATTGCTGTTAACTGGGTTCTTACCATGACGTCTTAACGCGATTCAGATTAGGTTCTTAACTGTGCTCAGTTCTATGCCAGCGACTCAGTTTAGGTCATCAACTGAATCGCGTTAAGACGTCATGGTACCCCTGGTCAATTGTAATCCCTATTGCAATGACTTAAGATCTACTGATGGTCATTTTACGCTGTTTGTAAATACGGTAAACTCACTGTTTGTTTTGTCCCATTAGCGTCACGTCACGTCCTCAGGTGCATAACCCGATTACCGAACGTGCTTCAACAATTCGCTGTTTTGTGGGTTTCGTACAAACAAAAACATTGGAGAATTTAAATTTAATTGAAAAGCAAATGTCTGTCTGCTACACGTATATCGCTAATATTTTATGAACTACGATTTGAAATCGTAGTGAAGTAGTAATAGTGATATGACCGTGCTTACGAAGCAGGAGGTCCCGGGTTCGAATCCTGGTCAGGGCATTTATTTGTGTATTTATCACGAATATTTGTTCCTGAGTTATGGATGTTTTCTATCTTTTATATATATCATCGTCTATTTACCCACATCACCAGCTTTATTGAGTTTACCGTGGGACTAAGTTGATTTGTGTAAGATTGCCTACAATATTTATTTATTAATAACTAGTTTAATAATCTGTGTTCGTACGCTCTTCGAACACACTTTCTTTACAAAGTATCCTCATGATTCATCCGCTTTCAGAGTCGCCTTACTTACTGCACTGGCTTTACGCCAAATGATCTCAAAACACATATAACCCATTCGAGGCAAATAAGTGCATATCGAACGCTATTCAATATTTGTATGTGCATTAGTTGTATTTGTTTGCAAATTGAGCATGGCTCTGTAATTAGCCGTGACTAGGAAAATACGGCGACAGGTGCCCTCTACATTTATCATACCTATTTATTGTAAAGTATATCCTATAAAGGCTTATTTATGGCTAATGTTTAGATAAAAACTAAATCAACAAAGTCAGTCGCGGGTTCTAACCTAACCTCGATTCGTATCAATGAGTTTTTCGGAATTTATGTACTTAATATCATTTGTTAATTACCTAACGCTTTTCGGCGACAAATCTGCTCTAATGACTCTTATATCCTTCGAAGGCTCACAGTTATTCCAACCCATGGTCCTACCGGAAGTTTTATTGTTTTATACTTATTCAGGCCCAAGTAACTACTACTTCTCTAGTTTAACTACTTTACTGTCACCTACTTCTGTTGTTTATCTAATAAAGAAAATAAATAAATAAGTACTTAGAGTATTTTTAAAGGTTTTTGTTCTTGTACGGCACCAATCAGTTTTGAACATTGTATTGTATAGTATCACGGGCTGGTTTCCGCAACTCGACGACTAGCGCCTATTTTGCGTAGCAAGGATGGCGGGATGGCTAGTCAGCTAACCATCCCAACTCCTCGAGAAATCCTATCAAACCTTTGATGTTCCGTAGGACCTCGGGGAGATCACTCGGAGATCCGAGATGTTTTGCCCTGTATGGGGCCACTCCGTTGCATTCAAGCACTACGTGGGCAGCCGTTTCTTCCGTCTCCATACACCCGTGGCATAGGGGACTGTCTGTAACACCTAGGTTAAAAAGATGTTTGTTAAAAGGTCCATGCCCTGTTACGACACTGGTTATTGTTTTTAACCTGGACTTGCCAAGTTGGAGGAGCGTCTTAGTAAGTCGCTCGCTGATGCTGGGCAAGGCCAATTTGGCCTTGTGGAGCTTCCTGGTGCGTTCAAGCAGCAATGAACGGACCTTGCTAAAGGGCGTCGGAAGAATAGGTTCTGGACCTATTGCCCCTGCGCCTGAACCCTGTCTGGCAAGCTCGTCTGCAGCATCATTCCCGCGGGATCCGCTGTGACCCTTGATCCATTGAAGAGTTAGCTTGTTATTTAGACCTACCTCCATTAGTCGTTCATGACATTCATGCACAAGACTTGATGTAATAGTGTGGCTCTTCAGAGCCATTAGTGCTGCCATGCTGTCGGAGAGTATACGGATGGAGGATCCTACTACCTTCCTTGCGTTGATGGCGGCTGCCGCATTTATGATGCCCATACATTCAGCTTGGAACACTGAGTTGTGGACACCTAGCGGAGTACTAATTGACATGTTCAGGTCTTCCGAGAATGTTCCAGAGCCTGATCCTACGTCAGTTCTGGATCCATCAGTGAAGATTCTCAGCTCCCGAGGGTTGAGTCCTTCATGATTATCGTCTTCATATAACTGTATTTTGTACCTTTTATCGAAGACAGCACATTTTTGAATCCGATCCGTGCCTGCCCTGAGCATCGGAAATTCTTCATACACCTTTTCCAGGCATGTTTTGTGCCGAGTTCCTAGGTCAGACCATATATTGAGGGCGCGTAGCCTTACCGCTGAGAGGGCAGCCTCTTGCTGTATGTGGATAGGTGCATCGGTGGAAGGTTTAGCATGGCCTCCATCGCCGCGTTCGGTGTGGTCCTCATGCAGCCAGTGGAGGCCACGCATGCGAGCCTCTGTAGTTTTTGTAGTTTGTTTTGCACAGTCGTTAGGTTAGTCCTTGGCCACCAAACTAACGCCCCGTAGCAGAAGAGAGGGCGTATAATCGTCTTGTACAGCCAGAGAGTGATTTTTGGACTGAGTCCCCACCTTTTACCAATCATTCTTCTGCACTGCCAGAAGACTACCCCCACCCTCTCTATACGGTTGTTTAAATGGCTGGTCCAGCTGAGTTTGCTATCAAGGATGAGACCTAGATACTTTACCTCATCCTTTAGTTGTAGCTCTGTCTGATGCAGTTTTGGTCTGGTAAAGTTGCCAAGCACCCTTTTGTTGGTGAACATTACCATCTCTGTGTTGGTGGGGTTAACTGACAGGTCGAATTCCCTACACCAGCGCTCAACTATGCGGAGAGCTGACTGAGTGAGACTGAGATTTTTGAACATAATTTTACGTAATATTGTCTTATGTTACCGCGATTGTTATTCATTGAAATCAAACACTTTTGAACAAATTAATTGCGTTTATTAACACCATGGCCCTACGTTTCGGGCCCTTTACAACACTCGTTTTCACAGGGTTAAGATGATAACTGAGAGAATGCGAATTCACCCCGTCAATAAATAAAAAAACACAAGTAACTTTGCACGCGGTCAATCCGTTCGAAAGTGTTTAATTTCAATATTTTACGTAGTCAACATATTAAAATTCTTATATCGGGTAACTCACGTCAAAAAAGTCGAAAATAAGCTCGCAGTGTGCGGAGAGCAGCCGCCGCGTAGATAGATACATATCAATACTTAAATACATATATATTTACTGTATGTAGATAGATACATATAAATACTTAAATACATAGAAAACATCCATAACCCAGGAACAAATATTTGTGATATACACACAAATAAATGCCCTGACCAGGATTCGAACCCGGGACCTCCTGCTTCGTAGTCACTACCGACTAGCCTAAGAGTGGCCGTAATTGGCACGAAATCTACAGTATAGATGCACCAAATTGTGTAAGTAAGGGTGGTCCTTATTTTTTTGAACTTAAATATTTAAACGGAGCACCTCGTTATTGTGTTCAATGTTATTGCATGTATATTTTTATATGGGCCAATGGTCTGAAATTCATTTCATTAATTTCTAACGAAATCGACCACAATGGGACCTAAAGGGGTTTTTGGTGGCAAAAAATCGATCTAGCTAGGACTTAGCTCTGAGAAAACGCAGATGTTCAAGTTTTTATAACTTTTCCGAGCTTCGCTCGAGTCGTCCGGATACTGATATTAGGTAATTTATGCTATTCAACGAATTGAACAGTTTATTATTCGCTGCTGGTTAATCCATTGTTAATGTTCGGGACTGAGGATAAGGGACACGGACTGTTCCGAAACATGTCGAGCTATTTTCGACTTTATTGACGTGAGTAACCCGATATAAGAATTTTAATATGTCTGATACTCACGGGAGTTTTCTAATTAAAATAGTCAGCAAATGGTACTATTGGACAATTTGACTTTATTTGAAATAGTGCTCTCCTTTAACGATTTGTACACGTGAAATTAGATAAGATTGAAATTTGAAAACCAAATGGCAGGTTTTGTAAAGTCTGAACAACCGACTTAATTAATCTTGCAGGTAGAACAATGGGCCTATGAGGATAAAATCTGTCTCATAAGTATAAATAGCCGTTTATTGTTATCTTTTTGCAGGACAACCAATTTAGGGGAAATAACATGCATTTGAGGATAAAAAATAACTTGCTACAAAAAAATAACTATGCACTTAATGCACTTTGTCGCTATCTTGAATCTTAACGAGCGGAAGTGCCAAGATATTTCGTTACAATTGGGTGCCTTTGTAAACAAAGACGCTATAAGAAATAACATTTATTTTCAAAATATATACAGTAAGTGTAACTTACCTGACTGCCTACCTCTATCTACCTTAAATCTAAAATACGTCCTTGAGGCATTGTACCTAGGCTGCTGGCGGCATTTCCTCGTTGTATCCAAATCGAATTTAAACAATCGTGAGATATATTAATATTATATGCCTCCCGCATGCTTCGTCGCGAACGATACTCAACGCTTGACAATGGAGTCAGAAGATCCCCGAAACGTGTCGCGCGTAGTGACAAAAATACGTGAGTGTTATACGTAATTTATTATAACAACAAATAATGGTCAATTGCAGAAATAAAAACAATTTAGCCAGTTTTTATTCAGTATAATAAACTTAACTAAATAATAATATCTATAATAATAATATAATATCCTGGACACAGCGCGTATAGTCCGGCGGTTCCTTTCTCTGCGGCCCTAACCACCGGCAGCCTGGGCCCTGCCCCGTTGCCGGCGGCACTCTAGGTTAGGTTTTTATAATATGTTTATATGTATTTTGTATGTGTTTTTGTATTTTACTTTTATAATCATATTATATAGCCTAACCTAAGATAAAAAATAAATAAAGTGAATATAATATAATAATAATATAATAGCGTGCGCACCCAAGTTTTTCGTAGAAATCGCGAAACATCTGGTTGATGTTACTGGGGTCCGAAGAGCTGGTGGCATCCTCGTACAACGTAACAGCATTGCGATACAACGAGAAAATGCCGCCAGCATCTTAGGTACACACGCGTTTAAATTGTATGGGCAATTCATGAATGAGTTCATTCATTAACTGCCCATGCAATGATGAACGCGATGGTACAATGCCTCACGGACCTATTTTAGATTTGAGGTATGTAGAGGTAGGTAGGCAAAATAAATGTATTACTCCCCATTCTTTTTTAAAATAAATTAAAAAATTACAAGTACCTACTATTTCTCCCACTCACCCAACTTGTAAAGGCTATAGCCGTGTAAGGGAACAAAATATATAGCCTTTATCTTGTAACATGTCAAATACTCATTTAAATATAAACCAAACCGTTTTAATACACGTGTTACAACGGTAAAAAGTAGAACAGAATCGATGTAGCCAGTGACACAACATGATCACGCCTCCACGGAGTTCAATATCCGTCCATCACCATTGTACAATTATTAAATACCAATGTAACGGTTTAAAAACCCTTTGTCAAAATCTTCGACGCAAAAGACGTGCTTACAAAGCAAATTTAAGACAATGCTGCTTGCAAATGTGGATGGTCATTCCGAATGTTGAAATTTAGTACTTTAGAACGGATTAATCGCGTATTAACACGATGAATCTACGTTTCGAGCCCTTTACAGCACTCGTTTTCACAGGGTTAAGATGATGGCGGAACGTTGGGTCATGGTGTTAATAAACGCGATTAATCCGTTCTAAAGTGTTTAATTTCAATGAATAACAATCGCGGTAACAGAAGACAATATTACATTCCTAAATGTTTACAAGATTTGACTATACTGCTGTGTTACTGAAGCAAAATAAAAATACAAAATGTATTAAGCTTAAGCAGAAACGTCTGTGAAGGAAATTTAGAAAACCATGTTCCGAGTATTTTTAGGGACTACTTAAAAGTTAAGGAAAATAAAACTTGATTTTCTTATTTAATTTTAATTAGAAAACTCCCGTGAGTATCAGACATATTAAATTCTCATAGCGGGTTACTCACGTCAATAAAGTCGAAAATAGCTCGACATGTTTCGGAACAGTCCGTGTCCCTTATTCATGAGTCATGCGTCTAGCCGCGGCGGTTGCTCTACGCACACTATTCTTATTTCATCCTTATTTACATTAAGGGGTACTTCTTTTCTATTGCATTATATGATAAAGAAACTGCTTCAAGTTGGGAGGCGCGAGCGGGGCATATATCCCACAATTTCGAGTTCTAGTCTAGCCTGATGCGGTTAATTTTTCCACTTTTCCTTATAAGGTATTTTAAAAATATAAAACTGAGACTATTTTAGTGTTTGTTTGTGTTTACTGTGAATTTATTAGTTTTCTAAAAAGATAATGAAAATAAAACATAGCTAATACCTACTCATCTCTTGTGATAAAATAAATGTAACAAGTATTTACTTTCACGAAACGAAGTACAAATAATATTTCGAGAAGTGACAATAGGGATGACGACTGAGTTGAAAAACTATCATTCTAATTAGTCCGTCAGTTAGATTATCGAAAATGATTAGACAGGTATTTTTTTTCCTTTTTCAATTTAACTAAAATTGACGAAGATAAAGAGCATCAAAGTTCCGGGGTGGGGGCTGGTGACGTCACTACTAGGTAAGAATTGCTAATAGTGAAGTTACGCGAAACTTGAACGCACTATAATTTCGTCATTTTTGATTTGACGAACAAAAGAAAAAATGCGTGTACAATATTTTTTAATAATATAAAAGACGGATTAAATAGATTTCTTTAGTCGTCTAGCCTATACTGATAGCATACGATGTATTGTACTGCGCTTGGAATGTTTTAAAGTACCTATACTCGTTTCAATTTAAAACGCTTAGCCTTTTATTGATGCGGATACAAATGCAGGTGATGTAAGCTAATATTATAGGTACATCTACAACTCCTATAATAGGTAGATTATCCAAAATACCTCTAATAAGAATATGGGTATATAATCCCACTAATATTATAAGCGAAGAAATTATAGAGGGTTTTTAAAAGTTGCAATAGAGTATTAAATTTAGTAAGTTGGAAGTTGTATTTATGCAATATGATTTAAAAATGTCGATAGCGTGATCTAGAACATTTGCAATTAATACAAACTCCATGTGTTTCAAATACTTTGAACGTGTACTACTACGTGATTTCCCGTTTAAGAAGCATATTACGGTAAATTTAATTTGATTATTTCCAACAGTAATTAATAATATTCAAAAATCCAAGAAATATTTTAACACAGTTACACTGGCGCCATCTATTTGCTTAGATATGAAGTAAGAAAATATGCCACGACAAATCCACGGTTTTATGGCAATATTTTGCTAATCAGCGAACCTTATTTTAAATAAAATTGTGCCACATTTAATACGTTTATCTGAAGAAATGGGCACAGAGGCATAAAAGGTACATTATCCCGTTCATATTATGTTTATTACACTGCCATCTATATATTACATGTAGAACTATTTAAGAGCTGTAGGTATCTAAATGTTTCGTTCTAGGGAAACATACTAAGCCGCGAAGTCTTCTAGATTTGGTTGATGGCGCTGTTAACAGTTTCGAAGGTTTTGTCAAACAAAATCTATGAAATTAAATGATATAAATTGAATATACTGAAAATTTTATCACAGCCAGTTACTTAAAAACTGAATTACATAAAAAAAACACAAACACAAGTCTTATTATAATAACCCGTCCTATGCCATTCTTGTGTGCAAAAGAGCCCAGAACACTAGCGGCATTTCTATGCTGGATGGCTACGGACAACCTTAGATCGGGCTCCTCTCCCTTTTGCCTGAGTCGACGGCTTATGTCATGCAGAACAATTTCGCGTCCCCCCAAAGCAGCCCGCTGTCTCCACTACCAAAGGCATGAACATGTATTGTATCCATGTCCTACAGACCTAAGTTGGTTATCCACGAATGTCATCTGATAATGATTTGATAATGCTATAAGTTCATGAAAAGCCAAGTTGCATGGATAGTGCGACGGTGAATGCTGTCAAATGTGAGTAACTGAATAGGTATAGACATACAAAGGTGACAAAATGTTGTCTTATCACGTAAGTATCACGCTATCCGTTTGGGATCTTATCCCAGAAAGGAGCGCACACTTTTGCCGCTTCGCCGCCGCTAGAGTTTCGGCAGAGGGCTCCTGCCACGTGGGAAGTGCGAGTAATATGGGTGGTCGAAAATGTACTGACGCATGTAGCATCCCACACTAAACAACGCCCCGTCTCCCACAGCACCAGCGTTACTCCATCTTGCTATCAGTGCGGCTAAACCCAATGGCTCCAGAACGGAATGAACACCCGCTGACTGAAGAGACCTCAGGACAATATCATCGAGGTCTTAGTGACGCGGAATCCTACCACTACAAAGACGGCAACTCAATGTATAATATGGCTGTCAACACCCACTATGCATTTTACAGTCGCCATCAGATATATCGGAGCGTCCGAGGCGTTCAAAATGCACTACTTGATGGATTAGGGTGGCATCACTTATTACAGTTCTATCTATATACCACTAATCGAACTAGGTATCGCCTATATCCTTCTTAAATTGATTTGATTAAAATTATTTTAACTTTGCGCAAAAACATTCTTAGATCATGTCATTAGATACATTTTACTTAATAATGGCATCTATTTTATTTTTTTGTTTAGCAAACTGATCTTGCGTAGCGATGCAGTCACGAAACCAGCACGGATTCTTCAATTTTTTGAACAAATTCCATGCGATGCTAATATTGTAAATTTCATGAACTCTTATCTGTTACCACTTCACACTATATGGGGATGTTTTGACTCCTAGGAAAGGACAGTTAGTTTATAGTTTTTGTTACGGAAATCATCCTATATAGAGGTGCAAAGGGGGAAGGAAGCAAGTGAAATAGTCAATTCAATTCTGTGCATTGCACTTTTTTTTACAGCAGTTTTGTTTTTACCTTATTGAGTAGGTACAGTACACGTACATGCGAATAAAGGCCTATGCCGATCCTATCATATGATCGTCCTTGGATAAGACATATATACTTACCTACGTAATGAAAGTCTATATGCGCAACGTAATTTTTTTGGTATCCTCCTTGGGAAGTAAGTTGTAATTAGGTATCGAATGACATTCCGTGGGTTAAATTCAGTGAGCATAAGACAGTGTTTTAAACCATGATCAAAACCACTTATGTATTTAATTAAAAGATAATTTATGTAAACTTGGACGTACTTTTTACCATATCTACAGCGTATCCAACCACTGAAAGATTAATATGTGGTAGATACAAAGATACATACAACTGTACCAAAATGCTGGTGATTCGATTAAATGCGTAATCAATATCGTATTGTGATTACGAGAAAAATAAACAAAAAATGTTTGTCAAAAAAAACATTCAGTCCTTCTTTTCCAAATCAGATTACAATATTGATCACCAGCATTTTTGGTATATCCTGAATTATTAACGAGAAAAAAGAATAACAGGTTACTGTAGTTGCAAGTTAGTTGTTTGTTTAATGCGGCACCTCAATTTAATAAGCAATTTACAATTCAAGTCAATTTGGTTTTTAATACTTATGCTAATAAAAATACACTACCAAACATTATAATACTACGCAGACGAAGTCGCGGGTAACAGCTAGTTATATATATCTTTATTTAATAAGTTGGTAAATAAAATAATTATTATAATGCGATTATGCCACATGTCACATGGATGCGATTCGCACCGTACCGTATGAGTGAGACAACGATATTCGCGTGTATAGTGCTATCCCCCTTGAACTCATCCAGTGTGACATCACAAAAAATTTTTTTTTGGCTTAGCAACTCAATATTTGATAAATATATAACTGTTTTGAGAATGTATGTACCTTCATGGGAGCGTTGTTGTGAGGCTCCTATTATAACAAACCATTTCACGCGTTTAAACTAAACTTAATTTAATTGACTTTTCCAGTTACGACACGAACGACGGCTCGTCCCGGACGGAGCACGGCGCCATCTTGAACCCTGGCACGGACCAGGCGGCGCTGGATGTCCTGGGCACCGTGCGGTGGTACGACAACAAGGGACAGCTCTACGAGATGTCCTACAAGGCTGGCAAGCGAGGCTATAGGACGGTTATCAAGAAAGTGAAGCAGCGCTGATTGGACATAGATAATTTAAAAAAATATTTAGTTTCTTGGTTCCCTCTTGCGGATCTCGGTTAAACACAAGACCATGTACGGTGTCTTCCCAGTGGACCCACAGGAAAGAAAGCTAGTGTGTTCAGCTGAACTCTAAACCTATTCTTTCCTTTGGCCAATAGTTAATAGCTTATGGGTATGCAAAAAAAATTTCACACCACCTATTTATAAAAGGGTTTTTGTCTGTTCAAGCTAGGAGGGATCAAAGTGACACTTTTCTTCTCTGGTAGGAAGGATCAAAATGGCACTTTTCTGTTCCAGGACTACACATTTTTACGTTTTCGGGTATAAACTAGTGGCATCGTGGTGTTGGTACGATGATGTTGTCGGTTTTGTTTATTTTCTCTTAGTTGGTGTGAAAAGCAGTGTGTGTTACACGGTATCAAAATTATTTTCGTCTTGGGCGTTAACGCTTGAATCCCTCATTACGTTAAGGATTCTACAATAGCTCTCTACGTTTGGGATTTTTGAATCTATTGTAGAATCCATCGCTTCATTCGGAATTCAGCGTCCCCGGAAATATATGATTTTGATCCATTGTAACACAATTTACTATTACCATACAGACCATACAGCTCAATAGAAAAGGAGTACCATTTAGTATGGATAAGGGTTTAATAAGAAAACAAATTTTGTAGTCCTTAACTTTTGAAAAATTTACCGGAATGTAACATCGTTTTTGTGTTTGACCCAACTATGTCTAATGAAAGAAATGTTAATGTTAGATAGTGAATTTAACTCCAAATTGCACAAACAGTATATTGTACATAGGAAGGTATCATATAATTTAAACTTTCGTGAGTCATACTGACATTAAATTGCAACGGTTAAAACCCACGTATTTTTATCACAATGGGTGTGACATGTTTCGACTGCATCGGGCAGTCATCGTCTACACCACTCTGACAACACCACTCTGAGTGTTAACCGTTGCAAATGTAATGTACATACTCGTAGGAATGGAAGTTCACATACGTTTCTATGTAACTTATATGATATAGTCGGGCATAAGACTGGAAAAGTGTATTAAGATAAAAAAGCAGCCTTATATTAATTTTAGATAACTTAAGTATTTATTTTTCCATGATTTTTTTAGTTACTTACTTATGATACTGCACTTAATTATATAATTTTGAATTAAAAATATTATTTTATTGTAAATTATAGAAACGTAGATATATTAGATTTCTATGGAACACTAAAAAAAAACGGTTATAATACTTTAAAGTGTAAGTACTTGATGAATAAAAAGTCATTCACGTTGCATCAAGTAGAAATAAAAACTGTAGGTACTTATTTCTCTTCAACTCAACCTTTTAGTGTATAATATTATGCCGTACGATTAAATAAATAAACTCAACCTTTTCAATATAAGCAAATTGTAAATAGATCTTCAATGTACCTTCTAAAGGATGACTCACACTAGAACGGGACGGGACGGGCGGGACGCGAAAATCTGTCAATTTCTATAGAAAGCGTCACGTGACATCGAGGGCTCCGAGCTATCGCGTGATTCTTTCTATAGAAATTGACAGACTTTCCCGTTCCGCCCCGTCCCGTCCTGTGCTAGTGTGAGTCATCCTTAAACTTGAATAAAATAAAAGACTGATTTAGGACCTTAGCAATTGAAGTATATCTTCACAAGTGTTTTAAACTGTTGCTAAACTGTCACATTGTTTGAATCCTTGGCCAACTCGTAGGCCTGGGACATTTCACAATTTATTCGAGTTATCACCTCAAACGTATAGCACAACATCATCAACTTAAACTGACCTTAGGTGTTCCTTATGTCGTTGTAATACGGGTCACAAATAGTCCGTTTACAGTGTTGGTGATGACTTATGGCACATACATTTGCACATTGACAATTGCTGTAACACTCGCAAACATCAGCTCTATTTAAAGAAAATATTCTCAATTTTTATTCAGTACCAGTCTTCAGTTCATAATGCTCACTTTGGTAAGTTTAAACGTGTTTTTATACGTTTCTTCCTATTCATTTAATACCTACTTCATTGTTTTCAAATAGTTCCTAAAAGAATAATGATTAACGAAACTGATATACTTAAGTAATGATGAATTAATAATTTATGACATTACAAATCTTCTTGACTGTAATATGACAATTTTCATGTATAAATATTACTTTTTTGTTCTAGAAAGTTCTGTTCCTCGCCATCTTGGCAATAGCCTTAGCAGCAGAAGATGCAGCCAAACCAGAGGTAGAAGTTCTAACTGAGAAGACATTTGTTAACGAAGATGGATATAATTTCGTGTAAGTACTTATTTTATATTCTTTAGTTCCAAGTGCCAAGTTGATAGGTCAAACACAAAATGATCCCGTGGACCTTGTATTTGTGTTAGCTGTGGATTACGTACACCCGAAAAATAAGGACCATGAAGGTTGATTTATTTTTTAACTCTTATCTACATGATAAGTACTTAAACAAAGCTGTAGGGCTACGATGACAAGCGGATGCTGGTTCAGACAACAGAATACCAACAACGAAAATCGAACGATTGCGGATTCGTATCTCCATCTCTGTTACACTTGCATATTGGAGGGACAAAGAGGTTTTCCCGTCAATGCCAATTTTCGATGTTCATGGTCGGCGTGCAATTCGGTAATTGAAATCAAACACTTTAGAACGGATCAATCGCATTTATTAACACCATGGCCCTACGTTTCGAGCCCTTTACAGCACTCGATTTCGCACGGTTAAGATGATGACTGGGTTTGTTATTATTTTATGAGAATTTCTGATAAATATAAATTACTGTTGTCTTAATAAAAGATTGATTGTAAGAAACTAAAGTAAAACATATTAAAACACTACATTACACTACACTTGTTTTATACTACGACGGTGACAAACAATCATACGGCCCGCCTGATGGTAAGCGGTCACCGTAGCATATGGACGCCTGCAACTCCATGGGTATTAAATGCGCGTTGCCGTTTAAAATAAAGGAGGATTCGCTGTGTTGACAGCTTAAGGGGCAAGCTTTGCTCCGTGGGTCCCCAGCTGTCAACACAGTGAATCCTCTTGGAGCGTCTGTCTGTCTCAGTCTTCCCAAATAGTTTTCTCACATGCAGTGAGAGAACTATTTGGTAAGACTGCAAACACTACAAATAAATTACTAATTCTTATCATCTTGAGTTTGTAAAGCTATGTCCTTGATGATATTATAAGACAACAATAGGGTTCAAACGACTAGCTGCGACTCGTTTATGCGTATTTAGAAATTGTTTTGTATTTTACAGACATATATTACGATGTACTTTATGAGGATTACCGCGAGTGGATTTTCCGCTAGAGGCGCTAGTGGACCGTGAGTCCTTTGGGAACATTTCAAACGTCACTATGACAATTCTCTCATACTGACCCAGGACCCACGCATGAGTGGCGCCAATACGGTAGCTCCCATTACTTTCCTGTGAAGTTATTTCTTAAATTATATTAAATCCATCGTCATTATAAAAAAAAAATATGAAGAGAGATTGTACGTGATTCAGGCCCAACGTACCACATTTATTTAATCGTATGGCATATTATACACTAACAGATACAGAGAAATCACAAATCAAACTCCAAAGTATAAGTATATACCACATTATAAGTAGGTACTTACTTGTACCTCCATATAGATGCATTTGGAAATAAAAATTATCAACAGCTAATAAAATAATTTATTTTAAATAACAACACAATAATACCTACATGCTAAAATAAATATGCCCCCCTAGGCATGGTACCGTAGACGCAGGCAGCGTTTCCTCGCTGTATTGCAATACTAATGCGTTGGGCGAGGAAGCTGCCAGCTCTACGGTCGCCGGTAGCGTCCAGAAGCCCCTTTGAGATATTTTTAATGAGGCAAAGCCGAGGGTTTCGACGCCAAACGGAATAAAGATATCAACTGACAAAAATGTAACCTATGGTGTGAAAACGTCCCAAATATGTAATAACATCTAATACGTATGCTAGGTGGATTTGTTAGCTCACGTTCTGCCAATAACTAAGAAACCGTACTCCTGTGTCTGGCTGATATCACCCCAAACAAATGATTGCGGGAAAACACGGAAGTGTCAGAAAATCTATATCAGTATACCCCATCGTACACAGTCATGTTCCAGACAGATCTTATAAATTATTAGGAAATTCCTCATCTTCCTTGCTCCATCCCACTTTCGTTGGGGTCCGGTTCTCCTAATTACTGTGCGCCGTAAGATTCTGTCGAGGGTGCTCGGGTCGAATGGATTGTTATTTTTTATAAGCTGGTCCATGCTGGTCAACCATGTTGACAGGTAGATCCCTCTGCCTCTCTTTTTTTCCAAATGATTCTGAATGTAATAAAAGGAAAGACAACATGATAAGTTTTCTCATTCCAGATACAAATTAAGCGACGGTGTCTCCCGACAAGAGGAAGGGCAACTCATCACCGTGGGTGACCACCAGGGGATCGGCGTGCGTGGACAGTACTCGTACGTGGCACCTGATGGCCAGGAGTACACTGTCACATACACTGCTGATGATAAAGGCTTCAACCCAATCATACGTAGCGCGCCTGCTAAGGGACAATAAAATGTACAATTTTTAATTTGTCTTTTTCATCAGAATTTGACCTTTGTGTAAAGCTAAAGGATGACTCACGCTAGCCCGAGACGGGACGGGCCGGCCGTGCCTAATTTCTACAGTAAGTTGTCACGTGATACCTCGGAGCCCTCGATGTTCACGTGACACTTTCTATAGTTTATTGATCGGGTCAACTCCGGCCCGTCCCGTACCGGGTTAACGTGAAGCATCCTTTAATATTGTCACCAGCAAACCTTTAGCAACTTGGGGATATAAAGAATGTAAACAAAAAAAAACACGTACATTTAGGTACAAAAATATGAACACAGCCAAAGTTTCAAAATGTCTAAACGGCTTTACTGTTCGGGCAATAAAGTCCCGTATACATATTTTTGGCCCTTTAGCTGTATTCATATATTTGTGCCTAAATCAATCGTTGGACCAGTCATGTCATTAATTTAGTTTTTCAAGTAGATAGTTAGCTCTGTGTAGAACCCCACTATGTTTATACGCAAAGAAAATGTGGAAAAAGTTAATTGCTTACCTCAACAATGGGCAGTTTGCCCTTCGGGCTACAGATTACTATCCTAAGAGACATTCTTGGATCGCAACTGGTTTCGATCAAAGACGAAAACTTCTTCCGGTTTACGAATTCACTGAGGGATCGAGTGCTAAACGCGGAGATCAGGCAACGCACGAGAGTTACCGACATCATCGAACGAGTAACCAGCCTGAAATGGAGTTGAGCTGGGCATGTGTGCGAAACAATGATGGGCGGTGGACAACTAGAACCCTCATGTGGAGGCCTAGAATGGGAAGCCGAAACGTAGGCAGACCAACTGCCAGATGGTCGGACGATATAAAGTAGACGGCAGGGCCGATCTGGATGAGAGACGCCGCAAACCACAAGGAATGGAAAAAAATGAAAGAGGCATACATCCTACAGTGGAGTAAAATATGCTGAGAAGAAGAAGATGAACCCGCGGTTACATACGCAGCCGAAGGGGTTAGTAACAATCAACGTATCAGCAATAAAAATACAGATTTATACAATCAGATAGCCATTTTTTATTAGTCAATGAAACGTCTTAATAATAAATACCGAAGTGATCCCATTGTTATTAGTGTTTCGCTAACGAAGTGATGTGGAAACCTAACAAAGACTTTCTGTCTGATGGTGCCGACCCAAAAAGGTCTTAGACGTCTTAGTGCATAAGAATTGAGAATAATATCAAACGCAAAAGAAAAAATAACTTTTTCTAATAGTAGGTACACATGTACTTATTTCCGGTCCGAAAAATGTCGAGCAATTTTCGACTTTATAGACGTGAGTAACCCGATATAAGTAAGTATATTAAAACCCAAAGAGGCTTCAAAATCACTGTACTTTAGTTTTAATGCTGAGAATCATAAGCTTTGCTACGAAGAAATCAGGAGGATGTTTTAAACATGATAAGACAATAAAGGAGTAAAAGCTATTAAGGAAGCTGATCCACCTGTAGAAAAGGGGCCTTGATCCCCGCTCCGGTTCGTTCCTGGAGCAGAGACTGTCCATCGCAATTCAGTGATGGGCACAAGGGCCTTACCATGACGTCTCAACGCGATTCAGTTGACGACCTAAACTGAGTCACTTCCATGCTGAGCCTCAACTGAATCGCGTTAAGACATCATGTTAAGGCTCTGGTCGGTAATCAATCGGGGCGGTTTACTCTAGCGGGTCTAATCACGTCTAATTAGTGCGCCGTATAAAGCTTTTTGTTTTCGCAGCACTTCTGGGACCAGTCACTGCAAATCGGTATTTTTTTTCGGATTTAAAATTTTTAGGGTTAGATTTAATTTTTATGTAAATATATAGGTTTGGACATTATTCAGTTTTTATTAATGTGGTGAATAAATATTCTGATTGAATCAGAGGTGACTCACACTAGAACGGGGCGGGACAGGATCTGTCAGTTTCTATATACAACGTCACGTGACATCCGAGGGCTCCAAGCTATCACGTGATTCTTTCTATAGAAATTGACATATCGTCCCGTCCCGTCCTAGTGTGAAATCAAATTATTATTTACTGTATATTCATGCTTAAAAAATATATTCTCAAATACTGTCAGGCTGGTTATCTGTAGATCCATGACATTGTCACCAAAGAGAATGGAGAGGCGTAAACTTTTAGAAGTAATCTTGACCTGAATTTGACCGTGCCACTAGATGGCGCTAATAATTGTTATTGGTTATACTGATAAGATCACCAGTGGCAAATGCAATTGTGTGGCAAATGCAACTAATTCAAATGTCTCATAATCTAGTGGGTTTTTAAATTGAAAAAGATGTCATATACTACAGAAAAAGTGACCAGGGCCCCCGGTGAGCAGAGCTGGAATCGAACCAGCGACCTCCTGCTTTCGCGGCAGACGCTCTAACCACTGGGCTACTCGATCACGGCAGCCAGAGTCCGAAATTTCTAAGTATATGCAATCCTTTCTTATTTTAATTATTTTTCTTATTTCATCTATGCTCTTCGCTTCTAACTAACGCTACTAAATGCTACGTGATACTTACAACTCTTTGTCCTTGGGTTAAAAAGTAAAAAATGAAGATGTTGACCAATCTTTAATTCAGTGAAAAACGTCGCAAGAGCGACTAGATAGAATATTTCTTAAAAAATAGACATTCGGCTTGTTAGGTTCAGGGTTGCGTCGGGGCAGGAGCATCCTGGTCACCGAGGTGCTGAGTGGGCTGGTAGCCGTTCTTGTCAGCCACGAAGGTCACGGAGATGTGCTGACCGTCCGGAGCTACGTATTTGTAGCTGCCCTTGACAGCAAGGCCTTGTTGGTCGGTGTCGTTCTTGTACTCGCCTTGCTCCTGTCGGGATGTGCCGTCACTTGTTTCGAAGCTGGAATATTTTGTGATATTAGTTTTCGTTGAAGTGCAACTGGTAAATATCGACAGTAGATAGTATGATACGGGCATAAATTAACCCATTTTAGTTTGTTTGGAATATAGTAGTCGAGTTATTTGTTTGGAATATAGTAGTCGAGGATAAAATGGGTATATATTTGTTTTTCCCGGCTTCTTTTGTTATTTGTTTTGGTCGCCAGAAGCGACTGTCACCTGACCTTCCAACCCAGAGGGTAAACTAGGCCTTATTGGGATTAGTCCGGTTTCCTCACGATGTTTTCCTTCACCCAAAAGCGATTGTTAAATATCAAATGATATTTCGTACGTAAGTTCCGAAAAACTCATTCATCGTCATTTAACGGCCTCCTAGCCTAGTTGGTAGTAACCATGCCTACGAAGCAGGAGGTCCCCGGTTTGAATTCTGGTCAGAGCATTTATTTGTGTGTTTATCACGAATATTTGTTCCTGAGTTATGGATGTTTTCTTTGTATTTAAGTATTTATATGTATCTATCTATTATATATATCATAGCCTAGTACCCTCAACACAAGCTTTATTGAGCTTACCGTGAGACTAGGTCGATTTGTTTAAAAAAAAAGATACTTACTCAAAATTATATCCATTGATATCAACTTCAGAGTCTTGTTTCACAATCTGTACAGGTGCGGCAGCTGGCTTGTCGTCGGGTACAGCATATACTAGCGCCAAGGCGGCCAGAGCGAATAAAGTCTGTAAAAACAAAAAGTTGTTGGAAATATCCATCACCATCAGTCGTTTCCTCAATGCTGAGGATCATGGCAACATGTTATCCTCTTGAAGATCAGATTCCTTTAAGTATAGGTTTCTATTTTATCCCTTGCCAAATGCATGCAGATTTAATTGCATGGATGCAGTTATTTTGAAAAAAAGAAAACGTATAAAAGTTTTTTGTTTCTTTTATTTTTGCATCCAAGGAATTTTGTTCATATTGTTATGAATATTTCGAACTGCTATTTGAAATGTGAAGTACAAAAAAAAGCTACATTACAATATAAATCAGTAACAAGAAAACTACGCTTTATTATTATTCTCTTTATATTTCTATTTTGTCTTCCTCATAAAAAAATATAAATAGAAATATTTATTTACTTGAAATGCGATACAAGATAAGTAGTATCATTTTGTGAACAGCACATTAATTAGTACCTAATTAGGTAAATAATAAGTGTAAACAATGTAATTATTTACAAATAGGGGATAATGGAATGCTACGATTAGACACCCAGCCAAAATTGTTTCAAGAAATATTCAAATGTTTTTACAGAAATTTTATCTACAAATCCCTAATTAAAATACAATTCAACTCACAATCTTCATCATCTTGCTGATTTTGGTGATTTCCCAACCGTGTTGACTCTGTGGTGATTCCCGAATGTCTGAAGTTCAGAGGCGCATCTCGTCTTTAAATATGGCCCGTTTATTATTGACAATTGTAAGTTTCGAAGCATCATTGGCAAGCCGAGGTGTTAATCACAATCGAACAGTTTGTTTAAGGTGACCCATGAAAACGTTACGAGATTTCGTGAATTGTGTAAATTGTTTGCGGCTTAGCATGCATACACTTAACCTACATTGCATGTATCTTTTAGTTGAATTTTTAAAGAAACATTATCGACAGGGAAAATAAATCCCTTACATCGTATATATACCAAATAAAAAAGGAACAAACAACCTACATAAATATTACAATACCTAATATATATAATTTCACTTGGACAATTTAACTGTATCATTTATATCTATAACACTTTACCGTTCTTTAGACACCGCAGTTGGGTGAAATGAAAACACGACAAAGGACCTACCCAAAATTAAACCCTTGTTTATGAAACAAAAGTAAAAAATGATGCCTATGCCGAATCTAAGGACAACTTAGAAAATAGAAGAACGGAGCTGTGGCTTATTAGTAAATTGTCATCAATGGTTTAAAGGTAATTGTATAAAAAAGGTAATCTTCACATTACATTAGGCATAAGAATTAAATCAAACCGATAAAGGGAATTCACGCTAATACATTTTTAAGCATCCAAATAAAAAAACCAGCCAAATGAGAGTCGGACTCGCGCACCGAGGGTTCCGCAAAAACTTTGGATAGCAACTGCACCGAGAAGTAAAAATTTGACGTCAATCTTTTGTATCGACAGATTGAGTCACTCGTTTGGACCCCTGGAGTGCAACTTGAAATGATTTATTATATTTATTATTATTTGGAAAATCTACGGTATTATAATTATAATTGATCAGTCGATTCAGTAGTCATCGCATTGTTGGATAATCCAAAGTATTTTTTCTTATACAGTAGTTTTGACAATGGTAATCAGTTGTCATAACATAAGGTTGTTCAAACGAAGTATGCACCATGTTCTTGTCATAAATAATACCACAAAGTGTAGGCAATCATAGTAAATTCCTGCTAGATTATCTTCTCTAGACACTGCATCATAAAACATAAAGAATATTATAAAACCCACCATGAGAATGACATTGGGTATAAATACATTGTTTTTGAATTATGACGCGAAATAATATTGTTAAAGGTAGATTGTGCTTACGAATTGAAATAGTTATTTCAGGAAGATGAAGTTCCAAAAGTTTAAATACAAATCCATTGTCCAAAAAATTATATTGAGTAAGAGTAAGTATAATATTTTTTTTTATTCTTACACTAAATAACTAAGATTTTAAATAAATATTGAGAAAATACGTAAATTATGTAGTGGTGGTTATTGAATGGCGAATTATATTAGGGTCTATTACCTCGAAATATTTGCACCTAAATTTGAATATATATACGTAATATCGATTCGACTAATGAATACGTAATTTCAATAAAAACAACATAGATTACAGTACTCTTTAGAGTATATATTTTACTCGAATACCAATTACTGCATACGTATGCTGGTTTTACCTATATTTCTATAACTTACAAATGTGTCGTACCATGCTAAATATTGAGTTCAACAGGTATTGAGACGGTTACAAATTATTATGAATGAATCCAATGTTGTAAAAGATTTTATTGAGTGCGAATAAAAAATATGAAACGAAAACAGGATATTGATCTAAACTAAGCTACTTATAAAAATAACAAAATCAAGCATAAACTCATCGTTTAAGTTCAAGTAGAGCTGCACAGTTTATATTGTATACGTCCGAACAAATACTAACCCAAACTAACCTACGAAATACTAAATGTACTACGAAGTACTAAACTTTTCGAATGCTCGTTTACTTACTATCAGTATTTGACACAATACAGTTAGTATTCTATTCACACTATTTTCCGTTTATTATAAAAAAGTTAATTTCTTTAGTTATTACTTTCACTCGCGACATTGATAACACAGTCAGTCATGTCATATTATTATGCTCTATCTAGCGAGTAAGTAATTGGTATCTGTGGTAAAGATGTACTAACCATTCAATAAACGAGTAGTGTGGGAGTGGGGACTCAGTAGAATATAACAGTGGCTTCGAAACGTTCAACTGGCATTTCGATTCAATCGACGCTTAGAAGTATTTCTATTAGCTTATACATTCAATTATAAATTGAAAGATATATCATATACTACAGAAAAAGTGACCAAGGTCCCCGATGAGCACAGCCGGATTGCATATACTTAGGAAACTTCGGACTCTGGTTGCCGTGATTGGGTAGCCCAGTGGTTAGGGCGTCTGCCGCGAAAGCAGGTCGCTGGTTCGATCCCAGCCCTGCTCACCAGGGACCTTGGTCACTTTTTCTGTAGTACCTATGACATCTCTTCCAATTTATAATTTATATATAGCAGTGTGCCTACTTAAAACATGAATGATTAAATGATATAATTCAGACTTTACAATTGTACATTCAAGTTCAAAAATACATATCGTCATAATCGTCCCATAATTAAATATGGTACTATGCTCTTATTACTCGTACACCGGAATACGGAATAGATGTGTGCACTTGACTATACAACAGTATATTTCATTGATGGATAAAGTTATCATTCGTATTTTGTTACCTAAGTGTTTTAGATTCCAGTACTGTCATTAATGTATTTTTAATGTGTTTTTCATATTTAAATCAACCAGTTCGTAAGAGTGACAACACTAGGCTATTTTTGATGTTGAGCAATGTTGTCATTTACAAGTCTGAACATTACATTGCCCACCGACACAAAGTTTGTAACTTTGACTCTATATAGGTACATATTTTACGCAATTTTTTTTATAACACAAACTTGGAAAAATTTATCTAAGTGGTCTCACTTTTTTTCTTGCATATACTTTTTGTCAAATTTTGGCCGGCGAAATTCGAAATACATTTACAGTTTATTCTACGGCTTGCTGAAAATTCCTGAGTTGAGTTAAACACACATGTGGTATATAGTATTATTGCCTATATCTATATACTCTATTTTCTGGTAAAAATAGTAGTATTGACATAATGCTTTACAAATAAATTTGTCTAAAAATGTGTTTCTGGGTAAAGTGGCAAAGATGGCACATTTGACGGTAGAAAAGATTTCAACGCGTTATGAACTTGAACTTCGATCTTCAAGCTGCCATATCTGCTTACCATGAGTTGTAAACAAAGTTATAAAACAAACCATTAAAATAATATTATTGCTTATTGTTTCTCCTGTTATTACGTCACTCTATTTCTGCTCAGGCTTTTTGGGTTCTGCTCCTTTAATGATTTATGAGAAAACATGCACTTTGTGACTATGCAGCTGCTGGTGATCTATTTAAGAGCGTAATCAATAGGGTGGTTCATTTTCCAAATGTTTGATTTATCTTTGAGTTCGCTTTTCTTCTTGGTTCAACGCCTATACAGAGTCTATATACCAAAAATCAGGCAAAACGGGCAATATATAGAGGTTGCGCACTGACGCAACTTTTGTATGAAGAAGTTAATATTAAAAAAAATGTCAAACAAAAGTTGCCTCAGTGCGTGACCACTAAAAATTGTCAGATTTCCCTGACTTTTGGTATATATGCGTATAACATAAGCTGGACCCGGAAGCCGAGCAAAATCTGAAAAAATATCACAACTTTTTTTAACCATACAAATGTGAAACACCCGTAGTTTACTGATTGATCAGTCTAGGATACTGATCAATCAGTATCCTAGACTGATCTGGATAAAACAGTAAAATACAATTTTGGCGCATAAAAAAAAATTGTATGTAAGGCTAAATTGAAAAAGATGTCATTACTACGGATAACATGACCAAGGCCCCCCGTGAGCAGGCTTGGGATCGAACCAGCGGGTGGGCGGATGGATCGAAGCAGCTGGTTCGATTCCAGCCTTGCTCACCAGGGGCCTTGGTCACTTCATATGTAGTATATGACATCTCTTTCAATTTATAATTAATATATAGTAGTGTGACTACTTAAAAACAAGAACACATGAATCAAAACATTTATTACATTGAATAAATGATTTGATACGTGCCTCTCAATTATGTATATACCTAAGGCAAATAGAACTTGCCCCATACAAAAAAAATCACGTCCTATATTTTCCTGATCAAACCCACAGAAATAGAAGTAGATAGAGACGCCTTTAAAAGGGAAAAAGTGTAGCAAGATTTTGAAACGTTTAATTGTTCTCCGTTGCTATGGCAACCATAAAGACGCTATTTCTAATATTGATGTACTTATATCAGGTTACTCACGTCTATAACGTCGAAAATAGCGCGAAATGTTTCAGAACGGAGTGTGCGCAGAGCAATCGCCGCAAGCGCTTCTCACTCATGATTACGGGACGCGGACCGTTTCGAAACATGTCAAGCTATTTTCGAGTTTATAGACGTGAATAACCCGATATAAGTATATTCATATGTCTATTAGACTCACGGGAGTTTTCTATTTAAAATATTTCTAATATGCTTTTGCTTTAGGTGATAATTTACTAATAATGGCATAGTCATGACTGAAATAGGTAAGATTGAATAGTTTGTTCCATATTTGGCGCCAAATTCTTTTTTTGATCACCAGTATCGATATAGAGGAAATTTCAAATGTAATAAGGGACAAACGGAAGCACTAAACAAAAAAAAAATTCTATGATTTAAAAAATCGGTCAATTTCAATACGAATTAGATGATTCAAATTATTTTCCAAATACCTGTAAGTATTTACATCAATCAAATAGTTAGTTACAAACTTAATAGTTTAGGAAATAGTGTACCTTGCGCAAAAAAAGAAGAAAATATCGAGAGCCCAAAAAAAACCTAAAACCGTGGTGAGAACCCGTGTTCATTATTGAACATAATTGAAATTTTGTAAACAAGTTTTTTATAACATATTTTTTTTGGCGGTTCTGTTTTTGGAAATTTTTAAAATGGCAAAAATGGGAGTTGATACAAGTCTCCTTAGCGCCACAGACCCCTAAAGGCGCTTACGACCTTTGTGCAAATACCAGTAACATCTCGCGAGGTTTAAGAGCCACTAATAAATTGAATAGTGTGACTACTTAAAACAAACATAAATCAAAACATTTATTACAAATATAAACTATTGTATACGCGTTGGTACTTCAGCCCAAAATCTATAGTGAAAAAGAGCAGGCTTATACAATCTACTTCCGTCTCTTATGCCGTCAAGGTAAATTGAATAGTTAAGTACCATGTTAAAGTGTATATTTTGAAAAAGTGTTTGCTGACCACTTAAGTCTCCGCCGATCCTAACTTAAGGTCCACGCACATTGAGCAACGCGCAAGCATCAAAAATACTTACGACCCAAAACGTCGTAAGTCTACAGGGATGTCAACACGTTTTGAGACTTAATTTGTTAGCAGTAAGGTTCATGTTTGCATGTGCATGACACAGACTTGAGTGGTTTGAAACTTAGACCATGTTATGTAACAGAGCTGTGCAATATGTCATTGTAATTTTATTTTCAATAAGCCACAATGACATTATTAATGATTTGGAGAATTTATAGACGTATTCGTGTCAGAGTTCATTCGATTAGACCTTTGTGCCCATAGATTTAGGATAAAAGAACTGGATATCTAATCAGCCAAAAAAAATACGCCATAAAAGTGCCGCACTTGCAGCACTTTTTCATATAGTCTTGTGTGGAACTTGACGTTTCGTTAAGCCTATATAGTACATTACCTAACTAGTGCGGTAAAACAAAGAAAGGCCGAAATCGCAGATGTTTGCGACCCGAGCTGCAAGCGAGGGACGTAAATGTGCGATCAAGGGCTTTATTTATTACCTCACGTGTTAGTACATTATTTTATGCCTACACTTGGTCAGAAATCGGCTTTTTCCGCATCAAAGTTTTTACAGTTCAATGTATGGATCTGATGCTGAATGCTTACGCCAGTAAGCTCTTTTTCGTACGAAACATTTATCGTTTATATCGTCATCAATACAAAATAGTTCGCTAATGTCATTCTGAACGACATTTTTTAATGTTTCTGTTCCGCTTTGTGTATCTATTTATTTTGATAAGTCTGTTTGTGCCGGTTTTAATTTTAATCATCATTAAATCGAGTGGTATTGGTGGGACAAGCGCACCGTGGGTTCCATACAAACATTAGATTAGATTAGATTTTTTATTTTATGAAAGACAATAACAGTATAAATTTACACATATATTCGAATTGCTAGCACGATCGTTGAATACAAATAAAAAATTAAAACTTATTGATACAATTTAACTAATGATCAAGTAAAATAAAATGAATAAATTTAAGGTCATCGGAGCTTAAATTTTATTCAATCCATTTCCATTTTTTGATGAATTGTCATTATACAAATAAAATTAAAGAAGTTATACTTACAAAACAAAATATAATTTAATATTTTTTTAAATCTTTTAGTTGCAATTGCAATAAAAATGCACCACCATCCATCGCCTCGCAATACTTCTGAGATTATGCTAAAAGGCCATAACAATGTCGATGTCTGTCGAATGTTACCTAACCTAACAATCTGTACTGGAAACCGGTTGTTCAAAACTAGCCGCTGACCCGGGTAATAGGGCGCATCGGACTGCGTGACCAATGTATACCAAGGCAAACATCATGGGTATCATTTACTACAAGTTTGATAATTCAAATTGGTTTGTAAACAAAAAACGTTAGATTTCGAGCTTTGGCTCATTCGTTTGTATAAATATATGAATATAACAAAGCCCACAAAGGTTGATACAGATTGAAAAACAGTAGTTCAAGACCTGTAATCTCGCGGTCGAGAAACTGCAGGCGTGGCCAATCGTAGCTATCTCTCTCTATCACTCTTTCTTATTAGTGTAACATGACAGCTGCGTTTCGTTAGCAACTGAGCATGAGCGATTGTCATCTTGGCTACGCACCCTGTGCGGATTACTTAGACAATGGCAAAAATTGTAGATTGTATATCAAGGGCATAAAGTAACCCATTTTAGACAAGGCTTTTTATTGGTCCGAGTGCGAGTGATAGTAGTCGAGGAGAAAATAGGTATTTATGCCTGAGTTATACAATCTGCTTTTCACTTCGATTGTAAGGAAAATATACTTTTTAATTATTCCCAATATCAACAAAATACATCATCTTAATATAAGATTTTAAGCTAACATGGTCATTTACACTATAATTACTATTTAAAACGATCCACGAGTCCAAAAGTTATTGGTTCGGTAAGAAATGCACCAGTCGATACTGTAAGTGTCGTGTGTCGTGAACGTGATCGAGTTCTAAGTGAGAAAGTAGACGCTAGTAGCGGTAGTGACACCGCGCAAATTAAAGGAACCCGTAAGCGGGTAGATCGCTACGGGGTGTGGGTAGACCACAAATAAAATAAAAACTCGCAGCAAATCAGTTACACCGTGAACATGGCACTTGTAACAGTGCCGAAATATCGGGAGCTCATGAAAACAAATGTACATGGTAAATATCTCATTTTAAATAGTAATTATAGTACATCACCTTAAAATAAAATACATGTTAAAATAAATATTCCCCCCGCGGCATGGTACCGTAAACACTGGCAGCGTGGCAGCGTTTCTACGCTGTATTGCAATACTTATACGTTGGGCGAGGAAGCGTCCACAAGCCTTTTTGAAAGGAAAATATTAGGTTCTATTACACTTAAAATCGGTGGAAATTTAATATCCATGCTCGCGCGATTAGAATCTCCCCGATTTGGCGTAGGCGCTAGTTTTACGAAAGCGACTGCCGTCTGACCTTCCAACCTTTAGATCCTTGGTCCGGTTTTCCAATGTTTTCCTTCACAGAAAAGCGATTGGTAATTTCGCACATAAGTTCCAAAAACCCATTAGTATTGGTTGGAGTCGGGATTTGAACTCACGACTTTCGGATTGAAAGGCGTTACCGCAGGACCGCCAACATTATAGAGACAATTAACATAATTACCTTTTTAAAATACTACGACGGTGAAAAACAAGCATTCGGCCCGCCGGATGGTAAGCTGTCACCGTAGCCTATGGACGCCTACAACTCCAGGCGTGTTACATGCGCGTTGCCGACCCTTTAAAAAAAGGAGGATTCGCTGTGTTGACAGCTAAAGGGGCAAGTTTTGCTCCGTGGGTCCCCAGCAGCCAACACAGTGAATCCTCTTGGAGCTCTGGCGACCTTACTCACCAACAGAAACACAACACAGCACTATGAATAGGGTCTAGTGTTATTAAACTGCGGTTTTCTGTAAGGTAATCTTCCGATAATTAAGTTAGCTTTTGAATGACGCTTTTTATATTCAGAATTGTTTGTTACGCAAAACACCTGTATATATTTTAATAAATTGTTGCGATAGGTATCTTAAACATGATTGCATTGATAGTCTTATAAAAATGTGTGATTCAACAAATACTATGCTAAGAATAACATTATGCATATTTATTTATGATAATCATTTATTTTTGTATCACTTTTATGATTTTGAACTATTTTTAAGTATACTAAAGTATTAGATAGACAAGTATTTAAGCAATATATATTTTTAATTGACCAAGCGATAACGAAACTCTCTTTTTCAGCTTGGGCAAAAAATCTTTCATATTACCTCTACCGATCGCATTTTTTTAATGCTATAGGTGGCAAACGAGCAAACGAATCGCCTGATGGTAAGCGATTAACGTCGTCCATGGGCACCCGCAACACCAGAGGTGTCGCAAGTGCGTTGCCGGCCTTTAAGGTGGGAGTACGCTCTTTTCTTGAAGGTTTGAAGGTCGTATCGGATTTTCAATCTATTATCATGAAATTTTGTACGGACCATTTTATAGGGTAGGGTAGGAAAAAACGGAACCCTAATAGAATCACTGTATTATCCGTCCGTCTGACTGTCTGTCAAGAGCCTGTATCTCGGAAACGCGTAGAGTTAGCAAAATTAAATTATTACCACATACACAAGTCTGCGGTCCCTTGAAGCTGTGAAAAAACCAAATCTTGTCAACGCAATCAAAAGATACGGCCGTTTATGTCGCATTTCCCATACATTTGCAACGGGAATCAAAATGTATAGGGTACTTTCCGTTGACCTACAATCATGCAAAAACAAGAGCAAAATCGCTGTTATAAAAGTCGGTTAGGTTAGAACTTAGAACCGTGACTTCACAAAGAGTGGAATCGCTGCTCGAAAAGTAGATGACTATGTTAGGAAAAACACTATTAGGACATATATGTTTAGAACAAATGACCATTAGGTCAAACAGTATTAGGGAAAGCAAAAGTAGTATTAACAACTTTAGGGATTCCGATATTAAACTAGACTGTGTACATCGTATATCAGGGGCCTTACCATGACGTCTTAACGCGATTCAGTTGACGAGCTAAACTGAGTCGCTTCCACACAACTGAGTCTAAACTGAATCGCGTTAAGACGTCATGGTAAGGCCCCTAATAGTTCTGAACCGGCCTGCTAGGTATATCGCAACGTCAAAGGCCAAAGCTATCTTTTCGTGAATCTGCGAAATTCTTGTTTGAATATCAAATGCTTATTAATTGTACCTATTATGGAAAATAAAATGCTAATGAAGAGTTTTGTTATTTTAGCCATTTTAATTGTAAATTATACCCGAGTTTCAATTGTTTTAAATTGCTGATTTATATTATACATTTAAATCAATATAGGGATAATTCAATTAATATACATAATATTATAATTATCCGTGTCCCTTTGGCTGACAATATCAAAATCAGTGCACACTGTCTTTTTGTATCGGAGTAAACGAGATCGCACTATCCTGGCCGGCGTGGTTTTAGAAGGAAAACACACGCATACACCAAAAAAAAAACCGTTGTTAATTTGTGAAATGTGACTCGTTAACGATTTAGATATACCAGAAGCCTTACCATGATGTCTTAACGACGTCGACGTCGTTGACGTCTTAAAGTACGTATAGCGCGCTAATCCACATGCCAACAGACATAACATGGGTAACCAAAACCAAAAATTCCTAGTTAACTACGGAACCCCAAAAATCCAGTGCTACTAGTATCAAAATCAAAAAAGTTACTTGAGCAAACTGTTTATACAAATAACTTTTTTTTATTATTTTTATTCGCATTCTCTCAGTCATCATCTTAACCCTGTGAAAACGAGCGGTAGAGTAGGGTAATGGTGTTAATAAACGCGATTAATCCGTTCTAAAGTGTTTAATTTTCATGAACAACAATCGCTGTAACAAAAGACAATATTACTTTTCTGCCCTCCGGCCGGCAAGTAGCCAATTGCAGGCCGCTACGCTAAGCAAATGCGCCGTTTGCCGACTACGTCTGCCAGAAAAATAGTGTACTGACCTTGGCCAGTAAATAAGAAAGCCTCAGATCACATGTTTGTCGACCTCAGCTTTGCTTCGGCCGACAATTACACGAGATCTGAGACATTTCTTACTTTACAGGCCTCGGTACGTAATCTACTATTACTAACAAGTTAGTTTTGGTCACAATACGAAGGGAATATTATTACACCAACATAACCTTGACATTACATCAACTTTTCTAAGTATCAATGGAAATTAACCTATGCACATTAGCCTCACCTGACATTGAAATGCCAACTAATAAATTATCTCTAGAGCAAAAACTTATTCGTACACTTTTTATTAAATTAAGCCCTTGAATGAAGAGGCTCATTAGGCGGTGGATTATTTGTTGTGACACGAGTAGAGCCGGCCATGTCCGTTCGGACAATCCGTAGGGGAAACCTGCAGCAGACTGTAAATTAACCGCACGGTTAGAAATCACAAACAGCACCCCGACAGGAAGCAAAGTAAGTCCCACAAGTACTTCATTTAATGGGAGCTACCGTATTGTCGCTCATCAGGCCGCGCCACTCATGCGTGGGTCCTGTATCAGTATGAGAGAATTGCCAAAGTGACGTTTGAAATGTTCCCGCAGGACCCACATTCCACTGGCGCCCCTAGCGGAAAATCAACTCGCGGTAGTCCTCATTGAATTTCATTTGGTTACACGCCTTAGGGAGACGCGTAGTGACATTTATGTATGTATCTGTAATTTTAAATAATATATGACTTGTTCCATTATGCTGAATCTATATATAAATATTGTAATATTTATTATTATATTATTATTCTAAAACTCATCTCAAAAATGTAAAATCATAATTAAGACATCCTATTTATAGCGCTCTCTGGACATTTGCATTTTTATTTTGAAATGTTAATATGAAAATATTTACAATGGTTCTTGCATGGTTTAGGCTTAAGAGTATTATTGTACCTACACAATTTTGCATGATACTTGTATCTTACGAAAGCAAATAAAGAATCTGAATCTGAATTTAACGAAAATGTTAGTGTTGGCAGAGAGATCTGACCGGTATTCAGAGAGGCGGTGGGTTCGAATCCTGCTCGACGCGAGGAATTTTTATATTTTTCATTCAATTATAAAATTGTAGATTATCTACAAGTGTTCAACAAACACTCATGTTCAGATCAACAACTTTTCAAATTATAAATTGAAAGAGATGTCATATACTACAGAAAAAGTGACAGAGGTCCCCGGTGAGGGCTGGGATCGAACCAGCGACCTCCTGCTTTCGCGGCAGACGCCCTAACCACTGGGCTACCCGATTACGGCAAGCAGATTCCGAAATTTCCTAAGTTTTTTTTTTTTTTTTTATACTACGACGGTGACAAACAAGCATACGGCCCGCCTGATGGTAAGCGGTCACCGTAGCCTATGGACGCCTGCAACTCCAGGGGTGTTACATGCGCGTTGCCGACCCTTTAAAAACTTTAACACTCCTTTTTTGAAGAACCCCATATTGTAGTCCTTTGGGAAAACAGTGGCAGGGAGCTCATTCCACAGCCGGAAGTAAATATATGCAATCCTTTCTTATTTTAAACGTTGTTACTTAAAAACATGAATCAAAACATTTATTATAAATAATAATTGATTTAATTCATGCTTTACCATTGTAACTTTTCAAATGTTGTATATAAAAACTGTGCATAGGTATAATAACCAAAAGGTCAAAATTTTAAATATCATTCGTAATATTATCTTGATTATTAATTTTAATGACTGCTATAAAGATAGCGTCAAAATATTTTAACAAGCTATTCGTACTTCTAATAGCTTCTTGTCCTTGTTTTTTTGTTGTTGTTTGTGTTTTTTTTTGTAGGAGTGTTGCGGTAAGAGCATGCGACTTTAATCCAAAGGTGACGGGTTGAAACTAGGGCTGCCATCCGTCCGGGTTTCCCCGAATTTGTCCTAGTTTGGAGCCCGTCCAGGGAGCGTCCGGCCCGGATTTTTTGAACTGTCCGAGATAAACCCGGACATTTTTGGGTTCCGGTCAATCCTTAGCAAAATCACATATTTTTAAATTAAAAATTGATTTCTTTAGTGTCCGGGGAGAGACCGCGATTTAAATAAAACATCCGGGTTTTTTAACTTATTTGCCCGATTTCGGCAATGTACGAGATGGTAGCCCTCGTTGAAACCCAGACTCGTAATTATGAGTTTTTCGGAATTTATGTACGAAATATTAAATATCATTTGATATTTACCAATCGCATTTCGGTGAAGGAAAACATCGAGAGGAAACCGGACTAATCCAAGGCTTAGTTTACCGGGTTGGATAGTCAGAGCGCCTACCACGAACCGCGAACGAAAGTATGCCTTCCTTTCGCACTTGAGATTTCTCACTCAAGTGCGAAAGGGAGGTATACTTTCGTTCGCGGTTCGTGGTAGGCGCTCTGATGGCAGACGCTTTCGAAAACTAGCGTATTCCAAATCTTGGGATAGTTGCCAAAGCGGACCCCAGATTCCCTGAGCTGTAGCATTACCGAGAAAACGTTAGCAATAGGAAGAAGATAAAGGGGCCTTACCATGATGTCTTAACGCGATTCAGTTTAGGTTCAGTTATATAGTGAAGAAGCGACTTGCGACTCAGTTTATATCAGTTCAGGGGCTTACCATGACGTCTTAAAGCGATTCAGTTTAGGTTCAGGTTAGGCTCAGTTGTATGGAAGCGACTCAGTTTAGGTCGTCAACTGAATCGCGTTAAGACGTCATGGTAAGTAGTGAACGAAATGCAAAGTACAAGTAGCCCAGTGGTTAGGGCGTCTGCCGCGAAAGCAGGAGGTCACTGATGCGATCCCAGGCCTGGGCACTGGGGGCCTTGGTCACTTTTTCTGTAGTATATGACATCTCTTTCATTTTATGAAACGCAAATGTATATGTGACACTAATAAGGAAGAGTGTTAGAGACTAAAGAGAGATATAACTACCCTACGCTACGGAGTGTGAGCGATTGGCTTCTTGTCTACGCACCCTGGCCTATTAATAGCCGTAAACCATTTCAGTTTTCAATATTCGCGGTAGGCCAGCCTAATCAAACTCAACATGAATATTGCTTAAAAAGAAAGGAAATGTGGAAAAAAGAATGACCTCGGGAGGGACTTGAACCCGCAACGGATTCACGCCCATCGCTCTGCCAACTGAGCTACCGAGACCACAATCATGAACCCGAATTTCCATCACTGCCGGGCCATGGCATACGGGCCATGGGATAGTCTAGAGCTCTTGATTGCTCTCACTTTTCCATTCTAAGAAATTAGGTATCGTTCACAAACATTTTTGATGAAAAATAATAATTTCGCCATAATTATTTCCGCTGGTCATACCTCGTCTTAAATAATCCATGTATGGCATAACAAAAATCTAAAATTCAAATTTATTAGCGGGCGGAGCGGCTGAATGCACCGAAATTTTAAAACGTAGTAAATATGAAAGCGTGGGCAGAGAGTACCTTTATGTACCATTCGGGATCGAAACTCTTGGTCCAATGGGGTCCCAGTGCGCGCAAGTTTTTCCTAGAAATCGCGAAACGTCTGGTTGATGTTACTGGTGACCGAAGAGCTGGTGGCTTCCTCGCACAACGTATCAGCATTGCGATACAACGAGGAAATGCCACCAGCATCCTAGGTACAATGCCTCAAGGACTGAAGGACCTATTCTAGATTTAAGATAGGTAGAGGTAGGTAATAGTTAAGTAAGTTACACTTACTGTATATACATATTTCGAAAATACATGTTTTATATAATTTATTACCATCAACAATATCTTTAATCGTTGTCATAACTCATAACACATTATATGATCCATAATAACAGGATATTTTCTAAGTAAATATTAAGCGTAGTGTAGTGTTAATTAGTGTTTATACATAATATATTGTGTTCGTGGTCATGACCGGTATGGCATGACGATTGTGTTGTGCTGATTATCTTGTCTTTATTAATATTTTCATCACGGATTGGATATCGAAATATGTTTAATACAACAGAGATTTAAAATAATACAGACCATCAAAATACATAGGAGATTTTCTTAGAATAGTATTGTAAGCGCCCCCTAAGGCGCACACGAGGTATGGTGGAGAAATTTGGGGCCATCGGGTGTGTCTCGGAAGCTCAATTGGTAGAGAGATAAGAGGGTATCCCAGAGGAAATAAGTATTTCCACTTTTCCTTAAAAAAGTTTTATCCGTCAAAATCAGACATGTTGATACTTTAGTGCCTTCAAATTGTACCTGTTTTTGTTTAGGTACCTTACTAGCTAAAATGCGTTTTGATATGGTATCTTATGTTCAAATAACGAAATACTAAGTACTAGAAAGATTGAAACATACACTTTTCCTTATTTGACCAACATACTTGCAAGATATTATTATACACGGTGATTTTTTAGTCAATGGCCAAACTCTAAGTATATTGCTGTCCCATACATTCCGACTGGTGCAATGCCGCCAATTTGTATGGAACAGCCAAATTTTTTTTTAAATGGTATTGACACCACCTATGGCAATTATTTTCAAAAGTTGACGCAACTAACCAAGATTCCAAAATGGTATAATACTTTAGGAAACGTAGTCACAACAAAAAATAACGATTTGTCCCTACAATTATGATAGATTTTTCAAAATTTTAAGGACAAAATGAATTTTGATTATTTTTTATGTAAAATCTACATGTATTATGGTATTTTTAAGGGCTGTGTTAGATAGCATACTTACGTTTCCAAAAACCAAAATATAAATATTTTAATATTTGTAGACATGGTCGTTAAAAATACCTTTATGTCGATTTTCGATGAATTTAATTTTTTTTAAATAATTGAGGTATTTTGTTTTTAATCTTTTTCTCGACTAATCATAAGCAGCTCCATCCTGTGGTGCCGGCTTATCGTTGTGTTTTGGGACAAGTTGTATGATTGTTTACAGTAAAAGGTCGGCTTAGTCGGTTGCCAATTAGGCGCTAATGGCATAAATATTAGTTTAGAAATGTATCTTATCAATAAACGAGAAAGAAGTAGTTACCTTTTACCAAAAACCAGCACGAATGTGTCCAGTAGCATATTTAGTAGGTTTGTTTGCATGCGAGGCTCTTTTGAATTGTTCTTATTCTTATCGTATCTCTACTTCAAATCGTAGAAGAATACATAATTCAAATAAGGGATGACTCACACTAGAACGGGTCGGGATGGGCTCCCGTTTCTTTATCCGACAAAGTATCTCCTTGGGACCTTAGGTTACAACTCTTTGGAGGTGAGACGTAACCTTAGCTTGTTGACGTTGGCGTGTCGGACCCTGCGCGGTGATTCGGACTGTCCAGAATTGGTGAGTCGACTTGTGCGACTACATGTGCCAGACATCCCCAGGATAGCCCTCAGACCGCGGCGACGCGATCTGTTGGCTTTGCCAGCCGGACGCACCGTGTCACGACTGAACTCTCCGCTGCTCCGTGCCCTCACACAGTTGAATGCACTCTTGGCATCAGCACCCGAGTGCGACCTGTTTGCGTGGCGTTGGGTGTCTGTGAGAAATGAATGCCTGAGATTCTGTGAGGTGATGGATGCGAGGCCTACATCCGTTAAGGTGTAATTGTGATGTGAATGTGAAAAGTGTGAATTTTTTGTTTGTACCTGATTGTTAATTGTAATAGTTATATGTACCTGCTTGGTATATGTTAATGTTAAGTTTCATGGCGCATTGGAATTGTCTGTAAGGTCATGTAAACATGTTTTCAAATATAAAAAAAAAAAAAAATGGGGCGGGACGGGCCGGGACGGGACGATCTGTCAGTTTCTATAGAAAACGTCACGTGACATCCGAGGGCTCCGATCTATCACGTGATTATTTCTACAGAAACTGGCAGATCGTCTCATCCCGTCCCGTCCTGTCCCGTCAGATGTAAAGAACTCTTCACAAAAGTATTTAATGGTAAAATTGATGTTTTTATTTATAAATGACATGTTGGTGGCAAACAAGCATAAAGCCCACGCAATGCCAAGTGGCGCGTGTAGCCCATAGACACCTGTAGTATCAAAAATAATATTACAGTCACACCTGTTGCCGTGATCAAATTAGGGCCAGATCCCATAATTATAAGGTACAGTCAACCACACAGCTGTGAATACAACCAAAGCGCCAAAAATATGTAGCGCGACCTTATTGCTCAGGCAATAAAGTCCTGTATACATATTTTTGGCACTTTGGCTGTATTCACAGCTGTGTGGTTGACTGTACGAGATGACATGACAAATGAATGAAATTTCTTGATTATCAACGACACAGATGACAGCACTTTTGCAAACGCCACGCCCATTGCAATCAAGCCATAAATCAAAGTCACTATGACACTCGTAATAGCGATGTTTTTAGTATGGCAGGATTGTGAAGAGTCTAAACGAGTGGATTGTGTTTTCATACACGTATTATTGCTTAACTATACTCGGTCATTCATTGTTCAAGTCTTTAATACCTACTTAGTTATGTCTAGACGGCTAATAATCTTACGTAATAATTATAATTTTGATAACCTGGATTATACGAGGGTTAATCTGAAAGTTTTTAGCTGTTCATCCTGTATTCATGCGCATTGAATGAATAATATACCAATTCGCGCGGTTTTCATTACTATTTACTGGCGAAAGGTTTTTCATTAATTATTAGTATAATTATTTTGTACGATTTTTGAAAAGACCTGTTTTATATGGAGTTTTAAACCCTTTGCAGTATTTGGGATTTTTTTGAACGAAATGAACTAATTTGGGTGAATAAATGAATGAAAATTGAACTTACCTGGGATTACTTATTTGGTTAGTTCTGATTTTTTTCATGTTATAATAATTCATGATTTTCTATATTAAAAACACAAGTTTTTCAAATATTTGGAATTCCTAGTAATATGTCTTGAAATCATTTTTTACACCTACTAATATTCGACTTAAACGGGAACCAGTCACAAGACTTTTAGCTGATATTGAAGCTTTACATTATTACCTATTTCAGATTAAAAAAAATACATTTATGTATATAGGGCAGGAGACCAAAGATCTGGCAGACTCCTTGCTCAACGCATCAGCTTAGCAATCCAGCGAGGAAATGCTGTCAGCATCCTCCTCGGAACATTTGCACAGGGGCTTGTTTTAGATTTATTTAACTTTTTATTTTAGTTTTAGTTTAGTCATAGTTTTATATCTAAATTTGTATTTTTTAATGATTATAACATTGAACGCCAAAAAACATAGACAACATAAATTATTCATTCAAAGTACTTACTTAAAATTAAAATAACTAAAAGTGAACCTTAAAAATAAATTAATCAAAAATAAAAATAAACTTAATTGTATTTTTTCAACTGTGTTTCTGTACAATAAAGTGTTACTTACATACTTAAAAGGCCCGGTCCTCCCAACAGGGTGCCCATCACGCAGGTGGCTTTCCCGCGTTGAAGTTCGATAGCAAATATTTGCGCGACGAAGTAGACAGCGCGAGGGTCGCCTGTTGCTTCTCTCAGCCTCTTCCTAAGCTCCGTGTGGACCTCCAGCACACTCTGGCCCCAAGGATAGGTCCTGCACGTTAGAATCTCTCTAACCTAACCTAACTTTAGATCAAAAATAAATAAAGAAAGTAATAAATAATAAAATAAATTACTAAATATTATGGGACATTCTTATACAAATTGACTAAGGCCCGCAGTAAGCTCAAGAAGGCTTGTGTGCTCAGACAACGATATATACCTATAATATACAAATACATAAATAGGTACCTACTTAGAAAACATCCATGACTCAGGAACAAGTATCTGTGTTCATCACACAAATAAATGCCCTTACCGGGATTCGAACCCAGGACCATCGGCTTAGCAGGCAGGGTCACTACCAACTACACCAACCGGTCGTACCTATTAGTCCAGTATATTTTAGATTCCATTAACTCTCAACAGTCCATACAACCTGGCGGGTTCTGCCTCTGCGTGCGTCCCATGACTCGGGCAAGTGCAACATTTGCTCGGTGGACCCATAAAATTTTATTAATTTGTCGAAAGGGTCACTGCGTGTTGGCTTCGGCTCCGCGTACGCCTCCCAAAGGTCCGGAACACCATGATGGGAAAGACATAAATAATAAATATTGGGGCACAATCTTACACAAATCGACCTAGTCCCACGGTACGCTCAATAAGGCATGTGTTGTCGATACTAGACGACGATGTATATAATAGATAGATACATATAAATATTTAAATATATAGAAAACATCCATAACTCACGAACATATTCATTCATATTTATGATAAACACACAAATAAATGCCCTGACCAGGATTCGAACCCGGGAACCTGCTTCGTAGGCAGGGTCACTACCAACAAGGCTAGGAGGCCGTTTGTCTCCGCGTTTACATTTTACCTGCGTCCTTCTTAAAATACCAGTATACAAACAATTTATCATTAATCGATCTAACTCTAGACTTAAAAAATTAAAGGACAAAGTTCACCAGACGAAATTAAGTTAGCATTTAAAAATACTGTGTAATTTAATTACAATATCATCAGCAAACAAACTTACACAAAAAAAAGTGAGGAGTCAAGTCAACATATGCGGTCAACGCGATGTTTATCCATTTGTACCTTAGTACAAACGTGGTAGGGTACAATGTTAGCATAAATTTGAAGGCCTAGTCTGCTACTATGATGTCAGCCGTAAGTGCATCCGAATATATAAAATGGACGATCTCGCACCAACTACTCATTCGTTCCTGAACTCACAACGAAGCATCATGATCAAATACGTGAGTTTATTTTTTCACTAATCCTTAGTCTTAAAGGTCGGTGGTTGAAATGTACGAGTATAATTGATTGTTTGTTTCGCAATTGTTTTGACTCGGCGTGTGGCAAACGTAAATGTAATTGCGTTGTAGTAAAATCTAAGCATACTCGTATCTCACTAGACTTAATTATTTATAGATATGTTAACACTTCATTGGTATTTATTCCCATTGCATAGTTTAATAAATAGTGTCCTAACTTATCTAATATTACAATTGTAAAACATGAATTAAATCATTGATTATTTCTAATTAATATTTTGATTCATAAACGTTTAAAAATAAGAAAGGATTGGGTATACTTAAGAAGTTTCGGACTCTGGCTGCCGTGATGGGGTAGCCCAGTGGTTAGGGCGACTGTCGCGAAAGCAGGAGGTCGCTGGTTCGATCCCAGCCCTGCTCACAGGGGTCTTGGTCTTTTTTCTGTAGTATATGACATTTCTTTAGATTTTTAAATTATCTAACATTGCTCTAGTACATAGGGTGCAAGAGGATCGTTTGCGTCGAAAAACGTATGTGACCTTTTTCTTAGCGGATTCCCGGCTTAAACCACGACTCAGGGAGTATGGGGTCCGCTTTGGCAACTAATTCGGCGTAAGCGCTTGTTTTACTATAGTGACAGCCATCTGACCTTCCAACCAGAGGCTAAACTAGGCCTTTTTGTTTTCCTCCACCAAAAACCGATAGGTAAACATTAAATTATATTTCATAGACAATACCGAAAAACTCGTCGGTACCAGCCGGTAGGATTTGAACCAGCGGTCATTGGATAGAAAGTCCCGCTGGGCCACTAACGCTTACGTATGTGAAAGACCCCCAGAATTTAAACATTTACTGATTACAGCTGACCGTCGTTTGCGTGCTGGCTGCCGTGTGCGCCGCACAACAGAACCCTCAGGATGTGCAGATCCTGCGATACGACAGCAATGTCGACGTCGATGGTTACCAGTTCGCGTAAGTAGTTTAGTACCGTGTAATACTCGAAGCGCCGTGATGGGACTTAGGGCCCACGCTAGCTGACGCGGATTACCCGGAACGGACGCCCGTCTAATAAGAAATCGTATGAACAGCGCTAAGTGAAGCGGACTCACGGAGCGGGTGCGCCATACTAAATCCACCCGCCGCGTGCACCCGCTCCGTGCACCCGCGCCAGCTAGCGTAGGCCCTTAGGGATGACTCTTCTTTCAATTGAAAACGTCACGTGACATCCGAGGGCTCCACTATCACGTGATTCTTTCTATAGAAATTGACAGATCGTCCCATCCCGTCCCGTCCTAGTGAGTCATCATTTATTCTAATTTCTTAGTATATCTTTACACCGTGGTCGTTAAGACTATAATGCCATATGAAATTATCTGGATTTGGCTAAGACTTATTGACTGATATTAGAAAAAAATAGAAATAGATTCACAAGAAATATCTTGCTCAAAAATAATATGTAATAAAATTTTTTTTTTGGTAAAGACTTACCATGTATACCTACACGCTTAAAAAAAGGAAAAGAAAAAAAAATGCCCAAAATTGTCAAATTTGATATAAAAATTGTTGCTTCTTTTAACGTCCAGAATTCATACACAGTCATGGTCAAAATCTTTCGCCTTAATAAAATATCGCAACCGTGGACAAATGCACTTTTTACCTAAAAAGTGTGGCCCCTAAATATATTACTATGAATGAGACCGTTGAGCATTTAAATTGTACTCTATACGGTGAAATTTACATTTTAGTGCTCACCAGAAACAAATGCTTCCAAAGAAAAATTCCTATTTTCCTCCTATTAAATAATAAAATGGGGGCAAAAATGTGTGAGTAGACATTATTGAGTACTTACAGCTACGATAATGTCAGCTTTAAGGATGACTCACACTAGCACGGGACGGGACGAGGCGGGACGGGAAAATCTGTCAATTTCTATAGAAAGAATCACGTGATAGCTTGGAGCCTCGGATGTCACGTGACGCTTTCTATAGAAATTGACCGACTTTTCCGTCCCGCCCCGTCCCGTCCCGTTCTAGTGTGAGTCGAATCACCCTTTAAGGTTTTATTGAAAATTTACAACCATTTTCCCTGATCACTTGATCATTTTCTATTTGTTTTACTGAAAAAAATAGGCTAACTCTTCCTGATGTAAGACAACTTGATACACCATCTGTTTTGCTCCAACAAGAAATACTACCAAGCAAGGAATACTATCTTGTTCATTCTAGCATTTTCTCGTCTTGTAGTACAGTTCAGCAAACAAGGTTTTGGCATTAAGAACCACAGACCGCACTATCATTCCTTAAAATATTATATTCATTATTAGGAGTACAATCCTATTTTTTCACATATTTCCTAAGCTTCTAAACATGTTTTTGGTGTTTGAAGAATTTAAGTACCTCTTTGAAGAGTTATACGAATTTGCATACAATAGCTATAACTATGTGATTGCTTCAGGTACGAGACGAGCGACGGAACGTCCCGCCAGGAAGAAGGCAAACTTGACAATCCACAGTCCGAGGACGCGGCTTTGACCGTGAAGGGACAATACTCCTACGTGGCCCCCGATGGCAAACACTACACCGTGACTTTCACTGCCGGACCCAACGGCTTCCAGCCCAAGACCTCCCTTGGCCAGTAAACGGATAACTGCTTGACTGTCATCTTTATAGTAAACTTCCTGGATGCTTTTTGTCCAGTTTACTTCGACTGTCCAAAGAACTCTAGCAATAATTTACTTAAACGATGGCAGCATGAACTCATAGTTCAATGAGCATTGCCTGTTAGTTTTCAAACAGCAGATAAACGCTGAACGTTGTAAATACTCTTTTATCTACCGTCATTAATGTCTCAATATCTAGATGGTGCTATAATTATCTTGCAGTGCTGTGATCTCATTTATCCGTGCCGGTGCATTGAATGAGGAATCACTGAATCTAATTTCATGTGCCATAAGACCATCTTTAGTATATTTTTATTTTTGTACTACTGTGTTAGAGCGTTGCTCGAAATAAAGTTTTTTTTTAAAGGATGTTTAATTTGTAATTTATTGTTTTTGTTTATTTTATTGTATTTATTCAAACGAAATAGTTATATACAGTCTAACAGTATAAACCACGCAAATCTTAGCCTGTTATACACGGTGCCCGTGAGCATTGCGAGAGATTTTAACAGCGTATTCCTGAGGCTAAACGAAACAAAAAATGTCATATGATTTTTGGTCATTTCGACCAAAAAAGCAAACAAAAAAATAACCTTTTTTTTACTTTTTTTATATGCTTTGATACATGGTAAGTCTATTTCATTTACAAAAGGCCCAGTTAAAAAACAAAAAAATTGTTTTTTTTGGTAGAGCCGATCGAGTTTTGCAAAGATATCACAGTGTCACTTTGAAGTCTGTCAAAAAACATGTCTAGACTAGACTACATAGTAGAATTATCACATTAAAAAAAAATAACGCATTATTTACCGAGTGGCGGTAAATTATGTTTAAATAAATTTATTCATTCATACATTCAATCAAAATAATTAACAACGACTCCATTGCTCTTTGTTTACCCATTACCACCAAACATCTCAACTCCATAACACAAGGTTAACACGTTTTTTTATAATAAAATTGCAAAAACCGACCGATCATTTAGGTATATCTATACCTAAATGATACTCCGTCGGTTTTTGCAAGTTTTCGTGCAGTTGAAGTCGTGTATTTAATTGGTTGATTGAGATTAATAACACAACCAGTTGAAGATGTTTTGATTAATTCATGATTTAATCGTTAAACGAAAACATAGTTTTTTAGTGTTTGTGTTCTAATCAAATTGGCAATTAATCATGTTTTTACCCACCAACCCGCACTGGACCAGCGTGGTGGGATTACGGTCCAAACCTCCCCATGGAATAAACTACTTAATGCCCGTACCTACAGACCCCATGCTCGGCGGTGCTGGGGACTTACGCATTAAATAAAATAAATAAATAAAAAGTATTTAATTCAGGCAATCAGTTCCCATAAGCTTACATCTATAAATTAAATGAAAAATATTAAAATAAAATAAAGATTAAATGCATTCCCAGAGCCAGGGGTGCTAAGAATCCCCGAGCGAGGACACGATCTACAAAATGACTTACTTTACTTATTATTGTTGTTTTTGGGCTAATAAAGTTGCCGGGTCAACCAGTTGTGATCTATTGTGGCAGCCCTTTATAAATCATTACTGATTCCCGTTGAGTCCAGAAAGTTCAAGACTCTTTGGGCTGTAATGTTGTGTATCTCATAAGGTTGCAGTTCGTGCCTACCGAGGTGGATACTTCTTTTGTGCATTAGTGGTCCGCAGGAGCAGAGGATGTGCATCGCGGTTTCCTCTGTTTCTTGGCAGAACCTGCCAATAACTTGGACGCCTTCCATACTAACTGGCGCGATAAAGCAAAACAGAGGGAGTTATGGTGATCCAAGGGAGTCTTTGCCCAGCAGTGGGACACTCTGAATAGCTATTTAAAAAAATCATGTTTTTCGTAAGTCCTTTTATGTTTACCCGGCTATCGATAAAAAGGTATTATTTATTGAATGTAAATAGGTTGCCGTGCCAATGCAAAGTCAAACGCCTTCTTCTGTCCGGGAAACAAGCACACTTTATCAGGAATATTTGTTCCACGTCTATACGTGACAGGTGACTGTACCATCCTATATCGTTAACCACAATTCGAACATAAAACGTTTTACGTTAATCCGTACATACCTACGCATTAGAAGTTTTACATGCGTGTGGGTGATGTTTCGCAAACGCACTTAAATGCCAAAGCACACGCATATGCCACCTGCATATGCATTCATATTCGTGTTCTGAAATCTGTTATTAATTTGATATTGAATCCCTACGGATTCAATCGCGATTAACTGCTTCCAATGTTTGGAGTAATTGGTATTAGGTCTGTACATGAATATTTTCAGCCCAGATATCTGAACTGTTAAATTTAACTGTCAGCGATGCCCTTCATCTAGCGACTGAGTGTAATCGATGGCGACAACTTGTTGACAAAATTAAGAGTCACGATCCTCAGCAGTGAGGGAACGACTGAGAAGAGAGAAAGATTCAGTTTAAATTGTTTCGTTTTAATAAGCTTACTAATCCCGGTAGTAACCAATGAAACTATTATTTAACTGACTCGTAGGCTAGTCAGTCACGAAGCCTCGTGGGTTCAAATACAGCGTGCGTAGCCAAGATGCCAATCGCTAACGATTAGTCGCGCCAATCCTACAGCTCTGACTTACGCCTAGTGCTGCCTTTTAAACAGTCTTTAAAGATTATTTTAAACTAGAAGCGAGGGTGGTGCGTAATTTTTTTTAAGCACGAATTTTTCTTAAGTAGTCATACTACCTACTACCTATTATAATAAAAGTTTTTAGTCTTGTGGGACATGCTACGAGTATGGTGCCATTATAAGCGCCGAATATTATCGTGCACAACAATACTATTTATATATACTTAGGTAAATTATAAAGTATAAGTAGATTATTGACAAAATACCTATTTAAAATATAATGATGTGCATAATACATTTATATTTTTGCACGCCGAAGAGTAATGACACTTGTTCGTACAAACATTGCTCAAGGCTGTGCATTGTGGCCGCTGTTTGTGGACCTTCGTTATGTCAGAATGTGTTTAAAATTCTCGCAAACCGTGTCGCAACCTGTAACCTTTTGTGCAAACGAGGCTTTAGGCAAGGATTAGTTACTCAAATACATGGATACCTAATATTATAATTTAAATTGTGTGTTAAATGACATTCATATTGAAACGGCGGTTAAAACTACTTAAAACTATCGCATTTTCCGATGCAATCGAAAAATGACACGCCATCGTTTCAAACCGAGAAGAACTTTTAGTTTTGCCAAACTAAATAGCTCCTTATTGCCGTATTATGTGTACGCGCACTAGTGACCATAGAAACTAACAATATTAACGTCAAAATAAATGTGAAGTTAGAATTATTGTCTTAATGACCAGTGCTCTGGGAAATGGTGGCAAAACTTCAGCAAAACTTTAGTAAAACCTTAAAGCTAATATTTTCATGACTGTAAGCACTTAACAAATACAGTTAAAGTTTTGCAACCCATTTTATTTGACTGTAAGGGCTATGTTTAATCAAAGTGATTTCTTTGATTTAAGTATACCTTTGTGCTTAAAGATTGTAATCTGCCGTCATAAAGGAGAATTATTTATTGTATTCGATGTAAGGTGAGAGTAGTAATATTTGTGACTAAGGATAGGTAGAGTGGGCCGATACACCTATAACTATTTTCGAATGTTGAAATGCAGGTAAACCATAAACAAATGGGGTCAATGAGAAACTTAAAGAAACAACGGCTGTTGAAAATATAACGATAAGTCAGATTATTTGAGTAATGTGCCACAATTTATAATACCTGGAACAAACTAAGCTCAGTAGCCAAAAGCAGAGCCGTTCGGGTCAATACTACTCGACCTTATCGGTCCAATTCAGAACCTATATAATACCTACAAAATCTATTAATGCGTACCTAAACGCCTACATTAAACTATTAGCAATCACTCAAGACTGTAAGACCTGTATTGAAAAACCAAAAGTTAAATCGACTTAGTGGAATCTTCGGGATTAGAGAAACTACTGTTCGGCAGGTCGTTAGTTCCAGAATTGAAAAAAATGTGATTTCCTATTGAAATGAACTTAAGACCTGAATGGCGTCACGACATAAGACTCGGAACATCAAAGACGAGACTGACTGGAGAAGCAGGCAGATCCCACATGTTGGTGACTAGCTCAATCCCTTTTCTTGCGCATGAAACGAGGCCAGGGGGGTTACCACGATCGCCAACCGCGACAGTTAAGGACCTAAACTGAATCCCGTTAGGCTATCGTGGTAAGACTCCTGGGAGGTTTAGGTCCTAAATCGAATCGCGTTATGCGATTTTATAAAGCCCCAGGTGTATGGCAGCGACTCAGATCAGGTCCTATACTGAATCGCGTTAGGCGAACGTGGTAACCCCCCTGAGCACAGTTATGGTCCTAAACTGAATCGCGTTAGCCGATTATGGTCTGGCTCCTGCTTCCTCACCATGGCGTCTTAACGCGATTCAGTTTAGGACCTAAACTGAATCGCCGCCATACAATTGAGCACATGAGCCTTACCATGATGTCTTAACGCAATTCAGGTTAGGGCCTAAACTGAGTCGCTGCCATATAACTGAGCACAGTTAAGAACCTAAACCGAGTCGCTGTCATACAATTGAGCATAGTTAAGAACCTAAACTGAATCGCGTCAAGACGTCATGGGAAGGGCCTTGTGCCCACTAATGGGACGTAGATATCAGTACAGGCTGAAGCACTTTCCTAATCGCTATTGACCGTTTACACATAATGTTTAATGTAAGTACATTTAATGACCCTTGCTTGTTTGCTTCAGGTTTTTCTTAATGTTTTTCATATCAAAATAAAAATCACATAAGTCACCAGGTTTCAGTGCTATCTTGGTTCACGTAGAGTATCCTTCTTTTCAGACGAAATTGTTTAAAAATGCCGGTGACAAGAGTTTCTGAAATATCGACTCCAGGAGATAATTCAGACGGTGAGACTTAAACTTTAGAAAGAAAGAATAGTTCAATAGAATTCATTTTTTGTATGAGGTGGCCTGGTGATTTACCCCATGTTTATATTCCCTTAGCATGATTCTTCTAGATTCTAGATTTTTTCCTTTTTTATTTCATCATATATGAAATTTTCGTTCGCAGACGTCTTAGTTTAGTACAAAATTAAATTAACAGATTACGTGGTGCCATATTTGCTTGGTATAGTACTGCGCATGTCTCAACTGACATGTTTGGCGCCGGTGCGCCTGCGACGCGCCGGTGACAAATGGGCTGTGGTCGAATCCGGTGGACTCCTCTTTCTCCAACGGCTGGTTGGCTTTTCATCTTGTAAGCGTATTTTTTATGTTGGAATATTTTTAATAAGACAGCCTTTTAATACATTGGCAGCAAAATCACCTACTTGAATCTCCGTGTAATTAAAAATAAGTACATTATTTATTAGTTCGTCTGTTAGATCAAGAAAAACAATTCGATACGTATTTTTTATTTTGTTTTTCAAATGAAAAATGACAGAAATATAGTGCATTAAAGTTTCACGTGACGTCATAATCATTATTGTAGCAGAAACATATGTAGCATAATGCCTCGACTATGCCATAAGTTATTTTCAAAACCTGCATGAGCTTTTTAATATACAGGCTTAAGGTACAGTTATTATTATTTTGTTCACAAAGGTGACTTTGCTGCCAAGTGTAAAATAACAATTATCAGCAAAGTTTGTTCACCTCTCGCGCCTTGAAACCCTTGCCACGGTTAATACTCCAGTTTTTGAATTTTGGAATTATTCGCTTCCTCAGACCCCAATATAAGCACAAGAGGTAAAGGAAAACTTTACTCCCTTAAATAATAAGTATTTAACTATTATTCTTTATGAAAATCACATAGAGTTTAGTCGTGTGTTGTTTTTTTTCAGGTTTTTTAGGAATCTCTTCGATGACTCTTTATTTTATTGGAATGAATCCAAGTCTTGTAAGCGAGAGCACAATGTTTTTTACTAGCCTGGTTGTTTTCTGCAATCTGGTTCTCCCTTTGTTCGGTTATAGTCGTCTGATATTGCAAGAACCAAGCAAACTCAAGCAAAATATCACTTTGTTGCGACAACTACACCAGGTAAATTCGTTTTTCATTCATATTATATACCTTATTGAATTGGTTTGAAGAAGTCTGTCGATTCAGCAAGCTTACCACGAACATCAAAAATTGGCATTGACGGGAAATCCTCTTTGGCACTCCAATATGCAAGTGTGACAGAGATTGATATACAAATCTGCAAGCGTTTGATTTTTTTTAATTTTTGTTTGATTTGAAAAAATTTAACCGTAATTACTAACCAATCTTAGCAACGTTCGTTTAGTGAGTTTGAAAAATAACGTGTGTTGTGATTTTTTTACACTTTAAAAAAATTTGGAAGTCGCAATGTACTGTGAATTTTGTCATTTTTGAACTATAACAAGAGATGTCAATTAGGCTGATGTTAACGTACATAGAAGCTATTATTTACTTTGTATGAAAAAGTGAAAACATACAGAGTACAAAAAATTAAAAGTTGTAGAACAAAAGTTGTTAGGTTTGATGACTACTACCTACCACTAAATTTATTGCTTATGTTACAGGAAACACCCGATATATAAACATGTTTCGTTAACTTTAACGCCGTAAAAGCATGACCATAACGACTGGTCTAAATAAATGCCACTCAGGCAAACATGGACTTACAAATGTGATACAAGCAACTGCTGTAATTGCATTGTATTACACTGGATTAAATAAGAGGGCGAAATTTATATAGTTTATTTATTTTCAGATGAAAAAAACCTTCAAATTTACCTACAAGACTAAAAGTAGACGGGTTGCAGCATGGTGTTTATGTATATATTTTGCGTGGCCACTATTACTGCTTGTTGAATTATTCTTATTATATTTGACAGGTGAAAAAACGGATTTAAATCGTAAGTTGATGCCACTTTCGAATTAGACTCTAAATCGGCCCATTTTGAGATTTAGCTAACGGCTTATAATATATAAGATTTATTCTTATTGAGTCAATCGAACTTCATGAATATCAATAACAGACTCGACTAGAATCAACGTTACTCGTAATGTTCTACTAGACCAGTATTTTTCATACATTTCCTATGCGAAATAAGCATGAAAAAAAAAACGGTTTTCGGGGTATTTCCTGTAATTGTGCTACAAGTTCTTGGTGTTTGCCAAATTTCGTGATTCTACGTCAACGGCAAGTACCCTATATATTTTGATTCCCATTGCAAATGTGTGAGAAATGCGGCATAAACGGCCGTATCTTTTCACAGGTTCGTTTTTTTCACAGCTTCAAGTGTCTACAGACTTACGTATCAGGTATAAATTTTAACTTGCTACCGCTTCGCGATCCCGAGATAAAGGATCTTGACAGACGGACGGACGGACAACAAGGTGATCCTGTAAGAGTTTCGTTTTTTTTTTTTGAGGAACCCTAAAAACGAGAAACAAGAGTATATAAAGGAGCTGATATATTATATTCCATAATGTGCTAAAAACAGGACTCGTGTTACACAGACACAAAATTCTAGTTTCCTTTAACAGGTCGCGGTAGCTTGTATATGTGACATTTTATACAATACAATCTCAATAATCCGGCAGTAATGATGACATGGAGGTGCCGAATTAGTCGAAAATTCGGATTAGTGTAGAATACGTAATAAAATCAGTAAACTTATGTGGTTATATGCTTTTTTTAAAATAAACCTGCGAACTACGGAGGGTAGCTAGAATTTATGGAGGGTACTACTGGATGTAGGTCTCCTTATTTTTAATGCAGGATTACTAGACGTACCGGTATAACGAAGTGCCGGATTATCGAGATTGTACTGTAGTCATATATTTTTTACTAATTAATAGAAAATTCTGCTTCTTAAAAAAATTGAAATATAGTAATATAATACATAGTAGAAAAAAATATACTTGTCAAGTATAATAAAATAAATTTGTTAAAGGGAACTAGAGTAATTAAAACTCTTAAATTCACTTTTGTGTATTGTTATGTAAATTGCAGTGGTCGCCGAAGTTATTTTCTGGTACCAATGTTTCGTCCTGAGTCTGAAATCTATGCAATGGAGTCTTATTATTAACGAATTAAAATCCACGTTCAGTATGTTTAACGACGAATTTCAATCGTGGCTTGAATGTAAGTATACTGCTTATTTGCTTAATACGAGACTTTACATTAAATTGCACTTTTCGTAATATTACACTTTAAACTTTTGGTACACATTATTATAAAACATATAAGGGGTCTATCGCGATTGCAATTAATTTACAGTTTCATTTGTCATGGTCGCGGCTTGACTGATGAATCAGTGGGTCTTCCGGTTGATGTCCAAGATGGCGAGGACGCGTCGGGAGTAGTTCTTTGTTTTTTGTTTGTTAAAAGTTGTTTAGTGCGTAATATTGGTGGCTTATTATACAGTGAACTAACAAACAAGCATGCAGATGATGAAGAAATAGTCCTGACACCTGTCTTATCACTCTTGGGATCATCACCCGAAGGCTTAGTATAAATTTTAACGATAAAGTTCGTAAACTACTCGACGGAGGTCAACGAGCAAACTACTGTCGATTAGTTTTGTGTTAACACGCGAGGTATGATACGTTAACGCTAAAATAGTATGCTCACGTCGACAAGAGTAAATTTTTCGTTTCATGTTGGCTATACTGACTGGATTAGATCATATAAGATGACCAAATCACGACGTATGAGCTATGTGGAAACGCTACACGCGTTAAGGTAACTCCGTAGTTTGTTTGAGTTATATTTCTGTCAAATTAATAAATAGGGCCGTTTTGACTTTTTTGTAACGCGAGATATCGATGTATGGATCGCACGTTGGCTATAATTTAAACTTTGATTCGAAAACTGATTTTAATGCGCAGACGCAAAAATTACAATGTATAAATAATCTAATGAATGAATACTAATATGAATAAAGTAATATTATCGGCTATTGCCTGAAATATGTTGCACCGATTGTAAACGGTGGCATACTGTGACTGTGATAGCTAAAGGCCCTTTCTCCACGTTGGCCCTTAATGAGGCGCGCGAGCAGGGGCGTACCCAGAGTTATTGGCACCCGGGGCCTCCACCAGCACCCTCCTCCTCGTTTTGGGTCTGTTTTGCGCCCCCTCTGCGGTGCCGCTGGGGCACCTGACCCCCCCCCCACTCTCGCCTTCTTGTTACGCCCCTGTGCGTGGGTGCAGTGCGTAGCAGCTATAGTCAAACCAGCTGTGGTAGAATTACTAGTATTACTACCAAAAAAAGAGATGAATGTAGTTGTTTTTTTCTACTGTTATTGCGTTCGTTTGTTAGTTTAACTATACTAAGTATCGCGCAAGCCCGCGGCGGTGAGATTTTAACAAACGCGCGATGCGCTGGGGTGTCGCTAAATTATAACGTTTTAAGACTTTTAAGAATTGATTTTTATTTTTGTTAAATGTACCTATATCAAAAAAAGTTGACTAATCTGGCTTCCTGTTAGATACCTAGAACTGTTAGCGATAGTGTCGATACTCGCACTTCACTAGCAGAAATGTCACTGTCAGTGTCATTGGGATATTCAAACGCCGTCGACCGTGTTTACGTTCCATATATTGCGCGAGTATAAGTTACTATTAGAACATTCGAAAGTGTGTGTTAACATAAACTTTGTGGTAAAGTAAGTCACTGAAGGTTTGGGCCGTGAAACGGTAAGAAACGCAAAGTCGAATCATGGCTGCTCGCAGATTTTTTTGCTTGGCGGATGTTTAGAAATGCCAGGAATGAGATGATGGGCAATTTCGAAATCGGTACCGCCTCAGCAAAGAGGCTTTAGTATTTTTGTGCCAGGAGCTGGAGGACTTTACTTTCAAAAATCTATTGATGGAACAAACCAAATAAGTTTGCAAGAGAAGGTTTGTAATGGGATTTTTATTTATTGTATAGGTATGTAGTTGCCTTATCAGTTATAGTTTGCCTTTCCAACCAAGCCACACATCATACCTAAGTACACATACCAATAGGTTGCCACTACACCCTAGATGTAGTTACCTGTCTTATCTACACACTATTATCACACATAATTCTTCCACTAATATAATATAATATGTTGGCTGCCAAAATAAACTTTTCTAGATCTAGAAACTAACCGTTTTTTCTTGTTGTAGGTATTAACTGTGCATTTAGTAAATAGTGCTATTTTTTTATGTCTGGGTCATCCCAGCGACAAGTTAGTGTAGCTAAAGGTCAAAAAATATGTAGCAATCATAGCCATAATACATCCGGTCATGTTGTCCAAGTACATAGACTTTCCAAAATCTCCTGCTGCCAGGCAAGCTATAAGCCAGAAGTATATACATTTAATTTAAATATACTTAGATTCTCATAGTTGTTTTATGTAGCCTGTACATTTATGTGGTAAATAATTCTTCTGTTAACCGACTTATTTCAGTTAAAACTTTAAATGCAACTTAGTATGTTACAATCTAGGTTTGAACATAGGATAACTACTCTTATCCCTGGATTATCTACATGGAAGAAATTGCAGACAAAGGCTAGTAATTTTAACAATCCTAATATTTATTTATTTTTTCAGATTTCTTGTGAAGTATGGAATTCCAATAATCATTGGGTCTGTTGATGGCAGCCATTTCAAGATATTCAAACCACCTATGGCAGTAGAACATCTGTTCTACTGCCGCAAACATTATCATTCTTTGAATGTTCAAATGGTAAAAAGTTTTATTAAACACAGAGCATAATTATATTATTATGTAGTAGTGCAATTCATTATGGTTATAAAATTAACTTAAAAATTATAACTTTCTTATTGTTAGGTGTGTGATAGTGACTCCAGGATTTTGAGTGTGAATCCTAAGTTTGGAGGTGCAAGCCATGATGTGTTTGTGTGGGAAAATAGCGAGCTCAACAGCTACATGCAACAACTACATGAACAAGGAGAAGCTTGTTGGCTCTTAGGTAAAACTATTTCAATTTCATATGTATTATTTAATTTTAGTACCAATTTATCAGATGTCAGTGATTTTTATCAGACCTGGTTCCACAATATAGCTCAAAACTTATTTGAAGTACTAGTCGTGCATTGCATATTTGAAGCTTCTGGGCCTGCTAGAAGTACTTTAGATTATTGATGATTATGAGTGATCAAGTGACAAAACATAAGAAATTTGACGTACCATAACTCTTAAACTACCTACAGTCTACATGTTTACAGGCTGTGCCTTTATTTTGTTTGATTTGCAGTGCCTCCAGATTAATATTTAATTTTAAAATGCACATTTATAAAATCACATTTAGTAGGTGCCTATATTTATCTACTTATCTAGGTATATTTATTATTTTCAGTTCAAACCGATCACCCCAGCCTGTAGAAGTACATGAAGCAACAAACACAAATGATTTGTTAAGAGGAAGAGCCTATAGAAATTTATTAGTTTCAAGAATAACAAGGATTTTGTAAAGATTACCATTAAAACTCTTATAACTATAGCTTATTTCATTATTTTCAAAGACTCACCCAACATCAGGGACCGACCTGGGCCTGCTATCCCTTATAGAGGATTTTGTATGGGTTTAGCATAAGGCTTAACACACCATACACATTGCCAGACAAATGCCCTTTAATTTTGCCATATAAAGCGTTTATCTAAGGCTCTAAGCAGTAACCCTTATGAGTAACTGGTATGACACCCTTATCACTCGCTCAGCAATAACCATGCTATTGCTTCTTGCTCTACTAAAAGGGCTACTCTTTTGCATAAACATACTACTTAATTTAAATTGTCCACCTTGTTCATTAAAACTTAATTTATAATAATAAACGTTCTTTATTGCACCAATATGTTACAATAACAGTGTCAGAATAAAACAAGGAATAGATACAATTAAGTAACAACAGAGCCCTATACCACATTCACCATTGTACTGTAAAACACACACTTTAAAACGTCTCGGTGTCCGCCTAGGTGCCCTGACACGCCTGCCTGTCCCAGCATTCCTAGGCCTGCCTGCCGCCTTTTTGTTCTAAAGCTGTAAGGGTAAGCCAGGTTGCTGTACCACCACCAGCGCCAGTCAGTGAGTTAATCTTGGCAGCTTTCTTTTTTGTATTATTTTTTAGATCTTTCCCAACCTGAAATGTGATAGAAATGGTGTTGATTAAATTGCAACTAGAATATTAGTACTTACCTAATAATATTTTAAAGACTATTTTGGTTAGCTGAAACCCTAAGATCCAGTACCAAACATAATTAGAATTTCGAGCTAGAAAGAAGTCCTTACCTTTTTCCACTTTTCTGTATCTTTTCCTGGCCCCGAAGGGTCGTTATTTAGAAGGTTGATTAGTTTCTCCCACAGCTGGAGGGCCCTCTTTTTGCCTCTAGCCATCGAGGTTGGTTTTAAAATGTCTACATGTCTGAAATACAATAAACACATGAAATGTAAGATTTTTATATATACAAAAATACTCGTGGTGCACCTCGTGAGGCTCTGTGTATAATATATTTGTAAGTACATAATATATTGAAACTTTTATTTAAGATTGTTTAGTGCGTAACTTATAACATTCAGATGGTCCTATATTCGAAACAAAACCAATGTTTCTGTGTAGGTACTTACTCTTCCATAAAATTTACTATCATTTCGAATTGTGTTGCACTTGTTTTCATTTTGATTAGGTAGGTATATACAAGAGATAATAAAATTGCACTCTCAATCGCGCGTGGTTTACAACTTTGAAGTGCTTACTGCTCGTTTCACTTCAACACCTTCGTCTCTTTTTCTCACTATGCATGAATATGAAATAGCAATACTTTAACTCAAACAGTGGAGCCAACATAGAGCGAAACATTTACTCTTGTGGATGTGAGCTTACGATTGTGGTGATCGAGTGTCGATGAGCGTATCATACTCGCGTGTTAACAAAAAACGATTCGGCAGTAGTTTGCTCGCTAAATCCATCGCGTACTATACGGACATTATCGTAATATTTAATACTAAGCGTTGAAATCGCGAGGTGAATCGCAGTGTTGCCAGGTCCAATCTGAAAATACCATTAAACACATGGTGTAAAAAACAGGAGGCACATTTTATTCCATAGGAGATAAATATTGAGGCGGTTAAGTACTGTATATTGGCCCAGCGTAGACGTGTATTATATCGCTTCACTCTCAAAGTCACAAGTTAGAGTTATTATAGTATAACGTTGTTCGGCCAACGTGTATAAACGGCCTTAAATACAATATGTGACGATTTACGGCAAAAAGTAGGTAGGTACCTTATGCTCGTTTCTAGTTACCTACCTACCCAGATATTCGATGTTAAGTAACAATCGCCAAAAATTGAGTTTTTTTTTAATTCGTAATATTGTCTATACGTATATTTATTAAACCGTTATTTGCCAATACGCGGATATAAAAATCTTATGGTCTGCTGTTGCAAAAAAAAGGAAATATTAGTTAATCACGACATTTTATAAATTGACTTGAAGTGAAGACAGCATGACTATTTCAATATTTTCTGACAAACAGATGCCCAAAAAGTCATCTCTCGGTAACTACGAAACTTAGGAAGCTGATTCTTTTTGCTGTCGAAAGTTTATCTACTGTAGTTTATCAGGGTATGCTTAACTCTATACCGACCATAAATTTTGGTTGCCATGACCTTTGGCTGTAAATCGTCACATATGTGTCGTTATCTGGGAAAAGGGTCCCTCCACCACCACTTACGGCGTTATAAGCGATGTTCGTATACAAATACGTCGCCGGGTGACGTAAGCGCCATCAACAATAAGGTCGCTTTTCCCAGATAGCGTCACAAATTTACTTTATATTGCTTTAAAATATGTAGTTGGATTTCATTTAAAATATAGGCTATAGGTATAGTTTCTGAGTAACTGTGTCATACAGACAGACGGAAAGGACTAAACTATAGGGGTTCCGTTTCCACCATTTTGGCTACGGAACCATAAAAACCTCTTGAAAAAAAAGTGATATATGAAATGAATACCATAATAGAAGGGTAAGTCACGAAAAACGTGACTTTTGTGACCGTCTGGCAACACTTGTAACTTCTACTATTTAGTTCACGTTTTCAATACACTCTCGAATGTCAAAATAGTCCTTTATACTCGCGCAAAGTATGGGAAACACGATACGAAACGTAAACTCGGTCGACGCGTTAGAATACGCGCACTATTTAGTTAGTGAGTAAAATTTATACTCAGGAGTTTAGTTACCAATACGTCCCGCTTGGTGCGCTGTTCTAAATCCCATACAAATTGGCGTTTAACGCAAACACGGTCGTCGACGTTATTTTATCGTTAGAATTTATACTAGGGGCTCCGGTTGTCCGCGCCACGTGCTATTTGAAATCAGCTACCATTTTAAACAGCAAGGCTTCTCACCGTACAAAGTCTCGCCAAAAGAGCGAATTTATATAATATAACCTTACAATTCTAAGCCAAACTTTGGCACTGGCGAAATTGTCCCACTGGTTGGACAGAAGCCATTTATTTTAAAGATTGAATTGATGAATCAGCGAAGTGTCAATGGCGATCTTGCTAGAAATGTGCGCGTGCAATTAATTTAGGTTTTGCGCACGTTTTATTCTTTCAGGTTCTGCTGGCACTAATATTAATACTAAATCACACATTGGTCAAAATATTGATTCAGGTCGTAACAAGTTTACAACTCCCTTACAAGGTAACGTTTTTATTATTATATGAAATACTATTTTTTCCCGCGACTTCGTTTGCGTAAAGTTTATTAATTTCATCGTCCTACCTCTATGCATTCCCGAGATAAAGGGTCTTGACAGACATACGGACGGACAGACAACAAAGTAATCCTATAAGGATTCCGTTTTTTCTTTTTGAGTTACGGAACCCTAAAGAAGGCTCATACATAATTACATAAATTATTATTACAGGTCTAATTGTTGTTCACCCAAGAGCAAAAATAAATCATCTCAGTGACTGTTACGCCGAAATATGCGACTTGATACAGGAGACTAGCAAACAAGACGGTTCATTTTTGGTTCTTACAATGATGCTAATATTTTTGCGCTCACTCATAACTCCTTACAACTTCGTGTTGGCCATTGGTATGTATAATTTCAATAAAACCTTAAAAAATAGGAAAACCGGTTTACTATCGTCTTGTAGAATTTTATTTGCCATAAATTCGATTCGCATAATAATTTATGGCAGAGGTAACGTTTGGCATACATACTGCTTTTCGCAAACTATTATTAGGGCGAATAGAATTTGTTTGGGCAAAAACCCTAACCTAACTCACTTTCTGCATTCTGCCAAATAACTATGGCAAGTAGATATTTTTATAGTTTTGCAATTTCAAGATTAAGATTATTCTTTGAATGGATGTCAAAATAAATAATTGTCAATGGACTTACCATGAGCTCTATATATGCCGAATTAATAAATCTCGAATTTAATAATCCTGATTTCGAAAATACCGACCTATCAAAACTTTGATCATCAAAATTCCGACTCCTGAAAGCACGAATATTTAAAAATTCCGCATAGAATAAAGCCGTTTTTTTTAAATTCCTAATAACATAATACAGAATCATTATTAGATTCGGGATACTGTTAATCGGAATTTTAAATATTCGTGCTTTCGTGAGTCGGAATTTTGACGATCAGAGTTTTGATAGGTCGGGATTTTTATGTATAGGATTATAAAAATTCGGGATTATCAAATTCGGAAAATAATATTTCGGAATATTACAACGAAAAATGGAAATGCCCATGTGCCTAATAATCTCTCTCAGATTCCAAGGATATAAGGACCATGCTACGTGAGACCTTCCGATGCTTTTTTAACTTTTGCCAGTTGCTAACAGTAATTGAACCCAGTCACGGACTACATCAACAGGTACAATTTCTTAAAATTTTCTAGGTTTAAAATATCTTTTAAATTTTGAAGTTGGTAGGCAATAACTAAAGGCTTCCAAATAAAGCCCGTCAACACATCACACAATTGAATGTTTTGAATACTTATATATTTACGGAAGCCTTTCTTCGCTGGTGGACATCTTTCTGCTGAAATGCAACCCTTAACATTCCTCCAACTATCATATGATAGGTCAATTCAATGTCATGTCTCTCTATTTAGGTAGGGGTAGTTTGGCACCATTCGTACACGGGGAACATTCATACATTGTCGATATCTCGATTGTGAAAACTCGCTGAGACATTAGTTTTGCATGGAAGACTCCTTCCAATACGCATAGGATACCCACGAAGAATGGGGACAGTAAGTCTTCTGGTGTCCTTCAAATGAGCGTTTTTGTGTTTTTGCTATGTCAAAGTAATTTTGTGATGTATCTTTAAATGCATTTATCTGTTCTAATATTTGCCTAGTCTGTACGAATGTACCCCACGTGAGCTAAAATACGTTTCACATGAGATAAATATAATTGTTACTGGCGTTGTATTCTATATGCAAGTAAAAATTTGAAGATAAAGTGTACATTGATAAATATCTTGGCATGAGAAATGTACTGTATGCTACCCCGGACGTGGGAAACATTCCTACAATTTCCACTTTTTACGAAAATTGACATAGCTTTGCTTTGTCGCTTAGTATTGAGATTAAACTCCACTATTATCAATGTCCAATAGGTGGACTATTAAGGTATGTTTAATATTTTTTATTTGACTAACAGTTATTTTTTTACTGTACGAATGGTGCCAAACTTCCCCTAACGGTACAACGATTTTTATAAATTGAAAGATGTCATATACTACATAAAAAGGGACTAAGGCCCCAGGTGCCCGGGGCTGGGATCGAACCCTATGTAGTAGTGTGACTACTTAAAAACGTGGATCAAGACATTTATTATAATTAATAATCATTTAATTCATGCTTCGCAAATGTACAATGATTACAGTTTACATAAATTTTTAGCATCAACGGACTCGCCGTATATTATGCAAGTTGGCAGGCGAGATGGGACGATGGGACCTGATGCACCTTGAGCCTTTTCTCCTGCAGATGCAGATGAAGGAAGCTGCGATCGTGCCATTGGGCATGTTACATTTCGCGAGACCGCTTTTAGCTTCGGTTTGTTCGGTTGTTCGGTTTTTTTTAACTGGCAAAAATTTCCGATTTGGCTATCCTGAATACTCTTGCGGTTTGATGATGTCAAGTTGCACAATCTTTTTCCAATAAGGAATATGCACTCATTTTTATACTGTTGTATGATAGCTTTTATCATTTTAATACTGTAAACTAATTTTCAGCCCAAAAAAAAATTTTTTTTCAAAAATGTCAGACGGTTTAGGTGTTTCAAAAGCTTGCTTGACGTCACGTCAGACAAAACTAACAAAAGACGGCGCCGCACGCTGTTTACAATTAGTTTGCAATACAAGTAGTTTTGGCGGTAGACGTGCACTTGGACCCCTCGGCCCCTCCCACCCCCGCACAACGGTTTGCCTACGATTCTAAATATTGGCGGCGGCGTGACCTGGCCTTTCCATGACGTCTTAACGCGATTCAGTTGACCTAAACTGAGTCGCTTCCATACCACTGAGCCTAAACTGAATTTAAACTGAATTGTGTTAAGACGTCATGGTAAGACCCCAGATATTACCTTTATCTGTTTCAAGTGCATATTCCTTGTTCATTTTGCCTTTTAGATTTTTGAGCACATTCATTGATAGGGACTTGTTAATGCCTTAATAGACTAGACGACAATAAATCCAATTGGCCCGTTTGTTAAATTATTAAAAAATATACCACACGTATATTTTCTTTTGTTCGTCAATTTAAAAATGACGAAAATACAGTGCATAAAAGCTTCGCGTGACGTCACAATTAGGTACAATTCTTACCTAATAGCGTCACCAGCCCCTCGGAAATTGGATGCTCTTCATCTTCGTCAAGTTTAGTTATCTTGAAAATGGAAAAAAATGCGTGTCTAATAATTTTGGATAATCTAACTAACGGACTAGAATAATAGTTTTTCAACCTAGTCGTCATCCATTGCATACAGTACATCGCATACAGTTAGGGATACATTTGATCTGTCCGTCAGTGTGGTGGATGGTGGACAAATCAGGCAATGTGGAAAACACAGACAAGGTGGAACTGTATGCTCGTCATGCCATACATCAACGGATTTGTTATCAAGATGCTGCCGTCAGGCAGATCTGGGACCTTACCATGACGTCTTATCGCGATTCAGTTGACGACGTAAACTAAGTCGCTGCCATGCAACAGGGCACAGTTAAAAACCTATACTCAGTCGCTGCCTTACAACTGAGCACAGTTAAGAACCTAAACTGAGTCACTGCCATACAACTGAGCACAGTTAAGAACCTAAACCGAGTCACTTCCATACAACTGAGCACAGTTAAGAACCTAAACTGAGTCACTGCCATACAACTGAGCACAGTTAAGAACCTAAATTGAGTCACTTCCATACAACTGAGCACAGTTGAGAACCTAAACTGAGTCACTGCCATACAACTGAGCACAGCTAAGAACCTAAACTGTGTCACTGTCATATCACTGAGCACAGTTAATAACCTAAACTGAACCGCGTTAAGACGTCATAGTAAGGGCCCTGTATCCCTTGCTATTACAGCATATATTTATCTGAAGTTGTATACCTACATTATTCATTTATTAAAAATTAGGCATACAATTCTGGCAAATTGAGTTTGTCAAAAATACAATACGAAAATTACAGTAACCTCTTTTTTGTAGTAGTATCACAATGCCTGCGACTAGCAGTGGAATGTGCCTACATACATATTTAGGGTTCCGTAGTCGACTAGGAAACCTTATAGTTTCGCCACGTCTGTCCTTCCGTCCGTCTGAGGCTTAACTCAGTAACCGCTAGTATTAGAAAGCTGATATGTGATATGAATATACATATCAATCATGGCGATATATTTATACATACGTATCAATCATGGCGATAAAATGGTAGATCTGAACTCATAAAATAACGCTTCATTAAACTTTATTTCATTTCAGATGCTTGGTGGTATAGCTACATCTTTAATTATCATACTTCAGTTTCGTACCGAATAAAGGGTCTGATTCGACCAGCGAAAAAAAATGTCATAACTACATCACAGAGTTTATTATAATGCACTGTAGTAGAAGTAATATAGTATCTTATATGCACTAAAGTGGTGGTGAAGACCAACGCTGGGTCGGATTATGGGCTGAGTTCCGGACCAACGTCTCGATTCTTGAAGAGCTTGGCATCAAAGAGCGTTTGCTTTATAGTCAAATCTCGGTTCCTTAATTTCTTTGGACATGTGAAGGAGCATCCATAGAAAATCTGGTAGTGCAAGTAAAAGTAGAAGGTGTCTCGGCTAGTAACGGCAATGAGATGGACCGACTTGTTCGAAGTCAGGTTCTACCACAGTAAAAGAGTGCTCACGAAGAACAGCTTTACGGGTACAATGGCGACGTATCGTTAAGCAAGTCGCTCAAAAGACTACATAATAGCCACGAAGGATAAGAAAAAGAGATGAGAGAGAGAGAGCCTCACTTTAAATTGTGTTAGGTTGGAAACTCAAATGGATGTCAAACACAAACGAAAAAGTGATCAAGAATCAGTACCCGAAGCGGGGATTGAACCCACGTCTTCTGCATTCGTGGCAGACGCTAAAACCTGTAGCCTCCAAAGGCCCCTTGTACAATTGTTTGTATATATTCTACAATCTAATTTGACCTTGTATCGAGTAACTAAGAGTTCCACTTTAAAAAACAAAAAACATCTCAGGTCTTAGGAGGGTAGATCGGGTGGCCTCTTGAATTTAAGGAGTTTTGAGTTTATAATTTATATAAGATATAACAAAAACGCTGATAATCCAATTAAGTAAGGAAATATAGAATTGTGCGTGAAATTGACTATTAATAAAATAATTACCTACATACTGAATACCTACATGTGATTTACCTACTAACTTATGTAGTTTTAATGTTTAGTCAACAATAACAAACTTGCAGGCACCTACTTATACCTACAAAAAATAGTTTCGGGCATAATTTCAAAATAACAATTGTTTACATAAGTCATCAATCAAAGCAACAGTCTGTTAAACAGTCATCATTTTTATTACGATCGTTCAAATTACTTTTTAATCACATTTCTGCTGTTCTTTTACATTAGAATAGAACGTTACCCTTTTCGGATTAAAAAAATCAAATATGCCTAGAAAAAATAAAGTGTTTGCATGGCAACCAAAAGATGACGATGGTGGTAAGTTAAGTCAACTGAATCATACGCTTGCAATTATATTACTTTATACTAGATCAAGGCCTTGTGGAAATCTTTGGGGGAGGCCTATGTCCAGCAGTGGACGTCTTTCGGCTGAAATGATGATGATGATGATACTAGATCATACACTTCCCTTAGAGCAGTAAAACATGAAGGACATGGATCACGAGCGAGATGCAGATGGAAAATATGAGACAAGGTTAGTGATCTTTGCACATAGAGAATCCAAACGAGTTTAACTTCTACCTCGCTTTCTTCGATTACAGTAAGGCGTTTGACCGTGTTGAGCATTCTGATGTATGTTGCATAAACCACATATCGGTAGAGTACAGTCAGTTTTATGCTGCATGTCTCTGGCCCTACATTTTGCATTGGAAAGGATGTTAAACAGGGCTAGCCGTTGTGTCCAAAATTGTTTACCTCCTGCTTCCAAAAGCTGACGACCACGTAGGAAACTATGGGTTTTATCGTCGGCAAAAGAAGGTTTAATAATCTACATTTTGCCGATGATATTGTCTTGTTTTCACACACAGCACTCCATCTTGAACAAATGCTACAAGACCTAAGCATAGCATCAAGTCTTGAAATCGAAATTAAAAATGAATACAGCCAAAACCAAATTAATTACCAACGGCGTGAAACGTAGGGTCAATGTAGATGGACTATACCCAATAATATATCGAAGATTATATCTATTTGGGCAAGATATCATCCTACGAAAATAGAACACCTAGTACAAGAGAATTGCACGCATCTCAATCTCCCACTAGCACTAAAGAACTATCTTAACAGTATGTGTATCCTGCCTAACCTACGGTGCCCAAATTTGGTCACTAACAGAAGTCCCAACTTAAGATTTGCTGGCGAGCAATGGAGCGCAGCATCCTGGGAATTTGTAGATCCGATCGAATAAGGAATACCGAGCTGACCTTTAAAACTGGTGTTACAGATAATTATTTGTAATTGTGCAGAAGTATTAGTACCATCATCGCTGAGGATCGCGCTGTGTTACGCACGCACGCTTGGCTTAGTGCCGGCGCGGCTGCGACGCGTGCGCACCGGCTGGTCGCTCTCCATATCGCCGACTTACGCCAGACTGCAGCGCCTGGCCGTTCTCGTCAATAGTAAGCCTTTTTGTAACTTTATTTGTGATATTATAGGCAGCATAGGCGCTAATGAGAGCTAACGTTTATTGAAATAGTATTGCTGTACACTTAAGTACTAACAGCAAAATGATACAGGAGTCCTGTATGTCCTGTCCTCAATATGGTCTCACGTAACAAAATAGTCCTGTAACAGGACTATTTTGTTATGTGAGACCATATTGAGAAGTGAATAAGTAGACCCACAACATACCGGGTGACGCCTGTAATAGGAGCAATCAATTGAATCGTACTCCTCAAACCTAACAACTTTTTGTTAACAACTTTAAAAAATTGCGGACTTTGTAGGTTTTCACTTTTTCATACAAACTAAATAGTATTTTCAGTGTACAGTCAACCAATTGGAACCCTAGGCCTCTGCAGGACTATATCGTAGTGACGCTATAAATCAGATTGTATGAAATCTCTTACTACTTGTCATTTTGACATGGTCCTAGAGTGGTCTAGGGTTTCAATTGGTTAATTGTACGTTAAAAGCAGTTTAATTAATGTATCTTACCATAGTACAAAAATTTCAGAATTCGCAGTACATTGCGTCTACCTTAACCCGCGTGCGGGTTGCGTGAGTAACCCCCCGGTCTAAGTATATTAATACATTGCGTCTACTTACAAACTTTAAAATCTAATAAAAATCAAAACACGTTATCAAAGATATAGACCGGCGAAGTGCGAGTCGGACTAGCCCACCAAGAATTCCATACAACGGATGCTCCCCCCAGACCCATACAATTATGACCGTGCTTATCGCTGTTTATTGATTGAGTTTGCTATTGACACAGAACTCTCATGAGCGGCAATTATGTGGTTTTCAGATTTTCCCCTATAGGTACCTGCTTATGCTACAAGCTATTACTTTTTGCCAAATTTCGCGATTCTAGATCAACGGGATTCACACGTCTTTTTTCCCATGTTTGTGAAACACGACATAAACGGCCATATCTTTTGATTGCATTGATGTAAAAGTTTTCTTTTTTCACAGCTTCAAGAGACTATAAAATTACATATGTGGTATTAATTTTAACTTGTTCCCAAGTACGTGTCCCCAAGATAGAGGGTCTTGACAGACAGACCGACGGACGGGCGGAAACAAAGGGTTCGGTTTTTTCCTTTTGAGGTACGGAACATTTTTAGGGTTTCAGTCAATATGTTTACTAAAATACAATACGGATTTGAAAAAAATATTAATTCAAAGACTTATCGAAGAGACTCAGAGAAGCAACACGAAACCCAAGAGCCGGCAGCTCTCTCGCTCAACATCCTCAGTTCCATGTCGCAAGGGCCTGTTTTAGATTTATTTTAGTCTTTATTTAGTTATATTTTATTTCTTATCTAGTTTCATATTAGTTTTGGTTTAGTTACTTATAGTTCTAAAATATTATTATGTTTTAGTTTATTTTGTTGAATCTATATATAAAGCTGTTTCATATAGAAACAAAAAAAAATGTGGATTAAAAATTGTCATTCAACAGTGTTGAAAATGGTTAGTACTTCGGGTCTCGCTTGATATCCCTTAGTTAGGTTAGGATCGTTGCTAGAATGATAGGTTAAAACGATGATAAGAAAAACAGTAATAGGACATATGAGTTTAGGATAAATAATGATTATGACAAACAGTATTAGGGAATGCAAAAATAGGATAAAAAACTTTAAGGATTGCGATTTATATTTTAATTCATTTTATATAAATGTTCTGGTTCTGTTAATTCATTTTAAATAAATTTCAGCTATTTCCTTGATAGCTTTGATAGTATATGCAATGACAACAGATTTGCAAACAGTGACTAAGATATCCTTCTTCAAACTATTCTACTGCGTGGAGTTGTTAATTGTGTTGATTACGTACGTGCTTGGTGTGTGGACGGCGCAGACCCAACTGAAGGCATTGATGAATTTACTACAGCGATTGCATAAGGTAATCCTCTTCTTCTTACTAGCGTTTTCCTAGCTTTTGCCTCGTCTCAGGGAACCTGGGGTTCGCTTTGGCAACTAATTCTAAAATTTGTAATAAAATCTAGTGCTTTTGAGGCCTAGTTTGAATTTGACCTTCTAACTCAGAGGAAACTAGGCCTTATTGGGATTAGTTCAGTTTCTTCACGATGTTGTAATGTTTCTTTACCGAAAAGCGATTTTATCAAATTATACTTCGTACATAAGTTCCGAAAACCTCATTGGTACGAGCCAGGATTTGAACAATTGAACCAACACTCTCTCGCTCATAAGTAAATAATATATTATTTTCGTAATTATTCCCAAAAAAAATTCTTAATTTTATCTTTCCAGCATGTTACATACCCCTTTTTAGCGTTATGCAATGGTCAATTGGTAGAGAATACCATTGCGCTTGCAGTTAGCTTAAACGCATCATTGAAACTTTAAAATTAGTATAGGAAACCTATGTAAAGATGTTTCCCTGAAATCCATATTATTAAATGGTACCTAGCTTTTGCATAGATGTTAGCAAACATCAACACAGCACGTCCACACATTTTTTTTTTACAATATGGCTTCGGGTACATTAGAGTTTTGATTATTGTCATGGTCATGGTTGTAGTGGTTGACAGTGGTTATTTCGTACATCGTATTTTTATAATTATGATGACAATAATGATGATTATGATGCAGATATTTCATTATGATTTCATTAGAAACTGGGTTTAAATTACTATATTCATTATACTTCTTTTAATTTATTTTCTAGGTCAACAATAGAATTCATATCGTCAAAATTAATAGAAAATCAAAAGAGGCTGACGTCGCTGTGGTTGGCCTTATATTATGGAACCTTTCATTATACTTTATAGGTTTATCAGTGACTCTGACGGGCCAGATTTCAGAAAATAAGATTGATGGTAAGATTGATGGTATTTTTTATTCTATTTTTTTATTTAGGATTACCAACAGATAATACATCTTGTACGCTCTTATATCTATTTTAGAATCATGGTTGATGTTTATTTAATTATAGGGTACCACAGCTCTCTTCCACCTACGAACATGCAGCAACTTTAACTTAATTAATACTAGTGATACAATAATAACAGCAACTAGGCTATAACTAATGCTAGTGCTTCATAAAGGAGATGATATTAGTAAAATATAAATAAATAAATACCATAGTTTTGCACTTAAATTATGTTTCAGTGGAAATTTTACGTTTCGGTATCCAGGGAGGCAAAATGTGACATTACCTTCCTTTTAAATGCTGTATGAAATATGTCGGCCGGGATATGGTTATACAATTACGACCTAAATTTGTTTTTCCTAAAAGAATGCTAAATAACTTATAAGTACCAGGACGCGGGATCTGTGCAGGAATAGTTATGTTTATTTTACTAAATAGATCTGGACAATCCACTTGTCTACTGTTAACCAATTTATACAGAAACATTAAATCTAACGCTTTTCTCCCGTTCTTAACGAATTAGGTAAGTCGAACGAAAGAATTTCATTCTTCTTTATATGATATAAGTTTATGTTTATGTTTCCGACAGAAGGCAAACGATAGGTGTGTTAAAAAGCGTAAAATAAATAACTATTTCCAAACAGTGCCTATGAACGTATATTTCGGAATATACTACTACTTCGTCTGCGCGGGAACCGTGATGCGACTAATCATTAGCAGTCTCATATATGAGCTGGCATCCGCACTTACTTCACTCAACGATCAACTCCAGCATTTATTAAAAAGTAAGTATAGTCTAAGAGCTATCTACAGAAATAGGTATGCAATTTATAGAGCCTCAAAACCCCTCTACTTGGTGTACCAGAATTAATTTATCCGGGCACCTGGCAGCTATTTAGCGGTGGATGTAATAGTTGCTCCTTGTCGTTCTTTTTGCGCCTGTATTTTTGCACACGCGATTTTGAAAGTCTCCTCGAAAAAGTATAGGCGCGGACTTCTATACTTAAATGAGACGACTTTGGCACTTTTTACCGCACCTTCGACGTCAGTGACGTCACCTAGTACACTTTTCCCCCCCCCAACGCCTTGCAATTATTAAATTAAATAGCTTTTATATCAGACCAAGCTCAGAGCTCTATAAATTGCATAAATTCAGTAGATACCTCGTTTTAAATCGTAACTATAATATCAATGATCTTGTTAGGTTAATATTGTGTACAGTCAAGTGCAAAAATATGGTTCGACATAATCGATTAATAAATATGGTACTACGCTCTTATTACACCGGCATAAGGTGCTATGGGACATATTTTTGAGTAAGATGTGCACCACCATATTTTTACATTTGACTGTACCTATTGTATTTTTCTTAAGTTTGTTTTTTATTAAAATATGAGGTGGTTTAACACATTGAGTGCCTCTGCCAGCGAGTGCTACGCGCTACGCTCGTAGCCGATTCCGTGGTTTTCCCGCTTTGTAGCGGAAAACCACCCACAAAGAACTCGCGGGTTCCCGGCGCTCAATGTGTTAAGGGTGACTCACACTAGAACAGGACGGGATGGGGCGAGACGGGACGATCTGTCAGCACGTGCCATCCGAGAGCTCCGAGCTATCAGGTGATTATTTCTATAGAAATTGACAGATAGTCCCGTCCCGCCCCTTCCCGTCCCAGTCATCCTTTAGTTTTTCATTTGATTATTTATTGTTACGTTACAGAACCAATTGCGTTGTCGAAGGACATTGAATTAAAATTATATATCAACGAATTAAAACCTCAAAACACCAAGATGACCGGCGATTTTATGAAAGGTGTGTATAATTTTTCTAATATTTATGTTTATTGGATGTAGAAGCTTTGAAATGCCCGCCTTAAAAAAAGCCCGCCGTGTACGGTATGATTCATCTCTACAATCTGTCGTAACGACTAGGGCGTGCAAACCCGTTTTTAATAGTAAGGCAAAACCGGTTAATAACCGGATATTAACTGAAATTTCATACGAATTTTTTAAACGACCCTACCCAAACGATGAATCGATAAATTATTATGTCAATATCGTTAATGATTCGATATCAGAATCGCAATAAAACTCTTGCAATTCAAATATCGTAACGATGAATTGATATTGTATGGATTGATATGTAAAGATATTGTTTGACGTTTTATTTTGTCTCATTCTTACTACAGCGCGAGCGCTTCCTTTGCCCAACAATTTAATTTTAAACTAGTAAATGCCCGATCGTTTCGATAAATTGCTCTAAGTTAGACTGTCATTTGCGAAGCGATTGATCGTCACGATTTTCGTGAAATGTATCGAAGCGATAATTCGTATCGCATAAGACTTGTACGGTACTTTATACTTGCGGGGGCTTTAAACTTGCATATGTACACGTACTTATGTATAAAATGGAGCCACGACGAAGGTTCAGAAGGACTCACTCGTGTATTAGCTCGGAGATAACGAACCGCCTTATGCATATATAATTTAACATATCGGCCCCGCCCGGCTAAACCCTGACCTGGTCTAGACTTAGTTATTTTTAGGCCCATATTACATTATCATATATCTATGATCATAGATGGTGTACCTAATATGGGCCTTAAGCATATACTCCGCTAAGGCGCATAAGAAGTGGGGGTAACGGGTAAATTTTGGTTAGATCAGTTGGTAGAAAAATTACTAGAGGGTTTCAGTTTTTCACTTTTCCTTAATTTCTTAGCACTGGTATTGTTACCGGGTATTTCTTCTAAGTCCATAATTAACAAATCAATTGTTTTCTTATCTATAGATGCCAGGCTACATGAGGAAAGTGGAGTTATTCGTCACATGAATCAATGCCACGGAGCGATATGCGACATGGTGGCGCAGGTCGACTTCGACAGCGGGCCTTTCCTGCTACTCTCGGTTATGTTTCTATTCTTGCAGTTACTGCTAGTTCTTCGTAATGCGCTTCCAGGTTTGGGTATGTAACGTAATGGTATTGAGTAGCCAAGGTGCTTAGAAATATCTGAACACGCACCAGACGCCTGAATAATAGAGAATAGAGGAGTGCTGGGGCCGTACCATGACGTCTTAACACTAATTAGTTTAGGTTCAGTTTAGGCTGTTGTATTTTTTTTTATACTACTACAATGACAAACAAGCATACGGTCCATTATAAATTTACTAAAACGGGGCTTAATCGTGTAAAAACTTTAAAAACAAACCTCCGACGTTTCAAAGGCGACATTGCCCCCGTGGTCCCGGAGAAAGACTTTCTCCGGGACCACGGGGTAGCTATTTGTGGCGAATAAAAGACCGAAAAGGCTGACTATAGGTTCCTGGCTGACTTCTGCTTACTTTACCCTAAGATATCTTTACTAAAATGTATTTATTATGTGTCCACATAGGTTCATTGACGGTGAAAACTGCAGTAACATGGATTTATGGCTATCTCTTGTATACTTTTGAATTGGTAGTCGTTGTGGAACCATGTCAGCGACTGCGCGATCAGGTATGATTGTTTTTTGTTTTTTTATTATATATTACGTACGTTTAGAGATTCTTTATTTACTCAAAAGAACAATAGTTCACTTAAATGAGCTTACATATTAGATTTCTTAAAATTAATTAACATATGTATTTAGCATGATCGCAACAGGCTTATGTAACATTGCTTTGTATATATTTCTTTAAATGGGTTTTATATAAATTTAGAGACTCACAGTCTTTTACATTACTTGGTAGTTCGTTGTACATTTGCGCTCCCCCATACATTACGCTACTTTTGCCATAACCTGTTCTTATTTTCCGTAGTTGTAGTTTATCCTTCTATACATATAATACAACAGTAACGGACGAGTTATGTGTTTTTATGCGCGCTAATAATGATGATACGGTTGAACGGATTTAGATGCAACCTTAAATGTTACATCAAAGGGATCTCGGGGCAGGCTTAAGGCTATAAAAAACAACTTCAACTTTGTATGGAAAATGTGTGTATTGATTTACCGTTGTTGTGAACCGTGTTATAAGGCGCGCCGTTGCCTGGCAACTCCTGAATATATACATGAATGTATCATAGAAAACCTTACGTGAAATAAGTCGCTTGACACTACAAGTTCAAATTAAATGTTATGTTGCAGCCAACATGTCACTGAAAATTCAGGATCCTAGCTGTAACCAGCGCTAAATTACAGTCGGTTGAAAATGGCCTTAACTGCTTCGAGATAAGCATGGTACAGCCATGCCTTTATTTTGATCGGCTTGGGAACACGTGACCCCAGACATTGTTTCCAATATTATAAATGTACTAAAACGGGACTTAATCGTGTACAGACTTTGTCTTTCTCCGGGACCACGGGGGCAATGTCGCCCTTGAACGTCGGAGGTTTGTTTTCAAAGTCTGTACACGATTAAGACCCGTTTTAGTACATTTATAATGTGTGAAAATCCTGAAAGTTTAAATAAGTGTTTTGTTTCCAAAATGTCGTCATTTTCAGATGGACCGCACTCGTTTTCTGCTGGGTCGGCTGGTGGGGCTAGACCAGTGCGCCGGCGTAAACCCAGTGGAACTAGAAGTCTTCATCTTACAAGCGCAGTTGCGCGACGTTGCGCTGGCGCCGATGGGCGTGGTCACCATCAGCAGACATTTTCTGGCTTCGGTAAGCCACAGTTTTACTTGAAGGGTCTTACGTAAGTCGTCTACTCGGTTGTGCCTTTATTGTTGTTAGTCCATTTTTAGGTTTCCGTACCTCAAAAGGAAACAACGGAACCCTAATAAGATCACTTTGTTGTCCGTCCGTCCGTCCGTCTGTCAGACAAGACCCTTTATCTTAAGAACGCGTAGAGGTAGCAAGTTGAAATTAATACAACATACACAAATCTGCGGTCCGTTGAACCTGTGAAAAAACCAAACCTCTACGTTAACGCAATCAAAAGATACTGCCGTTTATGTCGCAATTCTCATACATTTGTAATGGGAATCAAAATGTATAGGGTACTCCCGTTGACCTAGAATCACGAAATTTGGCATAAAGGGAGAGTTTGTGGCACAGGTACAGGAGAAAATCCGAAAACCGTATAATTGCACACTTAGAGTTCCGGGCCACCAGGGGGGGCATCCTATATGCGGAACCCTCGGTGGGCGAGTCCGACTGGCCGGTTTTTTGAGATAAACGTGCGTTTGGTGCAGGCTTCAAGTTACTCTGGCTTACTGTAGCGCTCCCCGGCTCCCCTAGGCACTAGGTATTACAGAATCTGGCTCTTTCCCACACCAGTGTTGGGCAGACGTCCGTCACTGACCGTAACCGTCACAGGACTACCCACAACACCCGCGTGGCAGAGACAGCGCCCCAGCTGTCAAATGTATATTGACAGATAGATAAACACTACATCCCTTCCTTTGTATAATTTATTAATTCGAATCAAGTTAATTATAAATTGTCAAGTTAATTTATTCACTTTCGCACTCAGTTATATCAGAACCGTTCTCCTCATCTTGAACTGTCCATTTTCCTTCTACTTTCTTTAGGTGTACTACGTTTCGCCTTAGTCTATGTCCTGTTTCTTCATTTCGGACAACTACGTCTCCGCCGCCTACTTGTTCCACGACATGAGGCGTCGGCTTAAAGTTTGGCGTTAGTTTATTCCTTTTTTCCATCTCTTTTATATACACTTTCTCTCCTTCTACTAATGTACTATCCTGTGCACCTCTTCTCCTATCTTCATATTCTTTCCCTTTTTCTTTTTGAATTGCATCCCTATCTCTGACTTCTGAATCATCCTTATTATTACCATTATCACCATTCGTCAAATCTTTATATGAAGGAATTTGGCTCTATTTTGCCGGTTATAAAAGAGCTCTGCAGGTGTTTTACCTGTCACCGAATGTGGGGTGGCATTTAACTTCTAGGTCAAGTTTTTCAGGCGGGGGTAAAAGATTCGCCATGATGGAGTTGAATCGGGCCGACCTGAAACTACCCATTGTTGGTTATACCTAACGCAAAACAGCTAATGGATAGCTTTTGTACTGTCTTAACTTTCCACAAACATTCAGGTATGGTTCACATATAATGTAGGCCCATATATACAGCCGCAAACATTTAGGTATAGTTCACATGTAATGTAGGCCTATACAGCCGCAAACATTCAGGTATAGTTCACATGTAATGTAGGCCTATACAGCCGCAAACATTCAGGTATAGTTCACATGTAATGTAGGCCTATACAGCCGCAAACATTCAGGTATTATGGTTCACATGTAATGTAGGCCCATACAGCCGCAAACATTCAGGTATATTTCACATGTAATGTAGGCCTATGCAGCCGCAAACATTCAGGTATAGTTCACATGTAATGTAGGCCTATACAGCCGCAAACATTCAGGTATTATGGTTCACATGTAATGTAGGCCCATACAGCCGCAAACATTCAGGTATAGTTCACATGTAATGTAGGCCTATACAGCCGCAAACATTCAGGTATAGTTCACATGTAATGTAGGCCCATACAGCCGCAAACATTCAGGTATAGTTCACATGTAATGTAGGCCTATACAGCCGCAAACATTCAGGTATTATGGTTCACATGTAATGTAGGCCCATACAGCCGCAAACATTCAGGTATAGTTCAGGCCTATACAGCCGCAAACATTCAGGTATAGTTCACATGTAATGTAGGCCTATACAGCCGCAAACATTCAGGTATTATGGTTCACATGTAATGTAGGCCCATACAGCCGCAAACCTTCAGGTATGGTTCACATGTAATGTAGGCCCATATAGCCGCAAACATTCAGGTATGGTTCACATGTAATGTAGGCCCATACAGCCGCAAACGTTCAGGTATGGTTCACATGTAATGTAGACCCATACAGCCGCAAACATTCAGGTATGGTTCACATGTAATGTAGGCCCATACAGCCGCAAACGTTCAGGTATGGTTCACATGTAATGTAGGCCCATACAGCCGCAAACATTCAGGTATGGTTCACATGTAATGTAGGCCCATACAGCCGCGAACATTCCGGTATGGTTCACATGTAATGTAGGCCCATACAGCCGCAAACACCCCCACATGATATAGTTTTGTATTATAGGCGGATATGTCTATAACTGTTAGTTATATTTGTACATAAATTCGCAAGTAACACAGCGTCATCATAACATGGTGTGAGTAAAATTCATCTTTTATTCAAACTTCACACTTTTTACTCAACCCGAATACCTATTCCATACTTAAGAGCGTTCTCGCCCTAGCGCGCCTCTCAAGCTTCGGCACTTCTCCGCATCGACCACGCGACCAGACGCGCGCAATCCCAGACATCGACGAGCGCCGCGCGTGCGACGGGCACACTATAGCGCGCTCAAGCCGTGCATTCCACCCCGATACCTAAATCAGATAAACTTACGTTACCCCGACTAGTAATCATTGTTTACAGTATTTTGCGTAAAACTGAGCCTGCAGTTTATAACTTTGATACTAGTACTAACTGAATTTAGTACCAACCATGTAATTAAAACCATTTTCCCACGTACTTATTTCCTTTGATAATAACAATCAACGCTCCTTAATAACACCCACCTATTCTGTTGCTATTTTATTACTGAGTTTCTAATCTATTAATAATAGTTTTCATTTCACGGTCACGTTCAATGGTATCAACTCTAATGAAACGCCAAAAACATGTATAGTACCCTAAAATTGAGAAAATAAGATTGTACACGCACATACGCCTCCGGTAGTACATTTTTATAGATTTTATTTTATTAGATTTGACTGCAAAAATGCGCAAAGTTATTGTCAAGCTCTCGTGTTAATATTGAGAATTGAGACCCGTCCAAGCGAAAGCTTCAAAAATCCAAATCCTGAGAGTCTTGGTTTTAAGGTATGAGTTAGACAAACTTTACCGCGAAGTGAAACACAACATTTCAGGAAACTGTTAATGATCGTTATTTCCGAGCTCATTTCTATTTCTTTTTATTTCTATATTATAGGTACATATAGAACAAAACACCCAAATATTCCGAAATATTTTTTTTCCGATTTTCATAATCCCAATTTTTATAATTCTGAATTTTCACAAATCCTATACATCAAATCTCCGTATTTCACACTCTCGAAACATGCAAATTACGATTCTTTTTTTTTTTTTTAGAATATTATAAATCCGATAGCAACTTGAACGAATGCAAAAAAATCCAATTTTTTATATTCCGAAAATAATTTATCCGAATTACATTACAAACATAATATTCTTTCGGAATTACGGTGGCTCGGCAACCTCGTAATTTTGCAGATTCGGAGTTATGGAAATCAGAAAAACAAAAACTCGCCAGCATTGGTTGGGGCCAGGCGGCCTTGTTGCCGCGTAAGCCGTGGACCCGAGTTCGATCCTCGGCTCAAGCTTCCGATGATGCTGATTTTTTTCTTTAGTTTCATGAAATCTATTTCAATTTATAACATGACAACATGTTTATGGTCGCTGTCAATCCATGGCTGCCACCACCCACGTAGACAACGACAAACCATGATTAGCAAACCGGTTTCAACCCCCAAAAAATACAGCAGATCAACATGCCATGTTTTTTTTTTTTACCCATATAGAGGGACTTCGTAACAATAACATAGTGGTCCCGAACCTACTATGGTACATCATATTTTTATGGTTGCTATGGTACTCATAGCAACACTTACCTCAACATTATACATGCGCAACATTACCCTCAAGCTTCCCAAGCCTTTGCCAAGTCCTCAAACACGGCAAGCATAGTGCAAACCGGTACCCAGTCTCCAGGTTTTAATTACCAGCTGGTCCACTTGTGCTCAACCAGACCAGTATTGTGTAAGCCGATACATAGCCTCTGACCCAGCCCTCCGGCCACGTATCCAGGTCCCCGACACCCGGTCTTCAAGCGCCGCGACAAGTATTATGTGAACGGTTACAGAATCAGCCGGTCCTCTGATTACATCACCCAGTCCTAATCAGCAACTACCAGCCGTCTTTAACGGCGGCTTCCAGGGCTTACCAACAACTTACCACTAAACCATCACGTCCTGGTCACCAGCTGATGACTATTCAATAATTTTACCATAGCCAACATATAAACAACAATTACATCACCAACACAAACATAAATCGAATTTATCAAGTATCCCGATCAGTTGGTCGCGGTATCGCCATCTATCTAATCTTTTTTTACATGTCTTTCTCCCTTCAATCATCCCTTTCTCCTTCTCGCAAACTTCACTCGTAAAAAGAAGGCCCGCGGAGCAAAGCGACACGTCCACTCTCCAGAAGGCACGGGGCCAGACCGACGAGCACGCGCCGCCGGCGCCGCGCGCAATCTTATAAACGGGGTATTGTCAAAAATTCCAAATAAACACCATTTCGTTGCTCCCGACACTTCTTTTATTAAATGGAGTAACTAACGAGTCACAGTCTCATAAAAATGACCATCTGAATCATCCACTGCGAACAGAATCTGAAATTTACTAGTTTTGCAATATACAAAAGTTAGATAGTGCAACGTTCTCCCGCAAACCAGTCCTGTCCTGTATAAGATCATTACAGTGTAGGAATAGAGTGACGCACAAGACCACATGTTTCGGCAAATTTCAACAACGGCCGCGAAAGAACTGGCTAGAATTGCATACAATTATCTAAAACTTGTAAATGTCGATAATACAAAATTTGGTCCATGAGTTGCCCATTATGTACATATAAATATTTTGATCTAAAAGTTCAACAATCACATAGTACATCGAGCCCGAAAACCGCGTAAATCATTGATTTCGCGCTTTTGTGATATAAATGCTGTTAACGCTCCGCGTTTCCCCGCATTCCACAATTATATATATGCTTATGCCAGGTCCTAAGTGCGTACCTACAAAGTTATTTCTTTCCTTAGGATTAGGTATGCAAACCTCCCATGTAAAATTTGTGTTAATAGTCAGACTACACTAAACTGTATGTTGTTGTTTACTACAAACCGGCACGGTAGTCAACAAGGTAACGTCTCAAAAAGCTACTAGTTTACAATAATAACATGGTCCCATGCTATGCCAAAGAAATACCAATAGTAATAATATACTTTCATGTTGCCAGCGGACTTAACCGTAATAAATAGGTACCTACAGCTTGCAAAGATACATTCGTCCGTAGATAAAACACATAATTTATGCAACTACTTGTAATGTACGTTTGTTTGTATGTAGTTACATATTTAGTATCTACGATTTCTACGGATCACATACGAGTACGAGTTAAGGTTTGCCCTAGGTACACGTATAATAAGAAGTATAACGATAAAAATACGTTATTTTAGACCTCGCGTCCAAAGAGTCTTAAGTGCCACGGAATAATTTGGCGCTTAGTGTTTTTTTTCAAATTCCACAATTTTAAGTTTTTATCCAAAAACGAAACTACAAAATATTTTTCTAGTCTACAGAACTAGCTTACGCAATCTTGTAAAAATCGATGCAAAATTGCACCGGGTGTTGATAATTTAAAACCTAAAATGCAATAACAAGAATGTTATTTTCCGTGGGTATGGATTCGTACGCTGCCGTATTTGTTTTTGTTTTAGTTAAGTTTATAGGTTCTTATGGTGGTAAGGTAAGCAATACGTTTACTAGATGATGTCTTACGCTTGTTACTTTGATTTGGACGTCTGTTGTACTTAGGTACCTAGATACTTCCTTTGTTTTTTTTTTTCAAGTATCTCGCTTTGTAACAACCATGGTCGTAAGTCTTGCACTAACCTTTATCCTCGTCGCCACTTGTAGCGCTCCCCGGCTCCCCTAGGCACTAGGTATTACAGAATCTGGCTCTTTCCCACACCAGTGTTGGGCAGACGTCCGTCACTGACCGTAACCGTCACAGGACTACCCACAACACCCGCGTGGCAGAGACAGCGCCCCAGCTGTCAAATGTATATTGACAGATAGATAAACACTACACTTACAATACGTATATCTTACCATACAAATTATTCTTTTTGCGGCGGAACGCGTACACAGACACACTTCTTACACACTACGTATAAAAAGATACTAAATGGTGCTATACCTATTACGTAATTTATTTTTGATGTAAGGGTGTTACAGATATTTTCTATTTATATAAACTACAAACATGTCCTTACCTGAACCCCAAATCTTTTTGGTTAAGATCGGTTGTGGTACATTATTATGGGGAGTGTTCCGAGGAATTGTTCGGATTAATCCCTGCCGCTTCTTTCCGCCATCGCCCTACGCGACAATATTTCCACTCTCACCATTTAGATGGTTGGCAGTCCTCAACTGTGCGCTTTTCCCGAAACTTCCTGCCTCGCACAGCTAAACTGTGGAACGAACTGTCGCCAGCGGTGTTTCCGGACCGATACGACCTTCAAACCTTCAAGAAAAGAGCGTACTCCCACCTTAAAGGCCGGCAACGCACTTGCGACACCTCTGGTGTTGCGGGTGTCCATGGACGACGTTAATCGCTTACCATCAGGTGATTCGTTTGCTCGTTTGCCCCCTATAGCATTAAAAAAAAAAAAAAAAAAAACATCACTATTTATCAAATGCAATAAACAGACAACCCACAAAACGTCATTTTAGTCTCCAAAACTAAAAAATGGGCTTTATACTTTGTTGCAGTTGATTGGAGGCATCGTTACCTTCTTCATCATTGTATACCAACTCGAGAGTGCATACAAGTTGCAGTAAGGCATGGAGGCAAAGTGCACCGCCAAGCAGAGCAAAACCAATGGCATGGCGGTACCATAATTTACAAAATTCCTTAAGTACTCAATCAAAACTCAATAATTTAGTTAAAAATTTACTCAATAATCGTGGTTTGAAGTGATTTACGCTTAGTTATAGTAAATAATACAGTAATATTTGTTCATAGTATAAGTATAATAAAGTAATTACCTATCTACATTTTGAAGTTTTTTTTTTATCATCGTGTATGTAAATCAACTAATATTAAGAATACTTGAGTACTTACCTTTTATAACGGCAATATAACATGAAGACATGTATCTGAAGGAACTTGGTATTAATGTTATCTAAGAAAATGTAAACCTGAACTGAAGGCCTAGTATAAAAGTTGTACTACATTAACCCCTCGACCGCGTTAGCGTATCGAGGGGTCAAGATATGAAAGTTGCCGGATGATTTAAATAAACGGCAAACATAATTTGAACTCCCGATACGCTAACGCGGTCGAGGAGTTAATGTCGTACAATTTTTATACTAGGCCTTCTGGGCTGGACAAGCTGCCGCGTGTCTAGATTTAAGTCGTAACATTTACATAAATATAAATGAAAATGTTTTTGGTAAAATTTTGTCGGTCATTGTTGAGGTCCATGTCTAAACGAGTATTAATGACAATGACATTAGCGCCTTATAGGCTGTTTTTTAGTTCGCCAAGTCTGTCTGTCTGTCCGTCCGTCCACGGATAATCTCAGTGACTGTAAGTACTAGAAAGCTGTAATTTTGTACGAATATGTATATTGGTCACGCCAACAAAGTGGTAAAATAAAAAGTGGTTATAATTTCTTTTTTAGAGTACCTACCTCCCGTACACGTAAAGTGGGGGGTGATTGTTTTTCGTTTCAACACTAAAGTGTGGCATACCATTCGATAAGTATTTGAAAAATTTATTTATTTAATCGTATGGCATATTATACAGTAACAGATACAGAGAAATCACAAATCAAACTCCAAAGAATTAATCCACTTGAGAGCAGTCCGTTTTGGTATCCCGTTTCTATATGTGTGGTTAATGCTAAGACTTGATCTGTGCAGCTGCGCCCGCATAATTCGCAGCTGGTAAGTATCAAAATCTCTGTATCTATCGTTGGGCTACGAGACTCTGTGAGAGCAGTGTAGCAGCCAAGGTTGATTACTCTTTAGCAGCATTTGAAAAATAAAGAGGGTTTTTTAAAAACAGGTTTTAATAAAGTTAATATTTTCGGAAATAATCGCTCCAGAAGTTTAAAAAAATGAAATTAAACACTTTAAGAACGGATTAATCGCGTTTATTAACACCATGATCCTACGTTTCAAGCCCTTTACAGCACTCGTTTTCACAGGGTTAAGATGATGGCAAAAAAAAAATATGTCCCCCCAATCTAACTTTTGAACTATGACTTCAAAAAATATGAAAAAAATTACAAAAGTAGAACTTACTAAGAAATTTATTGGAAAATTATTTTGAACTTTATTAGTTGAACGATTTTAGAAAAATTGTACATAATATTTTCTGAATTAAGTTTGTAATTTCACGGTACATATATGCATTTTTTTTATCTTGTGTACTTAATTTATCATTCCGCACATAATCTTCCTTCTAATAAAAAAAGAATGATTGAAATCTATTCACGCGATCAAAAGCTACTCCCGAAAACCCAACATACATAACCCGTCTAGTTTGTATAAATTAGTAACCCAATTTCCCGAGAGATGACGCTGTACCGTGGTCTACTTCGCGTTATTAAGATTTTTCCGGAGTTGATGGGGTTGGGACGGGTGTGTACTAAAGTATCGAATTGTTAATTATTATAAGCATATTGATCATGGGATCTATCAAAACACTTTCTAAGGTTGTCTATTGTGATGGACGGTCAACTACGGAACCCTACACTGATCATGGCCCGACATGCTCTTGGCCGGTTTTTTACCAAAAATAAAAAAATAGATCAAATTTAAGAAAGTAGTAGTAGATGCGACAGGAGCGATGGTGGCCCAGCGGTATGACGTGAGATTTTCAATCCGAATGTCTCCGGTTCAAATTCTGCCGGCACTTATGTACGAAATGTCATTTGATATTTACCAATCGCTTGACTAACTCCAAAAGTGACGTACTCAGAACCTGACGCTCTCAGAAAGTAGCTTACTCAGAAATAAAGTCAGAAAGTTGCATCTTCAGAACATGACCTATCTCGAAATGACTTTTTAAGAAAATGACATACGAGTACTCCGCCTAAAAAATTTAAATATTGAAATTGATAATTTTCTTTAGATGTCAACATGTAAAATTTCGTAATTAATTTTTATTCTTGTTAATGCATGGTATTGATTTGGAGAATTCACTTTTACAGGGTATTTACACGTTGATTATCACTTATATAATTAAATAATTCCGAAAATAAGTAATAATTATTAATTATCGTCAATGAGATTAGTTTTATTAAGGATACTATCTGACAGGTACCGTATCTGACGTTTTTTCAACTCCTAGATTCGCTTATTGTGACGGAAGGTTAACTACAGAACCCTACACAGAGCGTGGCCCTACATGCTTTTGGCCAGTTTTTTCTTATCAGACCGCGATACTAACAAACTAGTATATACCTACTTATACAAATAATGTTTTCTTCGTAATTTCTAAATAATAATTGTTTACGCAAGTCATCAATCAAAGCGAAAGTCTATTACTTAGTAATTTTTATTACCTTCGTTCAAATTACTTTTTAAACACATTTCTACAGTTCTTTTATATTAGATTAGACCGTATTAAAAAAGGATGTTCGGATAAAACAAAATCAAATATGCCAAGTAAAAATAAAGTGTCTGCATGGCAACCAAATTATGATGGTGGTAAGTTTAGTCAAATTAATCATACGCTTGAATTTATATTAGCTTATACTGAGTCACAGCAGTAGAATGTGGAGCTAAAATAGGAAGATGCTGATGGGAAAAAGTATAGCAACCGAGACAAAGTTATTGATCTTGCACAAGATTCTATTCAGGTAGTTCCACTTCTTGTTAAGCACCAACGCCCGAACAAACCGGTTACGAGTTTAAATTTTTCCAGAGACCGTCATACACTCAACCAAATTAATGACCATTGGCCTGAGACCTACAGGGCCAGATAGGCCAAATCGTATACATTAGAACAGCACATAGGCTACAATTTATAAAGATATTGCGCAGATGAAGTCGCGGGCGCCACCTAGTAACCAATTTGTAGACGAGTATGTCTATTTGGGCCCGATATCATCTTTCAAAAACAGGCAGTGGGAGGTTACCCTTCACTGTTTCACAGGTTACTAAAGCGCAAATTAGTCGACATGTGTATGTTTCGACAGCCAAAGGCACCCAAAATTTGCCATCAACGGCCCCAGAAGTCTCCACACAAGACTTGCCAGCGAACAATGGAGCGCAAAAAGCTGGGCATCCGTAGATCCGATCGAATTAGGAATACCGAGCTGCGCTTTAAAACAAGTGTTACAGATTATTATAATCATAGAACGGGTCTATCGCGAATTCAGTTAATTTACCTTAATATATTGAAATTAAACACTTTTGAGCGGATTAATCGCGTTTATTAACACCATGATCCTACGTTTCGAGCCCTTTACAGCACTCGTTTTCACAGGGTTAAGATGATGACTGAGAGAATGCGAGAATCTTTCTGCTCCATAAGCCAGTTAGGGAAGCGTTCGTAAGTTGTATGTATGTTAATCCTCACAGGGTTTAAACATTTTTTATATGTATTACTAGCTTTATAAGCCCCTCTGGGCATTGTAGACCAACCTTTGTTTTTATTTTTAAATTATTTTTATATTTTTGTATGTAGGTAGTTTGCACAAGTAACTTTTTTGATTGACGGGGAGAATTCGCATTCTCTCAGTCATCATCTTAACTCTGTGAAAACGAGTGCTGTAAAGGGCTCGAAACGTAGGATCATGGTGTTAATAAACTCGATTAATCCGTTCTAAAGTGTTTAATTTCAATGAAGAACAATCGCGGTCACAGAAGACAATATTACCTAAATATACCTTCCGATTTTTCGGCAGATTCATGTATCATGGTCTCCCAAGTAGGATAGAAATTAAAACCATCGCGAATTTAGTTAATTTACCTTAATATGCCTACCGACGTTTCAACACGTATGTACGTACGTAGGTTAATCTTAATGTATTTCTAAATTTGAATACAGTTTAAATTTAATGTAAATACCTCAAGTAACCTAAGGAGAGCGGTGTCTTCCAACACAGGCATTTTCGCCTACCGGAAGGCCCCATCCCATATATCACGAAATTGTGCTTTTTATTTGAAATAAATAATTTTGAATTTTTTGAATTTGAATTTGAATTTTGAATTTGAACACAGTTTCATGTTTTATGGTCTCGGCTTGAATTACTGGTCCACTGAAACCATCTTCACGATTAAAAGGTTTGGGATGTGTGTCGATCTTAATCGCCTCTTTCACTATCCGGGGATAATAGTGACGTTCAGTGGAGAGTATTTTATGTTGGTGCAACTCGATCCAATGATTCGAGCCAGAAGTTAGCTGGTGGTCATCTATTGCAGACTTATGCACTTTATGCTCTATAAAACGAGAAAGTTTAAAGTGTAATAAGTGTTACAGATATACCACAGATTTGTAACAGATGTCCATACAATAGAAAAAATCAACTGCGAAAGACTCTGGTAATCATGGGATTCGAACCCACTGCATCTGGATTGCCGGTCCAACGTGCTTCCAATTACACCAGACAACCTTCTGCCCGTCACAGCGAATTTTGTCTTTGTATAGTGAAATAAATCACTAGCGACATCATGTTACAGACATGCTACACACACACACATGACATGCGACATGTTACAGACATTTATTTATAATTGTGCAGAAGTATTAGTACCAGCATCTCTGCACGTCGCGCTGTGTTTCGCGCGCATGCTTGGCATGGCGCCGGTGCGGCTGCGGCGCGTGGGCACCGACTGGTGGCTTTCCATGTCACCTACACGCGTCAGATTGCAGCGCCTGGCCGTTCTCGTCACTAGTGAGCCTCCAACTTTATTTGTGATAATTAATAGGCGCTTAAGAGAGCTCACGTTTACTGAAATATTTGCGTGCTTGGCTCCATGTATTGACTGGGATCACACGAATACTCCGAAATATAATTTTCCGATTTTCATAATCCTGAGTTTTATAAATCCTATATATCAAAATCCCGAATTTTAATCCCGACCTATCAAAGTTCCAATCATCAAAATTTTGACTCATGAAAATTCAAATTCCGAGTAACATAATCCCGAATCTAATACTGATTGGATATTATGTTATTCGGAATTTTAAAGAGATCGGTTTTATCTATTCGGAATTTTAAATATTCGTGATTTTATGAGTCGGAATTTTGATCGGTCGGGATTTTCAAAATCGGGATTATAAAATTCGAGATTTAAAAATTCGGCATATACTTACCTAGTTTTTCGGAATAATGTAGTCTTTTCACTTCTCAGAATATGGTCATATTTAACAAAATACTCCTGTATCATTTTACATATTGTAAGTACAGTCTACCAATTGGAACCCACTGCAAGACTATGTCATATTGACGCTATAATTCTATAAATCAGATTTTAAGAATCTTACTTCTTGTCCTTTTGACATGGTTCTAGAGTGACCTACCTAGGGTTCTAATTGGTAGACTGTACTTTCAAAACGAAAAATGATGCAGGAGTATTTTTTTAAATATGACCAGATTCTGAGTATTGAAAAGTAACTGTACTACATTTACTAAAAGCACCTTTTGCTGCTATGATATTGAGGCAGATAAACTCAATAAAAATCTAGTCATCATAGTTACTAAATTGTGAGTTCGTGCTGGCAATAATTTTATTTTTGTCTGTGTTAATTCACTTTATTGTTTCAGCTATTTCCTTTTTGGTTTTGATAGTACATGTAGTGGTAAAAAAAATCCAAACACTAATAGCTAACAACTTATCTTTCATCAAACTTTCCTTCGGCGTGGAGTTGTTAATTGTGATGATTATGTACATGCTTGTTGCGTTGACAGCACCGAGGAACTTGGAGCGATTAATTTTACTACTTAAGCGGTTGCAAAAGGTAAACTCTTCTTCTTCTAGCGGTTATGGGTTAGAGACTGGGGTCTGCTTTGGCGACTTATCCTAAAATTTGGCGTATTCGCTAGTTGAATGAAAATTACCTAAGAATCTGACTTTCCAATGTCCTTTTTTGCACAATATGACGTCGAGTGAAATCATGTCATGGTTGCAGTGATTTGGTTGGTTATAATCCATGCAAGCCAAAATGTATCAATTCTATGTAGGTACTATTATGAAGAATGGTTATTTCATTTCACAACTTTCATTGTAAGTAATATTATGCTATAATGATCATGATGCGAACATTTAAAGGATGACTCACATTAGAACGGGACGGGACGGGAAAATCTGTCAATTTCTATAGAAAGCGTCACGCGACATCCGAGGGCTCCGAGTTATCACGTGATTCTTTCTATAGAAATTGACAGATTTTCCCGTCCCGCTCCGTCCCGTCCCGTGCTAGTATGCGTCATCCTTAATCATGATTTCATCATAAATTGGGATTACACGTACATTATTTTATTATGCAAGTATTCATGACAATTCTTGTTATTTACTTTTTAGGTCAACAGCAGTATTTATTTCGTGAATATCAAAAACAAATCAAAAGGGGTGAACATTATTGTGATTTGTTTTATATTAGGGCACTTATCATTATACTTTCTGGGTTTTTCTGTAACTCTGATTAACCAGATTTCTGAAAATAAATATGATGGTAAGTTTATTTTTCGAACAAACGATTTCCACCTAGCCGATCCGTGCCATCGTTCATTAAACTTATTAATTTTTATTTTTATGTTCATTACTTATATTTATTTTTCTATAGTTTTCTGCAGCGTACATTCTGTTGTATCTCGCTTCTGTCTTTACATACATGTTATATATCGTTTTGTGTCTGTTTTTCGTGTCAATGGGTACACTGAAAATTAGCGTCGTAACACTATGTGCTGCGACTCATGCTAAGTTTTTTTTTTTTTTTTTTTTTTATGCTATAGGGGTCAAACGAGCAAACGAATCACCTGATGGTAAGCGATTAACGTCGTCCATGGACACCCGCAACACCAGAGGTGTCGCAAGTGTTATCCTTTTCAGAAACCACCTGTAAGACTTAACTTTTATTTCTGTTATTTAGCGTATATTTAGTATTGTGTGTGTTTCGAAAAAAGAATTCATTCATTCATTCATTTTACGGTACTTCTTACACTTAATACCTCTTTTTCTCTAGTTTCTTTCACAAAAACTGTTTGCTAAAACTATATGTATTTATTTTTCACAGTGTCTATAATATTATATTACGCAATATTCTTCTACTATGTTATCGCGGGATCCATGGTACGAATATTGATTAGCGTTTTCATATATGAGCTGGCGTGCGCGCTTACTTCACTCAACGATCAACTTCAGCGTTTATTAACAAGTAAGTAGTCATATTTATTAGGATATTATAATCCCGCCCCGTCCGGCTCCGTCCCGTCCTGTCTTAGTATAAGTCGTCTTTAAGTTAATATTGTTCTTACAATTTCTATTTAAAACGATATATTTACCATGTAAATTTGTTTTTGTGAGCTCATGTTACTTCGCAATTTTAGTTGCGGGGTACCCACACGTCGCAGTGATCTACATTCTTACGGGTTCGCTTATTTTGCGCGGTGTGACTCGCTACTACCGTCCGCTTTTTCACTTGGAACTCGATCACTTTTACGACACGCGACACTAATAGAAGACAAAACTCGCATTACGACAGTTACACCGTGAACATGGCGCTTGCAACAATGCTGAAATATCGGAAGCTCACAAGCTCGAAGTTAGACATTCGCGGAAGTAGACGTCTGCAGAAAGAGACATTGATACTAAACAATCGGGAAATAGACATCATGGAAATAGACATTCGGGAAATTAGACATTCATGTAAATAGACATTCGGGGAATTAGACATTCATGGAAATAGACATTCGGGGAACCGAAACAAATAAACATGGTTAATACCTCGTTTTACAAAGTAATTATAATGTTAATGACTTGTTAGGTTGACATTGTACACATATGTTTTTTTTTTTTTATATGAACTGATTTAGTAGTTCATTTAATTATTTCATGTTACGTTTCAGAGCCAATTGCGTTTTCAAATGACATCCATTTTAAATTATATTCCAACGAATTAAAACCTCAAAAAGCCAAGGTGACCGTCGACTTCAAGAAAGGTATAATTTTTCTAATATTCATATAAAATTTATATTTATTAAAGGCCATGTACCAAAGGTACGGTTCAGTTCTACAAATAACTTAACGGCCCATTCGAAACGATGGATTACTATATTATGTCAATATCATTAGTGATTTAGTAAATCGAAGACGATATCGGAAATCGAAATCACAGATATCGAAACGCTGAATCAATATTGTATGACGTATCGTAAAGATGAATTGCTCCAAGTGTGACAGTCATTTGCGAAGCGACTAATCATAACGATTTTCGTGAGATTTATCGAAGCTATATTAGCTTAAAATTTGGGGGGATTTAAATACCCTTCGCATGCACCTTAAGGGGGAGCGCCCACTGGGGGCTCTCATTAGAGCGATTGTTTTCCAATAAACTTATACATTTTTGATGATTGGTGAGTAAGGAAGTGACCTAAGGAACTTTGACGTTCGATAGCTCTTAAACTACAAGTTCAAATTAAATGTTATTAAGAATACAGTGCTGGACAAAATCGATCATAGGTACACTTACTCAAAATCTTTTTAAAACGTTATACTTAACTACTTATTACCATGTATGTTTTAACGAAACATTTAAAACGGAATACTTACTCAAAAAGTATAATTATTTTGTTATAAAACTTTTTTATAGACTTTGACACGTTTTATTTTTTATAGAAAACTTTTAGTACATTTTGTTATAAAACTTTTTTATACACTTTGTCACGTTTTATTGTTTATAGAAAACTTTTAGTACATTTTTTATGAGCTATATTATTATTATTAATAAATTATTCGAGCTATTTGGGCAAAAAATGCGGTTCAGACTGTGGCGTAAACCTGGCGAAGCGTTAGCTGAACGAAACATACAAAAAACTGTTACGTATGGCGGGGGCAATGTTACGGTTTGGGGCTCATTTGCTTGGTCTGGGGTGGGTATCTTAGCTCGAATTAATGGGATGATGACTGCTGTAGATTATGTCAACATTTTACGAGAAAATTTGGAGATTTATTTGCTTAAACGCGGCTTGGAGGGTCAGTACATATTTCAGCAAGACATTGACCCAAAGCGTACAGCTAAAATATCTGCTTCAAGACAAATAGGATCAAACAGCTTCAGTGGTCTCCGCAATCGCCCGATCTCAACCCTATTATTTTCATATTTTATGGTCATATTTGGATACCAAAATCAACAAAACAAATGTAACCAATAAAGATTCTTACTTTAGGGCATTGGAAAAAGCTTGGGATCATACCGACCCTGAATACCTGAAATCGTTGGTCGAAAGTGTGCCTCGAAGGTTATTAGCAGCAGTGTTAAAAGCTAAAGGAGGCCACACAAAATATTAGATTAAGTATAATTTTGCAATTGCACTTTTGTATGACTTAATTTGTCCAGAGCATAATGAACTGCTATCAATAAATACCTATGTTAATAAATAATTTTATGACAATTTAAATTTTATTTCCTATGTATAAAAAGGCTATGAAATGTGACATCAGTTTACAGTTGTTAGGAGAGAAAATTTAATTTTCGTGTAAGTGTATGATCGATTTTGTCCAGCACTGTATATCTAAGTCATGTTATAACCAACGTTTCACTGCAAATTCAAGGTTCTAGCTTTAACTTAGAGGTTGAAAATGGCCTGACCAAAAAAAAGGAAGTCACGCATTTTAGGCAAAGAAACAAAATGAGTTTGAGGTATTGTTAGTAGGTTTTTCTTCGTAGTCCATAATAAACAAACCAAATATTTTCTTATCTACAGATGCCAGCCTTTTTGAGGAAGGTGGAGTTATTCATCACATGAATCAATGCCACGAAGCGATATGCGACATGGTGGCCCAGGTCGACTCCGATAGCGGGCCTTTCCTGCTAGTCTCGGTTATGTTTCTATGCTTGCAGTTACTGCTACTTCCCCAGTATTTGATACCAGGTTTTGGTATGTAAAGTGGTGGTAACATACCTAAGTATCAGCGTTTTAGATGCGGTTTCAGATATTTCTAAAAATATCTGAAAACGCACCTAAAACGCTTTGATAATTGAAGATCGAGGAGCTTGGCTGTTGTCAGACCCTTAAGAAGTAATGGTGCCCCAAGCTTGATACCTTAATTAGAAGGCACTCCGTAGTCAACTGTTGTGACTTAACAGCAACAGCAAAAATAATAAAAATACAAATAGCATCCTTCGAAAACCGGCAGTGGAAGGAAGTCGATCAACGCATCAAAAACGCCTGTAAGAGCTTCTGGTCCATGAAGGCGCTAATGAAGGGCAACCTTCCACAAGCACTAAAGGGTAAACTCGTCGTCATGTGTATCCTGCCTATCCTAACCTACGGCGCCCAAACTTGATCACTGACGGAAGCGCAGAAGTCCCGACTCAAGATTTGCCTACGAGCCATGGAACGCAGCATCCTAGGAATTCGAAGATCTGACCGAATTAGGAATACCGCTGCTGCGCTCTTAAACTGGTATAACAGATGTGGGTGTAAAGGCCGCCAAATGGGATTGGGCTGGATACATCTGCCGAATGCACCCGGAACGATGGGCCAAATTGAATTAGCTACGGACTGGATCCCAGAAGATAGTCGGGGCAGGGGCAGATCACAGAAGAGATGGCGGGACGACCTGGATGCCTTTTGTAGCGACTGGCGGAGACATGCACTTAGCCTTGACGGGTGGAGGAAGGGAGGGGAGGCTTTTTCCCAACAGTGTGACACAAAATAGGCTATTAAAAAAAAACTAGATTATGCAGTACGTACATTCCCATCCGGCATCCGGTAACATTTGCTGTTAAGTTACAACAAAACATTTTACTATCGAGCGCCATCTAATTAAGGAATCTACATCGGCATCCCTACAGCTTTTAATTCTATTTTTGCATTCCCTAATTTTGTTTGTCATAACGATAATTTGCCTCAAATCAAACTAATATACACTAATATTGTTTTTCCTAACACAGTTTCAACCTACTTTTCTAGTGATTCGTATGAGTGTGTTACAGTTCTAATCTAACCTGATCGACTTTTATAACAGCAAATCGGTTCTGTGTGGAGTCGTTTCTGGTCAGTCATGAAATTATGGAAAATAATCGTTATGACATTATAAATTGAAAGAGATGTCATATACTACAAAAAAAGTGACCAAGGCTGCAAACAAGGGCTGGGATCAGACATATAAATAATACAACATATAAACATGCAAACAAATACCTTTTGTTGATTGTGTCAACGCGATCTCAAAGTTGTCTCCCATACTACATAAATACGGCAGTCTGTACTAACTGCTAGACGCACGATCGACAACAAAGCAGTCGACTAGCCGCACAGACAGCACTAATACCAGGTCCCGACGACGTGGTATTCGTACTGAGTCTCGTCAGCACTAGCCACGGCGCACGCGCCTCTCCCCCGCTCAGTGCGGCTACCAGGCCCTGACGACCTGGTATCCGCACTGAGTTTATTCTAATTTAACTCCGTGCGAGCCATGTCTAAAAAACCTGGTGCATTTTTTGAACATTAAACGTCATAAGCTTAAAATATGGACCATAGATGTATAACTATTTCTCTTGTACGCGTAGTACTTCTCGAGTTACGGCGCCCGCACCGAGCGAGATGGCACGATTTTAGAGCGCCACAGACAGAAAGCCATCAACCAGTCAAATAATGCCTTGCTTTGCAGCGAACGTGTTTAGCGATCACTTTAAGCAAAAAGTCATACACTGGGTCAGTGTCATCCACTGGGCCCTCTCCCTTATATCTTTACTAAAATGTATTGTCTCCCCATAGATCTGATGACGACAAAGCATACAGTATTAGATACTTTAAAAATTCTTGAGTTTTTTTTTGAATTGGTAATCATTGTGGAACCATGTCAGCGGCTGCGCGATCAGGTATGATTGTTTTTTTTATATTTTAGTATAGCTTCGTGGTTCAATTATTCATTCAATAAGTACAATGTATTAAGGGCGGTAAACAAGAGTTTACGAACGAGTGTGAATTTTAGCCCGAGTCAAAGGCGAGGGTTTAATTAACTAAAGTTCCTAATTCTTGTACCGCCCGTGATACATACAATGGTTTTCATCACATTTGCGAAGAAATAAATAAACTTACTGGGCAGATCAATAAAACGATAATTATATTTAAGCGGTAGTGTAGTAGCGCAGTCCACAGTACTCCGCGGTGAGCGGCGGCTACGTGCTGCGTGGGTGGGATATATGAAAACCCATTACGGCATAATACAGCTCATTAAGTATACGAATGCTTGCATACAATATCACCATTTACGAGCAAGTGTGATGAAAAATAATAAATTATTTAGATATAGATAAGGTAAGGTGGAGGTTAAATGGTTTTTTGATGAGATAGACAGTGTTGTGTTGAGACCCTTGTAAAATAACTCCCGTGAGTATTAGACATATTAATCTACTTATGTCGGTCGGGTGTGCGCAGAGCAATCGCCGCAAGCGCTTCTCACTCATGATTATGGGACGCAGACCGTTCCGAAATATGTCGAGCTATTTTCGACTTTATAGACGTGAGTAACCCGGTTAAAGTAGATTAATATGCTCGTATGTGCAGGAGCAGCCTTTGTATGTATTTCTCCTTCTTTATATATACTTTATACGTATCAGTTACACTGTGAACACGGCGCTCGTGACAGTGCCGAATATTGGGAGCTCACTATAACAAATATACATTGAAAATATCTCGTTTTAAGTAGTTATGATAAAATATACTATTGTTTATCATTTTCAGATGGACCGCACTCGTTTTCTGCTGAGTCGGCTGGTGGGGCTGGACCAGTGTGCTGGTATTGACCCAATGGAACTACAACTTTTCATCTCACAAGCGCAGTTGCGCGACGACGTTGCGTTGGCGCCGATGGGCATGGTCACCATCAGCAGACAGTTTCTGGCTTCGGTAAGCCTGCGTTACTTGTAGATGGATTGCACAGGCTTATTGGCCGGTCAGTTAGTAAGTCAGGCTTACGATTCAATGTTACTTGTGTTTGATTGGTCACGCTTCTTGCTGGGGCAGAACCAGCGTTTCCCTATTGACCCAGCGCAGCTGCAACTGTGTATCTTTCAAGCGCAGCTGCGCGATGCTGCGCCAGCGTCGATGGGCATTGTCACCATCAGCAGACAGTTTCTGGCTTCGGTATGTCTACTTTACTTGTAGATGGATTGCTCAGGCTTATTGGCCGGTCAGTTAGTGAGGCAGGCTTACGATTCAATGTTACTTGTGGCTGATTGGTCACGCTTCTTGCTGGGGCAGAACCAGCGTTTCCCTATTGACCCAGTGCAGCTGCAACAGTTTATCTTTCAAGCGCAGCTGCTTGATGCTGCGCTGGCGTCAATGGGCATGGTCACCATCAGTAGACAGTTTCTGGCTTCGGTAAGCCTACGTTACCTGTAGATGGATTGCACACGCTTCTTGGCCGGTCAGCTGGCGAGGCAGCCTTAGGATTGTGGCGTCGATAATGTCGATATGTTACAATGTTACTTGTGGTTGATTGCTCATGCTGCTTGCTGGGGCAGAACCAGGGCTTCCCTATTGACCCAGCGCAACTGCAACCATCACCGTCGGCACAGAGTTTCTGGCTTCGGTAAACCAATGTTACTTGTAGGAGGATTATGCACGCTACTCGATTTTGCCTGGTCACACAGGCTCAGGATTGTGGCTTCGGTAATTCACATTGATACTTATCCCCTCCTTAGTCGTTCACTCTTGACAGAGTGGTCGTGGTTTTATGATGGCTAGCTGGATAGTGTAGCCCTCGCAATGCTCCTCCACTTGTTACGGTCTTCAGCGTTACGCGAACATTGGACTATGGTGGTTTGTGTCGCAGCTTTAATTAAGTCTGTGTTGATACTTATAGATGCTTGTAAATGAATTGCACCCGTTTTTGCTGGGTTGGTTGGCAGGATTTACAATGCGGTAACAAGATACAAGTTCAGTTGCGCTACACTGAGCTGGCATTGTTGGGAGTGGTCACTGTCACTAGACCGTTTTTGGTTGTCATAGGTTCCCCTTTGTCTTCGCATAATTTTTGTAGGGATAGGCATAACCTGTAGAGTCATAATTGGTTTCACGCATAAACTGTTATGGCATAGTCGAGTTTAGTATAATTTGATTTGGCCGAATTTAATTTGTCGGAATATTCGGACACAGTCCGAACCTAACCTTACACACTTTTTAGTATGCCAATATATTTTCGGACAAATTAATATTCGACGTAGGTATTATGCATTATCCCAAATTATGTTTCTGCTACATCAAGATTCGGCGAAAATCGATCATGCCAAGGCTGTTATGATAAAAGCGTTTCGGACAAAACAAATTATGCCAAATAGATAATAGATGGCACCCGTTCTGATAACCCACAGATTTACTTATAAGTACTTTTCTTGGATAAAGATTTTGCTAGCGACAAAAAATATTTATATTGAGAATTGTTTCCCTTATTAGTTTAGTAAAAATCTAATGTATGTTTTATATGTAGTAAGATAGTTTTAAGACTAATATTTTGTACACCTGAATGGTAGACCACAGAGCACTATATACCCATCCACTGTCATCTTCATGTAACCTGTGTTTCACAAATAAATGTTACTTACTTACTTACATAAGTCGTCGTCTAGTACTTCTACTTTTCTAATAGTTCATTTGACATATCGTAGTTGGTCCATTTTAGAGATAAATGTATTTTGGTGTAGGTACTGAGAATTAGGTATACATATGATATTCACAAGTTTTGTATTTTGTTGCAGATTACTGGAGGCATCGTTACTTTCGTCATTATTGTATTTCAACTCGAAAATGCATCCAAGTTCATGTAAGGCATGGTGGCAAGGTGCACCGCCAAGCAGAGCAGAAACAGTCTTAATTCCTTTAAAAAATATCGTGGTTTGGAGTGATTAACGTTTAGTTATAGAAAATAATAAACCAATTACTCACATTTTAAAGTTTTTTTTTATCATCGTGTTTATAAATAAATCACCTAAGTTTAAGAATACTTGGGCGCTTTTTATATTGCCAATATAACATGAAGATATGTATCTATATGAAGAAACTTGGTGTAATTTAGTTTAATATTTTAAAAAACCAAGCCTTCAGTCAAAACTCATCGTTAAAGTCGCACACCCGTCCTTTACTTCCTTACCAAGTCAAAAAAGTGTGCAAAAGAGATGTATTTATGTTTGTTATTTCTCTGAGTAGGTTATCACAGTTTTTGCTGACCTCTCTCTGACTCAATTCATCCAAGCAGCCGTAGACGATATTGATGCATACAACTAAACTTAGTCGCATATTTTGACAGTGGATTTTTCAAATGTCGTAAGAGGCATGTTAAAAGATCAGACTTACAATATTTGGAAAATTCAATTTCAAGGCCGCTCCAATCTGGTGACATTTGACAGTTGTTGTTTCTGACGTCCAGAAAAAGATAACAAATTGCCCGATGCTACGATTTCTTTAATAATATATTATGGCACTACACAAGTAGGTATCCAAGTCTTATGCCATGTATTTGATAAAAATCAAAAGTGAACTAGGTAGCAGGAATTGGATGTTACCAATTTTGGGAGATGTAGGTAACAAATAAATAAACAATATTATGATGAAATGTTTTCTGAAAACGTTTTAATGTTTATTCTAAATAAATTATAAAATGGCGGCTTTTTCATATTATACAATAGGTTAGTAGGTGGGTACTTACACGTATACTACCTAAAGTCTAAAGGATGATTCCCACTAGGCCTGGACGTGTCTGGGCTGGGCTTATTTGTCAGTTTCTATAGAAAACGTCTCATGACCTCCGAGGGCTCCGAGCTCGGATGTGATTTTTTCCATAGAAATTGACATCGTCCCGCCCCGTCCCGTCCCGTTCTAGTGTGAATCATCCTTAAAAAAATCGTCTTCAAAACGACAGTTCCCTTGGCAGTGTTAAGTTGCTATAACATAAACACATCACATCACATCATCTTATTTTGTTATATTCTATTAAATCCTAGAAATAATTCTATTCTAATTATGTATAATACTAATGTGGTAGGTTAGTGACGTAGCTTAATAGTAAATTTCTAAAACTATGTTTCTACCGAGGTTTAGAGTCAACTGGATAGTACAGCCACTTAAATTCGTAGCCTTTGAGACCGTACTTTTCATCTTTTTCGGTTTCTAGTTTAGGAACGTCTTCCGATAGAAGATCGAGTACTTCTTGGGTTATCTTGGGGCGGAATCCGTTTTCGTCGGCGACGTAGTCGACCCTGGTCCTTACTCCGTTCCTGCCGGTTACATAGTAATAACCTTTCTTGGCACCGTTGGTGTAGCCTTCCTCGTGGTGACCGTGGAACCCAACTGTATAATTAAAGGTGTAAAGAAGAGTCGTCATGTCATCCTTCGTCAAACCGTTTGGCAGACCTTCCCTTTCACCAGGAGCTTTGTAATTTACATCAGTGTTCTTATCGACGATTTGCATTTGGGCTGAAATGAGCTGTGGTTTGCCAGAGCCTTGCGGGCCGACTTGGTTGTTCTGTTGTTCAGGCGTTTCACCAAAACGCGATTCGATTTGTTTAGGATTTCTGTCTCCAGATGGAGGTAAAAGATTTCGTTCCGGAGTTTGAGGGAGGTTGCTTGGTGGATTATTTTGTTCAGATTGAGGATAGTTTTGTCCTGGCTGCGGGTAGTTCGGTCCTGCTTGTGGGCCTTGCCCTTGCGGGAAGTTCGGTTGGTTCTGCAGGGAATCTTGTCCTCCTTGTGGGTAAGTAGGTCCACCTACAGATCCTTGCTGAGGGTAGTTGGGAGCGGCTGCCCCAGCGCCTCCTTGGGTTGGACGGTTTTGTGGGTTTTGTGGGAAGTTTTGATAACCATCGGCTGCCTTAGGATATTTCGGTGGCGTGGCAGGGTTTGTTCCAAGCACTGACGACGGCAGAGGATCTCGAGAAACTACCGCTACGTCTGATAATCTTGGGGCTTGTGTTGTCGTTGGAGGCAAACTGCAGTGAGAACAGGATTTAGATGGCTGATTTGGTTTCGGCTGTTGTGAAACAGGACCCTGGGTTATAGGCGCTTGCTGCGATGGGGGGAAAGGTAAAGAATTACCTTTCCTTGCTGGTACTTCAGGTGACGTAGGATCTGAAAATGATAAGTTATAATTTATGTCTCTGTGATAATTTATCATGTTCGAAATAAGCATTTAATTTTCATCATAATCCACTTCTGACATTAACTTAGAATATCTACAAGCACATTAATTCTTTGGTATATGGGTAATGTCCATGTTTAAAGGCGTGGCAATACATAAAAACTCCTAAACTTGCTTTACATAATCAGGTTTACCAATTACCAATCCAATCCTCAAACCAACATCTTGCCATCGGCCTGATAATTAACATTATACGTATAACTCGATGATTAAAGAGGCTCTCTGTTCTCAATGGCCTTCAACGAATATCTTTAAGGTTTCTTTGATTTGTATGCCTTATTGTCTTAACAACAATCTTTGTAACTTCTTTATATCTTTCAGTCTAGTAAAACTAGTAGGTATCCGATATGAAATAGATTCCTAACATGTGTTTTATTTCAATTCAATAGTAATGTCAAGAATCATCAGAAATCGATGACGAGCGCGTATAATATTGACGAGAACTAGTCTCTGACCGTAACATGTTTTTTCGCCGAAACCGAAACCGAAGGTTCGGTATTGATTCGAAACCGAACCTTTGATAAATATGATTAAAACGCTAAATAAAACGTCAGTAAGCCGTTGTTTTTTTTTCAAATATATGAATAACGAAACATACAATACAATACAATACAATACTCTTTATTGCACACCTCACACAGATGAAATACAGTTACAAGAGAAAATAATAATACAGAACAGTAACAGTAAGGGGTAACAACAGGCGGTCTTATCGCTAAAGAGCGATCTCTTCCAGACAACCTTTGGGTGTGGGTTGGGAAACATCTCCATGTTCCGATTTCAATTATCTCGGATTGAAATTTTAGCATTATCAATGATGTCATAGGTATATCCAGCCTTGCCGAGCTGACCTGACGTTAGTCGAACGCGACCCGAAAGTACGATTGTAAGTTTCGGCAGAAGCCAACACGCAGAGGCCCTTTCGACAATTTAATGAAATGTAAGGGGTACACCGAGCGGATGTTGCACCTGCCCGAGTCATGGGACGCACGCAGAGGCAGCATCCGCGAGGGTGTAAAGACTATTGAGATTTAATGGAATCTAAAATATACTGGACTATTAGGTGAAAGTGCTGGACTAAATACTGGGTTATGGAGAATAAAATCGGACGTCTGCCTAACAAAATGGTAATCAATTTTATTTCCGGCAGACGGTGACTCGCCCACATAAGATGGGCCCCCACAAAAAGCGACATCTAAGATGGCTCGAGGGGGGGTAGAGAGGTGTCACTGGACTTTAAACATATAGCCAACTCGCCACTTAGGTTTCCACATCTACCCTCGAGAACACAGCTCTTGCGACCCCACTCTGGACGGCCGGTTAAGGCAAGCCAGAGGCGGAGGACTTAGTCGGACGACGGAGTCCCCCAGGAGCGCTCAGGTACGTGGGGTCGCTACTCCCCAACAGCTCGCCACAAGCTGCCCTGCGTTGACTGATTGCACCGGTCGAAACCAGTGGGCGATGGGGTCGTCCATTATTATATTATTATATCATTATACAGGGTGGAAAGACACGACGATCCTTCTCGCAAAGGGGGGTTAGTTTAAGTGAAGGAGAATCGATTAGTAATGTTTATATTTTTGTTACGAACAATCAGTAAAAATATTAAAATTAATTAATGTTCTTCTTAGTGACAACCCTGCTATTACTATGTACTATACCTACATGTAACTGTAATGTGACACTTTATGTTTACAAAAATTTGCTCGACATACCGCAGCACTCGCTCTTCAAACCTTGGTGCAATGTGAACTACACCTCCTCCCCGTTGGTCGTTTTGGCCCGTTTGTGGTACTATGGGCTGATTATTTGCCACGCGATCAAAGGCCCGTAAAATTGACATACGGCTAGTTGGGTGTGGTGGAGGATATCTTTGTCGATAGCGTCGTAACGTCTCGGCGGCATTATAATTACACTCCCCGTATAACATAAGCAAATTTAGGTAATCGCGGGCTCCCAAGGGCATTTTGAAAATAGGTTTTATCACGTAATTTGCAATTTATTTGCATCACTGTTTTACCACGGGTAAGACTGAGTAAAAATTAATATTTTTCCCAAACAAAATAATACAATTGTGCAAACTACCCACTTACAAAAATCTAGCTTAACCATAGAGAAATTGAGACTAAGGGCAGTTACAATAAATAGGTTCATAAAGCCCATAATACACCGCCAGAAGAGCATACTAGGCGGGGTGCGTGGAAGCTAGAAAATGCTGTTGGTTAACCGATTTGTATGGAAATAAATGCAAAAGTAACATGTTTATTTGAATTATAAAAATAAAGGCTTCAGAAGATATTATTTTCAATTCTACGATTCTGCATGTATAACTGCCCTTAGTCTTAATTTATCTATGGTTAGTTAGATTATTGTAAGTGGGTAGTTCACACAATTGTAATATTGACTGGGAAATATTATGGGGTAGAAATGTTGTTTTGGTAAATGTCACTGACCTTTGTGTTATTGTTAAATGTTATTGAACCTAATGAGGGTTGTCACTTGCAGTATTTTGCATCAAAAGTTAACTGCCTATAACTTAAAAACGCTTACGAATATGAGCCTAGTTTCTTTGGAGGAAATACAGTACTAAATCTAAACAATCCCCCTTTTGCGGAAAGGATCGTCGAGCCGTTCCACCCGGTATATATATTTTATTTATTTATTATGTTATATCATTTTGAATTGTTTTAGACGTGCCATGAAATACAAAATGTAATATTATTCTGTAATTATTTTAAATCTCATTTATTGTGATGAGATACCGTGTACTACACTACACACGCATTCAAAAGCGCATGGGCAATTTATGAATGATATCATTTATAAACTGCTAGTGCGATTTTGAACGCTTGTGTACATTTAACTTTATGGTGAATTAATACATTAAGCGTTAAGATATTAGGTATTATTGCGTAACTTACATGGTTTAACTCTAATGTTCTTCATAGACAGGATCTTGAAATTGCCATTTTCGTCGGTAGCGTAGACTGTTACGTGGTAAACGCCGTCGGCCGTGATGAAACCGAATTCGCCCATGATGATACCATTCTCGTCTGTAAATAATAGTCTGTAGTGATTATCGCCGTATTGTTTAAAGTACCTTGAGACCAATCATTTATAAATCAATATTTGTACGCGTTGTCTGTACTCAAGCGTTGAATTGAGCGTGTACGCTTTTTTTACACCACGATGTTGGCAAACAAGCACGGCCTGCCTAATAGAAAGCGGTCACCGTAGCCTGTGGACGCTTGCAACTCCAGTGTATAATTTGTAAATTATTGTTAGTATTTATATTACACTTTTTCTCAACTATATTTATATTTATATCCGTTATTTAATTTTCCTTTTAGGTTAGGATTTTAAAATTTTATTCTCTAAGTATAATATAATTATGTTCATGTAATGTGTGTGGACCATTCTGCCGTGTTAAGCCAAACTCACGTATCTTGAAATACAGCAGTTTGGTTTAACCGGGCTTATTCGATTTAGAATAGTGCCTTTGTATATATTCATTGAAAAAAATATATGTTTTCACTATAAACTTTGCAAATAATCGATATGCGAAACTCCTGTAACTCTAATTTTTAAGTATCGATTTATGCGTATTCCTGCGTGCGTAGCCAAGATGCCAATCGCTCACGCTTACTAACGTATCGTAGCTACCTCTCTCTATCACTCTTCCTTATTAGTGTGACAATGACAGTTGCGTTTCGTTAGCGACTGAGCGTGAGCGATTGGCATCTTGGCTACGCACCCTGTATCTTCAGTTACCACAATAAGCTTAACAATCGCGGCACGTTTGAATTTTGCCAATTTAAGGTACCTTCCTATATACATGAGTTCGTAGGTACCCGAATAGTTTCATTTTCAGAAACAAAGTCTCAAACTTCAAAATTTTCAAAAATTATGTTGCATTTCTGACATCTATTGGTACACAAATTAAGCATATTATATTTAACAGGTTAGACGATAAATAAAATCTAATTAGTCCGTCTGTTAGATTAAGTATTAAAAACTATTTGACACGTGTTTTTTCTTTTGTTCGTCAAATGAAAAGCGACGGAAATACAGTGCATTAAAGTTTCGCGTGACGTCACAATTCGTACGATTCTTACCTCTAAGTGAATGACGTCACTAGCCCCCACCCCGGAACTTTGATGCTCTGTATCGTCGTCAATTTTAGTTAACTTGAAACAAGAAAAAACACCTGTTTAATTTTGGATAATTTAACTAAAAAAATAATAATAATAATAAAATTTAAACTGTTTATTTCAATAAGAATAACATTTTTTTCTTTCATATAACCTAGACCTTAATCCTAATATTAAAGATTATTTTGTGTGGCCTTGGTTACAAAGCTGAGTTGCTCACACTTATGAATTATATGTATATTATGGGTTCTTACCTTATTATTACTGACGGACTAAATAGAATAATACTTTTTCAACCTAGTCGTCATCCCGTCGTCATAAGTGAAGTTATTACTTAACATTGACTGTTCTTTAGGAATTAATGTTTTATTTAGGAAATAGTCTACCTGCCGCTTGGCAACGTTAATATAATGTCTAATATACCAGATGTTTATGACATAATCATGGTAATCTTATGGTCGACGACCGGTTTGTCGTTTTGGTTTCCTCTGGTCTCATGTTAACATAATTTCTTTGACACGTTCGGCGAATGGTCTGGCAATTAAATATAAATTAAACCTTCTGTTCAACTGGTTATATAGATATCGTTATAAGGTTTACCGTTGGGTTTCAATAGTTATTTATCTAAATTATTTGTTTGGACGTTAGCTGTTGAATTGATGTTTTTTTTAATACAATTTATGTTCTTTTCATGTTAAGTAAATTGGTAAATTTTAAATAAAATGTTCAACAATATCATTTAAATTGTTACTTATGTAACTGATTCAAATAAATTAATTTGACACGTCCAGTGTTCAGTTCGGACCAAATTAACCCACTTTTTAGTACTTATGGCAATATATTTTCGGACGAAATAGCTTTGGTATTGTTCATTATGCCAAATTAATATGACAATTTACTGTAACGGGGCTTAATTACGTAACACATTGAAAACTAAACTATGACGTTACATTCCTCCCACATCCAAACATCCCTACATCCTTAGTGCCCAAAATGTTCAAGTTGATAATCAAGACCAAGTACCTACCTACGGGTAGTTCGTAAAACCCGCGCGGCTAGAATAAATAAATAAATAAATATTATGGGACAATATTACACAAATCAACCTAGTCCCACAGTAACAGACGATATATATAATAGATAGATACATATAAATACTTAAATACATAGAAAACGTCCATAACTCAGGAACAAATATTTGTGATAAACACACAAATAAATGCCCTGACCAGGATTCGAACCCGGGACCTCCTGCTTCGTAGGCAGAGTGACTACCGACTAGGCTAGGAGGCCTTTAAGAATATATGTTGATGTCAACCCCAGCCAGTCTTTCTCCGGGACCACGGGGACAATGTCGCTCTTGAAACGTCGGTTAGTTTTCAATGTGTTACGCGATCGCGATTAAGCCCCGTTGCAGTAAATTTTATGTGTAAGAATCGTGAAATTTTAAATAAGTGGCATGCCAAATTATGTTTCTGCCACAGCAATCGATTATGCCAAGTATGTTATAACAAAAGCGTTGAGGACAAAGCAAATTATGCCAAATAGAGGCCACTCAATATCCCTCTCTATCTCGATATCTTTTTTACCTTTCTTCTCATGTCTATGTTGTTCCCCGTCTATATTAAACCCGAACTCGTAGGGCCTATTCTCGTCGGTGTATTTGTCGGCACCGTGAGCCTCGAGACAACAGGTCACGATGGTCGCCAGGACAAACAGCCTCCTTAATTGACGCATCTGAAAAAATAAAGAATCTAAAGTTAGCTTATTGAAAGAATACGATTATGCTAAGTTAACTCATTATGCAGTTCAGTGATTATGTTATGATTCACTGTCATAAATGTTAGGGAACAAGCCTAGATGAGCGCTCTGGAGAAGTACCTCCACCTTACAGAAAACCGCAGTTTAATGAGACTAGACCCTACTCATAGTGTTGTGTTTCCGTTGGTGAGTAAGGTCGCCAGAGCTCCAAGAGGATTCACTGTGTTGACAGCTGGAACCCACGGAGCAAAGCTTGCCCCTTTAGCTGTCAACACAGCGAATCCTCCTTTTTTTAAGGGTCGGCAACGCGCATGTAACACCCCTGGAGTGGCAGGCGTCCATGGGCTACGGTGACCGCTTACTATCAGGCGGGTCGTATGATTGTTTGTCACCGTCGTTGTATTAAAAAAAATCCTTGATTTTAATAGCACAGACTGTAAAAGTGTTAAGTAAACGTCATAATTTCATAGACGTTTGACGTTTAAAATAACACCAGAAGGCCTAGTATAAAAGTTGTACGACATTAACTCTTCGACCGCGTTAGCGTATCGAGGGGTCAAAATATGAAAGTTGCCGGATGATTTAAATACACGGCAAACATAATTTGAACTCCCGATACGCTAACGCGGTCGAGGAGTTAATGTCGTATAAATTTTATACTAGGCCTTCTGCACGCCTACCGCGAAGATCGAAAATTGGAATTGACTGAAAAACATCTTTGTCACTCTAATATGCAAGTGTGACAGAGCTGGAGATACAAATCCGCAATCGTTCGATTTTCGTGGTACTAGCCCAGAGAGTGTCACTCTACGTTTTACGTTGACACAAAATATTCCGCCTACGGGTGGCACGAACTGTCAGGGTCGCGCAACGCGCAAAACCTCACTGTGCTCAGATATATTTATATTTCAAACACCGCATACTAAATTATACTTAGACAAATTAATACCAATACTAATAAATAATCAATAAAAACGTGTTCTTATAATACAATTGATACATATTTAATTTGTTGCTATTTATATGATTGTACAAATTGTTGTACCAGCATGCGCACCCGGCAGCATGGTGACAACCCTAATGTTAATGTCATCTTGACATTTGCAAGCTTGACAAGCTAAACGACGAAAGAGTAGCTTCTGAAGGCCTAGTATAAAAATTGTACGACATTAACTCCTCGACCGCGTTAGCGTATCGGGAGTTCAAATTATGTTTGCCGTTTATTTAAATCATCCGGCAACTTTCATATCTTTTTGACGGCCTCCTAGCCTAGTTGGTAGTGACCCTGCCTACGAAGCAGGAGGTCCCGGGTTCGAATCCTGGTCAGGGCAATTATTTGTGTGTTTATCACGTATATTTGTTCCTGAGTTATGGATGTTTTCTATGTATTTAAGTATTTATATGTATCTGTCTATTATATATATCGTCGCCTAGTACCCACAACACAAGCCTTATTGAGCTTACCGTGAGACTAGGTCGATTTGTGTAAGATTGTCCCATAATATTTATTTATTAAAAAAAAAAAACTTGACCCCTCGATACGCTAACGCGGTCGAGGAGTTAATGTCGTACAACTTTTATACTAGGCCTTCTGTACTTTAGTAGTATTACTTATTCTGTGATAACACTTGAAAATTTGACATTTAATTTGCTTGGAAAAGATAACGTGCTTTGACTCGATAATTCAATCAAGAGCGTCTCTAGTTCTAGGTCGAAATAACTTAATTTGACTTCATACTATATATATATAATAAAATAGTTTATTAAAACTCATTTTCAAAGAGGAATGTCACGTGTCTGAACTAGGATTCCCTGTATCTCAGGCAAATGCGCATAGAATTTACAGTTTCGTCTGCGAAATAAATTAATTTCCTAAGATTCTTACTAACTACGATAGGTATATTATATACCAATAAAACTCTGTCTTTAACCTCAATCGTATACGTACGCAACATTAACATAAAGTATTAAACAGTGCTAGGTATTAAAGTACTTACCTGAAAATTTTAATTATAATTAAAAAAAACTACAACGCCATTTTAGAACATGTAAATGAATAAACAAATATATTCATAAAATATGCTGTTTTATTTGATTTTATATTCAATAAAACATAAACAGTATTTTTTTGTATAAGTTAATATTTGTTTATACCAAAAATACTTACACGTATATATAGGTATAATTTTAGCCGCTGATGTTTCCAAAAGTTAGCTATAGATATCTAACGCAAACTTGCCTATTTAATTTAAAGTAAGGTAAGGTAGTCTAATTGTTTCCAACAACCAGTGTAATATTCTTCTGCTTATTCATAAAACTAAACTGTGTCGTACTTCGATATATTGATATTGGACACGCGGCGACGCGCGACTTTTGTCAAGATATGCTACGGAGACAAAATCTATAAATACATGGTGCAATTTAAACTTTCGTAAATCATACTGACATCAAACTTGGAAATCGGTTAATCACATGCTCGAGCAAAAGCGAGCGGGATAGATCTAATTGCAAGAGCACACGAAAACATTAAATTCGATAGGAAGCGGTTGCGTCATAATAAACCGCGTAATCAGATAATTGCTGTTTAAAACTAAACTAAAATTTTTTACCAGAGTTAAAAACTAATTTTACTTAACTGATAAATTAACCACTCAGTTGCTCCTCCATATTTATTGGTGGACTCTCTTGCCTAGTAAAATAAGAATGACCGCTGGTAACCAGTTACCAGAAGTAATTGAATGGAAACTAAGAATCATCTTTATAAATTCAAGGATTTCGACGTGTTGAACAAAAATATTTTAAAAAGGACCTATGTTTTAAAAATAAAAGCATCAAGGTTTTGGTATGAAATCATGTTATTACGTTTACCAGTTTGAACATAATATGTTGTAGTTTTATGTATATTGTGTATCAGGAACGTAGTTGTTATTAATATTGAGATATAGAAGCCTGACCCCCTTAAAAACTCAGGTATTTTTATCCCAATAGGCGTGACGTGTTTCGACTGCGTCCAAGTCAAGTTTAAATGCACAGGAATGTACCGTAAGAAAAATAGATCATCAAACAAAAAGAATACTGTGATCAACTTGAAATTGGAATAGCTCGAAAAATAGGCATTCTATGTCAAGATACATTTTAGAACCAACACATATAAGTAAGAACAAAATTAATGATGTATTAAATCGTGTTTATTAAGGCAATAAATAAACTGATAATTTATGATCTAACTCTAAAAGTCACTAGACGGTTTATGACAAATGACTAAGACGGCAGATTTATGTATTTACATATGTATTAATAAATATATTAAATATATTAGTGCATAATGTTTAAGATTGCGTTAAGTACTTCAAATTAATTTCAATATTTAGATTTTGAGGCTTATTGACATATTTATAAAGTTGTCGACGCCTACCCGGATATTTGAACAGATACGATTCGCTAAAACGAATGATAAAAAACCGGCCAAGAGCTAGTCCGACTTATTCCGACCGGGTTCCGTACCAATTATAGAAACGGCAAAAAAAACACGTTTTTTTAAAAGGATTACCCTCAAATACATGTTTTATTTTAATTTATTTGTTTATTTTTAAAGAAGCTAACTACAACAATTATGTGAATATTTTAAGCGTCTACCGATTGTCGCTACCAAGCAAGGAAAAACGATATGTTTATTTATGGGAGCCCACTTAAATATTTTTTTATAGAAATATATACATTATATACAATCAAGTTAAAGAAGCATATACAGAGTACTATAATTTAAGCCCGTTGTAATCATGCTAAATTAGTAAGTTTAAGAATACTATATGTATGCTCATTTTAGCGATTGTTCTTTATACAGTAAGTGTAACTTATGTACCTACCTAGGTACAGCTCAAGCCTATTTTAGATTTAAGGTAGGTAGAGGTTGGTAGTTAGGTAAGTTACACTTACTGTATATATTTTGAAAAAAAAAGTTATCACTATTGTTCTTTTGAGTAATAAAGAATCTCTTAACCTATTTTATTCTGTTTTTTTAGTATTTGTTGTTATAGCGACAACAGAAATACATCATCTGTGAAAATTTCAATCGTCTATCACGGTTCATACAACCTGGTGACAGACGAACAGCGAAGTCTTAGTAATAGGGTCCAGTTTTATAGGAACTCTAAAAATAATTGCCCGAATATGTATGTGATGGTCAACGGACCAAGTGCTCATTAAATTTTGTTTATTTAAGGTACATATTTCTATTCCAATAGCCTTTATAAACTGCAGAAATAATTGATGACTAAAATCAGTTACGTACAACGAAGGCTGTTAAATGTTACTTGTCATATGTGACATATACTTCTTGACCGCGTTAGCGTATCGAGAGATCAAAATATAAAGCCGGATGATTTATAGAAACGGCAAACATAATTTGTACTGTCAATAAGTAAGTTTTTTTTCTATACTCATTATTTTCGTGCGCATACTTACATTAAATATTAGTGATAATATAATTATAGAGAATCGCTCACTCTACAAATTTGTTTTACTGATTGATTACATAAATTAGGATAGCTTAATAATCCTATTTATGGGATTGAAATCGGAAACAAGTCATCCGCTAATTAAAAAAAAGTTATATATTCTTGACAAAACAACAAAATAAGCAAAGATCGTTGCAATTAGCTACGTTTTTATCGTAAAGCCGCTATCGTTTCGTTCGAATTTTTTAAAGTATCTTTCCTTATTTTTTAAGCTACTTCCCCGAACAGAATAAGTTAACACCTGGGAAATCAATTAAAATTCAAAATTCAAAAATTTATTCTGCAAGTAGGCCTCAAGGGCACTTTTACAAGTCAATAAGCATTACAGTAAAGCATTTGTATGTACAAACATTTACAATATATAGAAGTAAAATTATAATCTAAATGTTGATAATACAACAGCCAAAACTTGGGTAAAGAATATTAAAATAAATGTGTAATATGTGATGTATAGTCTCTATAGTTAAAAATAAATTAAGTGTGGGAGATGTAAAAGGTCCCCCCAATTGTGAATCATATCAATTTCTTTTTTTTATTTCGTAAGGATACACTATAAGTGGTCACAGAAGACTTTGGATCTAATCGAATAAAAAAAAGGAGATTTCTAGGTCTCTCTGAAACTGTGCAGTTTCAGAGGAATTTCCTCCCACCGTCGCTCTGGCTGTGGAAAGACCTCGCTGCTGAGGTACTACAGTATGGGATTCTTCAAAGTGAGATATTTTAATGGATCGGAAACATGCATGTGACCTCTGGAGTTGCAGGCGTCCATAGGCTACGGTGACCTCTTTCCATCAGGCTTATGCTGGTTTTCCACCGACGGTATAAATGTTTTTGACAAACCTTAACCGTTGACATATGGAAACCTAAGTAAATCGCTTTGAAGAGATCAGTTAAGTGTTGTTGCAAACACTAACAGGTAAATACTTTGTTAGACCGAGGTTCAAGGTAGGTGTTAAATAAGTTTCGCAAATAACGAATCCTTCTTTATAAACGAATCCAAACAATCTCCGAGGTTTTGCTCAGTATCATAAGATTATAGTTTGCCATGTTTTGGTTGCGTTAAGACTCACGTCAATCCGATCCGAACCGGGACAATCTGTCAGTTTTTTTAATACTACGACGGTGACAAACGAGCATACGGCCCGCCTGATGGTAAGCGGTCACCGTAGCCTATGGACGCCTGCAACTGTAGAGGTGAGGACATGCGCGTTGCCGACCCTTTAAAAAAGTAGGATTCGCTGTGTGGACAGGTAAAAAGGCGAGCTTTGCTTCGTGGGTCCCCAGTTATCAACACAGTGAATCCTCTTAGAGCTCTGGCGACCTTACTCACCAATAGAAACAAAACACTATCAGTAGTCAGTTTTTATAGAATACGTCACGCGAACTCCGAGGGCTCGGAGCTATCGCGTGATTCATTCTATAGAAACTGACGGATCGTCCCGGATCGGATCGGATTGGTGTGATTGATCCTTTATACTATTTTACACATTCGGGGCCTTGGAAAATATGACAGTAACATTTTTTACGATGATCAACCAGTTTAAAGTCTAATGGTTCAAATTCTATAAGGTAAAGTGCTCAGTTGTTGACACTGACCTAGTGGAAGACTTTTTGATAATTATTTGAAACAATGGAGATAGCGCTATTCATAGGTATAACCCAAAATAGACAGTGACATTTACAAATTATGTTCAAAAACTTCGGTTCAATAAATAAAACTATTTGAGAGGCAGTTTCTGTAATTATGTGTTTTTATCGAATCTGTTAAGAATAACCAGCATTAAGTATGCGCGGTTTTAGTAATTTTTTATTAAAACTGTTAGATATATTTATTAAACTATTGATAGTATGTGTTTATTTTTAATAATTTTGATTTAAAAATATAAATAACAAAACATATACAGTAAGTGTAACTTACCTGCTTACTTACCTCTACCTACCTTCAATCTAAAATAGGTCCTTGAGGCATTTTACCTAGGATGCTAGTGGCATTTACTCGTTATATCGCAATGTTGATTAAAAAATTAGGATATTTTGATTGAATTACTATTTTTATCTACAGAGGGCAAGTAGAGCAAATAAATGCATTCACTGATACAATTTGAGAGGTAGGTAGCAGAAATAATAAAATACATTTTATGGTCTGAGTTCAAGAAAAAAGTGGTTAACATATTATTTGAGCAGTCGGTATGTTTGAGAATTCAGAAGGTTTTTGTAAAAATGTGTGAATTCTCCTCCTTGTAGTGTCATGCACTGGGCCGTTTACCTTAAGTTGTATTGAAATTCAAATGTAATTGGTATCTTTTATGATACACCTTACTATTAAGGCGTTGATATGAGGTAATTTATAATACCCAATTAAATTAATTATTGCGTTCATTTTATTATTGAATAATGCCAATAATAATATTAAGCATATTACGTACCTATATTTTATAAGATAATTGAATAACTTATAAAGCCAAGGTAAATTACCTAACAAAGGGCTTACAATCTCAAGGCAACAAAGTTTCTTCCGGTTTCATTTAACTTTAATTAAGTAATTGGTTCTTAGTATTGTGGATTAGGTTTTTCTGGATTATATTGTTTGATGTACAAAAATTCAATATTATTTATCAGTTGACGTAAATATGTGTTTAATTTTTATTATTTAATCATTTGGCTTAAGGTACAAAAGTTTACACATATGTTTGACATCAACCGTACCGTACAACCATCATCTTGGGATTAGTTGCCAAAGCGGACCCCGGGTTCCCAGCCATGGCATAAGGCCGGATAGCGCTAAGAAGAAGCTATAAATCTTACAATTTAACGAGGCGAACTACCGAACAACATCACCCAAGTGCCAATATAAGTACTATACAATACGATATTTTGACATACTTAATATTATTGAAATTAAACACTTTAGAACGGATCAATCGCGTTTATTAACACCATGATCCTACGTTTCGAGCCCTTTACAGCACTCAAGGGCTAAGGGCTCGAAACGTAGGATCATGGTGTTAATAAACGCGAATAATCCGTTCTAAAGTGTTTAATTTCAATGAATAACAATCGCGGTAACAGAAGACAATATTATACTTAATATTAGCAAAATATTTCAAACTTTCGGACAGAAGCCATTATTTAAAAGAAGACGATGAATGACGCCCGCTGAATTAGGTATTGACAAAGTTCAATCACCTACCAGTTAAATTCATAAAACTCACAATATGGCCAAATCTTATTTCAAAAGAAAATAAATCTCTCCGCAACGCGACTAAAGATAATTTAAATGGCGAATTATAATATTATAAAAGGTTACTAAAAAAACCCGAAACCGAAGGTGAATGGTTGTTAGCGGTTATGTCAATGTGTTATTATTATTAGTTACTAACCACCTATACATAGCACCTGCTATTCCGGTTCTTAATAGTGTAAGACTACCATGCACGTTCCAAGAGTGGAATTCATATGAGATAAACGTTATGGATTTGATAGGCATTGATATTTTACGATTTTAAGCTAACATGGTCATTTACATTATAATTAGATACTATTTCAGAAACTAAACTAAAACATTTGATATTAAATAAATAAATAAAGTATAGGAAATAATATTATAAATATTATAGGAAATTGTTACACAAATGGACTAAGTCCCGCAGTAAGCTCAAGAAAGCTTGCGTTACGGGTACTCAGACAACGATATATATAATATACAAATACATAAATACATAGAAAACATCCATGACTCAGAAACAAATATCTGTGTTCCCCATAAATGCCCATGCTGGGATTTGAACCCAGGATCATCGGCTTAGCAGGCAGGGTCACTACCAACTACGCCAACTGGTCGTATATTGGCTTCTGTTACTGCGATTGTTACTCGTTGGAATTAAGTTTTAAGGTAGGTAGGGGTAGGTAGTTAGTTTAGTGTAACTAACCAGTTACACTTAATCTATGTATTTCGAAAATAAATGTTTTAATTATTCGAAAATTCAAAATCCAAAAGTGACTGGTTCGGCAAGAAATGCACCGGTTGATACTGTGTCGTGTGTCGTGAACGTGATCGAGTACCAAGCGAGAATCGTAAGCGGGTAATTCGCTACGGCGTGCGGGTAAACCACAAATAAAAACACGCAGTAAATCTGTAACAGTGCCGAAATATCGGGAGCTCATAAGAACAAATATACATGGTAAATATCTCGTTTTAAGTAGTACCTAATTATAAGGCATTGACATTATTATCGCTGTTTGTAATTGTAAATACAATCTAAAACGATATATTTATCATGTAAGTATGTTTGATTTTATGAGCACCCGGTATTTCGGCACTGTTGCAAGCGCCATGTTCATAAAGTAAATTGTCGTGCTGCGAGTTTTTTGTTGCGCTTGCAACATTGCCAAAATATCGAATGCTCATAAAAACAAACATACAGTCAACCAAATGGAACCCTAGGCCACTGTAGGACTAAGTCATAGTGACGCTATAAATCAGATTGTAAGAAATCTCTTGTCATTTTGACATGGTTCTAGAGTGGCCTAGGGTTCTAATTGGTTTACAGTACATGGTAAATATCTCGTCTCAGGTTGTTGTTTTAATATATTATTATATTAATAAATAATAAAAAATAAAAAAAATGTTACAGGACATTCTCACACAAATTTACTAAGTCCGCAGTTAGGTTTGCAAGAATTGCTACATCTTATTTTTGTTCTTGCACTCATTTTTAAATAACTTTTTTTTATTTTGTTCAACTCTGGAACGTGAACTTTTAAACAAAAAACCCTTCTGGACGATCTGAAAGAATCCCTAAATAGTCCCAAAATGTCCATATTTAATTCGAGTTTCCATTACGTCACGCACATATTGAGTTCATACAAAAACGTTACGTAATTGAAAGGAATTTATATGTTGGCCTAATTTTATGTTTTAAGAATTAATATGTTATATATTGACAATATCAAATCGGCAATAGATTTAGCATATTGTGAACACCGCTCGATGTCACGCGAACGGTGCCCAACTATCTCAGCAGGTAGACATTTTTTTGAATATTATTATAAATATCTTCCTTCGATCTAGTCATATTTTGTCATTATGTAAATAAATATAAAACATACATATGAATGGCTTTAATTAAGATTTCATAGCCAAATTGTATATATTATTTTTATGGAGGTAAACTGATTTTGTCACCAGTAAAACACCTTCGTTAAATTAAAACAAAAATAGCCGTTACGGCATAGGCTGGCTAATAATGTAATTTTTTATTGCAATATAAAGTCTAAAGATAGAGTTAAAAACTCTTGCGTTTGAATAGCTTATAAAATATTTTTAGAATAATAAACGGTTTTAATTGGCCTTCCCGGTAAAAGTTGAAGTTTGAGTTAACTTCAATCCAAATCACCATACATGTACCTTTGAAAATTGAGGAGCTCTCCTAAAGCCACATTGATAAATCAAAGTTTTTTTTTGTTCTTTTTTTATAAATAAATAAACAAATATTAGGGGACAATCTTACACAAATCGACCTAGTCCCACGGTAAGCTCAATAAGGCTTGTGTTGTGGGTACTAGGCGACGATATATATAATAGACAGATACATATAAATACTTAAATACATAGAAAACCTCCATAACTCAGGAATAAATATTCGTGATAAACACACAAATAAATGCCCTAACCAGTATTCGAACCCGGAACCTCCTGCTTCGTAGGCAGGGTCACTACCAACTAGGCTAGAAGGCCGTTAAATTCAGATAATCAGAAACGAAAACAGATAATCAGAATTACCTCCATACCTAGTTGTCCACTTTGGAGGTAATCCTGTTTAGTACCTCACAAAATAAAAGAAGAATGTCGGGAATTATCGGGCAGTGCCACTATGCTATCCCTGGTCTTCATTATCAGGTCTACCTCGCCAAATTGATAGTTGGACGTACTTTTGCAAACAGGAACCAACCCCACAAAAATAATTTTGAAAAATGAATTTTATTGCTAGAAGCATGAAGTAAACATCTGAATGACGATTCATTGTGGGTTGGTTCCCGTTTGCAAAAGTACGTCCAGTTATTCTAAAGAAATGTTTGAGTTTCTTAAGATAATAATCAACATGCATGTGCCTTTTAAAGTTTTTTCGACTCCTCGTGGATTCCATCACCAGAATCTACTTTTAGGTAAAATAAATTTTTATAAATCGGTTCAATACTGACGTAGTAGTTACAAATACTAAGTAAATTTGACCACACTAACCATGTCAATAGCTGGATATGGCAGGTTACGCCGGCTATTGACATGGTTAGCGTGATCAACCGCGTAAGTTTTCTATGCAGCCAGCATTGAAAAGTAGGTACAGTCTGTAAACAATCATAAGCAATGGGGACTTGGTGGTATCTGAAAGGCATAATGCAACTAAAGCAAAAAGCATAGACATATTATATACACGGTGCCCGTGAGCATTGGGAGAGATTTTAACAGCGTATTCCTGAGGCTTAAAGAAACAAAAAATGTCATATGAGTTTAGGTCCTTTCGACCAAAAACAAAACAAAAAAAATCCTTTTTTTTCTTTTTTTATATGCTTTGATACATGGTAAGTAAATTTTATTTAGAAAAGGCCCACTTAAAATACAAAAATATTGTTTTTTTTTTGGTAGAGCCGAGTTTTGCAAAGACATCACAGTGTTACTTAGAAGTCTGTCAAAAATCATGTCACATATTAGCATTATCACATTCCAAAACGCGCTATTTACTGAGTGGCGGTAAAATTATGTTTAAATAAAAATGTGCTCACGGGCACCGTGTATATTTTTTATTGTTATGGGTGAAAACCAGCGTCATCTCAATAAGTATATAGAGCATTATGGGATGAAATGAAATTAGTGACTACATGCTAAATAGCGCTAATTAGAATACCAGTATATTTGAGAAATTAAGTCAATTTAAGCTAAATAAAGAATGCGCTAAAAAAGTTAAAGCAATGGGAGCTACCGTATTGTCGCTCACCAGGCGGCACCACTCTTGCGTGGGTCCTGTGTCAGTATGAGACATTTGTCAAAGTGACGTGTAGATTGTTCCCGCAGGGCCCACGTTCCACTAGCGCCCCTAGCGGAAAATCGAATCGCGATAATCCTCATTGAAAAAAAAACACAGTGTACACAGACGTCTCAGTCAAACGGTAGACATAGAAGTTTTATCAGTATTAAATAATATATTTTACCAATGCAAAATAAGCTCATTTGATTTACTTAACAATAGGTGTTAAATAGTTGATTGAGCTTTATCGTTATTCTGAAGCGTTATCTATAAATTATAATAATTTATTCTGTTTTGTGTCGAAACAAGGGCAAATATATAGATCAAGAAAATTGTCTTTAATTAATTATTGAATGTGTTTTAAAGAGTGTGTTGTTATATCTAAAAATAATTCCGTTGTTGTTATCTAATCAGATACACCGGTTTCACGGGGGCAAAAATGTACCAGTGCTAGTGATTCATTAAAAATCGACTTAGTTTATCGACATCCATAAAAATAAATTTTTAACCATAAATAAATTTTATTTTTGTCCATAAGTTAAAAGTACATATATCAAGATTACGTTTGAATCCTCAAGGCAAAATTATTCACAAAAAACTTTAAACAGTGTTAGAGAAAAACGTCGGCATTTCAACTTTAACAACATTAAATTATTTGGTATTCGGAAAAGAAATAGAACTGAGTCATATAACAGAAATTCATCAATACTATAAATTGTTTGAATTTCCTCCAATTACTACTGTTGACCTAGAAGGGTCATTTAGTTGGCTAAAATGGATATTATCACCCAGGCAACGAAGATTAAAGTCTGAAAATGTGGAAAAAAATTTGATTGTATATTATGAAAATTATATTAAATATTAAAGAAAGTTAATTCCTCAAAAAGTTTATTTGTGTGTATGTAGTTTTCTTCTTCATTCAAATTCTTGAAATTACACAACGGTTGTACGTCATTTTTATCGATATCAACTAATAAAATTAGTTTAATGTGTCCTCGCACTATTAAACGTCAGTACAGATTTGCCCCCGCGAAACCGGTGTATGCAATCACTTTCTGTATTTAGTCAACATTTCACACTTCAAACTTCAAAGTATGTCGGTCAAACTGTCAACTCATAAAATGTATTTACTGGCTATGTGAGGTACTGGTATTGGCAAAAAGATCGTAAGCGCCTTTCGAGTCAATGGCACTTAAGACTTTTGTACGAATCGGAAAAAACAAAAATGTTATCAACATACGTGCTTGCAAAATTTCACTAGAATTGGTTGATAAATGCGACCTGTACAAAAGAACAAATGTTGTTTTTTTATGTAATGATGTGTTGTTGAATAAATTATTTTCTTTCTTTATTTCTTTCTTTCTTTAAAATGGACAGACACACGAAAGCATTTTTGTCTAAGCTGAAACGGAGACGTTTCGCTCGCTCGGTCAATTAGAAGTGTCGCAAATCTACGAGTATACAATAATAAAGCAGAGTAGGGTCACAAATCTGTACATTGAAAATATTTGAAAATAAAAATAGTTAGCTCTTAGAATTGATAACAGAACACATTTCAACGATTTCTAAAATGTTTGTCTGTCTGCCTGTTTATTTGCTCGAGCATCACGTGGAAATTCTTCTTCTGTCATGTTAAAGCTGTCAGTTCAATGACTGGATTATAAATTAAATCAGACGCCAGAAAACCGGTAACGTCAGAACTTTTTAAAGTTGTCAGACTCCTCTAACTCTCTCAAAACTCCAATCATCCTCAAACACGAAAATATAAAACATTTTATTTATACCAAAAAACTAAAACCTTTTCACCAAATATGAATAAAGTGTGCGAAATCAAAAAATACCGAAAACCGTGTTATGTCACAACTTACTTCGCTTTAATTTGTAGGGTGCGTAGCCAAGATGCCAATCTCTCACGCTCAGTCGCTAACGAAACGCAACTGTCATTGTCACACTAATAAGGAGGAGTGAATGATAGAGAGGTAGCTACAATACGTTATTAAGCGTGAGCGATTGGCATCTTGGCTACGCACCCTGGTCATATACGTAAGTAAGTAAGTGACACTTTTTTGTACACAACTCACAGCTGAAAAACCAGTTAACAAATAGAGATGTTAAGTACAAAGGCGAACTTATCCCTTTTAGTTTTACTTATCCTTTTATACGTTCGGGCATATCTGCCAATAAATGTATAGGTTTGTCTGATGGATTACCTGAACGTATTTGGCAGACAAATGGCATTATGTCCCACATCTATTGACTTTGTTACCATACAAAAATAAACGTATAGTCAAGTGTAAAAATATGGGTGGACACATCTTACTCAAAAATATGTCCCATAGCATTTTATTCCAGTGTAATAAGAGCGTACTATATTTATGAGACGATTTTGTCGATACGTATTTTTGCAACGCACTACACACACGAAAAAAACTTCAAACGGGTGAAAAGAGTAAAATTTATATGATGTACATTCAAGTCTCCAATTTTTAAGTATACTTAAAATATATTATAAATAGAAAGAGATGAGATACTACAGAAAAAGTGACCAAGGGCGTCTGCCGCGAAAGCTGGAGGTCGCTGGTTCAATCCCAGCCCTGCTCACCGGGGGCCTTGGTAACTTTTTCTGTAGTATATGACATCTATTTATATTGATATATAGTAACTACTTAAACAACAAAAAAAATGAATCAAAACATTTATTACATTTAATTAATGATTTGATTCGTGCTTTACAATTGTTTAAAATATACTCTTATTTAAAGAGTAAAATATAGGGCAGATACGTACCTCGCGTGTGTTGTTGAGGTACTAGCGGAGGTTGCCTCCGCGACCTGTTGCGTAAGATTCGCACGAGACTGTGCCGATTCCACTCACGTTATTTATTAATACGCTCACAAAGACCAACTTACGTATAGATAGTTCACTTTATTGTGGATAAATGTGGATACATTTATTTTAAACATTTTATGGTATTACAGTCGAAACTAAGGCTCTATACAATTGAATACTACACAATATTCCGTAGTCTTAGATATGTATTATTAAATTTAATATGTTAAATATATCAGTTTGTCGCTTTGACACACGGGTTTAAGCGTGGCAGTATAATAGCTATGGAAATTGCATGATTGTAATTGTTGGGTATACGTAATACGTATTTTCTATTCTACCATATACATAAAAGTATATGGTAGAATAGAAAATACCTACCTGTGCTGTAACTACAAAGAAACAATCTTTTTAAAGATACAAAAATTGACTTCCATAATACATATGTCGCTATACAGGTTCAAGTCATTGTTGTACAAATATAAGGCTGGGTCCTATCCAAATTAGTTTTCTAAACAAACTCCTTCTAAATGTTATTTTATTAGCTATCTATAATTTAGCTTTGACTTTGTCAATTAAAGTTTTTTGTTTGTCATTCATTTCATCATTTTGTTTTTATACTAGCTTCTCTCTTTATGTTTAAAGTGTTAATTAAACTTAGATTGTGTAGTCACAAAATGTAAAGCGTGTGATAAGTGTAAGTTGTGTTTGCCTATAATTGGGTGAATACTCTGGAATGATTTTGTACCTTTGATTAAAGTGATTAGTAATAGTATTGCACCTGTTGGCAAACCTGTATCAATAAAATAAAAAATAAACGTACAAAGAAAAGCAATGTTATTTCATATCATACTGCTGCATTTAACTCAACATATAGGATATGCATATGTATGCCTATACATGGGTGTAATAAAGCACAGCATGACGTATTTTAAAAGTTATTAACAAAATGTATACACATTACCACACGCTACGTTAATTGCATTTTCTCACACCTCTGATTGATTATGGTCCATTAATTTTAACGATTAGGTACTTTATTGAATCCATAATATTTCGTATCGATTTCACTTAGGTAATTTATTTTCGTTCATTATAAATTGATTTATTATGACTACCATTCATTTTAAAGGGTCATTGGGTTATTTTTATTTAAGTATCGACATCAGTAGTACAATCACAATTAAGATGATTGGTAGTCCTCAACCATGCGTTTTACTAGGAATTTCCTGCCCCGCACAGCTTAACTCTGGAATGAACTATCGCCAGCTGTATTTCCGGACCGAAATCACCTTGAAACGTTTAAAAAAAGAGCGTATCCCATCTCAAAGGCCGGCAACGCACATGGGACTCCCCAGGTATTGCAAGTGCCCATGCCTGGGCGGCGATAGTTGCTAACCATCAGACGATGCGTCTGCGCATTTGCCTCCTATTTCATTAAAAATGCTATTTTATATTTGACCGAGTGAGCAAAACGTATCAGTTTCAGCTTGGACAAACATGCTTTCGTGTGTCTGTCCATTTGTTCTCCTCTACTGGCCGCATTTATCAACTAATCCTTCTGAAATTTGTAAACAAGATCGTTGAATACATTTAAAAAAAATATTAAATTAAAAATTAATTAAATTTCCAAAATGGCGGGAATTGGTACCAAGGTCCTAAGCTCCATAGAACCCAAAGGCGCTTACCTTTGTACCAATATCAGGACACCACTCGCGAGGTCTATAGGTCACAGAGCCACTAGTTTTAAATAGACGTACCCAAAGATAAAGTGAGTCATATTTATTGACCTGTCTGTTAGATCGTCTATTGTTAATCTTTGACGTTTCACCTTCAATACTATCGGTATCATCCTTGTTCATATATACATAGGACAATGCATATGAAAATTATTCAAAACGCTCATAAATAAACGCATGACTTTTAATAAATAATATATCACTGAGTATATAATTACTTATTACCAAGGAAACAGGTACAAAGCTAAGTTATTACGAGCCTATCTGAAAATGATATAGTCCGTATATTAGACGGCAAATATATAATTACGAAGCTTTATAAATTTATAGTGCCCAAATGTTTTTGGTAAACTATTGGCAACCTTCAGATTGAAAGTCGCACGCCTCAATCGCTGGACCACCAACGCTCTTTTCAAATTAACACAATATCGAATTTTAAGTATCGTATAACACTCACGTATTTTTAGTCACTACGCGCGACTTGTTTCAGACATCATAGGATGCCATTATCTGTAATTGATTATAATACATAATATGTTTAAAGCAAATTTTCTTTGAACTCCATTTAGCTAAAAAAAATACTAGGGTAAAAACTGTGAGTTTTAATCCAGAAGGAGTAGTAATTGTCAGGCCTACTCTGCCGAATGGGTATGTTTATCTGACATAGCTATTTGTACGTTACGTACGAATAGCTGTACATTATTCATGCCCCTCCCCCCCAGACTTGTTTGTATAGAAAGCCAGTCCGAGGGTAAAAATGACAAACTAAATATGTTTGTATATTAGTCCGAAGTGCATGCATTGCATAAGTATAAACGGCCTAGCCTAGTAGTGACCAGACCTAGGTTCGAATCCTAGACAGGGCATTTCTTTGTGAGTTTATCACAAATATTTGGTCCTGAGTTATGGATGTTCTCTATGTTATTTAAGTATTTATATGTAAGAGAAGTTATGGGCACAGCGGATGCATATCGTTTAGTGTGGTAGGGCACAGCACAACGATTGTCGTCACGCTCAAATCTGGAGCAGAGCCCATCTGGGGAAGTACCTCCACCTTACAGAAAACCGCAGTTTAATAACACTAGACCCTACTCATAGTGTTGTTTTTCTGTTAGTGAGTAAGGTCGCCAGAGCTCCAAGAGGATTCACTGTGTTGACAGCTGCAACCCACGGAGCAATTCTTGCCACTTTAGCTGTCAACACAGCGAATCCTCCTTTTTTAAAGGATCGGCAACGCGCATGTAACTCCCCTGGAGTTTCTACGGTGACCGCTTACCATCAGGCGGGCCGTATGCTTGTTTGTCACCGTCGAGTTTTAAAAAAAATAGGTATCAATCAATTATAGATATATCGTCGTATAGTATCAACACAAGCCTTATTGAGTTTTATAGTAGAACTAGGTTAATTTGACTAACATTGTCGTATAATATTTATTTGTTATTTAATGATTCGCAAAGCAGGATTCCAATATAATATACAGTATTTGTCTCGACGCCTCCCAAATACAGTTACACCTCTAACTAATTGACAAAGGTCAGTGCAGAGTGAATAGTATTTATTCTACAATTACCACTATAATCAAGGTCGTGTGAGTACGATGAATGGATTGTCAGAGTACCTATTTAAAACGCGACTATGCCAATCGCTATAAAAACCGGTATATTATGGTTTACAGTTGCGTTTAGATACAACTACACTGCGGCTCAAGTTATATTAGTTTGCATGAAACATCGTTACATACTATTCGAATTCGATAAGTAACTTTGAAATGATTAATTTTGACGATGATCCTCTTATGTCTTCCGTATTGCCGGTACCAAAGTGTACTGTAGGTCACACTAAATTAAATAACTGTTTATTTAAAAACGAATATATTATTAATTGCTCGATTATTATACGTGGGCAATACTGAAAGTTCCTGGAATGACCCACTCTGATCATACAGTATAACGACAATTTTTTTTAATTAAGGCCAATTCTCTTCGGACTGTCTTAGTATGTATTACACATTTAATTGCTATAGTTTTTTACAGACTTATATTTAACTTGCAATGTATGTGTGTTTGTGTGTTTGTTAGGATTAAATCTTGTAAGCTGAATTTGACTACCTTTTCGTTATTCGAATAGCTTCACATGCTTATGTAGGTGTAGGTTAAATGACAATACAATATTATGGTACCAAAGTACAGTCAGCGATGAAACCTTGTATCAAAAATTATTTGTTTGTCTAAATACTTATATATACTTTCTTATGGGTGAGTATTGAGATGAACTTTCACCAGCCATTTCCTTATTTCAAATCGCATTTTTGAGGTAAATTATGGAGAATTACAAAAGTTACATATCAGGAAATTTGGCCAATCTTGAGTATTCAAATGAGTGAAAACAAATACCTTGAATAAACATTTTTAACCTTTGATCTGAATGGACGCCCAACACAAAACTTACAGAACTCAAAATTTACATACAAAAAGTGACACAAGCTTTTCTACTTGGTTCGATTGTACTATTTTTTTACACAGAAAGGAAAGAGTTATGAAAAGTAATTATTAAAAAAATAAAAGGTGCATAATTAATAGGATTCTGACAATCCAGGAAATTTTAGTATGACCTAAGTAACTTTGTATGTTGGTTTTTTGTAATGAACTTGACTCGTTGCCTTTTAAAATGAAATTAAACGTGGCGTGTGCGTATTTGAATGTTGTTAATGATACATTAATTTAGTTTCAACTCAGTTTATTTCCGGTCATAAATCACCTTGTTGTAATAAACAAACATCACAAACGGTTTCTTCGTTTATGCGTAGACTTCTAGTATAGTGGGCAAATCGTTTAAAAAATATTCGAAGAAAAGTGAGTATTTACTTATGTAATATTAATTATATATGCTCCAAATTTAATGCATCTAGGTTGGGCGTTGTCAGTCAGTCTCTACATAAAGGATGACTCACACATGGATAGGATGGGGTGGGAGGGGACAGAGCGGGGCGGGACGGAATGATCTGTCAATCACGCGATAGCTCTGAGCGCTTGGATGTCACGTGACGTTTTCTTTAGAAACAGACAGATCGTCCCATCCCACCCCGTCCCGTTTTAGTGTGAGTCATCCCTAAAAGCTACTTTTTTTATACAGTGTGTAAGTCTAATACGGGCGATAAATTTAACCAAACATAGGATTCATTAGTGTTATCAATAATTAATACATATAATAAGTTACACTTAATTATGACCCCATAATTAATTTTTTTATAATATTTTGAGCAGCAATGTACTGTAAAATATTTGACGCTGACAGTTGTCAACGAATGTTTAACGCGAGTGTGTTTGCATTACATTGCGGGCCGAATTATTTTCTATGGATAAAATTTTAATTGCAATTCCATTTAAAAGTTACTTAATTACATTTCTTATGTCCTATACTAACCACCGTTAAGAGGTTCGCCCGTATTAGATTTACACACTGTTTATCAAGATTAAATATTTACGTTATTTGAGACAGTTGAGGCGAAAAAGTTCATGTCAAAAAAATATTAATACGAATCGCGCACACACAATATTTCAATCCAATAAAATAAGTAGAGTTTAGCTTATTTATGTTGGCGCGCGAAGCTCATTAAGTCTGATAAAATTCAAATGATTTGGTTATTCAATATCCCTTCATAGAGACTAGAATAACCAGTATTTTAAATCTTTTTTCTACTTCAGCACTTCTATCAGTCAATTAGATGACTGACAGCGATATTAAAAAAGTCTACATTATAACGTTGTCTATGGTATTCCATAAGTACACTGCTCCTGTGGATTTTCATACAATATATGAGCCCTGTTTCTTTTTTTTTTTTTTAGTGGGCACAACATCTTCCCTATTCTGCCACGTTTCAAAATTTTGCTTTTAAGTTATTTAGGTGTCGTAGAAAAAATTGCGTATGCAACAGCTCATAATTGTTTCTTAAAACTTGAGGGTGGCCGATACAAAACGAGACGAAGTCGAGTTTTGTAATAATAGACCCGAGAGAACAACCCTTATTATATGACTATTGCGTAAACTACTATTGTTCTCGTGATGCGCTGACGGTAAACTGGTCTGTTCTGTTTTTTTACCGACACTGAAACGCGATTTTCTCGATATTTCGGATTATTGATCATGTGTAAAATAGCGGTAGAAAATATAAAAAAAATAAACATTTGTACAAAGTTATTTTCATGTCGGTAAGATTCATTTTTCTTTTCAGTGGTTTTTTAGAAAACATCTTGACAGAGTGGCCCTTTTCAGCGAATACAGCCTTCCGATTGACCACTCTGTCATGGTGTTTAGAGTTAAATAATGTAGGTAAGTTTACAGTTACTAACCAGGGAAATAACAAGTGTATAAATATTAAGAATTATAAAGAAGTTCCAATGATTTAATGTATTCATATTGAAAATAATTACAAAATATAAAGTTTTTAGTTATAAAATGAAAAAACAATTCGCCCCGTGACATTCCCGGCGCAAAGGTGCCCATTACGCTTGCAGCATTGCCGCGTTGAGTCACGATCGACAACCTTTGCACTAGTAATAACCCGGAGTGAGGGCCAAGAGCCCTCACCCCTCACCTCAACCAAAAACATGTAAAAGGACCTATGTTTGAAAAATAAAAGTATCGAGGCTTTTGTTAAAAAATCATGTTTTCTCGTTTACCAGTTTGAAGAAAATATGTTGAAGTTTTATGTATATGAATATCAGGTACTTAGATGTTTTCAAGACGTCTGAATGACAACAACTGTGGCCTCTTAAAGAGACCGAGGTCGTACTTGTCAGGGAATACAGAAAGGAGCGCATTCTACCTACCTACCTAAGTACCTACTCTAGTAAGTAGGTACTTATTCATTGATTACTTTAAATATTCACATAAAACTGCTTTGTTTTATTAATAAATAGTAGGGTCTAGGAACAGATGGCAGTCACGACACTAGTTCACGATACAGGAAGAATGAATCCGTGATAAAGGGCGCATTGTATTTAAAGTAGTGCATAACATTAGACTTACTATGGCCTCTTGCTTTAACGTAAAGGAGGTTATAAATAAAGATATTTTTTTAAATGGCCGTTTGTTATGTCACAAGTAAAAAATAAAGTTGTCACATTTTTTTTCTCTGTGCATATAATTTGATTTTTTAATCGAGACCCGTCTAGAATATATTTCATTAATAAACCTCTGTGTAAGGTTACCTATTCAAAAAAGCTTTGCATTTCTATTTTTATTACTAGTTAGTGTGAAAGTATACAAATCAATACAATTGTGACAGTAAACATTTATGCAAACATTTTAAAGTTTTTTTTATTTATTTTAACTTATACTTCCTCGCTGACGGTTTGAAACTGGACCATGATAATCAAATACGTAGAGACCGCTCCAACGATCTGTGGACAAGTAATCAAAAATAATGTAACTTAAATAATGTAACTAATAATGTACTTAAATAATAATGTAACTCGTATAGAGATGGCCCTCGGTCTAGATTGTTTCTGGTGCAACATATCTACCCGGCCATCGGGACATCGAGACTGGTATTGACGGGAAAACCTCTTTGTCACTCCAATATGCAGGAGTCAGAGATGGAGATAAAAATCCACTATCGTTCAATTCTCGCGGTATATGTCAGGGATCAATCAACCAAATATTCCCAAAATATTATTTTCTGATTTTCATAATCCCGCACTGAGAGAAAAATCATCACCATTAATTACAAAACAGTTATGTACTGGGGGAAAAAATGAAGTTTCTCTATTAATTATGAAAGTTTCACTGTCTGTGCAAAAAATATTGATTTCTACTATCAGCTCAGTAATCCTAAATCTAATTTCAACAATCTGACTTTAGTAAATGGAGCATTAAATAAAGTTCACTGTTTTTTACTATACATTTTCATAACTAATAAAGTTCTCCAAATTTTAAGAATTAAGTTTTGGATTTTTGGAAAAAGCAGTTGTGATTTCAAGTCATGATTTTAGTAAGTGACTCAATTACTAAGTTTTGTAGTATTTAACAAATAAGTTTGCAAGAATAACATTATCCCATTTGAAATAACCCTTCAATTGTTACTATCGCGACGTTACAAAGTTTACTGGTATTTAGTAGAAAGACACGTTGTGTTTATGTTTATTGTTGTATTAATCACAAACCGTCTTTCGTAATTCCAACAAAGCGAACGATTTGATACGTACAAAATAAATTTGTTGTGTTAACATTTATTTTTATTGCAACAGCTAAATGAGTTTAGTAAAATTTACTAAAACCTGTTACGTTCGTTGTGTTGGTATTACAAAACTCGTTTAATGATTGATAAAACAAAAAATATATATACAACAAGTCTTTTTTTAAATACTAGTAAAACTTTGCAAGGACGCAATTTAAACAACTGAATTGTTATATCAAGTAATATATTGTTATATTAGCGAGCTTGTTTTTTTTATACAGTATTAGACAGGGTAGCAGCACCAATTGAAGAACCAGAAACCGGCATTTGAGCGTGTAGGGACACTGGGGACGCGCTCTAGGATTGATCCTTAGCCGCTTTAATAACTGTTAACCTCGTTCGATTTTGCCCACAACTAGAGCATGGATACCAATATTCGAAAGTATCGGGCGAAATTCCGATATTCTAATATCTTTATTAAAATCACCGAATATCGGTATTTCCGATATTTTCGATATTCAAGTTTGTATAGCAAATTTAAATCTGCGCAAGTGCGCAGTGTGCAAGTCTCAAAGGGTACATTAATATATTGTGATTAATACATAAATTCATTTTGGTATTCAAAACAATGTGATTTTATCAAAAATAAAAAAATAAATTCTAGAGTAATCCAAGGACAAAGCGAGAGCGAAACCATGAAATTACTTTTATTTGTTAAAGTAATTTTACTGCATTAGATGTTTGAATTTTACTATCTATGATCTGATTTGTTTTTATTTAATGTACTTAGGTCGCGTATTACACTATACAATCCACAGGGTCCAACTGTCGGGAGTTCGGGAGTACCCTGCCACTCCCGAGCCCATCGTACCCTGTTGTTACTCTTTTGCCCTTTTACACTGGCCGGCCGATAGTTTAGTGTAATACCCCTATTAGGTACTTAGCAGTAAAACATGTTATTACTACTATGCATTTGAGTACTTAGCTTTGAATGAATAAGAGTGGCAAAACCCCGGATGATGACGGTATCGCTGTCGAATACCTAAAGGCAGGTGTTAAATCTGTTCTTAAAACCATTCTGAGTTTTCTGACGTTGCTTAATTCTTTCATTCGCGATGGTGGTTGTAAGTGGTAAACCGTCAGCATGGAGCAGGTGTGTGACAATGACAACACTTTACTGAAGAAATATAGGCCATATAAGTCATGTTTATGTTTATGAGGACATCTTACACAGATCGACTAAGCTCCAAGGTAAGCTCAATAAGGCTACTTAGATAACGATATATAGGGATCAGGGTTTTAACGTTATTTAACGTTAAAAAGTTGGTATCTTCACCACTGTCAGACAGAATTAACGTTTTATCTTTTGACTACAACTGTTGTAATTGGTGGCTGAAATAATCAAATGTAGAGCGATATATCGTTGAATCTAGTACTATCTCCTTCCCCGATATCAGTTCACAATTTTTTTATAACTGTTAGCTTTTTAAAAATCTGTTTTCCATGAGGCATTTTAAAAAACACTACTTCTATTTGATTATGTTGTTTCTAATGCGAATCAATCAAGAATGACAAATGTCTGACAAGTGACTGATGAGGTTGTGTATACTTAATAGGTAATCTTTTTAAATATTCATCAAGTCAAATACCGAGGAAAGATAGAATTCAATAAAATAATTATACATTCTATAGTCCTATTATTCTGAGGTCAAATTTGTGAAAATCATCCGCCATCCAGAATTTCGTCAGTTTTGATCCAATCCTGATAAAAATCGATATCTAAGGATCCGAAAGGTTCTTTATAACGAATCTCAGGTCAAAAATGACCGCCATCTTGAATTTCTTTAAATTTGATCCGATCCTACAAAATCGATACGTAGGTATTAGGTAATAGGAGATATAATTTGAGCCTATTTGTGTTTATTTATATTATTGTAGTTATGTCTTTGCTATTAACGGTTCTTATTGGGAGATGGAGATATGATTCGACGTAATTTCAAATTTTGTTTCAAACACAGTGTCTAACAATTTGTATATAATTATACTTAGGCTTAAAGCATTCAACCGACCATAGCAGTCACTGAAAGCGTTCCCCTCTGCCGAAAAGGTTAGCAAATAAATAATCTGTAAATTGGTATTTATATAAGTAGTTTAATTTATGATGATGTAATCATCATAAATCGTGAAATAAATATTCAAATTTCATGTAAAAATTCGGCATTCCTAAATTGCGCCACTTACCCTTTTTTGACATAACACAACAGAGGTGACACAAGTAAGTCAAGTAATGAATTTAATATTTTGAACAAGACGCCATTGATTCCTACGGCTCTTGCCCAGGTTTTGATAATATAGTTTTGTTGTAATTACAAAATAGTTATCACTCAAGTAAGAATTTAATATTTTCAACAAAACGTCACTGTTCCCTACGATTGACATGTTGGCAGTTGGCAGCACTGCCCGAGCCCACCATTTTCCCCGCCATTTTCTCGTTGTGCGTTTAGTGTGTCGGTCAAGACTGCGGGCGTTTGTTTTTGTTCTGGTGTCTGCTGTGCTTAAATAAAACAAAATACCTATTGAATTTAGGAGATTATGCGTCATGGACCAATTGACCCGCGATTTGTTGTGTAATTGGGGTTTACAGGAGTATATCGAGGAATTTAAAAGTAAGTTTTGATAATATTGTACATTGTTATTACGTAGCCTAGTGCATTTTAGATAAGTAGGATCATAATCTATCTATCCATTAAAAACTTATTATGAGCCTCGGTGCCGCGTATTTTTTTACAGTTGTGACGCTTAAACGATGTACCTCCTAAGTGCAGGGCCTGAGTTGTGGCTCGAGCGGGATACCTATACTATACGGCGGAGCGGGCTGTAATGCCTTATTAAACTTCATGTTAAGTGTCAAAGAAATGCATGAAAGCGTCCTGAATTAGGGAATGCAATTGGTGATTTTGTGTATAAGAAAACCTCGGTTTTACAAAACTTTTTCTTAATACAAAACGGTTAACCGATTGCATTCCCTAACCTAACTGAAAGCACTCTACACGCAACGCTGCCGGCTTGCCACACGCTCTCCTTTCAAGCCTTACACTTCAAGGGTCACTTGCACCATCTAGGGTTAGCCAACTAACCTGGGTAATGTCAGGTGTCTAAAATTACCAGGACTTAACCGGTTAACCCCAGGATAGTTGGCTAACCTTAGTTCATGCACGTGGACAATACCGTCCTTGGTGTAAACAAGAAGTGGAATTCTAAATTGTTTTCGCTGTAATTGACCAGCTAATATTAATTTAATTGTTACCTATATTTAGATTTTAATAGTTCCTTTTTTTACAGCAAGTGCTACAAATGACACATTGAATAATGCGTGTTTGCTGCTGCAGCCTTTTTTATCGTCCAATGTTCGTTTAAAAGACAAAAAGAAGACAACGTGGAAACCTTGAAAAACAGAAGTAAGAGACGGCATAATCACTCAGATTGCATCTGATGCTGACTTTGAACCAACAATAGTTAGTAGAAAAACTAAGGATATAGTAGCGACTTATTGTTCTGAGATGTTATGGTTCTGAACTGTTTGCTATTCCAGCCTCCCTAGCACAGGAGCGCCGAGAGTGCATGTCGCGCGCGTGATTTGATAACAGCCCTTCTCTTTAGGTCTTATAATTAAAAAGTAAGAGATGGGTGGTAGCGCTCGTGGCGCAGTGAGTCGGGTAGTTATTACGCGCGCGACATGCACTCTCGGCGCTCCTGATTAAAAATCGGCTGCAGAGATGGTTGACCCCCTGCGTACAAGTTTGTTTGCAGGTGGGGGTCAACTATATCTGCATTCGACTGTACTTGGGGCGGTGGAATAGCTATGCAGATTGAATGATAATGAAAATAACAACAACGAGAACGAAATTTCATTTGATGTTTTAGTTAAAATAGTATAATCTATAAATGTTTGTATCAATAATAATTATGCCTGTATTCCTACGCATGTATCTTTAAGCAACGAAATATTAGATAATAAATGATTACATTTATCTCTGGTTTGAGTACAATTCACCCTACCACTAAAACTAAGGGTTTTATAAATTCCTTTAATTAAAATTAAATGTCAAATTAGTGATTGCAAAATTATCTCTGCTCTAATGTATATTTACCTTTTTTTTTTAATTAAGAAGTCTTATGAATTCATTATAAAACCCTTGATTATTGTGGAGGTGATAACATTACAGGTCTCAAGTTATGATTTCTAAAAATAAATACTCTATTGTTCTGAAATTTCTGGATAGCTTCTGTTATTCTACTGGTAATGATATAGGCAAATCTACAGTTTCCAATTCTATACTTCCTAGCACAGGTGCGCCGCGAGAGTCTCTCTCCGTCTCTTTCTCACTGTATTAATAAGAAAGAAATGGAGTAATAGCATGCATTTGACGCTTTTATACTAAACCGTGCCGTATCGCAACCACGGCACGGTTTAGTACAAAAGCGTCTATTCGCGGCGCACCTGGCTAGGGGCTGGGAGGTGGAATTGCAAACAGTTTAGTTTTTGCCTGTGACGTCATTATCTTTAGATTAACAACAGCTAGCTTGGAATTACAAGTACACTTAGTAAAACCTGTGACGTCATCGCCTCCGATATTGCTAAAGCACACTCAAAATTACAAAAGGATTCGTTTTTACCCATGAGGTCATTGCCTCCGATATTGCTAAAGCATTCTCATAATTACAAAACTATTAGTTATCACCCAAGAGGTCATCGTCTCCGATATTGCTAAAGCACTCTCAGAATTACAAAACGATTCATTTTCACCAATGACGTCATCGCCTCCGATATTGCTAAATCACTCTCAGAATTACAAAACTATTAGTTTTCACACATGACGTCATCGTTTCCGATATTGTGAAAGCACTCTCAAAATTACAAAACCATTAGTTTTCACACATGACGTCATCGCCTTCGATATTGCTAAAGTATCTGTTGCAACAACAAAACTATCAGTTGCGGGAATCACAAATTCATAGTTTCTGATATTAATCTTGCTTTCTTAAAATTACAAATATATAAGTTGTGTATCCTACAAATAGAAATAGCTAAAGTCGATTTGCTCCTTTTAGTTGACTCTCCTCGTCCTCGGATTAAGCTTTATTTTTGTACTGACTAGTGTATTTTTGTTAGTTTTTCTCTCAGTGCGAGATTTAACCTATACGTAGGTCCAAAATCCCGAATTTTATAATCCCGATCTATTAAAACTTCGATCGTCAAAATTCTCATGAAAGTACGAATATTAATAATTTCGATTAACACAATACCGAGTCTAAAAACTAATTCGGTATTTAGTTATTTGGATTTTTAAAAATCTGTTTTCTGCTATTTGGAGTTATAAATATTCAAGATTTTGTAATTTTGTTGCTTAGATTTTTGATAGGTCGGGATTTTCAAAGTCAGGATTATAACTTTATAATCCTGATTTTGAGAATCCCGACCTATCAGAACTATCGACCGATCGGGTTTACGGTATTATGTACCCGGTCATTCAACGTGGTGACGCTGCCGGTATTATGGGGATATTTGGGCTAGATACGATCCGGGACCGTCCCATCAGACATCAGATAGGTTGTTAGTCAATAAGGTCGACGAGACTCGTTGTGGTGGTTTTGGATGTCGAGATCAGACCGCGCTGGGGCTCGCAGTGTGAGTAGAGCAGCCGGCGCGGCTAGACGCATGACTCATTTTATAATGTTTTATTTAATTTATTAGTCAATCACAATCATTTAATATTAAACAAGTCGTACAAGACCACAATATCTACACAAACACAAAAAATAACTTAAGACTAAGCTTAAGCCTAGTCAAATTTATTAGTTATATAATTTGTAAATGTTTATTTTTAATTTAATTTTAATTTTAGTATAACTTTGTTCTATTTAATTTTTATGTTTGTATCTCTATGGGTCTAAGTTATCCGAAATAAATTGATTTTGATTTTTTTGATTTTAAGGGACACGGACTGTTCCGAAACATGTCGAGCTATTTTCGACTTTATTGACGTGAGTAACCCGATGTAAGTTTTTTAATATCGTTGTGGATATTTAGGGGGCATACAAGGGTTCTTTCTACTTTTCCTATCTTTCTAAGTACTTTGATATCGTTCACAAACATTTATGCTTAAAAATAATAGGTACGCTTATGCTTTCTACATGTCCCTACAGGAGCCTGTTGGAGTACTGCTCTATCAGTTTCTATAGAAAGCGTCACGTGACATCCGAGGGCTCCGAGCCATCACGTGATTCTTTCTATAGAAATTAACAGATCGTCCCGTCCCGTCCTAGTGTGTCATCCTTAAATTGTACTTTCATCCTTGTCACTTATTCATAACGCCTTCTCTGCATGTCATAGCAATGGCACGTTACGCTTTATATTTGATATTTTTTTTGTTTGCGACCAGGTACTACTGTATTTTCTATTCCAGCACTTCTATTACCTTAAGCAGTTTCTGTTTTCTAATGTATCATGCGACAATACGTAACTTACCGAGGCTAGAAAAGGCCTAGAGATGGTAAACACGCCGCATGGCGCTGTAGTGCATTCCTGGAACTGAGTCTGAAGAAGCAATGGGTCCAGGTGCGTCCGGTCCAGGCGTCTGCGGTCAGCGTGACAGACTAGCTTGTTCAACAAGGTGCTTGTGCGCTCCCTCTGTTAAAAAAAGCACGACACATATCATTTATAAATGGTTTGGCTTATGTTTTTAATAAGTCATACTATTATACATGAACTATATATATATCACCGTAAAATGGCTGGTTTTTTAAGCTTATTTAATCTTAAATTTACAGTTTTTACCTTAATATGACATATACAATGCAATGGACGGACCAAGTAAAATCCTCCCAGGAAGCACCCCTGAACCTTATACCTCAGCGAGAGAGAAATGGCTGGAGACAGTAAAAAGGTTCAACGACTCGTGGTCAAAGAGTATATGACTAAGAAGACCATGTATCTTAATGGTAAAATTTACCTGTTCTTGAAGCCAATGACACGGTTCCACCAAAAACACTAGTTGACTAAAATGTAGACAAAGCCAATTCAATTGCATTCCTATTAACATGTATTTCCGTTTTTCATCATGGCATCCTGAACCTGAAAAGTAAAAAAAAACATTTTACCACTTTTCTCTTGGCGAGGAATCATGTTGAAAAATGTATTATTAAATGTATGTGTAATGTATGTTGTAGAACCAAATTTTTTTCTAAATTGGAAAATTTTATATTGCTTGGGTTCATTCTACTCAGAATTGGGAGCTCTTTCAATCTTATAGGAGAAAAAAAATGTTCTAAAATTTCCAATTTTTCCAACTTTTCGATTCTCTACCGCCATACTAAATCTACGAAAAAATGGTGACACTTTTGAAAGAGCTTCACTTCTGAGTAGGCAAGGCAACATATAAAATTTTTAATTTAAAAAAAATATTTTTCTTCAACAAAAAATAGAAAGTTTAATTAAGCAAAAACCCGATTTTTTAATTTCCCGCATCCATAAATGATATTGATATGATTTTCAATATAAAAGTTTATTTGGGAGTCCCGTGCTACAATCTGGTTACTTTAGATATACCAGGTGTTGCTTGTAACAGGAGCAATATATTAAATCGCAGGTAGTATTCGTCCACTTATCAACAATTAAAAATGATGTTTTCTGTAGGCTTTCACTTTTTCATACAAACTAAATAGTATTTTCAATGTACGGTAACATCAGCCTAATTGACGTCTTTTGTACAAAAATGACAAAATTCGCAGTACAATTGCGTCTTCTAACAAACTTTAAAGCGTAATAAAAATCAAAATACACGTTATTTTTTAAAGTCGCTGAAGAAAGTCGGTAAAATGTATTTATTGCTCCTGTAACAGGCAATACCCGGTATTTTATAAATACACCTGTATTTTTCTTCCCTGGTATTCGATATGAAAAGTAGAGTGTGTAACTTGCTGGTAAATAATCAACTATGTAAAATGTCTAATTACACGTAGTTCAGGCGATGCCTTCGGTAAATGCTTAATTTAAACCTATTGAACTTCATGTTAATTTTTAGGACTAAAGTAAAGCAAGTGCAATTAAATAAATTGTGTGTGGTACAGGAATAACGATCTTATTGCATATTGTGTAATAAATAAGCGTCAATAGACGCATGAAGGACGAGTCTTGTGTCAAATTTAAGAGTCGACTGAGAAACCTTTTATTGGATTATCCATTATATTCTACAGATGAATTTTATGACATAACTAATTGACTTTATTTAAATTATATTTTTGTTGACATTTTGGAATTACATATTAGGTATATTTTGTAATTATTAAGTAATTTGATATTGACAAACCCTTCATGGTGACATAATTCTTCTATATTTTTTTAATAATATTTTTAATTTTTTGTTTCATTTGATGACATAACTTACTATTTAATTACAACTTTAATAATGTTTGACATTTTGAATGTATAGCAACGATAATTAAAGTAACTGACAATCACTATATAAAATCCAGAGAATGTACCATGTGTAGTTTGAAGTGACTTTGTATATCGTGAGATAAATAAATAAACTAAAGTAAACTAAAATAAACTAAAAAAATTAAACTAAACTAAACTAAATTAAACTAAACTATTATTTTGTGAATATTTGTTCACCGCCTTCAATGCAATACGTACATATTATAGAAGCAATGAGGTTGTACTGAGCTACCAACAAGTTCATGAATACTAAAAAGAGACTGCACAGCATAAAAGGCCCGTAACTTTTGTTGACTCGTCTCAATATCTGAGAGATCTCGCCGTAGCTCTGGCTGAGGTGATGGATATATTCATTCTTAAACCGTAACTGCTGAGCGGCTGTAGTATCTGAAAAATTGTGGAAGTAAAACGGCGTAAATGCCTTCAAAATGTCAAGGCATTTACGTCCTTTTGTTATAAATAGTGTTTAAGAAAAAACTCAAAAACGGCGTGACTAATTTTGATAAAAATAATTTTCCAGTTAAGCTCGCCTAATATCCTATCTTGACAAAGAAACACATTTTCAGGTTTTCAGAGCAATTATTCCTGAAAATATATGATTAATATTTTGTTTGTTCTAGCAACCTATAAGTTATTTTTAAATACCTATCAGATGATGCCATAAGTACCTACATTTTCGGAAAAGAAAAAACATTTATTTTTGTTTTTCGCTCTTAATACGCAAAACTAAGTAGCGGCACACAATATTCACCTCTGGTTGTTATATCATTAGCATATGCTTTATAGGTACTGAATAAAACTGTCGTGACATACGAATGGATAGACCCAAATTATAAGCCCAAAATATCAAAAATCTATCTCAATTATAAAATTGTAAATTCACGCATTTTGACATAAAAAAATGAATAAACTTACGTTCAAACAAAAACTCCAGTTCATTATTTATGCAGATGAGTATGTAATATATTTCTACCAGGCTCATACTCCAATACAGTTGAAAAAATTTGATTGCAACGGCTTGGTAGCCGCCGATGAAGTATGAAGCAGAAACCAAAACTGCGAAGTTTTTCAAGAGTTAATTATTAAAATGACTAAGGGATCAATCACACTAGAACGGGACGAAACGATCTGTCAGTTTCTATAGAAAACCACCACCTTACAGAAAACCGCAGTTTAATAGCACTAGACTCATAGTGTTGTGTTTCTGTTGATGAGTAAGGTCGAGAGCTCCAAGAGGATTCACTGTGTTGACAGCTGTGGACCCACGGAGCAAAGCTTCCCCATTTAGCTGTCAACACAGTGAATCCTCCTTTTATTTTAAAGGGTTGGCAACGCGCATGTGACACCCCTGGAGTTGCAGGCGTCCATAGGCTACGGTGACCGCTTACCACCAAGCGGGCCGTATGATTGTTTGTCACCGTCGTAGTATAAAAAAAAAGGAAAAACGTCACGTGGCTTTCGAAGGCTCCGAGCTATCACGTGATTGGTGATTCTTTCTATAGAAATTGACATTGACAGTTGGTCCCGTACCGTTGTAGTGTGAGTACTTAAAGATCATTTGTACGACCCGGGGTTAGCCATATATACTCCGTTTAGCGTATTTTGCATGGAATTTGGCAGCTTAACTCCGGGTTAGCGGCCAACCCTGGATGGTGCATGGGCCTTAGTTAACACAGTGATGCGGGATTGGATGCAGTTCCGATATGTCAGTGGCATACATCGGCGGCTAGTGGATAGCTAGCACTAGTGATGACGTGTTGATCAGACAAGATAAAAATGTTATCTTGTCTGAACCGATGAATAACTTATAGGCTTCTTTCCACATAGTTTTAATATATCTGTGATGAAGAAGGTTTGATCGCTATTTATAAACATCAATGTCAATTTTTTATATAAGCTATGTCATTAATTCAATAAATATTAATATCATTGCCTCCTTAAACACTGCTTAGAAAGCATAAATTAGGTGTTGTCAGCACCTTAATTTTCAGCAGGACGGATAGGTTGAGTGAAACTAAAAGGGTTAATTTGACTACGGAACCCTAAAACTTCACTTAAGTTAAGATTTTGGACTCACAACTTTTATACGAATTCACTCGATGATAGTAAGTTGTCCAGTACTGAATCAAGTAGGTTAGAAATGACCATATTATCCAGAGAATTAGTAAAACATGCTTAATTTTAACATATCCCGTATTATTCTCTTTTTTAAGGCCAGTTTTAATCTGAAAATATGAAACAAATTAGATTAAGGGAATGTTTTCGACAGTAATTTCTAGAAAAAAAATTGTATGGTGTATTATTGATTTCCACAGGGTTCATGCCGACGAAGTGATATATTAATAAATTGCAGCGGTTAACACTCACGTATTTTTATCACAATAGGCGTGACATATTTCGACTGCATCGGACTGTCATCGTTGGACGGACAGAATAGTGTTGTCACCTTCGCGGCTCGGGCATCACTGTTCGAGATCGGCGTAGCTAACGGATCGCACGCGACGAAGCAGGCTAATTCGAGCAATCCACATGTCAGGCCTATTGTGATCAGTATGACTCACGAAAGTTTAATAATGCAGTAATGTAATGTAAGTATTATAATGCAGGTCATTTAAGTAAGTCAAACCGCAGTTAAATAACACTAGACCCTACTCATAGTGTTGTGTTTCTGTCGGTGAGTAAGGTTGCCATAGCTCCAAGAGGATTCACTGTGTTGACAGCTGAGGAGTGGGGTGTACCCACGGAGCTAAGCTTGCCCTTTTAGCTGTCAACACAGCGAATCCTCCTTTTTAAAGGGTCGACAACGCGCGTGTAACTCCCCTGGAGTTGCAGGCGTCCATAGGCTACGGTGACCGCTTACCATCAGGCGGGCCGTATGCTTGTTTGTCACTGTCGTAGTATAAAATAAAATAAAAAAAAGTCACGCACAAAAAAGTTGCAAAATAGGAAAACGTAGAAATTGCGAGAGTAGTTGGGTTATGAATGAGAAGAAGAGGGATGGTATTGTTACAAAATTAGTACATTACGATACAATGGGCGAAAAAGAGGAAATTCGCAACGAGTGGCGAAAAATTAAAACACGACCGCAGGGATGGAGCAAATGATTGCGTTGACGTAGAGTTTTGGTTTTTTCACAGCTTCAAGAGACCGCAGACTTGTGTATGGGTATGTGGTATTAATTTTAACTACGGACGGACAACAAAGTGATCCTATAAGGAGTCCGTATTTTCCTTCTGAGGTACGGAACCCCAGAAACAAAATCATTATTTGTGAGAGTAACTAGAGTTAAAAAGGAAAAGTCAATGCTTCCCAAACAATCACCCAATTCTGAGTTCGTCACAAATCACCCCATTTTGGGGTGCCTTATTCTTCTCTTCTTTTAAAATAATGGCTTTTAAATTTCGGCAAAACTGTCCGAGTGGACAATTTTGCCATTGTCACGTATTATTATTATTTTAGTATATTATATAAATAGAACAGTATATTGCCACTTGGACGACGTTGTTCGGTAATTGACCTCGCTATAATATATGTTAAGTTTATAGCTATAAGACTTAAAATATAGCTTCTCAGGGGGCCAAGATCCCGGGATTGCCGCTTGGTGACTAAAGGAGTGACTGAACTCGTTTCAGAATGAATTCTTCATTAGCTGTATGCTGCTTCGTTAGTTTACTGCACAATCAGCTATCAATATTACACATTAAACAACATTTTGCAACCAAAATATAAAAAAATATTCCAGAGACGCCATCTTGAGAAACAAACGACCGTCTTACCTTATTTAATTGTTGAAGCACAGAGATGGTCTGCTCGATTTGTTGTTGCGCAGAATATAGTCCGACGACATACGATACTACTAAAAAGGCAGTCATAGTAATGGATACAATGTTTTTAAGCAGGGTGTCACCTAATAGCACACGATTTTCTTTCGCCGATAGCAAATCAGAAAGCAATACCGACGGCATCCCAAGACCTGAAAAAATAGTACCATAAGACCCAGTTTAATAAAAAACGCTACAAAAAAACCCCGGCCAAGTGCGAGTCGGACACGCGCACCGAGGGTTTCATACTAACTTCTAGTTTTTTTTCTCTGAAAGAAAGTAAAAGTGGAAAAACATGGGTGGGACTCGAACCCGCGACTGAGATAGCAGCTCATCGCTTTTCCAACTGAGCTACCGAGACCACACCTGTGGCCCCGAATTTCTCCACCATATCCCTCCTCATATGCGCCTTAGAAGGGCGCTTAGGTGTAGAGTTTCGAGTCCCTCCCAAGGTCATGAAATTTTCGTATTTTGGTATCGTTCGCAGGCGTTAAAGCTAAAAAAAAATTAGTTATTGCATTCATTCATAGAAATCTTCTTTTTCTTCTCCTTCGTGCTATATGATAACGGATATCGGCGACCACGCGAAAGTCCTCCCTGTGTTTTGCCACTATTAGGGTGGCAGCGCCTGCAATACCGGTCCAGGTTATGTTACCACCCATGAAGTTCTGGGTCTTCCTCTACCTCTTTTCCCTTCTATTTTCCCCTCGATTATGCTTTTTAATATTTGTTATGCCAAAATATGGCGTTTTTCTTCTTTTAATTGGTAATACGGCTTCCTTTGTCTTTTTCATCTTGTCCAGTACTATTCGTAAACATTCATAAACATGATGCAATAAACTGTATTTCGTATAATTTAGGCGTCAGCCCCATGTATGGAAAATTAAATCAACTATGATAAGTTAGCCGCAGATCGTTCGTAAAATATTGACAATCGTAAAAATACTGTTACGCCGGTCATATGAACAAAACTTTAAATGTGATTTCTCATGCCTTAGAAGCGTTTTCAGCAGGCTGAAAAGTGATTTCAGGCCGTTTTAGAGGTGCCTCTTTCACATACTAGAAGATTGAAAATTTACCCCAGTTGCCGTTGTTTTCAGGCGCCTGAAACATGTTTTCAGTTCGTTTCAGGCCACCCTCTACCAGATGGCACAATAACCTGAAAACCCGTTTTCAGGCGTTTTCAGGACCCCTTATGGGCCCCTGAAGTACAAATCAGTATATGGCGAAATTTCTCGAAGGAGTGAAAGAGATAGCACTCTTAGAAAGAGCTAGCTATACGGAACATTCCAGAAGTGTGTGAAAGAGAAGGATAGAAAGAGACGGCAAGAATCGAGAATGTTCTGGAGTACTCGCGAACACACCTACCTAGTAGCTATACGGAACATTCGAGAAGTGTGTGAAAGAGACCACTCTTAGAAAGAGATAGCTATACGGAACATTCGAGAAGGGTGTGAAAGAGAAGTATAGAAAGAGACGGCAAGAGTCGAGAATGTTCTCGAATACTCGCGGACACACCTGCCTAGTACCCAGCCGCGTCTAGAAGCATCGCGAGAAGTACTTAGGTACCTACTCGCGAACTTACTAGAATCGAAGCCGACCTGTCGAGGCGAGATTTGGCTGGAACATTCTGGAACCATCAGGAGTACCGCCGACGGGTATATATAGCGGCAACCTGCAGCCACAGAGTAGTTCAATACTGAATGCGATACAGTGCGGATCAAGAGCGAATCGGAGCGAAGTAAAAGTGACAAGTGCGTTAAATTAGTGTGTGATAATTGTGTTCAAGTACTGTGTTTAGTGTCTTGTAAGTAACAATAAAGCCTCAGTTTTAATTAGTGGTTAATTAGTGCATTTTTTATAAGTACCCACCCCTCAAACGTAACATTTGGTGTCAGAAGTGGGATAGAAAATGCCATTTACGCCACGTGAGGACGTGCCTACGGGAGACAAGACCCGGGGTCATGATGCAGCGAGTGAGGACGTAGCTACGGGAGTTCAGACCCGGAGCCAAGCTGCAGCAAGTCAGAATCCTGCACCAGAAGCCAGTTCATCGGACTCAACCGCCCCCGCCAAGCAAGACGTAGACATCCGACGTAGATGGCGACACTGCCGTCGGCTAGCAGCTATTTTTACAGCTCCGTAATTATTTGCATATTATTTTGATTTGTTTTGAGTATCTTTTACTGAAAACTGTGTACAATATATTTTGATATTTTAAAATACATAAGTGACTCAAAAAGTTTAAAAAAAATGGCCACAAAGAAGAAAACAAAGGATAATTGTTGTGATGGCAGGTTAGTGGACGTTATTTTAAATTTAAAGTTGACTATCTCGGAAATGAAAGACAAATTAGATAGAACTTATGATATAATCCAACAACAGACGTATGAAATTACGAGGCAGAAAGAAATAAACACCGAAATACTATCTAAGCTGAAAAATATACCAACTGACCTTTGTCCTCAAGAGTACAAATCACCATTTTTGAATACACCAACAAAATTAAATAATATCCCACTTAATGACTCCGGGCCACAAGCAATAATATTCACAACACAGGCTGATGTGCAGATTCCCAGCAAACAACCCACAATCCATGAAATGTCCACTCCAAAACGTCCAGCACCCCTAGCCGAAAAGGAGCCGCTTAGGCACCGTCCACGCCGCAAGAAACAGGCAGAAGCCCTAGCAGCACAGTCACTAGTGCCACCAGATGACATCCTGACTGCAGCATCCATCGGCGGGGCTGCGTCCAGGCCTCCCGCGTCGGATTTCCGGAGCCAAGCAGCCTCAGGCCAGGCAGCGACCGCCATACCAGGTGCATCGCTAAGGCCATGTTCGTCCTCGGAGATTCCTCGTCCAGAATCGACCGCACCGGCTGCGCGCGTCCCAGCACCTGCACCATCGATTCTGGATTCTACGGAACAGCAGCAGGGGTTGCGAGCGGCTGCTCCGCGCTCGATTAGTCTTCATGTTTTTAACCTGAACGCGGAAACCACCGCTGATGATGTAGCCAGTCATATCAAATCCACCATGGGTATCGAAGTTGACGGGTGTGAACAATTGAAGGTCACAAAGGGTCACTATTCGTCATTTAAAATCGATGTGCCTGCAAACAAAGTCGGGGTAGTGCGTAGTCGCAAACACTGGCCGGACGGCGTATCAGTCAGAATTTTCAACATTGTAGAACCGTCAAAAAACTTCAAGGTGACCTGCGGCGATCGACCACCACGGTAACAAAATCGACAGATTTTAAAGTCATTCACCAGAACGTGCGATCAATATGTGGCAAAACAGCTTTATTAAATGTATTACTGGACACCGAAAAGCCTCACGTACTTGCTTGTAGCGAAATATGGTGTAAAACAAACGAAATCGAAAAAGTAAGGTTATGCGAATACGAAATGGGCAACGCGTACTGTCGCCGGCGCACCAATGCACATGGAGGGGTCGCGGTGTACATACGGAATGACATTCGCTATAAACAGCGTAACGACCTGCAGATTTTTGCCGTTGAATATCACTTTGAGTTGACATCGATCGAAATTATTAGTTTAAATTTAATTATAGTTGCTATGTATCGAACCGGTAAAGGGGACTTTGACATATTTATTAATAAACTAGAATTATTATTGAACAAAGTAACTGCCGAAAACAAAAGGTTCATTTTGCTCGGCGACCTGAACGTTGATTTTCTAACAGATAACCATTTGAAACGCAAACTAAACGATACCTTAAGTGGCCATAACTGCGCGAACATAGTCGAGTTTCCGACCCGTGTGTGCGCGGAGAGTGCCACTTCAATCGACTGCGGCATAGTACCTCGGCCCTGTGACGTCACCGCTACGCCGTTGCATACACCTATAAGTGACCACAATGCGCAGATGTTTACGTTATCAGTGGAACATTCGCACCGCGACTCAAACCTTTTTATTGAACGTAGACTCATTAACGATGAATCTATCATTTCGTTTTATTGTGACATTGAAAATTATAATTGGAATTCTATATTTAGTAATAACTTAGACATTAATAATAAATTTAGTAAATTAATTCATATTTTGACATATTATATTGAAATACATTTTCCTATTAAAAAACTCCGTTTAAAAAAAAAGAGTAATGTTCCATGGATGACGGACGATATACTGAAATATATGGCTAATCTGAACGATCTTTCCCATTTTAGGCAACAGTATCCTGACGATTGTAGTATATCATCCAGCATTAAATATTATTCCGACTTAATAAAACGTAAAGTTTTAGAAGCCAGGCAAGCTTACACGGAAAAACGATTGAGAGAAAGCCGTAATCCATCTAAAGAAATTTGGAAAATAATTAAGGAGGAAACATCGACATCACGAAGTAGAAAAGATATAATCATAAATAATAACGCCACTTTGAAACCTGTAAGCAAGGGTGACATACCACAATATCTAAACTCGCATTTTCTGAATGTTGCTTCTAAATTAAATATAGGAGTTAATGAACCATTAGCGTTACGATACTTGGATGAATACCTACAGACCAGAGACGCACCTACTGTCCAGTTACCCACAGTCACGCGCGCCGACCTAGACCGTGTCCTTAAGTCCCTCATGAAATGTCGAACTACTGTCGATATATATGACATATCAGTCAATATATTACTGTCCATCTGGCCGATTCTTTCGGAGTTGCTGGTAGTTTTGATAAATGAAATGTTTTCAACTGGTGTTTATCCCGATACACTTAAATGCACACGAGTGTGCCCTGTATATAAAAACAAAGGTGAGAGAACATCAGTTGATAACTACAGACCTATATCAATAGTACCAAGCATCTCCAAAATCATCGAGTCAATTATATCTCAAAAGCTAATTCAGCACCTAGAGACTGGCTTACTGACTGACAGGCAGTATGCTTACCGCAAAGACATGTCCACGACTACAGCGGCCTTTAACATGGTAGACAACATCTCAACAGGGCTCGCCGAAAAGTACAAAGTAGCAGGCATATTTTGTGACCTGTCAAAAGCTTTCGACGTTATTAGTCATGATCTTATCGTAAAAAAGCTTTCGTGTTATGGACTGAAAGGGCCTGGAAACGACTTATTAAAATCTTTCCTAGAAAACCGAACTCAAACGGTTGAAATCATGTGTGGAGGAAGTAAAATGCGGTCAGAGAGAGGCAGCGTGACAGTTGGGATTCCGCAGGGATCCGCATTAGGAAACACTCTTTTTCTTGCGTTTATAAACGACCTAGCATGTACCATAACGGAAGGTGAGATCATTCTGTTTGCTGACGACACAACAGTGATTATTAAGGCACGTACCTACGAGCAGTTAAATGAAAAAATTTGTACCGTCTGCGGCCAGTTACAGAAATGGTTTTCAGCAAATGGTTTGATACTCAATGTAAGTAAATCTAATATAATGCTGTTCTCTGCTAGGTCTGTTGAGGGTGTGAATATCCAGTGCTCTATACCCATCAGCGATAAGTGCAAGTTCCTAGGTTTTACGCTGGACCCTACCTTGAACTGGAAGCATCAGGTGGATTCGCTGTGTAATAGGCTTGGCAGCGCAGTATTTGCACTACGTAAATTAAAGTCGTTGATATCACGTGATGCGCTGAGACAGGCGTATTTCTCCTACTTCCACTCGCTTATGATCTATGGTGTGGTCCTTTGGGGCAATTCGACTGACGCAGGAAGAGTATTCCGTGTTCAAAAACTGGCACTACGGACTATGCTCGGTCTTAGTCGGAGACATTCCTGTAGGACCTTATTTGCTAAACACCGAATAATGACCCACTACTCACAATACCTCTTCGAGGTTATTATGCACACACGAAAACACCTGGATCAGTTCAAGCGAGTGGAAGTGGCGCGATGGTGCCTCCGTAGTGCGGGAAATCTGCAGCCAGTGCCGTGTCGCACAGCACTACAAGGTAAAAATGCGAGAGTTATGGGGCCGACTTACTACGAACATCTACCCGCGGATTTAAAAAATGAACGTAATGAAGAAGCGTTCAGACGCAGACTTAAGAACCTTTTGTTGGATAAAGAATATTACTCTGTAAAAGAATATATAGATATTTGAGTACATGATGGAAATTAAATAAATAAATAAATTGCATAATTTATAAATTGACATCATTACTAACTTGACATTTTTATTTAATTTAATTAAACTTTGATCAGTACTACATAGTACTAGCGTATTGATCCTGACATATTTTAAATTTTGATGGGTACTTCTAGTACAACTTTTTATTTTTTATTTATTTCTTTTTGTGTCGACATTTATAATTTTATATAAATTAATATTTTAGTTTTACATTTTGACATTCCTTTTAGTTATTTTTTATTGTATCTTATTTTTTTGTGTTAACTATTGAAGTTGAATTTCCTTATTATTATTATTTATAAATTTTGAATTGTTAAACGATCATTAGACAAACAGTAGTATAAGCGAAAATGTATATTTAACTGTATGAGATTTGTTTAATGTGATAAATAAACTAAACTAAACTAAACTAAACATCAACGCGATATTTCTGCTCTTGAAGCAACAAGCGATAAGACAAGAGCAACAAGCGAGAGAACAACGTGAACAAGCGAGAAAACAGGAGGAACAAGCGAGAGAGCTGAAGGAGGAGCTACGTGGTCAACTCGCGAAACAGGAGGAACAAGCGAGAGAACAAGCGAGAGAACAAGCGAGGAAACAAGAAGAACAGGCGCGTATGCTCCGGGAGGTACATGAGACCACGACTGAATGGAAGCGGGAGATGAGTGAAGTCCAGGGGAAACTAATAGACTTAGACATTCAAGTTTCTCAGCACGCAACCCAATTGACGGACGTCAAGGAAACCGTTAATGACGTTAAGGAAACCGTGAATGACGTCAAGGACAAAGTTGAAACCTACAAGAACCGCCTCCAGAAACTGGAAATAAAAGTCGCCAGTGGTACGAGTACCTGCGTATCTGATGCACCCGTGCCAGGAAGTGGAAGGTTTAAGGTACCTCCCTTTGACGGTACATCTTCTTGGACAGCATATAAGCTGCAGTTCGAGTCCGTGTCTCAGGCTAATGGCTGGAGTAAGGAGCAAGCCAGCACAGCTCTAATCCTAGCGCTTCGTGACGAGGCTCTTACAATACTCGAAGCCTTAGGAGAAGATAAATCATACGACCGGCTTCTAGAAGCGTTGGAGGCCCGTTATGGTGATAGCCACCTTGAACACGTCTACAGAGCTCAGCTGAAGGATAGAACACAGGGCCGTAATGAGACCTTACAACAGTGGGCCCTGGAAATTGAGAAGTTGGTTAGAAAGGCGTACCAACGAACATCGGCCTCTTTTGTGGACACCACGCTTGTGCAGGCCTTCGTTGACGGAATACGGGACCTGGAAGTGCGAGCGGCAGTTCGATTAGGGCACCATGGGACTCTGAAGGACGCGATGGCCCACGCTCTAGAAGTGGAAGCTGTGCGCCAGGATCCATCGAGGCCTTTCAGGGTGCGTGAAGTGTCAGCAAGGGAGCCGACTGCTCCCCGTCGTGAGTTTGGGCCACGATGTTACCGTTGTGGAGAGCGCGGCCACATCCAAACCAGCTGCCCGAAAAATCGCAGTGGGGACGAACGAGGGCAAACCCTGGTGCCAAGGACAACTGGCTCTATTGTCTCAGAGCCGCAGCAGGGAAACGAATAAAAGCCAGGACTAAGGGACGAGTGCTGGCTGGTGGTCGAAATGTCCCAATAGTGATCTCACAGGTTAACGACGGGAATAGTCTGATCGTCATGGGAGAAATTGGTGGAATACCATGTCACCTCACCATTGACACCGGAGCTTCTCGGACGGTAATCAGTTCTCGGCTACTGAAACACCTGACCAGAGGTCATCTAGTCCGACCTAGGCATCTCCAGCTGCAAACCGCTACCGGCCAGTACATTCCCATCCAGGGGGAGAGAGGAGTAGCTTTAAAAATTGGTGAGAAAAGCTACTGGCATAAAGTGATCGTTGCTAACATAATTGATGACTGCATTATTGGACTGGATTTTATGAGAGGCCATGGTTGTAAAATTGACTTAAAAGTTGGAGTCTTGAAATGCGGATCTGATGAGGTGCCCATGGAGGGAGGGGTAAGTGGAAATGTTTACTGTAGTAGAAGGACTATCCTCCAGCCTAAGGCACAGGTGCTAGTTCCTGTACGATTGCCATGTGACACAAGACAAGGCAGTCGTCGTTGCGTAATTGTGGAAAAAGTCAGCAATGATAAACCATGGATGGCAGCCCGCACGGTGGTAACTACATCATCTAAAGCATTTGTGAGAGTTCTTAACCTTAGTGACACTGAGTGCGTCCTTAATAAAGGAGCTCTGGTTGGATCATGCGAGGAAATTTCATGGATACGAAGCTGTCAGAACCCTACAGCGGCTAAGGAATCTCGAGATACTCTGTCTTCAATCGACATAGAAAGGTTATTGGACGGGTCAAGTAACGACCTTACCAAGGAAGAGCAGACTAAGGCACGTAAATTATTGTTGCGATACAGCAATGTTTTTTCTGCGCACGACAGTGACATCGGAAGGACTGGAGTAGTACAACACAAGATCGACACTGGTGAAGTCACACCTATCAGACAACGACCTCGGCGAGTTCCAGTAGCCCGAGAGAAGGAGGTAGAGGACATGATTGAAGAAATGAGGAAGAGCGGCGTTATCGAACCTTCAACAAGCCCGTGGTGTTCACCCGTAGTTTTAGTGAAGAAGAAGGACGGGACTATGAGGTTCTGCGTCGACTACCGCCGCCTGAACGATGTAACCAAGAAAGACAGCTATCCATTGCCCCGAATCGATGACACTTTAGACACTTTGAATGGAATGAAATGGTTCTCCACGTTGGATTTAAAAAGTGGTTATTGGCAAGTTGAAATCAAGGATAAAGATAAGGAAAAGTCGGCGTTCTCGACCGGAAAGGGACTCTGGCAGTTTAATGTCATGCCGTTTGGATTATGTAACGCACCAGCAACATTTGAGAGGTTGATGGAACAAATACTAGCTGGTCTATTAGGTGACACTTGCTTGGTCTATTTGGATGACATAATCATCGTTGGAAGAGACTTCGATGATCACCTCAACAAATTGGAGCAAGTATTATCTAAGTTACGAGAGGCAAACCTTAAATTGAGTCCAAAGAAATGTTCACTCTTCAAGAGAAAAGTCAATTATTTGGGACATGTGATTTCGAAGGATGGCATTCAGACAGACCCTGAAAAGGTTAGCGCCGTGAAGGATTGGCCGATACCAAAGGACAAAACTGCTGTACGTGCCTTCTTAGGACTATGTTCATACTACAGGCGGTTTGTGAAGAACTTTTCAGATATCGCCAAACCTTTGCGTGAACTGACTGAAGAAAAGCGACAATTTGATTGGACCGAACGGTGTACGGAAAGTTTCAACAATCTCAAGCAAAGACTCTGCCAAACTCCAATACTGGGTTATCCAGATCCAGAAGTTGATTTTATTGTTGACACGGATGCGAGTAATACAGGTATTGGAGGAGTTCTGTCACAAAAGAAGGGAGATAACGAAGTAGTAATCGCCTACTTTAGTAAGTCGTTGTCAAAGCCAGAGAGAAATTACTGCGTCACACGGAGGGAACTACTGGCAGTTGTTAAGACTTTACAGCATTTCAGTAAATACCTGCTAGGGCGAAGATTTAGAATTAGGACTGATCATGCTGCCCTGAAATGGTTGTTGGAATTTAAGAATCCTGAGGGACAGGTGGCCCGGTGGATTGAACAGCTTCAAGAATATGACTTTATCATCGAACATCGCAGTGGGAAATCGCATGGAAACGCGGATGCTCTATCTCGAAGACCTTGCCCCGATGACTGTAAGCACTGTCTTAAACAAGAGGGCAAGGAATGTTTGAGGATGTTGAGAACAGACACAGTTAGTGAGGAATGGAGCGATGAAGTCATGCAACAAGCACAAAAAGAGGACTCCGACGTGAAACCCATTTTTGAGTGGATTAGTGCGGGTGTAGTCAAACCAAAATGGTGTGAAGTAGCTCCAATGAGTACGACAACAAAAAGCTACTGGGCACAATGGGACAGCTTGCTTATGCATAACGGTGTACTATGCAGGAAATGGGAATCGGCTAATGGGAAAGATGCTCACCTACAAGTTATCGTCCCGAGAAAAAGAGTGAAAGATGTTTTAGATAGTTTCCACAACGGTATTTTTGGTGGACACCTTGGAGTGAAAAGGACCTTAATGAAAATTCGACAACGGTTTTATTGGATCCACTGTCGTGAAGATGTCGAAAATTGGTGCAAAAAGTGTGTAAACTGTGCTTCGGTTAAAGGACCGCAGACCCGAAGCAGAGGAGCACTCAAGGTGTACAACGTCGGTGCGCCCTGGGAAAGGGTTGCGTTAGATGTGGCAGGGCCATTCCCAACAACAGACTCCGGCAACAAGTACATACTTGTCGTAATGGACTACTTCACCAAATGGCCTGAGGCATTTGCCATTCCTAATCAGGAAGCAGTCACAGTTGCGGAAAAGTTAGTGAATGAAGTTTGTTGCCGCTTTGGAGTACCCCTGGAAATACACAGTGACCAAGGCAGAAATTTTGAATCTGCGGTGTTTCAGGAGACTTGTCGAATCATGGGATTGCATAAGACTAGGACTACTGCATATCACCCACAATCGGATGGAATGGTCGAAAGATTCAATCAGACGTTGGAGAGACACCTGGCCAAAGTTGTTGAGACTCACCAAAAAGATTGGGACCGGCATATTCCTCTGTTTTTGATGTCATACAGGTCAGCAACCCATGAAAGTACGGCAGTTACGCCAGCGTATGCGAATTTTGGAAGAGAGCTTCGGTTACCTGCTGATCTCCTAACTGGTCGACCCCCGGATACTCCAAGGTGCATCACAGAATATGCGTGCAATTTAAGGGACCGGATTGATGACGTTCACAGCCTAGTTCGTGAACAGGGGCTTCAAGCTAGCACAAAAATGAAGACTCGATATGACAGGAAGTCTAACCAAATGGGGTACGAGGAAGGTTCGTTGGTGTGGCTACATAACCCGATGCGAAGGAAAGGGAAGTCCCCGAAACTGTCTCCAAATTGGGAAGGGCCATATAAAGTGGTCACAAAAATCAACGACGTCACGTATCGGATACAGCGAAATTCACGAAGCCCATGTAAGATTGTTCACGTTGATCGGCTGGCGAGATACCACGGCAATAATGATGATGCTCGGGACGAGCATGTCTTAGGAGGGGGTAGTGTTACGCCGGTCATATGAACAAAACTTTAAATGTGATTTCTCATGCCTTAGAAGCGTTTTCAGCAGGCTGAAAAGTGATTTCAGGCCGTTTTAGAGGTGCCTCTTTCACATACTAGAAGATTGAAAATTTACCCCAGTTGCCGTTGTTTTCAGGCGCCTGAAACATGTTTTCAGTTCGTTTCAGGCCACCCTCTACCAGATGGCACAATAACCTGAAAACCCGTTTTCAGGCGTTTTCAGGACCCCTTATGGGCCCCTGAAGTACAAATCAGTATATGGCGAAATTTCTCGAAGGAGTGAAAGAGATAGCACTCTTAGAAAGAGCTAGCTATACGGAACATTCCAGAAGTGTGTGAAAGAGAAGGATAGAAAGAGACGGCAAGAATCGAGAATGTTCTGGAGTACTCGCGAACACACCTACCTAGTAGCTATACGGAACATTCGAGAAGTGTGTGAAAGAGACCACTCTTAGAAAGAGATAGCTATACGGAACATTCGAGAAGGGTGTGAAAGAGAAGTATAGAAAGAGACGGCAAGAGTCGAGAATGTTCTCGAATACTCGCGGACACACCTGCCTAGTACCCAGCCGCGTCTAGAAGCATCGCGAGAAGTACTTAGGTACCTACTTGCGAACTTACTAGAATCGAAGCCGACCTGTCGAGGCGAGATTTGGCTGGAACATTCTGGAACCATCAGGAGTACCGCCGACGGGTATATATAGCGGCAGCCTGCAGCCACAGAGTAGTTCAATACTGAATGCGATACAGTGCGGATCAAGAGCGAATCGGAGCGAAGTAAAAGTGACAAGTGCGTTAAATTAGTGTGTGATAATTGTGTTCAAGTACTGTGTTTAGTGTCTTGTAAGTAACAATAAAGCCTCAGTTTTAATTAGTGGTTAATTAGTGCATTTTTTATGAGTACCCACCCCTCAAACGTAACAATACTTTATATTTATCAGTTTTATATATAGCTTGTTCTAGAAACATTTCCTAAATGTCACTTTATGTCAAATTAGGCGTAGAGGAAGCACAGGCGAAGATACACGAAACTCGACGTAGGACTACAACGATAATATGGTGAGGTACAGAGCAATGGAATGGCTTATTAGAAAACACAATTCTCCCAATGATCGCCACTAGACGCTCTGCATCCTCTTAAATCGAATGAGTAGTCATAGTGTTGTGTTTCTGTTGGTGAGTAAGGTCGCCAGAGCTCTAAGAGGATTCACTGTGTTGACAGCTGGGGACCCACGGAGCTAATAGCTGTCAACACAGCGGATCCTCCTTTTTTTTAAAGAGTTGGCAACGCGCATGTGGACGACCGCTTACCATATGCTTGTTTTTCACCGTCGTAGTATAAAAAAAAAGTCGTAAACTTACCAGAGATAATGACGATCAGGTGTTGTAGTTTGGCGAGGGTCGGTGACACGGATAGGCACCAGCAGGAGCGCGTGCGTCGCAGCCGTGCCGGCGCAGCGCCCATACCACGCAACACCCACAATATGGTCCGCAGAAATATGGGTACGAGTGCTTCTATGTACAATATAGCAGTGATAAATAAATAAAGCAATGTATGCAAAGCAAGATATGAATATATGAATAAATAAATATTATTTATTACACCATGGATTGAGACACATAGATAAATAAATTTGATATTTCGATAATTACAGGGAACAAGCAGTCTTATAGCTAGAAGAATCCCTTTCAGTTTAGGTTGATACGAATCGTTAATTCAATTATGCTTATTACACGTGATTTCGTGTGAAACAGGTCAACGCAAATATTTAGAAACTTTATCAGCAGTAAGAAAAACTCATAGCAGCCCGTTACAATTTTTTTATGGACGACTGGCAACCCACATGGGCTGCCACAACTGAAATTTCGTTTGTTTCATGGCTCTGAGAATGTGAAGGAACTGCAATTATAAATATAAATACTATGGAGCGATAGACGTGCAGTGGTAATTGTGTGGCAACCAGATATTTTATTTTATTTATTTTATTTTTAATCAAAAAATTAACACAGCATTACAGTTATTACATTACCAATGCACTGTGAAAATTATTATATATTGGAACTGCCGAGGTGCCTATCTTATTGTATATATATGTCGTATTGTATGCCCGGGGTAACTGAAAGTGCACTTTAACGCTTTGAAAATACTGTTGCATTATGTGCCAAGCCCGTCTATACCGTTCATAACTCAGGAACAAAAAATTGCGATAAACACACAAATAAATAGCTACCCAAAGGTTGTCTGGAAGAAATCGCTTTTTAGCGATAAGACCGCCTGTTGTTTGCCTCTGTGTTAATCAAATGTTTGTACCTTGTAAATGTTTTGTTCTTTCTCATGTACCGAGGTGTGCAATAAAGAGTATTCTATTCTATTCTATTCTATTCTATAAATGCCCTTACCACGATTCGGATCCGGTACCTCCAGCTTCGTAGGCATACCAGCATCAACAGTATTTAATTTAAAGTAATTAGTATTTGCCTTTCGCATTTCGTCTATATATATATTTGCCATATCCATTGATTTACACGCTCGTGTTACTTTTATATAGCGAAGGTATTTTTTTCCCAATATTACAAAATATTAAAACTCACAATTCAAAAATACAGCAATGTACTCGTACATGTTGTAACGGGTTGGCAGGCAAAGCTGATCTGCAGATTAATATCATTAATGTCAGAAAAAACATGTAAATACTCGTACATGTATACGCAGACGCATTCAAAACACATTAATGTGTTGAATTGTTGACACGTCAACAAGATTGATCTATATGTAATGTCTTGATCAAATGTAAATATGTAATGCTCATGGGGCTGGCTAATTCATGTTTTTTTAAGTAGTTTTCAAGAAAATTATTTATTTTACAACCTTAGGTCTTTCTGACAAAGACTGTAAAATCATTTTCTGTTTGACCCGTTGCCTGTTTCAAGATCAGACATAGAAGTTTTGGTGGCACGAATTAAATTTAGCTAAGGACTTCCACACCATATTATTTTATCGATAAATTGTACTTTCTTATAACAGTAGTTATGTTATGGCATGACCATGAGATGACGTATGTTGCGAATATGCAACTTGCATACCTATTATTGCACATTATGAAGTCCGTATAAGTCAATTAAAGAAAAATAAAATGATTAAATACTTACCTACTTGTCAAAGTTGATTTTAAAATTTTCTAAAAAGTTTATGGATAACATTGATGGGTAAGTAGTCAGCATATTTTAGTTAATTTCTATTTTATCCCTTGAACCTAATTAAGTAATGATGATATGTATGTAATTTCGAAATAAGTATGCAGTTATACGTTTTAAAATTGGAAGGAAATCCCTAGTTAATTGAAGTTTTTGCCACCAACACTTCTATGTCTGTTCAAGAGCATCATATCAGCCGTAGTACGCCCACTGTTGAGCATAGGCCTCCCTCATGGATCTCCACGTGTTAAGGTTGGAAGCAACCTGCATCCACCGTGACACGGCTTTAATCAGATCATCGGTCCACCTCGTCAGTGAACGTTGTTCGGTCCGCGGTCTCCACTCGAGAACTTTCCGGCCCAAACGGCCATCTGTTCTCCGTGCTATATGGCCTGCCCATTGCCACTTTAGCGCGCTAATCCGTTTAGCTATGTAGGTGACGACGGTTACCTCCGTTCTTCTACGTATCTCCTCATTTCTGATTCGATCCCGTAGAGAAACCCCGAGCATAGCCCTCTCCATAGCTCGTTGAGTGACTCTGAGTCTATTTATGAGACCAATGGAGAGCACCACGTCTCGGATCCATATGTCATCACTGGCTGGCTGTTCAAGATGTTACGGCACATTTATAAATGACTTACCTACACTAGAACGGGCTGGGACGTTACTGGGCCGGGCCAGTCCGTCAGTTTCTATAGAAAACGTCACGTGAAATCCGTGAGCTTCGAGCTTACTTGTTTCTTTCTATTGAAATTGACAGATCGTCCCGTCCCGTCCCATCCCGTCCCGTTCTAGTGTGTCATCCTTTATCTTATCTATAGTTTATTTCACAGGCAGTTGTTCAGTAATGGAAACTTTCTAAATCCTTATTGATGTAATCAGAATTACTTATCTACTTCTACAAACAGCAATTCTATACATTTTCTTATGAAGTTACACATGACTTATGACGTAAAATTAACTTTACATTATATATTAATACTTAATCTTATACTTCTCCGCTGATGGATTGAAACTGCAGCATGACAACTAAATAAGTAATGATGCCTCCAATTATCTGTAAACAAATAATTAAATAAGATATACGCAATCAAATTTTCAGTAATCAAAAAGATGGGACTCAAAATCAACCACGCTACAACCAAGCTGATTGTGGTGGCCGTGCTGGCAAACTTGGATTCACCGGTGTTCTCGGTCTCGAAGCAGTGAAAGATTTCATTTACTTGGGAGCTAACATTAGCGATTCTGGCTCGTGTGAAAAATAAATAAGGAGACGGATAGGGATGGCTAAAGCGGCGATGTCGCAGCTCCGTAAAATATGGAAGGACCGTAATATCACACGCAAGTCTAAGGTCAACCTGGTGAACACCCTCGTCTTATCCATATTCGGTTACAGAGCGGAAACATGGACGCTAAAGAAAGCAGATAGGAAACAAATCGATGCCTACGAGATGTGGTGCTGGAGAAAAATGTTGCAGATTCCGTGGACAGCATTCCGCACCAACGAGTCGATTCTTCGCGAACTGCAATTAAAGACCCGTCTCTCTACTATATGTCTGTGAAGGACATTGGAATTTTATTTCGGTCATATTGCTAGAAAAGATGGGCATAACCTGGAACAGCTCATGGTTACTGTAAAGATCGACGGGAAGCGCCCAAGGGGTCGGTCACCGCTGAGATGGTCTGACCAAATCCGCTCAACTCTGGATACCAGCCTTCACAACGCTCTCCATGCAGCCAAGAATAGAACAAAGTGGCGAAATACTGTTAGACGCATGATGACCCAGCAACGGGGGAATCACGATCCTCAGGAATGAGGACATCGACTCGAGGAATCAAATTTTCAGCCAATAGTGGTATTATCTGAAAATACAGTCCGATATAGACTGAGTGCGTAATAAAATGGTAAAGCATGTGTCCAAATTTTTTATTTAAATAAATACGATATGATATAATTCCGTTAAGTCCCTATGACGGAATTAGCCACATTGACCTTTCGAGAAGTTTCATGCATTATCAGTATTATGTGTAAAGGTCGCTATAAAAATATGAAGTAGCTGGAGGTATTGTCACTAGCTGGAGTAATAATTGCGTATTCATACGCATCCTCAATATCGCATGCTCCCATATTTTGCGAGCGGTTGTACACGTTACAAAATTATCGAATTTAAACTAAAGTGAGGCATACTCATATTATATTATAATAAAGTTACAACACTCCCGTTTTTTTAGTCACTATGCGCGACATATTTCGGACATATTTAGGACGCCATCCATACTATACTCATACTTATTACTTATAATATTATAAATGGGAAAGTGCGTGTGTCTGTTTGTTTGTCCGTCTTTCACGGCAAAACGGAGCGACGAACTGACGTAATTTTTTAAGTGGAAATAGTTGAAGGGATGGAGAGTGACATAGGCTACGGTTTGTCTCTTTCTAACGCGAGCGAAGCCGCGGGCAAAAGCTAATTTATGCGCGACATGTTTCGGACGTCTTAGGATGCCATTAGTATGAACAACTAACTAGAAACTAATAATATGTCAACACTATGCAACTGAATATAACATATAAATTGAAAGAGATGTCATATATTTACTACAGATAAAGTGACCAAGGCCCCCGGCGAGTAGGGCTGGGATCGAACCAGTGACCTCCTGCTTTCGCGGCAGACGCCCTAACCACTGGGCTACCCGATCACGGCAGCCAGAGTCCGAAATTTCCTAAGTATATGCAATCCTTTCTTATATTTAAACGTACAAGGTGCGTTTCGCCAATCCTACAGCTCAGACTTATATCTATTGCATAGACTTACTGAGGCAAGAAGAGGCCTAGTGACATAAAACACGCCACAAGGTGCAATCCTGCAATCCTGCAATTGAGTCTGAAGCAGGAATGGGTCCAGATGTATCCGTTCCAGGCGTCTGCGCTCAGCGTGGCATACTAGCTTGTTCAACAGGATACCAGTGCGGTCGCTCTGCGTTTAACAAGTACCACAGATCATATATTTTAAATTTTCGTGAGTCTTACTGACATTCATTTGCAACGGTTAACACTCACGTATTTTTATCACAATAGGCGTGGCATGTTTCGACTGCATCGGGTAGACAGAGTGGTGTTGTCACCTTCGCGGCGAAGGTGACACGTTTCAGACTCCCGCAAGGACAACGCCGGATTGCCCGAATCCGCCTGCTTCGGCGCGCGCGACCCGTTACCTACGCCGGTCTCGGGCAGTGATGCCCGAGCCGCAGTCGAAACATGTCACGCCTATTGTGATAAAAATACGTAAGTTTAACCGTTGCAATTTAGAGTTTATCCTTTAGCACATAATTATTTTTGAGTGGTACCTGTTTCTGAAGCCCGTGACACGGTTCCATTAAAAACACTACTTGACTATAATGCACGCAAAACCAATTTAATTGGATCCCTATTAACATGTACTGCTGTATTTTGTCATCACACCCAGAACCTGCAATAGACAACTTAAATAGTTCACTGGTTTTCGTGAGCCCAATCCGACAATGATATAGAAGACTGGCGCTTTAATTACTATTTAATTTATTTACTAATAATATTACTAATAAGATTACTAAAATTGGCGTAGGGATGTGACGACCCCATCGCCCACTGGTTTCGACCGGTGCAATCAGTCAACGCAGGGCAGCTTGTGGCGAGCTGTTGGGGAGTAGCGACCCCACGTACCTGAGCGCTCCTGGGGGACTCCGTCGTCCGACCAAGTCCTCCGCCTCTGGCTTGCCTTAACCGGCCGTCCAGAGTGGGGTCGCGAGAGCTGTGTTCTCGAGGGTAGATGTGGAAACCTAAGTGGCGAGTTGGCTATATGTTTAAAGTCCAGTGACACCTCTCTACCCCCAGCCCTCATACCGGTGTTGCCCTCGAGCCATCCTAGATGTCGCTTTTTGTGGGGGCCCATCTTATGTGGGCGAGTCACCGTCTGCCGGAAATAAAATTGATTACCATTTTGTTAGGCAGACGTCCGATTTTTTTTCTTCTCTCCATAACCCAGTATTTAGTCCACCACTTTCACCTAATAGTCCAGTATATTTTAGATTCCATTAAATCTCAATAGTCTATACACCCTGGCGGGTGCTGCCTCTGCGTGCGTCCCATGACTCGGGCAGGTGCAACATCCGCTCGGTGTACCCCTTACATTTCATTAAATTGTCGAAAGGGCCTCTGCGTGTTGGCTTCGGCTCCGCGTACGCCTCCCAAAGGTCCGGAACACCATTGCTCCGTGAAGGGAAAGATTACTAATAATAGCCGGCCATGTACATCCGGGCATATCCACCAGATGTGCCAATCAGTGTATGGTAGATTTGTCCGGCGGGCATACCCTGCAGTATGGAGATCTGATGGATTGCCCGGACGTATATAGCCAGCTAATGCAAGACATTTGTCTCAGGGTCTTGCACCACCCAAGGTCAGCCGGTCACCCGGAGTTAAGCGTTTATAACGAACGGGATTTGACAGCTAACTCCATGTTAGTACGAAGAGTTTTAATGAAGTACTAATGATTGATAATTATTTGTGTAGACACAATTTAATAATGTGTGCAACTGTGCATATTTCAACCTTGTGCCTATATATCTATTAGGTCTTCACATCAACTCTCTCGTATTTGTACATCGTGCATCAAATAAGACTCTGAGTTTCTTCAAAGACCTATCGAAGAGACTCAGAGACGCCACAGGAGACCCAAGAGCTGGCAGCTTCCTTGCTCAACGGATAAGTCTTGCAATCCGGCGAGGAAATATTGCCAGCGTCCTCGGTACCATGCCGCAGGGGCCTGTTTTAGATTTATTTTAGTTTTTATTTAGTTTAATTTTAGTTTTTATCTAGTTTTATTTTAGTTTTTAGTTTAGTTATACTTATAAATTTAAATTTGTGTGTTTTAGTTTTAGTTTATTACAATAAAATAGGCTCTAAATGGCTTAATATGAACTTGAGCTTCAGATAGTACAAGTTATCTGATTATATACATACATCAATCGATCGATCAAAGTCAAATATCATTTATCGACAGGGTGCTCACCCGCACACCTTGCAATCTAAATGGTCCCGCACTGTGCGGTTTCAAAGGAATTTCTTCCTGCGGACGCTCCGGCTGTTAGGTTTCCACATCTACCCTTGAGAACACAGCCCTAGCGACCCCACTCTGGACGGCCGGTTAAGGCAAGCCAGAGGCGGAGGACTCAGCCGGAAGGCAGAGTCCCCCAGGAGCGCTCAGGTACGTGGGATCTCTACTCCCCAACAACTCGTCACTAGCTGCCCTGCGTTGACCGATTGCACCGGTCGAAAACCAGTGAGCATTGGGGTCGTCATATCCCCTACGCCTTTATTGCTGCTATTATTAAGTACACAAAATATAAATATTAAAATTTTTGGGTTTTCCATGGCGAAAAATCGACCTGACATGATCTTTAGTCTGGAAAAACGAAAAATTTCAAGTTTTTATAACTTTTTTCAAGGTTCGCTTGCCCAGGAATTACTTACATAATATGGCTGCAATCAGGTTATACGAAGTTATCAATAAATGCACGGACAGCAGGAAGATGCTGCAGAGTAAAAAAGGTCCGTAACTTTGGTTGATTCGTCTCAATATCTCGCAGATCTCACTGTAGCTCACGCTAAGGTGGTGAATGTATTCGTTTTGGAATCCCATGTGCCGAGCAGCTGCAGTATCTAGAAAATGAATAGTTTAGTTTACATTAGACGCAAGAGTGTCACGACAGTAATCGCGGTCGAGAATGTCATTGTCTAATCATCGCCAGCTCTAACGCAGCGTAGCCTAGTGTTCTCTCTCTATCACTCTTCCTTAACTAACTAGCAGTGATATAATATACGACAGCTAAAATAGCATAAAAAGCAAAATCTAGAATGTGGCAGAATAAGGAAGATGTTGTGCCCACTATACAAATAAAAAAAAAACAAAACAGTGCTCATATATTGTATGAAAATACATAACAGTGTTCTTATGGAATACCATAGACAATGTTATAATGTATACTTTTTAAATATTGCTGTCAGTCAGATGACTGACAGAATTAGATAATTGACAGATAGAAGTGCTGGAGTAGAAAAATAAATATAAGAAAGTACTTACGTTTAAACAAAAAATCCAGTTCATCATTTATAGATACGTGTATGAAATATATTTCTGCCAGGTTCATACTCCAGTACAATTGAAAAAATTTGATAACTATAGCTTGATAGTACTCGATGACGTACAAAGAAGTAACAACGACTGCAATGTTTTTAAAGGTGTATAAGTTATAGATAAATTAGCATGAGCTTGGAATGGTACGAGTATATGTAGTGGTAATGTGTTTCCACAGGCATTCTAATTTCTTACATAATATGAGACTTCTAAATAACCAATAATAGTACATTACATACCAAGGCCGTTTAAGTGGGAAATGTCTCGGATGCCATGTAATTGTCGGCCGAGGCGAAGCCGAGGTCGACTAACATGTGATCCGAGGCTTTCCCATTTATCGGCCGAGGTTTGTATACTATTTTTCAGCCCGACGGAGCCGGCAGGCGACAATTTAGTTTTGCGTAAAGTGGCGTTTACCGGCCGGAGGACTGAAAATCATTTTTTTTCATACTATTCTAGCTTTCTAGTATTATTTTGCAATGGGCAAAGCAGGGTCAGATACACTCGAGAGCAAAAGTTTCGGGACACTAACATGTTTTTTTTAATATCTCGGAAATGAATAGAGCTACGAGCGTATTTAAAAACAAAGTAAACGATATAAATAATTTAATTTTACCTAATTTAAATACATTACATGTACTACTGATAGTTTATTTATTTTATATAAAACTAAAAAGTAAACACGGCGTCCTTTTGTTTGCACACCAAAAATTGTACAAAGTGGTTTTATTTATAACCTTATAATTTTGTTTACTTTTTTCATGCCATTACTTCACGTCGATCAATAAGTTTTTATACATGTAATTTAGGACAATTAAATTCTCTATAAGAATCAATAGGCTATATATTATTTTAATAGGCTAGTTGTAATTGTATTCAAGATATACTACCTACAAATAAATATTAGTGACCCGGAACTTTTGCTCTCGAGACGAATCTTTTGATGTGTTTTTTACGGTTCGAGCCCTCCTTTAAACAATGGCCTTTGTATATTTTTTGATAAGGTAATAATAATATAATATAGTTAAAAATTACATTACCGCGTGCCGGTACCCCTTGCAAAACATGGTACGAAGGCCTTTGTTTGAAAGATTAGGGCCCGAAATTAAATTCATCTGAGAAGATTCATACTGTAGATTTGTTGAAGATATAAGAATTAATTTGACTACGGAATAAAAACAGTATCTTCGTTAATATTTATGACTTACTGTTATTATTTATTTTTTGGTGATACGATATCCAGCACGGGATGAAGAAGGATGCAAATGACCATGTTATGTAGAAAATTAACAAAACGTGTTCAGTTTTACCATTTTTTGATTGAATATTTCCGTTAAGGCCGGTTTTAATCTGAAAACATAAAACAAGTCAACAAAAGCATTCGACGAAAATAGTCTACCTGCGCCGCCCACGCCCCCTGCGCCATGGACTCGTGCGGGTCGGGCTGGTAATCGCAGTGTGTGCAGAGCAGCCGTCGCGGCCGGACGTATATCTCATGACGCGGAAATATTTCGAGTTTCAGAAATCTTACAAAAGAATACAGTCTGAAAATAATGTACCTTATGTAGTTTTTGAAGCATAGAGATGGTCTGCTCGATTTGTCTTTGCGCAGGGTATACTCCGACGATATACGTTAACACTACCATGGTACTGGAAACAGTAAAGGCAATGGTGCTTAGTATATTCTTCCCCATACGCACATTCATTTGTTTCCCCGCTACTACATCAGAGGCCATTGCCGACAGTATTCCAATGCCTGAAAAATATTAAATACAAATATTTAATACAATGAAACTATTCTTTGCCATTACACGTAAAGTCACCATTTTCAAAACATTTATTATACGGTATTATACCTCATACCAAAAATGCAACAAGTGCGGAACGTGATGACGAGTATTATATTTATTCACGAGCGAGAGAAACGAGCAATTTTATAACCCGACGCGAGTCGCAAATTATCTTTACGCACGTGTTCCATACAATATTTTACTACGCATTGTGCGAGTAAATAAATAAAAATTATTAGCTCGTCTCATGAACCAACACTCGTGTTGTAATGCCCTTCATTATATACAGTCGTATCTATAGTCCGCCTGTTAGATTAATAAACATATACATGAGTTTTTTTTTCAAAAGAAAAATGACGAAAATACAGTGCGTTAAAGTTTCGCGTGACGTCGCAATTAGGTACAATTCTTACCTAATAGTGACATCGCAAGCCCGCACCCCGGAACTTTGATGTTCTTTATCTTCGTCGATTTTAGTTAACTTGAAACAGGGAAAATACGTGTATAATAATTTAGATAATTTAACTGACGGACTAAATAGAAAGATACTAGTAGATTTTTCACCTGGTCGTCACCCCTTTTGGGAACAAAAACTCACTGAGAATAACGACGATCAGTCGCTGGATTTTGGATAATGGCGGCGACACGGAGAGGCGCCAGCCGATGCGCGTGCGTCGAAGCCGCGCCGGCGCAGCGCCCATGGCGCGCAGCACCCACAACATAGTCCGCAGCAATAAGGGCACGAGAGCTTCTATAATTAAGGAGTGAATAATAAATTGAAAATAGATGTCATATACTAAAAAAGACCAACACCGACGAAGGCCAATCCGAGGATCGAACTCACGTCAGCTAAAGAGCTTACGCGGCTAACGCCAAAGACCCGAGTATATGACATCTATTTTGAATTTATAATTTATATATATTTGAATATATAATTTACTTTAGATTTAAGGTAGGTAGAGGTAGGTAGTTAGGTAAGTTACACTTACTGTATATATTTCGAGAATAAATGTTTTTATCATTTATATATAGTAGTGTTACTACTTTAATAACAAGTCAAAATATTTAATTAAATAATTTGATTTGTATCAACAAAATGATGGAGTGAATAATACGTATACAACTACAGGAGGGTCAAACACAAAACGATGTTAAGAATCTTTCCGGTGGGCTTTTCAAATTAAAGGGCTATGAAGGGTGATTTTCATATTGAACCCTTATGCACATTAAAAAGTACTCCTTTTATATCGAGTTATATATTGTAAAAATCATCTATTGGTCACAGGAAAGAATGGCTTTGGCTCTACAGTTCAGCTGAACACGCACTTTTTCTTTCCTATGGTCAATAATTAACAGCTTGTGGACATGTAGTAATGATTTTTAACATACATACAATGCAATAGAAAGGGAGTACCCCTTAATGTAGATAAGGCTTAAATAAGAAAATCTTGCTTTATAGCCCTACCACCTAGATTTTGAATAGTCCACCGGAAAGACACCGGATATAATTTTGTGTTTGACCCAAAAAGTATCCATAGCCAAGCATGAAAGCAGCCGCTTTTGGTAAGTGACGTGACATTTGAATGGTTTTTATGCGCGGGTTTCATAGGCTACATGTTTAAGGACCATTTGCACTAACTCTCGGTTAGTCAACTAACATGGAGTTAAGCGTTTATTTCATATGGAGTTTGACAGTTACGGCTGAGTTAGCAGTTAATCCTGGTTGGCGCAAGTTGCGTGTAGATATTTATAATCGTACCAAATTACAGGATGCGTAGCCAAGATGCCAATCGCTCACGCTCAGTCGCTAACGAAACGCAACTGTCGTTGTCACACTGATATGGAAGAGTGATAGAGAGAGGTAGCTACGATACGTTATCAAGCGTGAGCGATTGGCATATTGGCTACGCACGCTGCTTTCTAATATTGACGGTTACTGAGATTACGGAGTGAAACTATAAGGGTTCCTAGTTGACTATTCATCACTAAAAACGAAAGTCTCCCTTTAGTATTTCTGAAATAACTCACCTGCGTCATCATTATTTGCTTTCCACATTTCATCTAAATATCCTTTTGCCATAAAATCTCACACGTTGGTGTTATTTATACAATAAATACAATCGGTAGAAGATGTAACGGGATCAACAGCAAAGCTAGTCTAGTTGTTAACAAGTCGTTTAATCAGCGTGTGAACATTGATGCTACTTAAGTACCTACTAATGTGTTGATACGCGTTGACGAGATTGATCTAAATGTAATGACGATCAAATCAAATTTGATTGATGATCAAGAACAACTTCTGTTCAAGAGTTAAAGGAGAACCTAATTTGGAAAAACGTGGCAGTATATACTACCTTATATATTAAATAGTTTACCAGGGGACATATTAAATAAAAAAGACACGAAAATGAAAATAAATAAAAAACGTCTTTAAAAAAATCTTACAGGTTCATCGTGCCACTAGGAGTTGAGGTCATGCACACAACGATATTCTTATGTACCTAATGACATCGAGATTTTGAAATCACTGTTTTGATTTTTTCGTACCGATGGCAAGCTCAACAGTGAATTGTAAGATAGACCAAAAAGTTTTTATTTTATTTAACTATATTTTTGAAGTGTTTTCAGTGACATTGCCGTTCACATATTCATTTCATTCATTCGCTTTCTTGTAATCAGTTCTTCATGTAGCTGTGTGTGAAATCATTCACTTCAACTCTCTAGAAACTACCTATACAAGAGCAGAGGGGACATCCCCGCTATGAGGACTGGAGTTATCTGTGCACTTACCCTTTTTAGGGTTCCGTAGTCAACTAACCCTTATAGTTTCGCCATGTCTGTCTGTCCGTCCGTCCGTCTGCGGCTTAGCTCGGTAAAAGCTGGTATTTGGCAGTTACATATCAATCATGCCGACAGCGACATTAAAAGAATAGACGTAAATTTTTATTTTTCCTTTCAATCCTAAAGTGTGAGGTATCATTGTTGTTATATTGGTATTTGAAAAAAATAGGGGTTAAAATAAAAGATGATCTATTGAACGACATTTCACATCAGGGATCGGAATACTTTTAAAATAGTTTATGCTTGTTACGTAGGACTCAATCTTTTATTTAGTCAACGCCGTATTATTGTTATCATCATTAACAATGAATTAATTGACATACTAAATTTCAGTATACCTAAACACGACGACAAAAGGAATTCTCTATTTTTTAGTCTTTGGCATATTGCTTGTTTTATTTTTTGTTCTACCCCTTAAACGGCGAAAAGTGGTCACTTTTTTCCGTTATGGTGATAAAACTAACAATAAGTAATATAAAACCAGTAGTATGGATTTGTGCGTTCTGGATCAGGTCCAAAGGTCAAGCGTAAGTAGTAGGGATGTGTGCGTTCTGTATCAGAGGAGGCCTGGACAGCATTACGATAGTAAAAATTTCAAGTGTACAATAGGCGATGGGGCAACGTGCAAGAGACGTTCTGCTCAAATTTTAACGCATGACGTTTTTTTAGAGGTATATTTTCTTAAACAAAAGCGTGTATCTAGAAACACGTTTGCATTTATGTTTCAAATAACGCCTCAGCAAATGAAATCTTTTGTCCCTTTCATTAGCATGAACCTTCACTATAGCTATTCCCTTCTCTCATGAATCTTTTGTCCCTTTCATTCGCATAAACATTCGCTATAGCTATTCCCTTCTCTCATGAGAAATTCATGTCTATTTAAAACTCATTACCTCATCGTATCCTAATGCTAATCACTATGAAATGCTATTTAGTTAATCATCGTTGTACCTAACTGTAACTCTAGTATGGGTTTTGCTTTTTAGACAAGTAAGATATAAGTGTTTAGGTAAACTGGATATTTAAAAACAAAATACCCAGGAAGAGCGGTTTATTTCCTATTGAAATTTACGATATGAAAAAACTATCCAAAATAACTGATGCGAGCGAACATTGGAAACACGCAGATGTGCGAGTCAAATACTACGTTAACAAAATAGAAAAAAATAAGCACTTGGAGACAGCGAAAGATCTAGTATTTAGAATCACAAAAGAAATTGCCGAAACCGACGAGTGCAAAAAGTACCATTTTAATACTAAACTATAAGTATGTTTGTAATTATCTTGTGAATAAAATATTTCTTCAACATATTTGAAATGGTTTTATTTTCTAAATTATATATTTGTAAAGAAAAACGACTTTTTGATACAATTTATTTAATGAAAAATCAATTGAAACAAATGATAAATAGTTACATCATTACTTAATGCATTAACATTTGAGAAAACCTTAATAAAGTCATACATTTTCACATTTTTATTTCTTAAGTAAAGATAAACTAAGCAGTAATTTCCACAAACTGATGACAAATAACTTTGCAGCTGATTACTATTACAAAACCACCACTTGGTGTTTCTTTCTAAGAACATTTTGTGATACCCCTCTGGTTTTCGACCAAATGAATCAAAATATTCACCAACACCATTTTCATCGATATAAATCGCTACCCAATGTGATCCAGGTTTAAAATCTGGATCCAAATTGCTTATGAGATAAACAGGTAGCTGAACTAACATAGGTAGTTTGTTGGCCGCAAATACATTTGATTCAATAGCTGGATTTTACCTGTTTGTTTTATTTGTATCATTTTGTAATTAAATGTTAGTTTTAAATATTTAATGTTGTTAGATGGTATTTAGAGTGAAATATATGATACATATTTAAGGAAAATAAATAGTTTTCTTTCCATCATTGAACATGTGTTTATTCCCTAAGTAACCTTCTCAAATAGAAGTAGTCTATTTTGTTGCATTATAAAAATAATGATTCATTTTATTCATCCATTTACAGCCATAGTTGCTGGTCCCAGTAGCTGTGGGAAATCACATTTTGTTACAAGCTTTTTAAATAATGTGAAAGCGGTTAGTAATCAATCATTTCAAAATATAGTGTGGTGTTACGATGAAATGCAACCTATGTATAATTTAAAGAATGTAAATTATATTCAAGGCATTCCAGACTTAACTATGTTTAATGGCAAAAACCCACAACTACTTATAATTGACGACTTAATGAGGGAATCCGATGGACGCATAGTTGATATTTTTACTAAAGGAAGTCATCATAGAAATTTAAGCGTTTTTTACATCACACAAAACCTATTTCATCAAGGTAAAGGGCAACGTGATATATCATTGAACGCTAATTACATTGTTTACTTCAAGAACCCAAGGGATAAAACTCAAATAAAATATTTAGCGCGTCAAGTATATCCAGAGAATTCAAAATTTGTGGAAGAGGCTTATAAAGATGCAACAAAAGATGCTCATGGATATTTGATGATCGACCTTAAACAGACTACGGAGGACAGCTATCGATTTAAAACGAATATATTTAACTATAGAACATATTGTACAGTATATGTACCAAAGAGAGGCTTTAAATAGGACATACAGTGATGATTTCAATCATTCTAAAATTATGCACAGAAGAGTTGTAACACACCAACAACTACTCAAAGCTTTACACACCTTAAAACCAAAATATCAAAAAATTATATTAAAAGCCTGTAGTAGTGAAGAGGTCAATGTTATCTGTGAATGTATTTATAACATTCTAAAAGGTAAAATACCACTTGATGAAAGCGAGAAAAAACATTTGAGTAAATATAAACACATTTTACGAAAATTAATTTCAAAGGGTAAAAATAAAATAAGGAAAAACATTATTGTGCAAAAAGGCGGAGCATTCTTACCGATCATATTAGGTGCAGTGATCAATGGTTTACTAAGCACATTAATTAAATAAACATGCAACACGCAAAAAAGATGTTACTTGTAGAATCTGATTTAATGGAACGACTTAAAGCAAATAATGAACATGTATCAGAAAATGCCTTGTCACGATTAGATAATGAAATGCAGAACATTCTTCAAAGTAAAATGAATGACCGAGAGAAATGGGCACTATATTCTCAAGCTTTACAAAGATACTTACATATTACTGAGGAAGGAAGAAGACCTCTCAAATTATCGATATTGACTGATACTGAAGACGAATCAACAAAGTTCAATAACGTTGAAGAACCATATAAACAAGAAAACTATCAAGAATCACCTGCAGTTCCAAAACTACCTCCATCAAGTTTAGATGTGACTCCATCAAAAAAAGATACATATGCACCACATTACACACCATCGTATATGGTTAAATTATTTCCCAAAACTTATCGAAGAAAAGGTGAAGTTTTGTTAGATATCATAAAACAAAGTAAACCTAAGATTTGGTGGAAAGAAGGTGGAGAAGTGGTTATAAATAATGAAGTTTTGACAGGAAGTAACATTTTTGACCTTATTAGTGATACATTAAGACCATTAAAACGCCCTAAGCCGCTAGGTTGGGAAAAATTTGCTATCGCATTAAAGGATATAAATATACCCTTGTCATGTGTTGGTAATCCCACCTCACTTGAATATATTAATCAATTTGGATCCACGGAACCTAAGGGAAGTAACGAAAAAGAACAAATAACAACTCCAACGCCGAGTTCAGCAAAATCTATACCAAAAACAAAAATCGATTGGGAAAGATGGACCCCATACTAGATATAAATAAAATATATTATGATGTTTCTCATCCTGCTGGTTTTAGTAGTATTGCGCGTTTAACAGAGGCTATGCAAGGCAAGTTGAAACGTAATGAAGTTAAGAAGTGGCTGCAATCACAGGAAACTTACACGCTTCATAAACCCGTGGAGAAAAGGTTTCCGAGAAACAGGTATATTTTATCCAACTATAACGAGCTATGGCAAGCTGATCTGAGTGATTTGCGCACCTATAGTAAATATAATGATGGTTATAAATACATACTGTGTGTTATTGATGTTTTTAGTAAATATGCTTTCGCAAGAGCTATGAAAGATAAAAAACCTGATACGGTAAGAACCTGTTTTGAAAGCATATTTACAGAAGCTAACGCTACTCCTCGACATATTCAATCAGATAAAGGTACTGAGTTTGTTTCAAAAATTGTAAGGGATTATTTAAATAGTAAGAATATTAATTATTATACTACAAACAATCCTGACATAAAAGCCAGCATTGTAGAGAGATTTCAGCGAACTCTCAAAATGAAGATGTGGCGTTATTTTACGTTTAAAAATACTTTCAAATATATTGACATTTTACCAGCTTTGCTAAGTTCTTATAATCATAGTTATCACACGAGCATTAAGATGACTCCAAGTGAAGTCAATAGTGATAATATTATGGAAGTTTGGCGGAATTTATACGGTAAAAAGGAAAATGACATATATATTACCGAAAACCCTTCACTTCAAATCGGTGATCATGTTAGAATAACTAAACATAAACATATATTCGAAAAAGGTTATGAAACTAATTGGAGCGATGAAATATTCGTTGTAGATTCCATCATAAGGAGATCCCCCTGGGTCGTTTATACTTTAAAGGATTTAGAAAATGAATCAGTCACTGGTACCTTCTATTCAAAGGAACTTCAAAAAGTTTTTTATGACCCTTCCACCAAACATAAAATAGATAAAATAATACAATCACGACGCATTGGAGGCAGAAAAGAAGTATTAGTCAAGTGGAAAGGTTATCCCAGCAAATTTAATAGTTGGATCCCCGCATCAAATATAGAAAAAATATGAGCGACGATAGTTTTTATTTAACACTGTTGAGCAACAGTTCAACGTCATACTATCCAGAAAACACAACGGCAAATTTCTTAACCAAGTTACCTAAAACTATGAAGTTAGAAGGGGAGTGGACTGTTGGATTAGTGGAGTTCCATTATCCATGTACTATGTTTAATGTTCAAGAACATGAAAATGTCTTGTATATAAAGAAGAAAACACGTTTGCAAGACGAACGTAACACAAATGCAAGCCCTGGCGGTGGAACTGATGTAATTGTAGAATATAAATCGCACATACCTGCCACTACGTATGACAATGTTAATAACTTTATGAAAGCTTTTAATGAAAATCCTTTGTTGAAAAATCAACTTAAAATGCGTTATGATGAAATATCGAAACTTGTAACAGCAACTAATAAAAATAGTGATTTGATATCGATGATTGTCTCACCACAATTAAGTCTTCAATTGGGTTTTGAACCGAGAATGAACATAATATCAAACTCAGTTGGAAAATATCCTGTCAATTTGCATTTAGGATTACCATCCCAACTCTTCATTTATTCGGATATCATCCAACCACAGATAGTGGGGGACGTAATGGCATCTTTAACACGTTCGCGGACGCGGATTGCATAGCATCCGTTTTTGTACTTCATCTGGTGACGCGCCTGCTATTGAATCCGTTATTTGGTTTAGATTTCTGCGTCAGTATGCTTACCAATCCGCTTGGCCACAGTATAATATTATTAACCAACATTTCCTCTACCATTCACTAAAATCACAGAATGCATACTGTTATATTTCATAGTTTATGACAGTTAAAAATTATCCTGTGACATCTCAAATTGTGCCCCCCTTTCTGTGACGCGTATGCTATAGCATTCGTCTTTGTATGGAAGACTCCTTAGTAACCCTGCGCGTGCGTCTGGGAGTGGGCGCGTAAAATGTGGCCAAATTTCGCACGCACACGCTATTTTACGGATTGTTTGTAACATCGTTAGTAATGTTCTTTTTACAGTTTATGTATGTTTTTGGTTGTGGTTAAATAAACAAATCTCTTTACTGAATGTTTTTTGTAGTGAAACTTGATTCTGACTACTGTAAATAAAGAAAAGTGAGGCATGTTTATACTTACTATTCAACTAATTATTTTAGTACTTAGTAATTATTTTAGTCATATAATCGTGAATATTGTGCCTATTCGTAGTCGATGCTGAGCGCTAACATTATGGTAAGCATGTGGCATATATTTTGTTTGTGTAGGGCCGCAGTTTACATGATTAAATTCAAAGTTCGGATACTTCCTATGTGTTGGTTGGTGAAGAAGGCCCTAGCCGTTAAATCCTATAAGTATTAGATGAAATATTACATCTACTTTACTTTATGGCAAAGAATTTATCATAGTTGTTGACGTAGCAGCTCACCCGAGTGAACGGTATGACAGACATGCCAACATAGTCGAATGCTGTAACATGCGGTGTCATATAAGATCATATTTTGACTAGGTATTATATCAAACATGCATAAGCATCCGAATTGCATAGCATTTGGTGTCACATAGTGTAAAAGAAATGGTTTCATAATGACGGGACTTGCATTGCATTCGACTTGTATAGAATTTCGCGTCACATAAGAATCCTGATTTTAGCTTTGTTGTGACAGGTATGCAATAGCAGTCGTAAAATTCCCATACAAAATTAAGGTGTCCCAGAGGTGTGACCAAGCGTCCGCGAACGTGTTAATACGTATAATACCTCTAGACCCGACTAAATATATATATGGAGCTTATAAAATGCATTCATTTTCACCAGCTCACTACTTACCAGTAATGCGTAGAGAATTTGATACTATTGAAATAGATATAAGAACAAGCATTGGTAATAGAGTTCCATTCCAGTTTGGTACATCGTGTGTTAAACTACATTTTAGACGCATAAAATGACTCATAGAAATGTTAGTAACATATGCCCATATCAACATTATTATTCACATCAGGCTGGATCTGGTGTTGGGATTGTGTATAAAGGCGTGTCTCACCAGCGTGGTCATGGAATTGGAAGTTTTCTGGGAGGGTTATTCAGATCCGTAGTACCTTTATTATCGAGTGGATTTAAAACCGTGGGTAGGGAAGCACTTAATGCAGGCGTTGGTTTATTATCGGATATGATGAACTCACATCCTCTGGAGGAATCATTAAAATCACGATTTAAAGATGCAAGTAATAATTTGAAAAGAAAGGCAGATGAAAAGATCGATTCTCTAATGAGTGGCTCAGGGTATAAAAGAGTACAGAAAAGAAGGGATCCAGTCATTGCGCGGAAAACACTACAAGGAAAACGTTCTAAAATAACTAAAACAAAATTTGAAGACATATTTTCCTCTTAAATAATGTCTTTTTTACATAATCACTCATGTGAATGCGCCAAGTCTGAATTGGATCTGTTTGCTCTACCATCAACACAAACAAGTATTGAAAGCGGACAATGGGTTCATTACAAGCCGATTTCATCATTAAGTGATGATGGACCCATAGAATTCCAAGTTCCTGGTACAGGAGATGATTACATAGACTTATCTCATACTATGATTTATATAAAAGCTAAAATAACAAGTCCTGATACAAATTCAGTAACAGAGAAACATATTGCACCCGTCAATAATTGGCTACATACACTTTTTAATCAATTAGATGTGTATTTAAATCAAAAACTAGTATCTCCACCTAACAATACATACGCATATCGTGCGTACATAGAAACTCTCCTTAACTACGGACCCGCAGCGAAAAGCTCTCATCTAACATGTGGTTTATGGTATGAAGATACCCCCCATAAAATGGACGCTACAGATAATACAAATAAGGGATTTAGTAAGAGAAAAGAAATAGTTGAAATTAATAAAGCTATAGACATGATCGGACATTTACATGGTGATATATTTAATCAAGAAAAATTTTTACTTAATGGTGTAGAAATGCGAATTAAATTAGTACGTAGTAGAGAAGTGTTTAATCTCATGTGTAGTCACGATGATGTGAAATTAAAAGTTAGCATTTTAGACGCAAGTCTCATAATTCGGAAGGCTCGAATTAATCCATCAATTTTAATAGCTCACCAAAAAGTACTAACCTCTACGACTGCAAAGTATCCTATTACCCGTGCTGAAGTAAAAGTTTTAACAATTCCATCAGGAATTCAAGGTAAAACTTTAGATAATATATTTCTAGGTCAAGTACCGAAGAGATGTATTGTAGGGTTTGTCAAAAATTCCGCCTTTAATGGTAATTTTAAACAGAACCCATTTAATTTTGATAATAATGGTATTAATTTATTTAGCTTATATGTTGATGGACAGCAAGTCCCCTCTAAGACATTACAACCCTCGTTTAATGATGGTTTAATTGCATCGACATTTCAAACATTGTTTTCTGGAACTAATATTCATTTTTTAAATGAAGGTAACTCCATAGGAAGAGAGGATTATGGAGGAGGCTATTGTTTGCTAGCTTTTGACTTAACTCCAGACCTTTCAGCAAGTTCGAACTCCCACTGGAACTTAGTTAGACACGGTAGTGTGAGATTAGAGGTTCGCTTTGATTCAGCATTGACTACAACGCTTAATTGTATCATTTACGCTGAGTTTGATAATGTAATAGAAATAAATAAAAACCGCGACATAAGCGTAGATTACAACAGTTAATCCTAATAAAATATAATGGTTAAGGTTTCATTTTTATCTTATTACCAAATAGTAACTCAAGATGGATACACAAGAAATTAAACACTACATGTGTAGAATAAATCCAGCTATTGAATCAAATGTATTTGCGGCCAACAAACTACCTATGTTAGTTCAGCTACCTGTTTATCTCATAAGCAATTTGGATCCAGATTTTAAACCTGGATCACATTGGGTAGCGATTTATATCGATGAAAATGGTGTTGGTGAATATTTTGATTCATTTGGTCGAAAACCAGAGGGGTATCACAAAATGTTCTTAGAAAGAAACACCAAGTGGTGGTTTTGTAATAGTAATCAGCTGCAAAGTTATTTGTCATCAGTTTGTGGAAATTACTGCTTAGTTTATCTTTACTTAAGAAATAAAAATGTGAAAATGTATGACTTTATTAAGGTTTTCTCAAATGTTAATGCATTAAGTAATGATGTAACTATTTATCATTTGTTTCAATTGATTTTTCATTAAATAAATTGTATCAAAAAGTCGTTTTTCTTTACAAATATATAATTTAGAAAATAAAACCATTTCAAATATGTTGAAGAAATATTTTATTCACAAGATAATTACAAACATACTTATAGTTTAGTATTAAAATGGTACTTTTTGCACTCGTCGGTTTCGGCAATTTCTTTTGTGATTCTAAATACTAGATCTTTCGCTGTCTCCAAGTGCTTATTTTTTTCTATTTTGTTAACGTAGTATTTGACTCGCACATCTGCGTGTTTCCAATGTTCGCTCGCATCAGTTATTTTGGATAGTTTTTTCATATCGTAAATTTCAATAGGAAATAAACCGCTCTTCCTGGGTATTTTGTTTTTAAATATCCAGTTTACCTAAACACTTATATCTTACTTGTCTAAAAAGCAAAACCCATACTAGAGTTACAGTTAGGTACAACGATGATTAACTAAATAGCATTTCATAGTGATTAGCATTAGGATACGATGAGGTAATGAGTTTTAAATAGACATGAATTTCTCATGAGAGAAGGGAATAGCTATAGCGAATGTTTATGCGAATGAAAGGGACAAAAGATTCATGAGAGAAGGGAATAGCTATAGTGAAGGTTCATGCTAATGAAAGGGACAAAAGATTTCATTTGCTGAGGCGTTATTTGAAACATAAATGCAAACGTGTTTCTAGATACACGCTTTTGTTTAAGAAAATATACCTCTAAAAAAACGTCATGCGTTAAAATTTGAGCAGAACGTCTCTTGCACGTTGCCCCATCGCCTATTGTACACTTGAAATTTTTACTATCGTAATGCTGTCCAGGCCTCCTCTGATACAGAACGCACACATCCCTACTACTTACGCTTGACCTTTGGACCTGATCCAGAACGCACAAATCCATACTACTAAAACCCAAAGTCAAGAGATGGGGAATGAGTAGGACTACAACGAATGGTGGTTTATGGAGAAATGGAATGGCTTATTAGAAAATACAACCCCCCAAAGACGCTCTTAAATAAATGGCAAACGAAAAGAACTGAAGAGCATTGCGGTTTAAGCCACTTAACTATCAGTTGACGTGCGCTGGTTTACCCGCGCGGGTATCAGTTCCGGTAGACCATACGTGGCCGCCATAACGTTTTGTAGACGGCGACTAAACAGCACTGCCATCTATTCCCTTTCAGTCACACTACGCTCAACGCAAGTTCATCAAATTGCGTCGTTGATTACCTAGTATGTCGCTTGGTAATCCGAGATGGCACCACTTGTTACTTAACTAATAATAGGTATACTTGTTTTACCAGTTTGTTATTGCTTGCTATAATAATATTAATTTATCTACGCACGTAATTATCATTTGTGCGTAAAATGCGTTCATGCCCAGCATTACCAAATAACAGGAATAAACGGAACTGTAATTTTAACATTACCTCCTGAAAACAAATCATTATGAGTTTTAATTTTGAATAGCTGTCAAACTCAAGTGGGTGTCTATTTTAGATTCGAAACGCCGTTATAAAATACGCTTTGCGGAATATGGTCGGGTGACTTGGACATTAAGAGTACAATGATCGTTATCGAGCGAAATTCGACCAATATAACGTGAGTATATATTATGTTTTAAACATTATTTATGTTGGAGTCTCACTAAAGTAACAGTTAAAATGACACAAATGTATTATACATTTAAAGCAACACGGACTACCAACGCGTTGAATGGGAGTCGTCAAAGCGACATTACCGTACAATTTTTACAGGCAGTTTTTGCGGGGGTAATCGAGCACACAGATGCACATCTATATACAAAAACCAATCTGTAATGATGGCACTAACACATAATACGTACATGACGATACAAAGGCGAAAAATAGGAAATTCGCAACGAGTGGCGATAAACGATAAATTAAAACACGACCGTAGGAACCGACCGGTTTGAATATTCGACGCAGGCACGTAAAGTTGTCATTATCGTCTTAGGGCGGTAAAGTAGCACCATGTGTACTGTATAAAAATATACAACTATAATATAAAATCTGCCACACTTCGATCTCTTTTTGTGTACAACACAGATCCGCGTATGTCCATTTGGGCATACTTCGGCAGCGTGGAAACGGTAAGTATACTGACTCTCCTCCATGTGTTGCTTAACCCATTCACTGCTAATGACGAAACGTTGTCGTCACCCCGCTACGCGCCATTTCCGCTACAAAGCGGGAAATGCATGTTATCGGCTACGGCGTAGCGCTACGAAAAATCCTTAGCAGTGAATGGGTTAAAGACTCTACATCAGCGTATGTAAATATATTATGAATCTCTTTCCAAGACATTTTCCAGACGAGCGAACAAGGCGAATTGCGAAGGCGTACGAAAACGCGTCAATATCTAAAAATTTCGCCGTGAATTTCACCTACGATTGATCAAAAGTTATTGGCCTCATCATAATACGGAAGTTATTCCACGTGGAGCCTTTGAATAATATCGCGTTTGCCTTTGCCAGTTTATGTTTCGATATAACATTACGTTTCTATCTATATTCGTGAGAAAAAGTGTGCAGATTTGAATTTTAGTATTAATGTACTTTGAGAGGCATGTTGAGGTGTATTAAACGAGAATTGACAAGTATGCCCTCACACAAATATATCGAGATAGAACCAAATTGTGTATATACCTTGCGTGTATAATAAGCCAATACGGCTTCACTAACTTCACTGACGTCAGGTTTTAAACAGTAAATTATTCGTTGTTCTACTAATAAAGGTGGAGATGTGTATCGAGGTATTTCCTTTCATGTTCATGTCTTCTTCTTCTTCATCGGATCTTCAAGGCTTTTATTTTCTAAGTATTTCTGTTTTCGGCCAGTATATTAACATCTGTAGCGTCGCAAATCACATCAGACCATCGTGTAGGTGCCCTACCTCTATTCCTCTTTCCTTCAACGCAGCCAATCATGATGCCTTTCGAAGTTTGACGGTTCTTGACGGGCGAAATTACCAGATTTCCACATTCTCTGGAAACATGTGTCTGGAAGCCGTGTGGTAATACAGAGCTCACTGAGAATTGATGCATTAGTCTGCGCTGTGTCCAAGAGATGCCCATCATTCTGCGCCAGCATCACATCTCGAATGCATCAATTTAGCTCGTACTCTCAGGTTCCATCTCCCATCATTTGTGTGTACGAAGTCCTAAAATAATGAATGCAAATGCAAAATATTATAGTGTACTTACAAGCTTATGAACTTTTTGTTCCATCTTGATACAGTTGGTACCATAAGACTTTTGAGATATTGGACACAATTATATGGTCACTGGAACAATGTTGGCAGCACTATAATATTGACAAGATTCATTTAGCTGCCTGACGCTTACCCATATTAAGCTAAACAGGTAAATAATTTTGTTATTCTTAACTCGTTGGGACGACCAATATACACGTCAAAAAACGGTTTTACACATTCAACAGAAAATAAAATTGCTTTTTCGCAAGTAAAATAGCTTTTTTCTACTCCAGCACTTCTATGTGTCAATTAGATGACTGACAGCGATATTTAAAAAGTAACCATTATAACGTTGTCTGTGGTATTCCATAAGAACACTGCTCCTATGAATTTTCATACATTTATATTAGCACTGTTGTTGTTTTTTTTTAATTTCCATAGTGGGCACAACATCTTTCCTATTCTGCCACGTTTCTATATTTTGCTTTTTACGCTATTTTAGCTGTCGTAGAAAAACTAGGGTATGCAACAGCTCATAATTGGTTCTTAAACTCTCGGGTCTATTATTACAAAACTCGGCTTCGCCTCGTTTTGTAACGGCGACCCTCAAGTTTTAAGAACCCTTATTATATCACTGTTGCATTAACTACTATTTTGCGAACTACTTACATAATTAAGAAAAACTTAAAATAAAACTTTTGAATAGTAGTAAAAGAACATTGAACAAATAATTTATATTTACGCCTTAGTTAAAACTTTATATAATAGGCGTCTGGAAAGTTAAGTTTAATAGTTTTTCGAAGAAATTCTCTCGTCAATAACAAGGCAAAATCTATTTATACCTGCTAAGATTTTATAAATGTTAACTCAGATTGTTTTATATCGAACTTTATTTCATAATTTAAACATCTAAACTTCCACAACTTACAATTAATTTAACTAAAACTGCATGCCTCGAACATCGAAAATTGGCATTAAATTAAAACCTCTTTTTCATTCCAATAGGCAAGTGTGACAAAGATGGAGATACAAATCCGCAAATATTTCAATTTTCGTGCTTACCATGTGGTGCATGCAACTGTATTTGATAGCGACTGTGGCGAGTATGTCCGTCTCGCTCCTACGAGTACCATTCCTCTGGCAGGAGCGAGACGGATTTATCCCGACGCAGTTATCGAACAAGGGCACGTACCTGACAACTCATGATCACACGATTGCGGGTAGTTCATAAAATCCGCGCGGGTAGAAGATGTTGATGCCACCCTCCAACAGTCGGAGGTTACTCGTACTACTCGTAGTTTTCAAAGTTTTACGCAATGAGAATTACCGCGAGTTGATTTTCCGCTAGGGGCGGTAGTGGAACGTGGGCCCTGCGGGAACATTTCAAACGTCACTTTGACAATTCTCTCATATTGACACAGGACCCACGCATGAGTGGCGCCGCCTGGTCAGCGACAATACGGTATAGCTCCCATTGGGTTAAACACAAAACCATATTAGAAGTCTTTTCGTTGGACTATTCAAAACTAAAGGGCTACAAAGCTTGATTTTTATATTTAAGCCTTATCTACATTAAGGGGTACTCACTTTCTATTGCATTGCATGATAAAAATCATTACTAAATGTCCACAAGCTGTTAACTATTGACCACAGGAAATAAAAAGTTCAATTCAGCTGAACTGTAAAGCCAATCTTTCATGTGGCCAATAGTTAACAGCTTGTAAATGTAGTCATAATTTTTATCATACAATGCAATAAAAAAACAATACTATTATAAATTTACTAAAACGGGGCTTAATCGTGTATAAACTTTGAAAACAAACCTCCAAAACAATACTTTTAATGTGGATAAGGGTTACATAAGAAATTAACCTTGAGAGCCCTTAACTCTTGAAAAGTCCACCGGAAAAATTCCGAACATCGTTTTGTTTTTGACCCGATGAATACCCGGTTTTAGTAAATTTATAAAGACGTGCACTGTTTTCAGGTTCGAATATCTTCTGGGTGCGTAGCCAAGATGCCAATCGCTCACGCTCAGTCGCTAACGAAAGGCAACTGTCATTGTCACACTAATAAGGAAGAGTGATAGAGAGAGGTAGCTGCGATACGCGTAAGCTGCTGGGTAAGCGTGAGCGATTGGCATGTTGGCTACGCACGCTGTGCTTCAGCATTCCTGCATTTTCAGCAGCAGGTCAGCAGGCTTCTCGAACTGTGTGGGTAAGATGTGAGGGTGCGAGTCTACTTACGCAGTCTAATATGAGGCAGGATACATGTCTATAATCATAATATATATCTATGATTAATGACTACACAGATTTCTCAATAGAAACCGTATATTCTGTAAATAGGGGGCTCAGAAGGTTTACAACGCCGAAAACTGCCGAAGGGCCAAATCTCTTTGTGAAGCTGGAGTGTGGGGTAGGGTTGTCGATATTTTATTTTTAGAAAATGCTGTTTTTTTCTGACATGTTGATTAAGTAGCTAAGTATTAGGGGGAAAATTGCGAAAAAAACTTTGTATACACTCCGGCCGGTGGGATGCCGCCGATTTTTATACAGTAAATTTTTTATTTCGCAATTTTGGAAATGACCCTTTAAATAAAAGTTGTTCAGAATGACTTATACAATCACTATGTAGACTTTAAACGGTTCTTAGCGTATATGCGTTAGCGATTGACATCCTGGCTACGCATGCTGGTAACCCTGAGCGTGGGTAAAGCCAATGAGTTGTGAGTTTGTCTCGATGAGTGAATGGCTCGGCAGTTGACATGAGGTGACACAAAAATTTAAGCCTCAGGAAGAGCTTGAGGCGGTACAATGAGAATATTAAATGAGACCAATATTGTGAATTCTGAGTATCCTTATCTGACTTGTTAATGACTACTTAAATTTCTCAATGTCCATATTTCTGTAGAAACATTACAACAGAGACTTGTGTAATGAAAATACATACTTTCATAATAAGAGTTACAAAATTGTAGAGTTATAATTTATAATAAAATTATGAATCCCTCAGGTTCGCTCTAGGATCTACTAGATCACTAGGATCGCTCAGCTGCACGTCGGCGCAGGATGAGGACCTAGGTTCTCCAAAACATGCCGCGCGTAGTGACTAAAAATATGTGAGTGTTATCCGATATTAAAAATTACAAGATTTTATTTAACTTGCCATGTATGTTTGTTTGTTTGTTAGGGTCAAATATTGCAAACTGAATTTGAGAAATTTTCCGTTGTTCCACTAAGTTGAAACTACACATGTTTATGTAGATTGAGTGACAATACAAAACAATACAATAACTCTTTATTGCACACCTTACAAAATATTACAAAAAAAAAGAATATCAATAAAAAAAACATACAAAAAGCAGTGGTAAACAACAGGCGGTCTTATCGCTAAAAAGCGATCTCTTTTAGACAACCTTAGGGTAGCGGAGCAAATAAAACAGGAAATAAAGAAACAATAGGAGGTGCAGAAACGAAAAGAACTAAAACCAAATACTCATACACAATTATAAAATATATATATATATATTCATACAATATATTAATTCAATGTTATAGTACTAAAGTACAGTCAGCGAGAAAAGCTTGTATCAAAAATTAAATTTTTGGCAAAAGCTTATTTTATGATATTAGGTTTAATATGAAATTTTTATATTATAATGAATGTTTTTTTGTAATGAATGAAGTTTTGACTGACACACACACACACACAAGAGCGGAATTTATATTGTATAAACTAAAGCTTTTGTACTTTTCTTTTAAATTAGTTTACTTAGTAACACAGGCTCCCAACACACAGGCTTTTTGAACTGACCGGGTGGCTCCATTGCTTTAGATTATAACAAATTGCATTCAATACAATACAATACAAATACTCTTTATTGTTCACCAACAAGGAAATAAAAACAATATACATTAAACACTAAAATATAAACACTGGTAGACAACAGGCGGCCTTATCGCTAAGAAGCGATCTCTTCCAGACAACCTTTGGGTAGAGGAGTCAATACACATGGAAATCCAAACAATGTATAGGTAAACCTAAACTGAGTACATAATTAATATAACAAAAAAATTAACATAAAAGGGAAGTCATACACATACTTATATACAAAAAATATATAAACATACATAAACATACATACACATAAATATTACAAAAGCACAGCATAACAGTAGGAAAACCGTTAGGTAGAAGAAAAATAAAAATCTTTCAGTTTATTTTTGAAAATTGGCTATGACTTAGCACGTCTAATGTCGACAGGTAGAGAGTTCCATAAAATAACCGCCTGGAATGAAAAGGAGCTCGTGAAAAATTTGGAGCTGGAAGAAGGAACTGAAAGAAGCAAGTTTTCAGCACACCTAGCGGAGGTTACATAATTAAAACGTTCTTTGAGGTAGCGGGGAGTAGCAGGATTAAAAAGTATGCCAAAGAGAAGTGAAAGAATGTGAAAGTTACGTCTAAGCCGGATAGGAAGCCACTTGAGTTGGGAACGGAAAGAGGATACATGGTCATATTTTCGTAACCCAAATATGAACCTAATACACATATTTTGGATACGCTCAAGTTTATTAAGTTGCTCCTCTGTAATATCAATATAGGAAACGTCAGCATAATATCAAATTCATAAAATAAATCATTTTAATTATTTTTTTAATACGATTGTAATTTTCTACTGCCGCATTCGAATTTAAATGCATATTGTCAAGTTTCAACGCCAAGTTAAGTACAAACGGAAGAAGTGCGGTAACTAATTTAGTAACTTCACATTTCAAAACTTTGTTACATGCTGCAAGTTAAAATCTAATTATGCGGAATTCGTAAAGTAGGTAGCACTGACATTATATTGCAACGGTTAAAACTCACGTATTTTTATCACAATAGGCGTGACATGTTTCGATTGCATCGGGCAGTCATCGTCGGACAGACAGTTGTGTTGTCACCTTCGCGGCTCAATTGTAAAATAATGCATTGTTGCAACTTAATATCAGTATGACACACGATAGTTCAAATTACATGGTAGGAAGCACTGTTTCAGACGTTGGTAATAAAATCAAATAGTCTACTATATTAAGTTATTCTATCTAGTCAGTTAAACTAAATATCGAGGCGATTTTTTTGGTGTTGGCCTATGCCAATGCCAATGGGTATTACCGCGAGTCAATTTTCCGCTAGGGGCGCTAGTGGAACGTGGGTCCTGCGGGAACATTTCAATCGTCACTTTGACAATTCTCTCATACTGACACAACACCCACGCATGAGTGGCGCCGCCTGGTGAGCGACAATACGGTAGCTCCGATTACACCCATAAACGGAACATGTCGACAGGACACTGTATTCGCTAGCGAATGAATAACCTCACTCGCATCTCGCTTAGCGAATACGGTTAAGTTAAATTAATGATAAGGGCTAAGTCAACAATTGTTAACAATAGTCGACGCATGCAAATTTGCGGACCCAAAGCCGAAGATCGTCGGAACCACGGCTATGGCTATGTTTAAGTTATCATTTGACCTACTTCCAGTGTTAAGGACGACTCACACTAGGAATAGATTGGACGGGACACGAGGCAAATTAAATTGCAACGATCATAAAAATATTGTAATAACCTCCTGTATCCTCCGGTCCTCGCTTGAGGACATTTTTTTTTTTAATTTATTCATGTGGAATGTAAAAGCCACTTAACAAGTTTGCATACATAGATCGTTTCCGAATAAAACTGTCAACTTAAAATACACATCGAATCTCAGATGGCCAATCAGCGATCAGTGCGGCTTAGACAGAAGTCATAATCGATATAACAAAAATCAGCTTTGCCAGAATCGATACCTCCAGGATCCAGGAGGATAAAAATACACCGTACTCGTAAGTGTTAACCGTTGCAATTTAAGATCTGTCAATTTCTATAAAAGGAATCATGTGATAGCGTGGAACTCTGGGATGCCACGTGACGTTTTCTATAGAAACTGTTATTGCACTGGGGCTAGTCAACTAAACCGGAGTTAAGCGTTTAGCTGATTCTGGGTTAACTAACTAATTGGAACATGTGGCCCCTAAGTCAAACAATATATAGGTGCTGTGGCAAGGAATCAATTAGTCTAAAAAATTCTATCAGTCAGTTCAGTACTTTCACTTACCTATCATACCCGCAACCTATATACTTGCACAGTTGTAACCTAGGATAGGTCGGGTCTCTCTACCCAACGATCCCTAGTGGGATCGCCGAAAAGAACGCAGAACTAGGTACCTAAAAGAGAAACTAGGAAGTCGGTATCTGCGATACTCAACTGGTGCGAGAGAACACTGCAAAAGAGACCTCCCGTAATGGGAGTAGGCCTGTCACCACAATGAAATCAGAGGACATTTAAACCTTGCTTAACATTGACTCAACAGTCACACTGATACACTGGATTAAATAGTTAATTGGACACAATTGCAACTCCTCCACCGCAAGTTTACCGAGTCAATAAGCTCTCCAGTCAAATCTATGTCACTCAATTAACCACTTCACTTGCTGTTTCAATTTAGTTCCATCAATATTGAAGGAGCTGTCCTAACTGGAGCGACATAATTTGAAGATATGATACTAGGTATGTCAAATGGCAGTTACAATACAATGGAACAATAGACGTAAATCTACGTTTTTAGGATGACTCACGCAGTCACACAGGCCTTGTCTAGACAAGGCCTGTGTGACTAATGTGTCAATTTTTATAGACAGCGTCACGTGATCGGCTCGAAAAACTCGAAGATCACATTATTTTTTCCTTATAAATTGACACATCGGATACGGCCTGGCCCGTCTCGGCCCGTCCCAGCCCTGTGGAGCGTAAGTCATCCTTCTAACTAACGTAAATGAGACAAGTACCTATCAATAATAATCCAATAGCCAACCTCGCATCGATACAAATTATCAGCTTAGATGAGATAAAAGGTGTCTAAATAAGCAATAATTCAACAAGTATTGAATTGCCACAAAAGCACTTAAGGAATGATACCTGATACATAATTTACAATGTCATGCCCCAAAAAGTCGTAAAATACGTGGCGCGGGGAGGGCATCAACTCGAGAGCGAAGTCAAACTCAGTAGCGAGCCAGCTCTCGCGCGCGACGGACATCCGTTAGACGAACTTCTGTCATTAAAATTACGCTACGTAAAATTCAACATAGGTTCTGGTGATGACAGTGTTTCCAATATTCAAATGTGATGTGATGAAAACTTTTCCTAGACTTTGGATGGATGATTGATCCTAGGATGTTTGTCTTAGCGGTTCTCAGCTTACTTATACAAGGTAATCAACGTTTTGCGGAAAACAGTCCAAAGTTTCTGTTGATTCTGAGTTTGCCGGGAGTTGGATGTATTATATTTTGTCTCTATAACAGTTATGGTGAAGGTCGGAATTCGAAATGAGTAGATTATTGGAATTTAGAAGGAACTATTGTAGTAGGTATTTCCGACAAGTGGGCCCCACGTTGGGCGCCAAATATAAGTCAGCAATACTTTTAATAATGATCATTAGACATGTCTTCATTGCTTATAATTCTTGTTTCTTGTTTTTCTTATAAAGACTTTACTGAATATAATTTAATTTATCATACACAATTGAAAACTGTAATAATTAAACATCGCTATCAAAGTTCAAATTTCATGGCAATGTATGGTTGGCAGGAAAACAAATACAAACAAATAAATTAAAGTAAGTATATGTTTAAACTTCATTTTGAAAAAACAAAAAAGGACTGAAAATGTCGTAAGGGTTAGAATTAAGGTTAGATAACCTAATTTTTTTTCATGCATTTTGCTGTCAATTTTTGACATCTGCAAGAATGTATTTATTTTATATGAGTAAAATTCAAATTTTCAATGATAAATGGTTCAATTAAATTTTATTTGAATTAACAGATTATTTTGCATGACATTTTGTTTGCGTTTACAGTTACAGTTTGTTTCTTTTTGTTAGCGATTATTGGAAATAATTTTTGTTTAACAATAATTTTATTTATTTAAACTTAATTGCACAAAATACAAAAACAAATGTACAAATGGCGGACTGTCACAAATTGGTCAAGGGGTCGTTGTGATATAGGGGTCTTGGGTTCAAGTTCGGGATGAACCATTAGTATATAACAACATTATTAACTAGTAGCTCTGTGAGCTGAAGACCTCGCGAGATGGTACTGGTATTGGCACAAAGGTCGTAAGCGCCTTTAGAGTCTATGGCGCTTTGGACCTTTGTACCAACTCCCGCCATTTTGAAAATTTCCAAAACATGAATCGATAATTTATTTGTATGTAATCAACAAAATTGTTTACAAAATTTCACAAGAATTGGTTGATAAATGCGACCTGTAGAGGAGAACAAATGGACAGACACATCAAAGCATTACGTAAAGCGAAGACAGACGAACGGAGACGCTTCGCTCGGAATAGGTAGATAAATTAAAACTGTACTGTTATTCAAATAAATATTCCCACTTCGTGATGTAGACGTTTTCCGTAGACTTTGTCGGCAATTCCAAAGTTACTGGCTTCATGCCAACGTGTGCTTACCGAATCTGAAACTGCACGTTGCGCTAATTTGCGAGTCTAGTAAACACCTTTGCAGTTTTTTCTCCCTGTCTACATGGATAATTCGTTTGTATGTGATTACTCTTTAAAACGGGATATTTACCGTATAATATTTTTATGCGCTCCCGATATTTCAGCACTGTTACAAGCGCCATGTTCACAGTTATTGCTTTCACCGTGCGTAAATACAAAAACCTTTTCACACGGTAAATATCTTGTTTTAATACTAGTTAATGCAACAGTGATATAATAAAGACCCGAGAGTTTTAAGAACCAATTATGAGCTGTTCTATAGGCTAGTTTTTCTACGACAGCTAAAATAGCGAAAATAGCAAAATCTTGAAAGATGGCAGAATGTGGAACAAGTCCTATGCCCACTATAAAAAAAAAACAACAGTGCATATATATTGCACCATAGACAACGTTATGATGTATACTTTTTAATATCGCTGTCAGTCATCTAATTGACAGATAGAAGTAATGGAGTAGAAAAATAGTAATTATAATATTAAATTGCAACCGTTAACACTCACGTATTTTTATCACACTAGGCGTGACATGTTTCGATTGCATCGGGCAGTCATCGTCGGACAGACAGTGATTTTGTAAATGACCATGTTAGCTTTAAATCTTTTAATACGTATATGTTTACGTTTTGTTCGACGTTACCTCGAGTATCGCTAGTGGGATCGTCGTGTTTGGCAAGCAGTTAGATAAATAGATTTTATAAATTCCAATCGCTAAATCGGTCGAGAGTTTGCCGAGATATAAAGTTTACAAGTTCAAAGTCAGTGCGGTAGTAAAGTCCAAAGCTGAGGTCGACAAACATGAGATCTGAGACTTTCTTATTTACTGGCCAAAGTTTGTTCACTGCTTTTATCGGCCTGCTTCTTGTCAGCCGGAGGGCAGAAAAGCACCTATTAACATTCAATTTATTAGATAACAATACTAGTACATTGTGATTTGTAGTTATATAATCAATGATTTAATCTACATTTACTAAGCGAAGCTAAGGGAGGTATGGGCACAGTGGATGCATATCGTTTAGTGTGGTAGTGCACAGCGCAACGAATGTCGTTTCGCTCAAATCTGGAGCAGAGACCATCTGGGGAAGTACCTCCACCTTCCAGAAAACCGCAGTTTAATAACACTAGACCCTACTCATAGTGTTGTGTTTCTGTTGGTGAGTAAGGTCGCCAGAGCTCCAAGATGATTCACTGTGTTGACAGCTGAAGACCCACGGAGTAAATCTTGCCCCTTTTGCTGTCAACACAGCGAATCCTTCTTTTTTAAAGGGTCGGCAACACGCATGTAACACCCCTGGAGTTGCCGGAGTCCATAGGCTACGGTGACCGCTTACCATCAGGCGGGCCGTATGCTTGTTTGTCACCGTCATAGTATGCCATACCTACCAGTTTATGCGTAAAACCAATTATGACTATGTTAATTATGCCAAAAGGAAATATGCTTATAAAAATAATGCGAAGACAAGGATACAGTGTAAAGATACGTGCATTGTTGATCAGCTGATAAAAACAAACTATGTAAAAAAAAAAAATACAAAAGTGGATGTAGTAAAAATCTCTCAGCTTTAAACTAGCGCTTTGGCGCTACTTAATCTTGCTTTCAAAAGAAAACAGTTTAAATGTATAAAACGCTTTTAAATATTCTCTTTCAAACCGCGGAGTCTTTATTTTCAGCAAGTTCAGCTACAGCTTCATTTAAAGTACAGTCCCGCGAGAGAGCGAAATGATTTTTGCTAAAAAATTGTGCGGAATTTCGTATAAGCACGATTTATGAATATGAGTTTGTTCAATTTTATTCGTTCCTGAATTGAGTGCATTGAATTTAGAAACTTTAATACTTTTAAATGCGTGACTTTTACGTGAAATGTTGTAGGTTCATTTGTATTCGATTTATTTAAATAGTGAAACATTGTGGTTCAAAATGCTTTATTGAACATATGCACAAAGGTATGATTGCCTATTCTGGGCTCTTATGTGGCTGGCCAGGCTTAACTTGCTTTTTAAAACTCTTCTGAACTCATTGCAGAAGAGTTGGGCAGCTAATTGGTAGGTACACATAGGAAGGCTTAGGCAGTTCCTTGCGTGATTGGCGTTTTGTGTCATCCCACTCATCTTGAGCGATTTAGAGATGGTTGACCGCCAAGTGTGTTTGACAAGAGCGTGACCAGTATATTTGTATCTTTTATGAAAGTGACAGAAAAAAGTACTGGCCTTTTCTATATTCTTTTTAATATTAATTTTTAAACTAAAATTTTGAATTAATTGGTGGTCTGAAGAAGGAGAGAAGCACTATATATTCCTCGGCAGACATAGCAGTTTGAGGACTCAATTTTTTTTTTATCGCTTCGCCGCAAAATTAAGTTTACTGTCCTCTGCAGTTATATAGTTTTCACACCACCTATTCATAAATGGGCTTTTTCTGTTCAAGCTAGTAGGAATCAAAGTGGCACTTTTCTGTTTAAGGACTACACATTTTTACGTTTTTTACAGATATTTGTTTTACATATACGTTTATTACATATACGTTTACTTCATATTTAACTAGCGACATCATGTGATGCTGTTTTCGGTTTTATCTATTTCTTCGTAGTTGGTGTGAAAAGCAGTATGTGTGACACGGTATCAAAATTATTTTCATCTTGGGTGTCCCTCTTTACGCTCGCTCGCTTGAATCCCTCATTACGCTCAGGAGTCTACTTTAAAATCCATCGTTTCATTCGGAATTCAATGTACGCCCTCGCCATATATGCATATCATTTTGATCCCTTGTAACATATTCAATCAGGCGTTGGCATTCACTTGTCGAACGTCAGTACGACAAGATCTCCAGGATCTCCTGAGGATGCCTCGTAGAGAGGCGAAACACGTGTCGAGGTTTATATTATTGGTGGTGGTTTGTTATATCTATTTGCGTATTATTTTTTTGCGGCGGGAGGGTGGAACATTAATTGCATGCAAAAAATACGCAAGTAGGTATAACGGGTTGGCACTAATTGACTAGCACGTTTGGCGGAATAGCAAAGTAACATTATTTTCGGTGTCCCTTGTAAAACATTTCACTTATTATCATAACGGAAAAAGCAAAAGGTAGATTTATTAATGCGATCTTGCTTTTATCCGTAGCGCAATAAGAATTCCTAATAATTTCGATCACGTAGTTGTACTAAGCACGAAGTAGCTACGGGAGCAGAATTTAGCAACAATGCAATTTCTCATTGTATCCGTGGATTACCGAATGGTTGTCGATATTATTTTAAAAAATTAATCTTGACCCAATTCTTTTTCGTAGAGTTTTCTCAGCTAATGCTACGGCTCAAGGACCACTTTGACAACTGATCCTAGGATTTGGCGTAGGTGCTAGTATTACGAAAACGACTGCCATACCTTCCAACCCAGAGGGTAAACTAGGCGTTGGGTGAAGATTAAATCTTGCATGTATATTCCCTATGATATTTCTTTATTACACCTAACGAAGCAGAAAAAGTAAACTTTTGCATTTGGATTGCGAAAACTGATTGTTTTTTCATCATCTTCTGTTTTTAAATTATGATGGTTATAAAACTGGACGAGGAAGACAGTTTTTTATGTCCCGCTATTAGTATTTTGGGTCCATTGGACGACATTTTCGCAACTTATTAAACGAACGGTCTCCTAGCTTAGCTAGTAGTGACCCTGCCTACGAAGGAGGAGGTCCCGGGTTCGAATCCTGGTCCGGGCATTTATTTGTGTATTTGGAGGCATGTCCCACACAGGGACAAAATTATAGCGTGTAGTAGTGAATAACACCCATATTATGATTTTGCATATTTTATAATTTAACCAACCGGTAAAGCGGCCGACTTAGACGAGGGAGTACTGCCTACGATTAAATTTTTTGCTCCTATTACAGGAAACACCTGGTATAATATACAAATACATATATAAATAAGACATCCATGACTCAGGAACAAATATCTGTGTACATCACACAAATAAATGCCCTTACCAGGATGCGAATCCAGGACCATCGGCATAGCAGGCAGTCACTACCAACTACGCCGTAACCATAATTTCTTTGTTCCAGAGTCGTTACCGCTCCGGATGGTGCAGGTGTCGGTGCCAACGCACCTGGTGCGCGGGCAGCCGGCGCAGCTGGACTGCCACTACGACCTGGGCGCCGACGCGCTCTACTCCGTCAAGTGGTACCGCGACAACGAGGAGTTCTACCGGTACATGCCAAAGTTCGACCCGCCGAAGCACGCCTATAAGATAGAGGGGATTAAAGTTGATGTGAGTATTTGTATTTATAAATTATACAGACAGACTGGAAAGTTCGATAAATCTTTGACACACCTTCATAGATATGACTCACGTTGTGGAGGTCAATAATGTAATTGCTACCAAGTGATGAAACAGTTTGCTTGTTTATATATTTAGACTTAAAAACTTTAAAGAATAGGGATAACGACTAGGTTGAAAAACTATCCGTAATTAGTCCGTCAGTTAGATTCTCCAAAATGATTAGACACGTATTTTTTCAAAGTTCCGGGGTGGGGGCTTGTGACGTCACTACTAGGTAAGAATTGTACCTAACGGTGACGTTAAGCGAAACTTGAACGCACTGTATTTTCGTAATTTTTGATTTGACGAACAAAAGAAAAAATACGTGTACAATCTAAAAGACGGACTTAATAGATTTTTTTAGTCTTCTAGCCTATTCCTAATTATAATTGTACCTCATTGCTTATTGTTCTCGGTCGTACTTCTTTAAGGATGACTCACACTAAAACGGGGTGGGAGGAGACGATCTGGCAATTTCTATAGATATAATCAACTGACAGCTCTAAGCCCTCGGAGGTCACTTGACGTTTTCCACAGAAACTGACTCTGACTCTGTCTCGGCCCATTCTAGTGTGAGTCATCCTTTATCGTCATTTTTTTTTCCAGAAATGTATTTACATGAAAAGTAGAGGCAAGTTTAGTAATTCGTCACCTTTCCTCACGTTTAGTTACACGTATGCTACTAATATTATAAGTGTAATATAATGTTCATTTATATGATGCTCGTTCGTTCCAATGTTTTCAGTCCAACGCGTCAGTAATCTGTTGCGCGCTTCTAATATAAAGTATACTCGTACAACAAAGGATAATAAAAATATATGTTTTCATGGGACCGTACCTATCATAAATAACTACGGCGAGGATGTAATATTATTGAGTCCATTCAAATCTACTGCAGTAACAAATGGACACTTAAAGATGACTCACACTAATCTGATCCAATCCGTGACGATCTGTCAGTTTCTTTAGAAAACGTCATGTGACCTCCGAGTTATCACGTGATTTTTATAGAAACTGACAGATCGACCCAGATCTGATCGGATCGTATTGGTGGGGTTTAAACTTACCACCACATTAAACTCGTCAGTGACTCCAGCTTCAGATCGAACGTGAGTATTAAGCTTGACTTTCGTAGGTTGCGGCCGATGCGACAGTGGCGCGTGGCCGCTGTTTGAAGTTAGTGCATTTGTGTGTAATCTACTGATCTCTGATGGCTTCTAAAAATATATTTGGCTAGAAGAGAACGAGGATGACGACTCGCTATTGCTATATTATCACAAGCAAAGAAATTCACTTGAATTTTTTTTTAGAAATAGTAACGATGATGGAAACTAAGGTCATATAAAAAAAACCCTATCGTACCTATTTGATTTATCGTATTGAATCAAAATTCGTAAACAAAAACTATTATCAAAATATCGCAAATTTATTAGGTAGGAACAAAGGCTAACGAAATATAAGAGTAATGGGATTGCCTCTCCAGGAACCCTGTATAGAATTCTTTTTAAATAAAATTAATTCCATTCAGAAGAGCATTGGCTGGGACGACAGGCACGACTGAATAGTCGGGCTCTTATCTTTTGTCAGGTTTTCGGTCCATTTCTTTTCAAAATATTCGCGGGACGACCGTCCACTATTGTTATCCCTATTATATAATTATACAGAATAGTATTATGTTTGGAGACATCCACCTAATGCTGGTTTGTTGTTCAGATCAGACGTGATGCCGAATTAGGTCAAGATTATGTATTCTTGTGAAATAATTGGAACTACGTAAATGTATAAACCGAGCGATGGCAGTGAGGCAATGAAGCAATATGCTCGCCCGCAGGTTTGCAAGGTGTAACAAATTAGTTAAACTGACGCTCTTCAGAGCCTACTGTCAGACGTTCTACACTTGCAGCCTGTGGGTGAAGTTTACACAACGGGCCTATAATGCATTGCGTGTGCAATACAACAATATCCTGAGGATGCTGTTGTGGCTGCCGAAGCACTGCAGTGCTTCCGGCATGTTTGCCAAAGCAAGACTGGACGTCTTCTTTGCCATTAGGCGAAAGACAGTCGCCTCAATGCTTCGGCGAGTGCGCGGCAGCGGCAACGGTCTCCTGAAGGTATTGGCCGAGCGCCTCGACTGCCCGCTAATTAAATGCTCGGTAGAGTTGGTCATTGGGAGAACAAAGTAGCTTGCTCTCACAATGGCTGCTGCTGACAACGTGTCAGTTCTAAGTCGATAACAGAGTGGTCGTGGTTACAGGGAGTCGTCCGCTTTCTTTACGGCTGCTTTGGAAAATCTTTTCCATGGGTTTCTGTTGATTACCCAGCGCGCGCACTCTGTCACAGGAGTCACACAGAGTGACACATTTATAATAACTATCCATTGAGTCTGTGATCGGCCGCGTAGTGCTCTGCTTTACTTTGCCCTGAATTACCAGCCGCTCTATTGAGTCGTTTTCACGTCTAATGTGTCTAAAGAATCAGGATTCACAGTTACACCAGCAATTTTGCAGCATTTCAGCATTTTGAGCCCGATATAAAAACATTATACAAAATATTAAAAATGTAAATTTGGTTGAATAATTGCTGGAATTGTTAAGTTGCCAGCAACAGCTCGGGCTGTCTTCCTTATTGCACGACATTCTGCGGTGGCTTAGTTTGTTCGTGCTTGCCCTCTGGCACAGTTAGTTATTTACAATTAAATTTCAAATGTTACTGTTGAGTCAGCAGACCTATCTCAAATTTGTGACATAACTAATTCATTCTAATTCGCTTTGTGTCTCATAACTATAAATGAGATAAGATCTTTCTCTCTTGTAGATTCTGTCTTTTCATTTGAGCCTTAGAGTAGAATTAAAACCGCATCCAGTTTTTTAAAGATGACTCGCACTAGAACGGGCTGTGACGTGATCGGGCCGGGCTGATCTACCAGTTTCTATAGAAAACGTCGCGTGACCTCCGAGGATTTTAAGCTATTACGTGATTCTTTCTATAGAAAATGACAGATCGTCTCGCCCCGCCCCGTTCCGTCCCGTTCTAGTATGAGTCATCTTTTAATTTGGATTGTGTTTGTATTTTCAAGATTGTTAAAAAATTGTGTAAACTTGGTGTGATGACATGGTACCTAAGATTTATTGAAATATTTTTTAGCTTTTAGTACATTATCTACTTGTAATAAAACTTTTTTTTATCTAATGATTTTGCAATTAACAGGTTAACTATTATTTTTTACATTTTGATTGGTGTTCTTAGTAAATATTGAAGCCAAACAATTAAAACGAAGTTTAAATGATGAAAGAACAAAAATGATGTTTATAGGTAGTTGGTATAAGCAACTTTTCTGCAAAAATTGCCAGAATAACGAGGGCTCAATAAAACCAACCATGGTAACAGCCCATGTACGATACTAATCATTCTTATTATTCTTTAGGTAGCTAAGTCAGATGACCGCAAGGTGATCCTGCATCAAGTAACGCTGAAGACATCTGGTCTGTACCGGTGTGAGGTGTCCGCTGAAGCACCCAGCTTCTCCTCAGCTGCTGGAGAAGGAAAATTAGAAGTTATTTGTAAGTTTTCTGATAAAAATAAAATAATTACGTAGGTATCTTGGTGAGGTTGAAAGGCGTTTACAGAAATATCGTTAAAAATTAACATAACATAAATAAAAATGAAAAATTCTCCGCGTCGAGCGGGATTTAAACCCAGGACCTCTCTGAACACCTCAGTCAGATCACTTTGCCTTTGCTTTCATTTGGTAATACGCCTTAGGGAGACGCTATATATATAGGGAGACACTATCTCTATAGGTTATGTTAATTTTTAGCTGGCAGCTTCCTCGCTCAACGAATAAGTCTTGCAATCCAGCGAGGAAATGTTGCCAGCGTCCTCGGTACCATGCCGCAGGGGCCTGTTTTAGATTTATTTTAGTTTTTATTTAGCTCTATTTTAGTTTTTATCTAGTTTTATTTTAGTTTTTAGTTTAGTTACACTTATAAATTTTTAACTTAACATAAACAATTTTTTAATTTCAAAAGGAGCGGATTTTTATGAATCCTATGACTCCGCTCCTTTTGAAGGCAATGAGTTAAGTAACTACCTAGAATATGTATACATTGATGGATTGTTATTTTTTCAAATATTTTTTCCTCGCCAGATTTACCAAGGGAGGGCCCTAAGATTACTGGAAATGAACTGGAGAACAGAAGAGGGGAATCATTATTTTTAAATTGCACGTCAGGAAGATCATACCCAGCAGCCGTACTTAGTTGGGATATCGATGGAGAAAAGGTAATTATTTATTAGAGTATCATCAGAGGTTTCCCCAATCATCTCTGCATTGTTGAAGTGCGATTATAAACTGCCCAAAACACAATTATGGTAAAATTCAATTTCTCACAGAAGGCTCAACTGCTTTGTTATGTTTGTGCGACTAATTAAACACGTGTGTTCCCACATGTTATAAATTGTACCACAGATGATTCGTAATATGTCATCCATCCATACTATCCATACTAATATTATAAATGCGAAAATAACTTTGCCTGTCTGTGACCTCTTCACGCTAAAACCTCTAAACACATTAAGATGGGTATGGGGATAGTTTGACTCCAGGACACAGGATAGTTTTTATTCTTACTCTACGTAGACGAAGTTGCGGGCAAAAGTAAGTCTTTAATAAAACTGTAAAACACCTCAAACCATGTTCACTTTCGGTGTAAACCATTACAAACAAATTAAACCTACATCCGTCTCGAAGGACCACGTATATGTCTTATGATCAAAATGTTGTCAAAAATATTAATAAACAGAAAATGAAAAGAAATACTAACCTAGTTTACTCGTCTAGGTAACAGACCCGAAGCTCCTAGTGGAGTACCCGCCGACGCGGCACGCGCACGGGCTGATATCGTCCGCACTAGGGTTGCGGGTGCCGGCGGGGCGCACCATGCAGGTGCGGTGCACGGCGCGCGTGGCGCCCGCCTGGCGGGAGGGCAGCGAGGCCGTGGTCGGGAACAGCCTGCTGCAGGACAGCAAGGAGGCTATGCTGCTCGGTAAGATGGTTGACCCCTTCTCGATTTTTAGTAGAACACCAAAGTAGCACGCAAACAGGGTAGTGGCGGTATCGACGGGAAACGTCTTTGACACAAATAGAGACAAATTTCCTTTTTTTTTATCTTAAAAATTCGAATAAGAAATCTGTATTCGGAAGTTTTGGAATCTATAAAAAATAAGATATTAAACTTGCTATTGAAGTTTTTGCAAAATACCCTTAATAACCCTTATATTTTTTTCTTATAATTGTCATACGTACATAGATAAATAATATAATTATGTATATAAAATTTCCCGGGTTTATCATATCTTACATTAACACCAAAAGTTTAAGGAAATATTTTAAATGTATTTAGTTCTTACTGGTAGTTTATACATTTCACGTATTTTTTATAAATCTTTTATTTTTGCAGTGAAGAGCTCAAGCCCGGAGTCATCATCAAGTGTAATCCTGTTAACAGTAGCCCTGGGTCTACTCGTGACGCAATCACCTACGTGATAAATTATCTCTGAAAGGCTAGCATAGGTTGCCATCGACTATCACGGCATGCGTCACTTTCGCACTTAGGTACATACCTACTTGTTAGAACGTGACAACCTCGGTGATAGTCGAGAACCCGACCATAATAGACTAGCTGGACTTTATACAAACGTGATTTAGGCGTAACTCTTAGATGACCCTGAATAGACTTAGCGCGGAATAGTGGTGCGAGAATGTCTTGTTTTTTTTTTTACTTTGAAATCGTGCTATTTGGATTTTTAACCCAAAACTTTTTTATCCAAATACAAATATACTACACAACTCATTACTACTGGGCCATAGTTACGAAAAAACTTTTTTTTAATTGGTTCAGGGATTACCAACGATTATTACTATGTAAACCTAGGTACCTAGGTCTAGGTCGTTATTAGATATATTAAGTTTACTTAAGCGAGGTTGAACCAGTTTATTTAATTAAACTTGCTTGTAATTATAAATGGAAAGAGATGTCATATGCTACAGAATAAGTCCCCGGTGAGCAGGGCCGGGATCGAACCAGCGACCTCATGTTATTGCGGCAGACGCCCTAACCCACCTGGGGACCTTAGTCACATTTTCTGTAGTATATGAGATCTCTTTCAATTTATAATTTATATATAGTAGTGTTCCTACTTAAAAACATGAATCAAAACATTTATTATACATAATTAATAATTTAATTCATGCTTTACAATTGCGTGTATTTTTTTAAAGTTATTTTTTAATTAATCGGGTACTGAAGACTGAATAAAATTTCGCTTTCTATCAATGGAATAAAGTACCTACACTTACTTACTTACTTACTTACTATTTTGGCTCAGTGATCCAAAAAGAATCTTGGCCTCCGAGACGAGAGCATGCCACCTGACCCGATCCAGCGCGGTTTCCTGCCACGAATTGGCATAGAGCTGACACGTAAAATCTAATCCCTTTAATACGAAGAAAACTTTTATTTCTTTTTACATTATTATAAAAATATTAGCGTAAATTTTTCAA